>CM046434.1:13691091-13817556 GCA_025506505.1 Flaveria sonorensis
CAGGGGGATCAGTCTTGGTGATTAATCCCACAATGCGAATGGGGTCCTTGTCACTTAACCCTGAGAATGAGAGTGGCTATGTGCCCAACGATGGGGGTAAAGTTATGACAGGACCTGGAAATAGTGAAAGATAATGAAAAAGTATGAAACGAACGAATGCATACGATAATGAAAGATAATCAAGATTATACCTTGATGTATGTATGATGAATGCTCACGTGCGAAAGCAAAGGAAATATTTTATTGAAAAGGATTTTCATATATAAATCTTACAAGGTATTTTAAATGCTTTAAAACTAGAACTCACTCAGCAACGCTGACTTTTATGCATTTTCAGTGGGCAGGTAAATGTTGCTGAGGATGGCACGCGAGGGAGCTACTCGTCAGGGCTAGACTTGCATCCGTTCATGCTTAATGATTTTGTTGTATTGTAATAAACTAATAGATTATTTGTAACCCTAATTACAACGATATATTATTTTGCAACATTAATTATATGCATTAATGGGTTTTGTTAACTCAATTCCACAGCAATGTTTTATGAAATGTTTATTGTTTTATATAATAATGCTATGATTGACTAACTGTGAGGTCTCGGGAACGGGGCCTTACACAATGGGTAATAGGATCATGAATGCTTAATGGAGTCACATGTAGAACATCATCTTCTTTTTCTCCACTTGATTCTGCTTCAACTCTGTTCCCAATCATTATTTTAGGATAAAAGCCATTGATTTGTATTTATCTGGCATGCCTTCTTATTCTTTGATCTAGGTAGACATCTTCTGTAGGTCTTTAAGGTTGAGGTCAGAACTTCTAACTCGGTAGGAAAGAAGGATTTGGACTTGTTCTTTCTTTCAATAAAGTATCTCTCAGCCTTCAAATCATATCCCAAGTGATGATGTTTGTGCCATCATCTTTTGAGTTTTCATCATAGTCAGATTCTAAGAGTTCTTCTTTATCAGCTTGTTCAGGATTGTCCGAATCTCTCATATTCTTTCGGTAGCTGTAGTGATGACCACATCATCTTTGATTGATCAGACTGACTTTGAGTTAGAGCTTCAGCAGCTTGAGGAGCGTGTTGGGCTATTGGAGATACATGCTCAGAAGTTTGAGAAGTTTGGATGGTGGGAGGAGATGATTGTTTTGAGTGCTAGGTACAAAATCGGTAGATGAGGTGGCTTCAGTAGCTTTAGACTCTTTCATCTTTATTCTTGGTTCTGAAGCCAGCTTTGACCTTTCTATATGAGACTTATAAATTCTCATTAACCTTCTCTACTTCCTTCACCTCAGATTTATTGTTGATGTTCCTTTGCCTTAATCTGGTTAGGTCAGTTATCTTAAATCTGTTGAAGCAGACTAGTTGATTTCTTGAGTAAGTTATCCTTCCAGCTGCTGATCTGGTGATAAAGTATGTGTCTTGTTTTGATCATATTCCCACTCCATTATTGAATCATATGCTGATAATGAAGTTTCAAGGATATCTTCACCAGCTTCAACTTGACTAAGGACAGTACCTTTTGGAGTAGCATCTTGATTTCTCATTTCTACATCCAAAGATGCTGAGTTACTCAGAAATCTGCTCTAAGATGTCAAGGAGCAGATCAAGTATTTCATTTTCATGATCATAGTACATGATCTCTCCATTTACCCTCTTGACTACAACTTTCTTCATTTGGGCTACATACTCAACACCAAAACTATTATTCCTTGAATATTTTCTCTTCCACCTATAGGTCAATTACCATTTCCTTTACTATTCTTCTTGTCATAACTTTTTCTTGGCTAGGACTGATGAGATGGACTGATCACCATCAAAGGCAGTAGAGTGAGACTCAGGAGATGCTGGAGGCTCCGTCGGCAGATGGGAAGACCTCTAAACAATGTTCCTTGTTCTTGTTTGTTGTCTTTCCTATTGCTCTCTAGTATTTGATACTTTAGGAGCTCATCAACTCCAACCCTATTATTGATTTCTCTGATGTTCAGATCAAGGGTAGACATACTCATTTGTCCTACTTGTTTGCCATATAAACCGTAGTATTTTAGGAACATCTTCATCTATTGCTTATCTCTAGTCTCCTGTCTAACTCTCTCTATTTGTTTCTTCTCTTATTCACCTCTCTTTCTTCTAGCCAACTCTCTCTTTTCTCCATTTCAACATGAGTTGTGACTATCAACTTTAATTTCATCTTAGCAAGACTCTATTCCATGACCTCATTAAAGTTAAATCCTTTCAACTCAAGTTGAACTACTAGGAGACATTTCTTGTTCCTCTCCTTTTTTTCTGAGTGGAAGCCATTTGCATGGATTCGGCAGTTATTGACACAGTAGCTTGCTGAGTGGTGTCCTTTGAGTGCTTTCGATAGTATTCCTAGATGACTTAGATGGCACTCTTTTGATAACCTTTACCTTGGTTTAGATGGAGTTGTTTGTTTTGATTTGCTAGATTCTCCAACAGGGTTATGATGTCCATCACTCACAATTCCGTCAATTAACCTCAAGGCTGTTATATTTCGATTATGCAATTATTGCCTTCGTGTAATTAATATGTTTGTAGTTGTGCTATCCATCATCGTAAGCTAGACACATTGAAATTCTAATTTATAAATTAATAAATTAGATTGATATTATGTATTATTGTTATTATAATAATTAATGATATTACTACCAATATTATTATTATTATTATTACTATGTTATTATCATATATGGAAATGCTGAAGGAAATGCGGATGAATGTTCCTCATCCGCATTTACTAATGCGGATGTGTATTTATAGAAATGACTGAAGGAATTTCTTCATCCGCATTTACTATTGCGGATGTACATTTTGAGAAATGCTTATGAAACTGTTTGTCCGCATTGACTAATGCGGATGTGCATTTGTGGAAATGCTGAGGAACTACTCATCCGCATTTACAAATGCAGATGTACATTTGGAAAATATGGATGAAATTTCTTCATCCGCATTTACAAATGCGGTAGGAGTTGTTCATCCGCATTTACTAATACGGATGAATGTTTGAGAAATGCGGATGGGTTAAAGGGTTGGCTCCGCCCACATTTCTCTCTCTCCTCGTCTGGAATTCAGTTTCACAGGACTGCAATATATGATTGCAATCAATCACTCTCTCTGATAACTCACAACACACTCTAAAAGTGCACATTGGGTTTCTGTGTGTTTCTCGATCGATCGAAAGAAAAGGGAAGAACATAAATTCGTTCAAGTGAAAAAATCCTAGCAACCGGGTGTTTGTTGGAAGCTTGGGGTTGACAAGCTTGAGGCCTCCTTCTTGGAAGCTACCATTCAAAGATTATCTTCCTCTGACCCATTCGAGAGTTATTTTCTAAACACCTTATAGTTGTTTGTAAGCATGTTTTTCATATAACGATCCATTACGGGTTTTTAACAGATATATAAAATGGATTATATATATTAGTTGTAACAAGTTTTTCATCCTAATTCCGCTATGTTTTTCATTTTATATGGATAAAATGACTTTGATAAACTTTTTCAAACCCCAACAATGGCATCTAGAGCCGGTTATATGGATACATGCTTCATCTGGACTGAAATCTCGGTTTCTTGCTGTTAATTCACCAACAGACCGAGAATTCTGGTCAATGTTTCCCCTGAATTTTTCAAGATTCTTCTTTACATGCATATTGTAATCTTGAAAACTTTAATCATTGGATGATTTAGTTGTTTGGACAAAATCATGATATTCGGTTTGTTTATACAATAACCGAAAATCAGTGGTTCAAGGGGAAGCTCTCGGGGTTTTACTTACATATTTGGATATGTATTTTGGTGTTCATAACCTAGCTGATACCTTGTGTTTGGATTTGTTGTGATTTGTATTGATTATTCAAAGGGTAGTAATAATTAAATGTATTTGTTCTTCCTCTTGACAATGTAATTTATTTATTTTTCATTGGGTATGTAAAATAAATAGATTAGTTGCATTTTACTTTTACTAGAAAATGTATATAGGATATATTTGTAAAAGAAGATGCAACAAGGATGTTTTTCGTTTTGGGCCAATTTTATGCCCAAAGGGCTTTATAGCTCTTAAATGGGATTTAAGCCCAATAACCGAAAATATATTTTGAAGGCTCAAAGGAGTGTGGGTGTAGAAATTTAAGCTCATTTGGAAGGCCAAATCGAATGCGAGAATCACAACACAAAGTGGACGCTTGAAGCATTTGGATGCGGGATCAAGTGAGAGTTCACCGACACAAGTGTTGTGTCATTTTACCCTTAGGAAGGACCTAATTAACTCACTTTTTCGGTCAACAAGTGATGTTAAATTAGTTGGCTATGGTTATGAACTTGTTGTTGTATGTGTTGCTTGTATGGTTGATTTAATTTTATTGTTTATGTGATATTTAGATATGCACTGTTAAACAATTTCAAATCAACAACCAGCTTCAAACGGTTCTTTTGGAAACATTAACATGAGTGTTAATAAAATGGTTTTATTAAAGGTTAATGTTTTCACAATAAAATTGGGTTTTATTAAAAGAACCTTGGAAATTGGTTTCACTTATGTACCACGCATTTGAATGCATGCAAATGTAAGGTACAAAATATTTTTATAACTAGAATTAATGGAAACAAAATCCCTTTTAAACAAGTTTAACACCATCCTTTTATACAACACTTGAATCACTTGGGAACTCTTTGTGGGATAAAGGTCACCTAACCCACATTAGGAAACTTGGGTGTTTGAGGTGGACTTAACATATTTGGGGATAAAGGTCACCTAACCACCTGTATGTGTAAACTCACACGTGTCTGTAAGTAAGACGACTTGAGTTGGAAACCATGTGAATAGGGTCACCGAAACATGGCGTACAATGGTGTTGATGGGATTAAACATGCCGACTAAACATAAAAATGTTTAACCGATCCCATAAAACTAGAAGTTGCAAAGGGTTGCAATTGTCAAAAGTTGACTACCTTGTTAATTTAAATAATGGGATAAATGTCACCTAACCATTATTAAATGTAACGTTGGAGTCTAGATTTAATTATTAATTGTCTATGAGACAGAAAGGGTGTTAATAATTAAATTTTTTTTGTAAATACTAAAATTGAACTTTGTATATTGTAGAAATGGCCGCTAACAACAACGCTACCTCCTTGACCGTCCATAACCTGTCACTGAGAACAATCCTGGAAAAGGATCGTCTCAACCAAAATAATTTCATGGATTGGTTTCAAAACTTGAGAATTGTTCTCAAACAAGAAAAGAAACATATGTGTTGGACAATCCTATTCCCAATGAACCCACATTGATGATGTTGATGCCTATGATGATTGGGTTAAGCACACTGAGGATTCTATGCAAGTTTCCACCTCATGTTAGGAACCATGATTCCCGAGCTTTAAAGGATTTTGAACATCACGGGCCATACGACATGATTACCCAGTTGGAGGAAATGTTCCTTCAACAAGCGAGGGTAGAGCGCTTCGAAATGGTTTGAGCGCTTCATGCATGTCGAATGGAAGAAACCCAATCAGTGTCATCTTATGTGATGAAGATGAAAAGCCACATGATCTCTCGAAAGGCTGAATTGTCTCGTCTCAAAAGAGTTGGCCACGGATTTGATCCTCAATGGTCTAACCAAGAAGTTAAGACGTTTATCAAAAGTTACGGAGAACGATCCATGCTTTGAGTGTGGTGAGATAGGACATTGGAAGAGGAATTATTCAATCTATCTCAAAGACTTAAGAACAAGAGGTATGTGTGGGCAGACCTCAGGTACAACTTTCATGATTCATATTGAACATAATGTTCTTTCTTCAAACACATGGGTATTAGATACCGGATGTGGAACTCATATTTGTAATTTGTTGCAGGGGTTCAAAAGAAATGTAAGGCCCGTTCCCGGAAACCTCACAGTTGGTCAATCACAGCATTAGTTACATAAAAATACATACATATCATAGAACATAGCAGTGGATTAATTTTAACCAAAAACCATTCATGCATTAAATTTAATGTTGCCAAATAATACATCATTGAATTTTAGGAGTTATAAAAAAAATCTTTTAGTTGCATTATAAAACAACAATATCATTATGCACAAATAGATGTCAGTCTTGCCCACCAAGTAGCTCACCTGCGTGCCATCCCCAGCAACAAGTTACCTGCCAACTGAAAATGCATAAAAGTCAGCGTTACTGAGTGAGTTCTAGTTTTAGAATAATATCCTTTGTTTAAATATATAAGATATCATTTTCTTAAAATACTTCCTTTTCATAAATCCGTTACTTCCGTACGTGATCACACATCATACGTACAACAAGATAATATTCATTATTATCTTTCATCATTCTTCTCATTCATTCCTTACTTTATCATTATCTTTCACTTTCTTCCAAACCAATGTGCATTACCTCGAACATTATGCACGAAGCTGGTACTAGGCCTAGGCCTATAAATAGACCTCGAACATTGTGCACGAAGCTGACTCCAGTACCTGGGGCAAGCAACAAGGGTCCCGTCAATCTCAAATATTGACCCTGCATGCATCCTCATGGGGTAGCTAACCCGCACACAGTTGAGTTGACAATCTGTGGTTGTGAACCTCTTTTCACTTTGCTTGCAAGACTTTCATTCATTCATTAGGTTCCACTTTTTATCATTAATCTTTCACTTCACTTATGATAATACTTTATATATATGAGCATAAACACACCATGTAAAGTCACTAGTAATACATAATATGGAACATAAGAATAGGCCACAAACAAGCATAACATCAACAAACATAACCACCAAAACATCCCAGGGTTAAGTCTTAAAACTTCCAATCTCCAAAATTTTAGAAATTTTTCTAAGTCTTTTAGGTGCATGAGCACTATGTAGGCGCCTGAGTACTATGCAAGCGCATAAGTACTTGGGCGCATGGGAAAGTTAGACGCCTGAATTAACACTTAGGCGTATGAGAAATTTTCTAGGTGCATGGATACTATTGGAAGCATGAACTACACTTAATTATTTGGGTAGTAGGCGCATGGGGTACTTGGGCGAATGGGTAAATACTTAGGCATATGGGTAACTTTTCTTGGCGCATGAACCCTATTAGGTGCATGAGGAGGGACTTAGGCGTCTGAGTTAAATTTCGGGCGCATGGGAACTATCTGGGGTGCATGAGCAGCAGTTATACACATCTCTAAATTATTTTCAGTCCCAATCTACATTCTATCATGTTCTTAACTTATCTCTACCATACTAGGCCCCTAAAACCAGCATACAACCATAAAACTCAGGAATTCATACCACACATGCATACGGTTAACATACATATAAGTTGTAAAACATTTTTACATATATTTTCAGCCCCAAAATACGTTTTAAAACAAGAAAACTAGGGATCTAGAACTCACCTAATGCAGCCTTCAAGTAAAACTCCACCAAACTTGAGGGCACAAAGAGTCCAAACACCTTAAAACACAACAAAACACACAACCAAGCACAAAGAACACATAAAAATCGGTTTTAAGGTTGAAAACCCAACAAAACCGAACCAAAACACAAAGAACACCTACCTACGAATTTTCAGCTTCTTCTTCTTGAATAACCGAGAGAAACTCTATTCTTCTTTCTTGTTTCTTGCTCCAATCGAAAAAGCAGAAGGTGTAAAAGGCAGTGGCATGGGCGGCCATGCCTTTTAAACATTAAAATAATAAGGTTGTACTTTTACACTTAGGCCCCCTCCACTTTTGTCCTTTTCTTTTCTCTTCTTGATACTTTGCTTTTCCTTTGTTTTTGATAAAAATTCGGGTGTTACAAGAAATAAGCATTTTAAGAAGGGGATACTAGTCTCTACATGGGCAACGAAGCAAAAGTTGATGTCGAAGCCCAAGGAGACTATATCTTGAAGCTTCCAAATGGTTTAGAAGTTATTTTGAAGAATATTTGTATGCTCCTAGTTTGACTAGGAATATAATTTATGTTTCCCTTCTAAAACAATATGGTTATGTATTGAATTTGTAAACGATGGTATTTGTGTTTTTATGGATGATATACTTTATTTTATGGCTATGCCTTTTAATGGTATTTATGAATTGGTTCATGATGACTCATCCTTTAATAACCTGTTATACCAGCCAAGCATCAAGAAACTTAAAATGGGTTTAAGTGAATTATATATTTGGCATTGTCGTCTTGGTCACATAAACAAGAATCGCATTCAAACACTTCAAAGGAATGGTCTTTTGGAAGCAAATGAAGAGGGTTTATTTGATAAGTGTGAATCTTGTTTACAAGAAAGATGACCAAGGAACCCTTTAGTAGGACTAACCAAAGGGCAAAAGATTTAATAGGAATCATACATTCGGATGTATGTGGTCCTTTTAAAGCAATAACAAGGAATGGTGAAAGATACTTCATTATCTTCATCAACGATTATAGTCGTTATGGTTATGTGTATTGTTGAGACACAAAGATGAAGCTTTGAAATGTTCAAAATCTTCAAGAATGAAGTAGAGAATCAACTCAACAAAACAATCAAAGTTCTTCATTCGGATAGAGGAGGTGAATACCTTAGTGATGCCTTTCAAGATCATCTTAGGAGTTGTGGGATTGTCTCATAACTTGCTCCACCCAGAACACCATAACATAATGGTGTATCTGAAAGGAGAAACTGAACCCTATTGGATATGGTTTGATCTATGATGGCTAGAAGCACACTACCTCTATCATTTAGGGTTTGCATTGCTCTCCGTGGCCCGTATTCTGAATATGGCCCCAACCAAGAAAGTGGATAAGACACCTTTTGAAAGCCGATCCACTAAGTGTATCTTTGTAGGATATCCCAAAGACTTGATGGGATATTACTTCTACAATCCAATAGAGCAAAAGGTATTTATTGCTCAAAGGCTGAGTTCTTGGAAACTAAGTTCCTTATGGAAGGAACTACCGATAGAACAGTGGAACTTGATGACGATCGAGAACCACAAGCTGATACACGTTTGGTTGATCCTAGAAATCAACAAGAGGTTGTTGATAATGATGAAGTGGTTAATCAATACATACAAAACGTTCGCAGATCTGGTAGAACTAGCTATCCACCCAAAAGATATGGATTTTTCTTGAATGGATGCCATGTAGTTGACTCGGATGAACCAAATACGTACCATGATGCAATGTCCAATTCGGATTGTGACAAGTGGCTTGAAGCCATGAACGTAGAGACGCAATCCATGTATGACAACCAAGAGTGGGAATTGGTTGTGCCACCACTTAACTCCAAACTGGTTAGATGTAAGAGGGTTTTCAAGAAGAAAACCGATATGCATGGAAACTTGGATACTTATAAAGCAAGACTTGTAGCAAAAGGTTTCACTCAGACTCAAGGGGTTGATTATGATGATACCTTCTTACCTGTGGCAATGCTTAAGTCAATTAGGATATTATTTACCATAGCTGCATATTATGACTATGAGATTTGGCAAATGGATGTCAAAACTGTTTTCCTTAATGGACATCTCAAAGAGAATGTCTATATGGTTCAGCCGAAGGTTTTGTCGATCCACAATATCCTAATAAAGTATGCAAGTTAAAGAAATCAATCTATGGATTGAAACAAGTATCGAGAAGTTGGAATCAACATTTTGATGAAGAGATCAAGAAATTTGGATTCATCAAGAACGCTGATGAAGCTTGTGTGTATAAGAAATCTAATGGGAGCATCATCATATTCTTAGTATTGTATATGATGTATACTACTGTTTGGAAATGACATTCCAACCATGGAAGGTGTTAAAACCTGGCTTGGAAGTTGTTTTTCCATCAAAGATCTTGGTGAAGCCGCCTATATTTTGGGAATAAAGATCTATAGGGATAGATCAAGGCGGTTGATAGGTTTAAACCAAAGTGCATACATTGATAAAATCTTGAAAAGGTTCAAGATGGAGAACTCAAAGAAAGGTTTGGTACCTATTCAAAGAGGGACAATATTGAGTACATCTCAATGTCAAGCTTAAAGGATGAGCAAGAAAGGATTAAGGAAATCCTATATGCATCTGCTATAGGATCCATTATGTATGCAATGATATGCACTAGACCGAACGTATCATGCGCTTTAAGCATGATGAGTAGATATCAGCAGAATCCAGGAAATAGCCATTGGATGACTATTAAAAGTATATTGAAATACCTTAGGAGGACTAAGGATATCTTTCTAATATACGAATCTGGTGAAGAGGAACTCGTTGTAAAGAGTTACACGGATGCGAGTTTCCAAACTGATCGAGATGATTCTTAATCACAATCGGGGTATGTCTTCATTATGAATGGAGGGGCAGTGTACTGGAATAGTTCAAAGCAGGATGTGGTAGCATTGTCCACTACAGAATCGGAATACATGCCGCTTCATTGGCAGCTCAAGAAGTTGCATGGTCAAAGAAATTCATTGCCGATCTAGGGGTAGTCTCTACCATTCAAGATCCCCTAGAGATCCTTTGTGACAACGAGGGTGTGATTGCTCAAATCAAGGAACCCCATGCACATCAAAAGACAAGGCACATTGAGCGGAGATTCAACTATATAAGGGATGAAGTTGAAAAAGGAAAGATATATATTCGCAAAGTTCACACCGATCAAAATATTGCGGATCCACTCACGAAGCTCCTTGAAAGGCCAAAGCATGAGAGTCATACTTGTGCATTAGGACTTAGATATTCTAGTGATTGGATTTGATCTATTTAGTATTTAAACAATGAAACAATTGTTATTTTGACTCATATATATATAATTATCATACTATGAGTTATGTTCCATTTTAGCATGTTTAGATCCATGAATATGTTTATTATTCTAAATGTCCGTAGTCGGTCATATTTGTGGGAATAAATATGAAGTAAGACTATTAAAAACTTGGATTGGTGGATATTAATAAGGTATGAATATAGAGCAAAAGGTTGCTACCAAAGTTTATAGATATTTGTGGGATACAAATATTGAACTGACCCCTCTCAAATATTACTGCATGGAATTATGTAATTGATCATAAGTAAATTTGAGTAAAGCGAATATCATAGTATCCTCCAACCTGAGATACATATTGGATTTTGATATTCACCAAATATTATACTTTGATCTAGTTCTTCGCTGTTCTGAAATACGGACAGCACACAAGGCTAGTTTCAAGTGTGATACAAGGTGATTTGAGAAATGTATGTAGTCAAGATGGGATTTGTTCCTCTTATTTGTTGAGAGTATGATGTCTAAGGCCTGATAAAGTTAAATCAATAGGGAATGATCATTCTGTGTCTCTAGATTTAACATGATCTGTAACAAAAGGATAAATGATAGATTCACCTAAATCATTTTCAAGTATGGGACTTGAAGAAGATGATGTTATTGAATGGCACTTCTTCATGCGTATTAGGGGTAGTAAACCATTGTTAGGCGGTATTTACTACTTGCATCAATTCTCTATGTATCTTGTGCAAGTGAGAGATTGTTGGGAACGGTCTGCCCAAGATACATATTGAATTGATGTGGCTAGTACGTTATGATCCAAGTCAGGTCATACCCAATAACAAACTAGACAAACACCTACAATATTTATTTTATGATATTATCATGTAAATAAATATTGACACTTAAAGTATTTAGAAATTGGATTTCTAAATATTTGCACTAGTGTTGTGAATAGATTATATGGATAATTTATTCTAGAGAGAGAGTATTTTGTATTGTTATTCAAATGGTTGAACAACAATACAAGTCTTTTGTCCTCATTTCTTTATTACTAGTCCGTATTTACTAATGCGGATGTGCTTTTGAGGAAATACGGATGAATGTTCCTCATCCGCATTTACTAATATTTATGGAAATGCTGAAGGAATTTCTTCATCCGCATTTACTAATACGGATGTGCATTTTGGGAAACGCTGATGAAACTGTTCGTTCGCATTGACTAATGCGGATGTGCATTTGTGGAAATGCTGATGGAACTACTCATCCGCATTTACAAATGCGGATGTACATTTGGGAAATACGGATGAAATTTCTTCATCCGTATTTACAAATGCGGTAGGAGGTTGTTCATCCGTATTTACTAATGCGGATGAAAGTTTGAGAAATGCGGATGGGTTAAAGGGCTGGGCCCCGCCCACTTTTCTCTCTCTCCTCGTCTGAAATTCAGTTTCACAGGACTGGAATATATGATTGCAATCAACCACTCTCTTTGATAACTCACAACACACTCTAAAAGTGCACGTTGGGTTTCTGTGTCTTTCTCTCGATCGGTCGAAAGAAAAAGGAAGAACAGAAATTCATTCAAGTGAAGAAAAATCCTATCAACCGGGTGTTTGTTGGAAGCTTGGGGTAGACAAGCTTGAGGTCACCTTCTTTGGAAGCTGCCATTCAAAGATTATCTTCCTCTGACCCATTCGAGAGGTAGGTAGTTTTCTAAACACCCTATGGGTGTTTGTAATCATGTTTTTCATATAATGATCCATTATGATTTTTAACAGATATATAAAATGGTTTATATATTAACTGTAACAAGTTTTTCATCCTAATTCCACTGTGTTTTTCATTTTATATGGATAAAGTGACTTTGATAAACTTGTTCAAACCCCAACAGACTTGTCAAAGGTTATTCTATTTAATTAAATATAAATGAATAGTTTAGGGGTTTAGGCGTCATTTCATCAAAGTTCAGGGAATTAATTATAATAAAGTTTAGGACTAAATTACAATTATCAAATATATGTATATATAGGAGTTGATTACTATAAGTTCAGGGAATTAATTATAATAAAGTTTAGGACTAAATTACAATTATCAAATATATGTATATATAGGAGTTGATTACTATACAAAGTCTAATTTTCGTGCGAAGCGTACGAAATCACTAGAATGTGACACGTGTTTTTTGGTGGATGGGTAGTTTTATCCACGCTACAGTTACGCATAAAATGTACATAATTACGCAAGTTATATTCATAATTACGCACGTTATATCTATTATTACGCAAGTTATATTTATTATTACGTAAAGAAAAATTACTCAAGTAAATGTTTCCTATATATATATGACAGTACATAATGCACCTAAGCCTAATTGTGACTTCTTGGCCATTGACCACCACCGAACACCCCCCCATCGATCGAACCCGATTACTGCCGAACAATCACAGTTGCCCACCGCGAGGAGCTCTCACCTCTTGTCATCTTTTTGTGCCCTCATCGTTGGTAAGCATTCCGTAATAACTTGTTTTGTTTGTTTTATTATTGCTGGTGTTCGGCATTGCGTACGATGAGTGTGTGTGTGGTTAGGATCCAAGAGGTGAGGATTGTATGAATTTGATATATGAACATGTGTTTGTATGTATATGAAGGTGTGTGATCCGGGTGTGGTTTGTATGGTTATGTATATGTTGATGTATGAATGTGTGTTTGTATATATACGAATGTGTATGAACGCGCGTGTGTGTGTTTCACATGCTATGTTATATGTGGGTGTATGTGTATTCAAATGCATATATGTATATTGGTGTTAAGTGGCGATACGATGGTTACACGGCAACATAGGTGTTGTTGTGTTGATCGACGAAGGTGCGGTAGTGTGTGTGTCGTGTGTGTGTGCGTGTTAGATGTGTGTGTGTGTGTTTATGCCATGAGTATTTGTGGTGTGTGCATGTGTGTTGAATTAATACATATATACACTTTATTTGTGCTCATGTGTATGTTAAATGGATATATATATATATACACATATATACCACACATATATACACATATATATACACACATATATACACATATATATACATATATATATATATCTATACATATATATACATATATATATATGTATAATATATATATATATTGTATATAATATATAGATATATTATATATATATATATATATATTATATTTGTGTGTGTGTGTGTGTGTGTGTGTGTGGTGTGTGTATAGTGCGTGTTGTGAGTGTGGGTGATAGGGTAAGTGGTGTATGTAAGTATATATATAAACACGATATATGTACGATGATGCGAGTATATAAATATAAAGATATTGAACGTATATGAAAATTTATAATTAAGGGTGTTCATATGATAATACATACAATAATACATACATACATATAATATATATCATATAATATATTATACATATATAATATCATGTCATAAAACAATCATGATGCGTTTGGTTATGCGGTAATAGATAAACGTATAGGTAATAATAGCACTACATGATTGATATATATATATATATATATATATATATATATATATATATATATATATATATATTATGTGTGTGTTGTGTGGGTGTGTGTGTGTTGTGGGTGTGTGTGTAGTTTTATTATTGAGAAAAAAATTATATATATATAATGCGTGAGTCGCACAAAAACCCGAACCGACACGAATAGAAACATTTTAACATTATTAAACTTATTTATAGGTTCTATCTACTATCATAGTACTTGATTCCATCGTTCGCACACGTTATTAGAAACTTGTCGTTCTTGTTGTTGCTCGTATCAATCATGATCTGTTCGCGGTCTCATTTTCTACAAATATTCATAAATATCAAAGGGGAAAAGTATGCTCAACCCTATTTCTGGTTGTGAAATTATTTATTCTTTTGGGACTATTGTGTTACTCTTTTATAAGAATATATTTGGAACATGTATGAGTTTTTCTGTGTTGTTTTTATTCACAACTATTTAACTCTAGGTGTTGGAGCCAACGGACAGGTATTGATAGTATTATTAGGTTAACAACCCCATTCTTATTTGTCAGTATACTGGTTGGGACTGGCAATTGTCACAAACAGACCCTAGGGTGAATATGTTCCGACAAGTTCTGTGTGTACATCGTAGGTTTAGTTGTAAGGCTTATGATTATATAAGATATTTCTTGCTTATAACTGTATACAATTATGTCCTACAAACTACTACATAACGTTAATTTTTATTCATTATTTAAACCTACGAACTCACCAACCATGTGTTGACCTTTTGAGCATATCTTTTCAGGTAATATCAATAATCGAGGATAGCTAGAGTTAATACCTTAGAGATGACCCTAAGGATTTCATAATAGACTTGATCTAGTGGTTTAAACATTTGTATTTCATTTGGTCTAATCATTTATGGGCATGTTAGCCTTTACTTGTTCCCGAGTTGTGGGATTTAATTTGGATATTCTTGTTTGACTATGTCTGTCATGTAATTGACTAACCGCGACAAAGGTCTCCATTTGTGGCGGGTAACGTCATGACATGTTGGTTCTCATCATTTAATGCATCTCTATTAACTATCAATGTGTTATGACGATTCCGCCCGTTAGATCCTCGTGTTTCCGCTATAAGCGAGGGTGTGACAGATTGGTATCAAATCTATTGGTTTTAGAGAATTAGCCAGATTATTCGACCTATAATATAAACTAAGTACCCTACATGTAGTATGCATTATAGGATTATACATGTGAATGTTCTAAGTGAATTATTGGCTATGCTTAGTAGCCTGGACTACATGATACACTTATTTAGGGAAATTGTGGACATTGGATTATCTATATGTACCTGGAGAAATTATTAAGTAAGAACATCCTCATGTTATGAACTTGACTTTTATTTGGACTGGATTGAAAAGTACTACTATGGGAATTTTTCTAAGGATGTAAGAAAACTTTTACTTTCACATTTTTCAGTGTCACACATGTTGTATGCACCTTATCTACAACTTGTTAAATTGAACCTTGGGAGATGGAGACATTGGCTGACATGAAACCAGTAGATAAGAGACACGATGTACTCAGGTCAGATGACTACTTTATCGGATTTCATATACAAATGGATCCCTTCGACGGTTTCTTGCCTAAGTGAACGCTTTTTCAATCAATTCCTTTATACAACTTTGGTTAATTAACTTTTGGTTTAGTAACCATATCCCTTATACTCAAATCATGGATAACACTTTGTACTTGACATGACGTGTCAACTTGGGTAGGAGGAGCCGGGAGTGACCATACAAAGAAATTACCATTACAGGTGCACACGTAATTACAATATGCAGTGCATGCGAAAACTAGCAAACCCTGCCATGAGATAACGATTATAGTTAGTAAAAATCTTTCATTTTATACTTTGGGACACTGGAATCTCAATCCTTATACGTCTTCATTACTGGTGTGAAAACATCTATCACCGTTACCCTTATGCAAGTTCTAATCCACCTGAAGCCTCATGGGAACCATATTATGACATCTTGTCCAATTCTTATATCGCATCACTCCTTTTTTGCCTTTTTGTGATGCCTCTAATGTGCTGGTTTTTTGGGATGTATTTGGTATCGGAGAGTTGTACTAGAATTATGAGACTCTCTATACCAGGATTACTTGGTACGTTAGGCTGATCTTAAGACTCGGAACAGTGGCGATTCTAACATTCTAGCATTATACCTTGATGGGGTTATTGGATGTCACGTAACTAGTTTAAGCATTCTTCTTAGTATATCGTGATGTGGTGGGAACGCCACAGGGAACCCTATTTATAAGCATTACCGGTATACTAAGGATGTGCCTAAACTAGGCTATGTGATGATCTTGATGGATTGGAGATGGAAATGGTGGGTAAGGTTCTAGAGACATGATTGGTTATACATACAAGGAATTCATGATGTGTTAGTCAAAGGAGTATAACAGGAAACATGGAGCAATAGCTGTGGCCTGTTGGGTTGAGAAAATGGAAACTGTAATGGATATTAACAATTATACTGAAAACAAAAGATGAAGTATGTTGTATGTTGCTTGCACACTATGGGTAAAGCACTTGACCTGGTAAAATACCTAAGCTAAAGCCTGAAGTAGGGAGACTGTGGATGAGTTCAAAGCTTTGGTGACCAAGGAATACTGCCCAATGATTGAGATACAAAAGTTAGAGCAGGAATTTTGGAATCATGTAATGGTAGGGTAAGGTCGTGCTCCTTATACCGACAAGCTCTCTGAGTTGGCAAGCTAGTGCCACAACTTGTGACACCTGGATCAAAGAGGATTGAGAAGCACATCTAGAGATTTATTACACAGATTTATGGAATTATAACTACAGTAATCTAGAAGGCATGTACCCTGGCTGACCAAATAGTACGTACATCAACATTGACAAAGTCTAGTGAGCAGTGGACAAAAGTTGAGAGTCGAATAAGCAAGTTAGTGCTAAGGTAAGCATGACGGCCAAGGTTATAAACCTAGCTGTGGCAATTGATGTAGTTAGTCCGCCAAGCCTTCAATGTGGATGATTTGAATGTGAGAGCCCCAATCATTATCGTAATGTGTGCCCTAGGTTGAATTGAGCACCATGACAAGTTGGAAACAATTAGAATCAGGTGATGGCTATAGTTGGGAATCAAGGATAGAAAAATTATGGAAGCCAAGTATATGCGAACCAAGGAAATACAGCACATGGTTGTGCATTTATGATTGGAGCGAATGACGTTCGCTAAGAAACAAATGGCGTTAGGGGTGCGTTTCTCTTAAATAATCATTACGCTTTTATGTTGTTTGATATTGGAGCTCATAATAGCTTCCTTTCTTCTGAGTCTGCTCATGTGGTGAAATACTCAAGATTCAAGGCGAGCTGAGATAGTCTGCTAGGAAAAAGTAGTTTGTATTCTTCTTTTGAATGGTGAAGTACTCAAGATTCAAGGCAAGCAACCTGGAAAGAATTGGAGACTGATTTCTTGTATGAAGGCTAATTGATGCTTAAAGAATTAGTGTCACGTATTTTAAGTGCATGTGGTGCAGAAGAAGGCAAAAGAGAGGATGTTAGAAGATTCACATTTGTACAAGATTTTATAGAGATGTTCCCGATAACTTACCGGAATTACTCTCTCCTCCTTAAGTAGAGTTTTGGATTGATTTGATTCATAGAGCAATTCCTGTTGTAAAGACTCATTATTGACTAGCACCACTAGACATGCAAGAATTATCGAGTCAACTGTTGAAACTTTCGGATAAGAGTTTTATTTGATCTAGTTACTCACCATAGGAGAACCTATAAGAAAAAGAAAGGGTCTTTCCAAATGTGCATAGATTACCGAGAGTTAAACAAATTGACCATCAAAAACCGATATCCTCTCCCTAGAATTGATGACCTATTCAACTAGTTGAAGGGAGCAATGTACTTTTCCAAGATTTATCTACAGTTAATCTATCATCAGTTGACAGTTCACGAAAGTGATATACCAAAGATAGCTTTTAGGACTCTTTATGAGCATTACAAATTCTTAATTATGATGTTCGGTTTGACAAAAGCTCCAGTAGTATTCAAGTACTTGATGAACCGAGTATGCAAGCCATACCTGGATTAGTTGGTGATTGTTTTTTAGATTAAATCCCTATCTATTCGCTATCAAAAGAAGAGCAGGAGCAACATTTGAGGGTGATACTAAACTTGTTAGGAGAAGAGAAACTCTATGTCAAATTCTCCAAGTGTGAATTCTAGTTGCGAACACTGATTATGAATGAGGCACATAAGTCGAGATACTCTGTTCATCCTCGAGCATATAAGATGTATTAGAATATTAAAGAATTGTATTTATGGCGAGGTATCAAGAAGAAAATTGCCTCTTATGTTAGTGGAAGTTTAACCTACTCCAAGGGTAAAGCCAAACATCAGAAGCTTTTGAGATTACTGTAGAAACCAAAAATCCCTAAATGGAAATGAGAGAATATAGCGATGGATTTTATTACTAAGTTGCCAAGGACAGGTAGTGGACATTAATCGATTTGAGTTATTACGGACTGAATGATGAAATCCGCCTATTTCATTCCAATTTGGGAAGATTACAAATTAGAGAAGTTAACAATGACCTATGCTAACAAAATTATGGCTAGGTATGGGGTGCCTGTATTGATCATATCAGATTATGGTAGTTGGTTTGCGTCACAGTTCCAGCAGACTCTTTAGAAGGCAATGAACATTTGGTTAGACCTAAACACTACTATCATCCACAAATGAATGGCCAAAGTAATGTACTATCCTAACCTTTTAGGACATGTGTGTGATTAACTTTCATGAAAATTAAGATACTCATTTACCATTGATTGAGTTCTCCTGTAATAGGGGTTATCACACGAGCATCGGGTGTGCTCTGTATAAGGTGTTGTATGGAAGGAAGTATAGATCACCTGTATGTTGGACGAAAGTTGGTGAAAGCCAGTTAAAATATCTAAGATTATTTAAGAAACAACCGATAAGATTTTCCAATCAAAGATAACCTCAAGGTAGCTAAATATCATAAGAAAATTTATGCTGATAATCGACAAAGACCGTTAGTATTCTGTGTATGATATCGCATCTTGTTAAAGGATTCTTCCTGGGAAGGCATTGTGTGATTTGGAAACAAAGGAAAATTAGCTCTAAGGTTTGTATGATAATTCAAGGTCACTGAAAGGATTGTTCTTGTAGCTTATTGATTAAAATTACCCAGGGAAACTATGTGGTGTGCACAATACGTTCCAAGTATCGAATCTGAAAAAATGTTTGGCTGATAGTTCTCTTCATATACTCATTGAGGAAAAATTCAAATTTATGGTAAATGGTTTTCAATAAGAAGCATAATGCGGTAGCTTATATTGGAGAATTACCAGAAGATAAAAGCCCTATTTCATTCTCTTATAGAAGGGCTTAAGACATCTCGGATTCATTATGCCATTACAGCAAATCCAAGCATTTACACTAACGTTATTGATGAGTTTTGGACATCAGCTGCAAATGAGAGAGATGCTCAAGGAGAGCAATGTATTGTTACTACAGTAAAACGGAAAAAAGTTATGATCATAGCTGAGATTATCAAAAGTGTACTGTTATTAGAAGATCAGCCTAACACTCTAGTAAAGATTGATGATGCTATAGCTAGAGATTGTCTTCAGAGGATGGGATATGATCATAGATGTCCATATTTAGAAAAGAAGCATCTACCTCCTTTCTAGAATTTTCTATTCCACGTGGTAGTTTATTGCCTTAGCAACCTAAAGGCTAGTCTTGATAGCCTAAGTGCAGTTTTTGGATCACTGATAGTTTCTCTTGTTGATGACATACCTTATAGCATATCCAAGGCTATATTTGCAGAGATGCAAAAGAATATGTTAGCATCTGCTGGGAAGAAGTTTATCATGTATCCATAATTTATTCAGTTGATAGTCAACGCTGCTCCAACTGAGTTAGCTGTTTTTGATTCTGCTTCATATTCAATCATGGTTATGAGGAATGACATATTTACATATCTGACTGGTATAAGAGGAAATGCATGGAAGAGAGATCATTTTGCCAAACTTGGCAGGTTCACTAATGTTTTCAGCAAGCTGAACAGCAAGAACAGCAACATCAAGGAACAAAAGAACCACCATAGTCTGATCCTATTAGTTCATCTTCCAGAAATTCGATGATGCTCCGGGAGGTTCATCTCATCAAAGGGAGATGACATCTAATAAGGAGATAGATTCTTGATTCGAGAATAGTTCAAGTGATGAGACTACTAGTGATGATATAGGCAAAGTGCCTTACATTCTTTAGGAAAGACGCAGAGTGCCTGTTACACCAACTAACCGTATTGTTGAGGATACTAATACAGATTTTATGCCTGGAGATTCTCCTTCTACCAAGAGAAGGAAGAAGTCAGTAGCAAAGAAGAGAGCTACATCTGATATTGGTCCACGTGGTAGGGGTAGAGGATGAGGTGTTGTGCTTAGGAGACCTCAAACCTAGATGACCACTGCTTCGCCTAGAGATATTCAAGTGTCTGAGCCACCTGCGACTGTTAGTGAGGGTGTTCATTAAGAGATTCCTGTGACTATTATAGAAACAACTACCATAACAAAAACACCTATGCCCATAATAGATGACATTCAGAGTACACCTCCTAGAGGTCAAGGCAATGATGATACTATTGATATGGATGATTTGATCAACACTCCTTCAAATCACAGACATACAGCTGGAACATCCTCTAGTTCACCAACACCTGCTACTTTGCAACAACGAGTTCAAGTATCAAAGAGAGAGAGATGTTGGAGAAAACTCAATAGATTTATGATTTACATCAGATAAATCAAGACAAGAATGCTATGATTAAGAGTCTAGAATATTAGCAACCATTCTTATTTAGCTTTGTTCAGGTCTTAAAGAACAATCTCAGAGAGTTCACATCCAGATTTACATCTACCATAGTGCATCCTGATCAGAGTAGATCTTCCGAGTTTGGAGAGTCAAGTGGACAGTAGTTTGCTGATCCAGAACTTGTCATTATTACTCAAATTATAGAGACTACTACTATTGAACCCAATATGGTATTGACTGAAGAGATACCTGAAGATCAACCTTTGGTTCAAGAGATTGGTGAAGTGATTGTTAAACCTGAGCATGTGATTCAAAGTACTTAACATGGTGATGACGATAGATTGGATAAGGTTGATTATAGTGGTGATGATGACGATGATGATTTTGATGATGATGATAATGATGATGATGGTGGTGATGTGTAAGGCCCCGTTCCCGGAGACCTCATAGTTGGTCAATCATAGCATTATACATATAAAGCATTATACATTTCATAAGATTAAGCAGCGGATTAAGTTAACAAAAACCATTCATTTCATTAATAATTACTGTTGCTAAGCAATACATCAGTGTTTCTTAAGTTACAAAGACCTTTTTTAATTGCATTAAAAAACAACAATATCATTAAGATTGAATGGATGCCAGTCTTGCCCTGACGAGTAGTTTTCCCCGCGTGCCATCCTCAGCAATAATTACCTGCCAACTGAAAACGTATAAAAGTCAGCGTTGCTGAGTGAGTTCTAGTTTTAAAGCATTAAAATACCTTACGTCTAAATATATATAAAAATAACATTTTCTTTAAAATACTTCTTTTACTTTCGCGTGTGAGCATTCATCATACATACATCAAGGTATAATCTTGATTATCTTTCATTATCTCACGTATTCGTTTGTTTCGTACTTTTTCATTATCTTTCACTATTTCTAGATCTTGTCATAACTTTACCCCCTCGTTAGGCACAAAGCCACCTCATTCTCTGGGTTAAGTGACAAGGACCCCGTTTCATACGTATAGATCAATCACCAAGACTGATCCCCGTGTGTGTGAACCCTTAAGGGTTAGCCAAAATCGCATGCTATATTACACATAGTTGAGCTAGCAACTCTCAATGAGTTATGAACCTCCTTAATCATTTTGCTTGCAAGACTTTCATTCATTTCTTATGTTCCACTTTTCATTAACATTAATCTTTTCGCTTTGTTTATGATAATACTTTACATATACGAGCATAAACACACCACGTAAAGCCACGTAATAATACGTATTAAGGAACACAAGAACAGGCCATAAACAAGCATAACATAAACAAATACAGCCATCAAAACATCTCAGGGAAATTCCTTAAACTTCTTTTTTCCCAAAATTTCAGAAAATTTTCTAAGTGTTCTAGGCGCATGAGCACTATGTAGGCGCATGAGCACTATGCGGGCGCACCAACACTTAGACACATGAGAAACTTTGGCGCATGAAGACTATTTGGGCACATGAACTATACTTAGTCATTTGGTCAGTAGGCGCATGAGGTACTGTTTAGGCGCATGACTAACACTTACGTGTTCTAGGCAAATTTTCAGGCGCATAAGGCACTGTTTAGGTGCATGGGCTGATACTTAAGCTATTTTGGCAAAATTTCAGGTGCATTGGGAACTATTGGGGCGCATGAGCTTCACTTAGGTTTTCTAAGTCAAAGTTTCAGGCGCATGGGCCCTATTTCGGCGCATGACTAACAGTTATGCATAATTCAGACTTATTTTCAAACCCAATCTGCATATCTACCTGTTCTTAACATGTATCTATCATTCTAAGCATCAACAACAGATATACTACCACAAAACATAAGCATACATACTTAAATACATACGGGTACATTTATAACAGTTGTAAAACATTTTTAAGCATGCATTTTCAGCCCCAAGAAGTTTAAAACATATAAAAACCGGGGTCTACAACTCACCTATGCAGCCAACAAGTAAAACTCCTCCAAACTTGAGTGCACAAGAGTTCAAACACCAAAAACACACCAAAATAAACAACCAAACACGTAGAACACATAAAAATCGGTTTTAAGGATGAAAACCCAACAAAACCGAACCAAGAACACATAAAACACTCACCAGATACGAATTTCAGCCTCTTCTTCTTGAATAACCGAGAGAAATAGGTTTTTTCTTCTTCTTTCTTTTTTTTCAATCGAAGAGCAGGTTGTGGAAACAAGTAGTGGGCGTCCATGCCCAAAATATAATAAAATATTGGGTTTTTTATACTTTTTACACTTAGCCTCCCTCCACTTTTGTCCCTTTTTCTTTCTTTCAAGATACTTTTCTGTTCATTTATTTTTAACGAAGTTTCGGGTGTTACAAGTCCACCCCCCTTATAGAGGTTTCGTCCTCGAAACCTGTCATTCTTCGAACAGTTGTGGGTAATGCTGTCTCATTTCTTCTTCAGTCTCCCATGTAGACTCGGATCCTTTCCTGTGCCTCCACTGTACACGCACTAGTGGAACCACTTTATGAAGTAGCCTCTTCTCTTTTCGGTCGATGATTGCTACTGGTTGCTCTATATAATTAAGTTGTTCATCCACCTCGATGTCCTTCGGTGGTACAATCATATCTTTATCAGCTGGGCACTTTCTCAGATGAGATACATGGAATGTCGGATGAATTCCACTTAACTCATCGGGTAGCTCTATTCGATAGGCCACCTCTCCTACTCGTGTGATAATTCGGAAAGGTCCTATGTACCTTGGGCACAGCTTACCCCTTTTCCTGAATCGGATGATTCCCTTCCACGGTGAGACCTTCAACATGACTCTATCACCCACATTGAACTCGATTGGTCTACGCCTTTTGTCAGCATACGACTTTTGCCTATCCTTCGTTGCCTTCATAAAGGCTTTGATCTTCTCTAACTTCTCGATCGTAGCCTCAATCACTTCCATGCCTCACAATTCTTTCTGCCCGATGTCACCCCAACACACGAGCGTCCTACAACTCCTACCGTATAGCATCTCATATGGGGGCATGCCAATGCTGGCATGATAACTATTTTTGTATCAGAATTCCGCTAACGGTAGATGATCATCCCAACTTCCTCCAAAGTCGATCACGCATGCCCGGAGCATATCCTCGAGCATCTGAATCGTCCTTTCAGACTGACCATCTGTCTGAGGATGGTAAGCTGTGCTAATGTGTAGCCCCGTCCCCATCACATCATGAAATCTCTTCCAAAATTTCGATGTGAACCGGGTGTCAAGTTCCGACATGATAGACACCAGCACACCATGACGAGCTACAATCTCTTTAATGAATAGATCTACCAACCTCTCAGATGAATATGTCTCACGGATCGGTAGGAAGTGAGCACTCTTTGTCAGACGATCAACTATCACCCATATGGTATCGTACCCCCTTGTCATATGAGGTAGCTTTGTGATGAAGTCTATAGTGATGTGCTCCCACTTCCACTCGGGTATATCCAAAGGTTGGATTTTCCCGTATGGCTTCTGATGTTCTGTCTTCACTTGCAAGCAAGTAAGGCACTTACGCACATACTCCACTACATCGCGTTTCATACCCCGGCCACCAGTAATCCTTCTTCATATCTCGATACATCTTGGTAGCACCGGAATGAATGGATTATCAAGTCTTATGAGCTTCATCCATAAATCGTCTCCGTAGGTCCCCGTAACGAGGGATCCACATCCGCCCGAAGCGGGTTCTAACTCCGTGAGTGTTTTCTCTCAACTCCACGACTAGACCTCTCATCCTTTCAGAGTTAAGGCGATCGTCTTTCAAGGCCTCATCTTAGAACTCCTAGATCTGTGTCATCACATTGGAGGTCATAATCAATTGGTAAGCTTTCACCCGGATTGGCTCGGGTCTCTCTTTTCGGCTAAGGGCATCGGCCACTACATTGGCTTTGCCCGGGTGGTAATGGATCTCATAATCATAATCTTTGATCAACTCTAACCACCTCATCTACCTCATATTGAGGTCCTTTTGCTCAAAGAAATATTTTAAGCTTTTGTGGTCCGTGAAGATTGTGCACTTCGTCCCGTACAGGTAGTGCCTCCAAATCTTTAATGCAAAGACCACAGCCGCGAGCTCCAAATCATGAGTGGGATAATTAACCTTTGGATTTTTAACTGTCGGGACGCATAGGCTATTACCCTTCCACGTTGCATCAACACGCAGCCTAGTCCCGAATAAGAGGCATCCGAATATACCACTAAATCTTCACTCCCTTCGGGTAATGTCAAGACAGGAGCTTGAGTTAATCTTGCCTTTAACTCCTCAAAAGCATCCTCTTGTTCTCGACCCCACATAAACTTCACCTCTTTGCGAGTCAATTTAGTCAAAGATGAGGCTATCTTGGAAAAGTCTTGAATAAATCTTTTGTACTAGCCCGCCAAACCCAAGAAACTACGAATCTCGGATGGCGTCTTTGGAGACTTCCATTGCATCACTGCCTCAACTTTTGCCGGGTCTACCATAACTCCTTCAGAATTCACCACGTGACCCAAAAATTGGACTTCACGCAACCAAACAGCACACTTAGAGAATTTAGCTTACAACTTCTCTCTTCTAAGTGTCTCCAAGACTTCGCGTATATGGCAGGCATGTTCTTCCTCATTTTTCGAATAAATCAGGATGTCGTCAATAAACACAATCACTGATTTATCTAATATTCGCCGACACACTCGATTCATCAAATCCATAAAGGCAGCTGGCGCTTTAGTTAGACCAAAAGACATAACAAGAAACTCGTAGTGTCCATAACACGTGCGAAAAGCTGTCTTAGGAATATCTTGCTCCTTCACCTTCAACTGATGGTAGCCAGATCGAAGATCTATTCTCGAGAACCAATTGGCACCTTGGAGCTGGTCAAACAAGTCATCTATTTTGGGCAGGGGATATCGATTCTTCATCGTTAACTTGTTTAACTCTCGGTAGTCGATACACATTCTCATACTACCGTCCTTCTTCTTTACAAACAAGACCGGAGCACCCCAGGGAGAGATGCTCGGTCGGATGAACCCTTTGTCCATCAACTCCTGCAGTTGAACCATTAGTTCCTTCATCTCGATCGGAGCTAATTGGTACGGTGCTTTGGCAACGGGTTGAGCACCGGGTATCAAATCAATCTGAAACTCGATCTCACGGTCCGGTGGCACACCTAGTAAATCTTCTGGGAACACGTCCGGAAAATCACATACCACTGGTACATCAGACAATTATGGTACCGACGCGTCCACATCCTTCACATAAGCCAGGTAGGCACTACATCCGCGTTTCATTCACTTCTCTGCCACCGCCATCGAAATTACCTTAGGAACCGTTGTCACTCGATCACCGTAAACCGTCACAGAACTTCCATCGAGCGTAATTAATCGAGTCATCTTCTTGCGACACATCATATTTGCCTCATAGGCTGCTAACCAATCCATCCCTAGTACTACATCAAATCCTCCTAGGGGCATCACAAATAGTTTAGCAGTGAACCTATGGTCTTCTAGTTCTATGTCATAATCTTCTATCATATTAGAAATTCTGGTAGACTTACCAATAGCAGTTTCTACATCGAAGGGCTTATAAATATTCTTACTACTAATAGGCAACTGAGCACAGAAAGCAGCAGAAATGAAACTCCTACTAGCACGAGAATCAAATAACACAGAGGCACAAGTTTGGTTTACTAGAAACATACCTGACACGACATCGGGGTCCACCCTGGCCTCCTCCCGGGTCATTGTGAATGCTCTAGCACCTGCCCTCTGCACTTCATCCTCTGTCCGCCTCTTCGCCCTAGAACTCTCTGCCCTTGGCCTCTTGCAATCCCTGCTTACATGACCCTCTTCACCACAGTTATAACATCTTATAACCCCACGTACTTTTGCCACGTGGTCTGGCTTACCGCATTTGAAGCAGACGTTAAATCCCCACTTACACTCTCCAGTGTGCTCCTTCCTACATTTGACACACTTCTTCATTCCCATGGTTGATGACCCCGTCCTTCGGTCATCCATTCTCATCCTCTTGTTGTTTGGAGTGAAACCAACATGTCCAAAGCGTTTCCCTTTCTAGTTCTTATCACCACCACCCGTCTTGCTCACCTCAACCACATCCACTTCCCTCTCATCATAGAGTCTTCCAGCCAGATCCACTGCCAACCTAAAGGTACTCGGTCGGGCAGCAATCAGGTGTCTGCGGATATCCACCGGCAATCCTTGGATATACCTCTTGATCTTCCGTGATGCTGGCGTCACCTGATCCGGCACCAGTCTCACCATTTTGTTGAACTTGGTGGTGTACTGCTGGTGGGTCATGGTTCCCGCCTCAAGCTGTAGGAACTCTCTTTCTATCTTGTAGAGCTCTCGGTGAGCACAGAATTCCTCAATCACCATTTTCTTCAACTCTCCCCATTTCAACTTCCCGATGAATCTGCTGCCCTCGGCTTGGACAATATTGTCCCACCAACATAGAGCCGAGTCAACGAACTAGTGAGTGGTGAACTTCACTTTCTGGTCCTCCCTACACTCACTAATCTCTAACACCGCCTCCATCTCTCTTACCCAGCGGTGAGCAGCGACAGCATTATCATTGCCATCGAAAGTTGGGGGTTTACATCGTTGGAATGCCCCATAACTACACCCCTTCGCGGTTTCCCGCACTTCCACCTTTCCCTCATCACTGGAAGCTGCCATCCCAGCGTTCAGTTCCTCCTTCTCATCATGACCCCTCTCATTCCCCCTTCTCCCAATCGTAGTCCTTCTCTCCTCCTCCTTCTCCTTTCTCTCATCTTCCCTCACAACCCGGATGACTTCAGTCACTACAGACGGTAGAATCGTCTGCATGACCTGATGCACCTACTCCATAACCGCCTCCTTTACTGAGTCTCTTAAGTTAGCACTCTCATCCACACCCTCCGGATGATGAAGCCCAGACTTAGCAGGGGCTGTCTCTGCAGTCCTTGTCTTGTGCCTTGTGGCACGTGGCCCAGCACTACGACCACCTCGAACTCCTCCTCTAGAAGCTTTCGATGATCTACCACCAGCCATCCTCTAATTACTATAAGATTCAAACACTAACACGATCATTTAAGGTAATACTCAGTTTATGTTAAGTATAGTAAGTCCCTAATTACAGTGGCCAGTTGTGATTAGCCACTTACTTTACTCTTCATCCCCCGAGCATTTCCTATCCTGACTATATCAGTATTCAAATCTACTAAAAGCACATAAATCAAATAGCACACGCACAAAATACCAATTAACATTAAGAAAAGATATACCTGGTGGCACGTAGCTACTCGGGCTGGCATCCCTCCATTCGGTCCCATTCTCAGTTTAAGTTTAGGTTTTTGAAAATATTTACACATTTCTCTTAAACTTTGGCTCTGATACCAACTTGTAAGGCCCCGTTCCCGAAGACCTCACAGTTGGTCAATCATAGCATTATACATATAAAGCATTATACATTTCATAAGATTAAGCAGCGAATTAAGTTAACAAAAACCATTCATTTCATTAATAATTACTGTTGCTAAGCAATACATCATTGTTTCTTAAGTTACAAAGACCTTTTTTAATTGCATTACAAAACAACAATATCATTAAGATTGAATGGATGCCAGTCTTGCCACGACGAGTAGCTTTCTCCGCGTGCCATCCTCAGCAATAATTACCTGCCAACTGAAAATGCATAAAAGTTAGCGTTGCTGAGTGAGTTCTAGTTTTAAAGCATTAAAATACCTTGCGTCTAAATATATATAAAAATATCCTTTTCTTTAAAATACTTCTTTTATTTTCGCGTGTGAGCATTCATCATACATACATCAAGGTATAATCTTGATTATCTTTCATTATCTCACGTATTCGTTCCTTTTGTACTTTTTCATTATCTTTCACTATTTCTAGATCCTGTCATAACTTTACTCCCTCGTTGGGCACAAAGCCACCTCATTCTCGGGGTTAAGTGACAAGGACCCCATTTCGTACGTATAGATCAATCACCAAGACTGATCCCCCTGTGTGTGAACCCTCAAGGGTTAGCCAAAATCGCACGCTATATTACACACAGTTGAGCTAGCAACTCTCAATGAGTTGTGAACCTCCTTAATTATTTTGCTTGCAAGACTTTCATTCATTTCTTATGTTCCACTTTTCATTAACATTAATCTTTTCGCTTTGTTTATGATAATACTTTCCGTATACGAGCATAAACATACCACGTAAAGCCACGTAATAATACGTATTAAGGAACACAAGACCAGGACATAAACAAGCATAACATAAACAAATACAGCCATCAAAACATCTCAGGGCAATTCCTTAAACTTCCTTTTTCCTAAAATTTCAGAAAATTTTCTAAGTGTTCTCGGCGGATGAGCACTATGTAGGCGCATGAGCACTATGCGGGCGCACCAACACTTAGGCGCATGAGAAACTTAGGCGCATGAAGACTATTTGGGCGCATGAACTATACTTAGTCATTTGGTCAGTAGGCGCATAAGGTACTGTTTAGGTGCATGACTAACACTTACGTGTTCTGGGCAAATTTTAAGGCGCATGAGGCACTGTTTAGGTGCATGGGCTGGTACTTAGGCTATTTTGGTAAAATTTCAGGCGCATGGGAACTATTGGAGCGCATGAGCTTCACTTAAGTTTTCTAAGTCAAAGTTTAAGGCGCATGGGCCCTATTTGGGCGCATGACCAACAGTTATGCATAATTCAGACTTATTTTCAAACCCAATCTGCATATCAACCTGTTCTTAACATACATCTATCATTCTAAGCATCAACAACACATATACTATCACAAAACACAAGCATACATACACGAATACATACGGGTACATTTATAACAGTTGTAAAACATTTTTAAACATGCATTTCCAGCCCTAAGAAGTTTAAAACACATAAAAACCGGGGTCTAGAACTCACCTATGCAGCCAACAAGTAAAACTCCTCCAAACTTGAGTGCACAAGAGTTCAAACACCTAAAAACACACCAAAATAAACAACCAAACACATAGAACACATAAAAATCGGTTTTTAAGGATGAAAACCTAACAAGACCGAACCAAGACACATAAAACACTCACCAAATGCAATTTCAGCCTCTTCTTCTTGAATAACCAAGAGAAACAGGTTTCTTCTTCTTCTTTCTTCTTTTTCAATCGAAGAGCAAGTTGTGGAAACAAGTAGTGGGCGGCCATGCCCAAAATATAATAAAATATTGGGTTTTTTGTACTTTTTACACTTAGCCCCCCTCCACATTTGTCCCTTTTTCTTTCTTTCAAGATACAATTCGGTTTCTTTATTTTTTAACGAAGTTTTGGGTGTTACATGATGAGGGTACGGATGACAAAGGCAAGAGGAAGGATTATGGTGATGATGATCAGGGGGAAGATATTAGCTTAACTGTGCGTCCTTCTTATGATTCAGGTTCTTAAAATGTCTTAGGACCAAGGTCTGATGATCCATAGGATTACGAACCATTAAATCCAACTACAGAGGAGATGTATGAGAAGGAATTCTATACTTTTTAGCAACAAAGTTTAGCTGAAAAGTCCGATGAAGATTGGGTCTGTTTGATGACTTGGAGGATTGTATTAATTATACAAACATATTTGGCAATAGTTTGAAGAAATTATTTTCAGATATTATATTAGAAGAAGGAGAGATTGTCACAGACTCTTGAGTTGAGCAACCAGCTTCTGATCCGAATGACATGACTGGAAAGATTGCTTGCTGTCAAGTTGGAAATCTTTCAGTGCTTGCTCCTCCACCTCTTGCTTATGTTCACACATTGAGACATTCCAACCTGCTTACTCGGTATGGAAATTTAGAACAAGTATTGAGTTGGGCGTATCATGGGGAAAATAAGATATATGTTGTCAAGCGAATAGCTAGAGCTGTAGAATATTATCAAGATGAACATGACTTCCACACACTTAGAGCATCTGATTTATATGCTATGGGACGTGTGCCATTCATCAATCTAAGCAATTATGGAAAGGCGAAGTGGATAAGGAATATGGTATGGCGACAAAGTAAAACCAACTTCAAAGACTTCAAAACTGCAAAATCGAAATTCATTGAAGATGAGACACATATAGATCAACAAACCAATGAACATCACCAACAAGCCAATGAAGGTCAGAGTGTACGAGCATCCCAGATATGCTAGAAAGATTCAAATTCACGCTCTTGTGGCAATTAACTGTTTGTCAGAACTTATGAGTGAGTTTATGAAAAGAATACTGGGCATGTTGTGATTTATTTTGTTGAGAATACTATATCATCGACCCAGTTGATCTACTCAAGTTCAAAAGAGAAGATTTGATAAGGCTTCAGTCTTGTCCAATTGAAGCTGATGAATATGTTCATCTTTTAGCAACTCAATTCCGTTGGTTGACCACGAAGGCCCTGAACAACAAGTTGTATGCGTATGGCGGAAATTACAAAGTTGCGGTCGTGGAATTTTGAATACTTGATTCACCGAGCCTAGGGGAGATCGTAGATTGAACCTAAAGGCTCGGGAAATCAAAACAAGATAATAAAGATCAAGTTCCCGCGCGAAAACTTTGAGCTTCGCGAGACTATGTTGTTTAAGTATAAATAGTTTTCTTTGCTCATTTTATTTAGAATTCTTATTTTTCACACTTATGTAATCATTATAGAGAGCAATATACTTGAATATTATTTACATTGCTTGTTCTTGTTCTTGTTCTTCTTCTTGTTTTTCCTATAATCCGTGATTGATTCATTCCGCGTTTCTATCATGAAATCGATCTACAACGAATTCACTATCTTTACATTTAGGTTATGCTACAGAATTTACTATGTAATTTTTTTTTATGATATTATTTTATCATTATTTAAATACTTTTATTTTTAGTTTTTCTATTGAATTTACTATGGATTTTATTAAATTATGTTTTATGTTTATTCCTTAGTCTTGCTATAGATTTTGCTACATGTTTGCTAAACTATTTTTAGTTATATTTTTCAATATTTTTTTCTTGATTTTGCTACGGATTAGCTGTGAATTTAATAAAAAAGTTTTAATTATATTTATTTTAAAATTTTTCTATGAATTTTCTTACAAGTTTGTGATGAAATTTTCATAACAAAAATCCCTAGGAAACACCTGTTTGTGTGGTAGTGACTATTGTAGGAATACTAACACCGCTTGTTCAAGCTAACTTAACTTGTTACTGCAAAAACACACGTATAGCTTGCCATTCTGTAAAAATATGGCTTAGCAATTGCATAAAATGAGTAACCTACGAATCATAACAAATTCTTATTGTCATGGTAATTAAGGAGTGTTAATATAGCCAAATCATGTTAAATAAAATGCAGTACTTATCAATGTTTTCACGACCGGTTCGGATCGGCCGGTCCGACCGGGATTCGGCATGGTTAATGATCCGATCATATGTGACTCGTTTTGTGTTCAACTAACAGGCCGGTTGAAAGCGAACTGGAGGTTGAATCGGCGAGTCGCCGAAAAACGGTCGAACCCGTATCTCTTCATTTTTGTGACCATAGAATGATCTTTCAACAGACATTCAAAATCATGTTTAAAAAGGTATAAACATTCAAAATTGAAGAATCCTATGGCTATTGAACATGATCTGTGTAAGAAACATAAAAAAGAAGAAGAAGATTTGGGGAGTAGAGAGAGAGTTGAAAGTGGCGGCTGTCTCCCTAAGCTATGGTTAAAAGAGTTTTAAAGATGAGAGTTAACGAGATCAGTCCCTACAAAAAGTAAATCTACAATTTAAACCATACACATAAATTGTCTAAAAATATATATGAAAAACTAATTAAAGTACATAAAAATAACATATGTATTTAAACTAATAATACTTATAGAATTTTAAATATATATATAAATTATTGTTTTCTATACTTTTAATTTTCTACTATTAATAAATGTCGTCCGGTTCTTAAATCCGGTCCAACCGGTCCGACCGGTCCAACCAATGAATCTATTTGTTGTCCAGTTCATTGTCCGATGCGTTTCTGAAAACATTCGTACTTATAGAGATATCAACGTTCATTTAATGTAGTTAATACCTACTCTTTTGATTTAACATCACATAACTAATTTTGCCACTTGATTATCCTTACTTCTTTAATCCATCATTGAGAAAATCATTTTTAAATTCCAAATTCAATTAAAACTTTAAAGGAATAAGTAACATGCTAACTTTACTTTTTACCCTGAGTGAATCAACCTACCTAAACTGAAATAATCAATGAAAGATAAGCCATACGAAAATGAAACCCCAAAATTTGTGTAGTCTACATCAATTAAACAATGTAATCAATTAAAGTGGGGACAATCAAGAGTGAATCTCACATCATTAAAAACCTAGGGATTTCGGATTCATACACTGAAAATCCAATTAGTAGCATCCGATTGAGCACATGAACCAATTTGCACTATTGTCATCATCACAAACACATCCACGGTCATTCGATACAACTTCTCTTTTGATCAATGATAGAATATACCAAGAATCTTATGATCTATGTCGCGGAAAATTTCAACACTTACATACAATATATTCAAAAAGAGATTAAACAAATGCACAAACAAATAGAGAAAGAAACATAAAATACAGACACTTAGTCGACTTCCCAAACCGATAACCAAAAACTAACTAAAAAACACAACGACATGGAGATTTGGAAAATTCACAAAGAACATGACGAACATAAAATGCAGGCATGAAGAAAACATATTTCCCCAAAACTCATAACAGAAGACACAAATACATACTTTAGTCTTATGTTAAATCATATACGGAAAAAAGTACCGGAATAGTCGGTAATTGTGTTCACCGACGACATCCTAATATACTCAAAGAACAAACTTGACCATTTTCTACACTCGCGAAGTACGAGAAACATCAAGAGAGGAAAGATTGTATGTCAAGTTTTTTTAAATGTGTCGTCTGCCTAGGGAGGTAAAGTTTCTTGGATACATTAACAACTCTAGTGGAATCATGATCAACCCTGCCAAGGTTGAAATCATGATGTAACCGAGTTCCCTTACAACTTTAACATCCCCAGTCTAAAACTTAGCTGAAATGAGGTCAATTGGTATATCATGCCTCATATACGTATCGAGAATTAGTTTCCTGAATGACCAAATAAAAAAGAAGATTAAAATTCAAAGAATATGAACTTAAAAAATGTTACAAACTGTAAATTAGGAATCTTACAGTCCGTGTGGTTGACGGGAATATCTATCAATAATTTCTAGACGTTGTTGCAAATTTCAGTGAAAATATGGTTTTTCACTTGTATTGTACATTAATAATTATTTATATTTACGTAAAAATAATTATTTATTAGTGAGCTTCCATTCTTCTATGCGATAGGATCATAGCGAATCAAATTATGTTCCAAACGGAGCTAAGATGAATAAGATATCGATGCACAAAGTTAATAGAATATGTGAAAGTGATTGGTTTTGTCCCACATTAGTTGTGTGATAATACAAAACCATGAAATGGTGGAGTATATAAGGGGTTTTTTTGTCCCACATTAAAAATCAAGAGACCTTTGGAATAAATTTTTTAATGATCACTAAGTATAAGATTAACTCAATGTTAATGAGAAGACTTTTGGTATAACGTTGATAATGAGACCTTTGGTATATCCTTTTGAAATTATTACAGGATCATACTATATATATACAAGGATACGCTCCTTGTTCTTTTTTGGACAAATTTTGATGATTCACAAAAACTACACTACTCAAACCAAAAGTTATAAACTCATACATCCATCTTCTATATCACCATCTTCTCTTATTTTTCTATCTTTCAAGACACATCATATCCAATGCGACCTTGGGTGTGAGGACATCTCCAGCAGGACATCTCCAGCAGTACACTACTGTTTCGGTTGTTGTACCCTGGGAGACAGACGTGTTCTTGTGAGAAGAGGCGCGGAATATGTTTTAACAGACCTTTGTTGAACAGAAATCCTCAACCACCACTCAACCTTTTAGTTCGTTGATTGTACATTCGTAGGTGAATTGATGAACAATCTATGCGGATTCAAGATTCAAGTGAACAAAGTTCTCTGTGAATACTACGGTTTTGAATGGTTTCAATTCATGTTAACATTGTTATTACTTACATTTGGTTTGTATGCGTTATTACAATTTTGTATTTCTCATCAATAATGTTATTATTATTTTATTAATTTTTAATAAAGTGAACTCATATCCTGCAGACGTGATACATATCATGTAACTCAATAAAGTGTTCTGTACTGTAACATTGTGCTTACAGGTCGTAATGAACGATATGAACCGCAACGGTGTAGCATACACTCCATATGCTTTAAGGCAGTCAGAAACCGCTTTAGAGAGGAGGTTGCAGACCATAACCTTTGTGGCTTATGGTTCGTAAGCTCATGTATGGTTATCTTTAAATTAAGCCCTTGAGAACTCATTTGATTTTTCCTTTTATGTGGGAACACTCTATTTTAGAGAATATCGAGCTTACGATACCCCTTTTAGGTATTGCGAGTTACTTTATTTTGCATCAATATAGGGAGACCATGCATCAGCTGTCATATATAGTATTCAGTTACGCTTTATGTATTAGTTTGGATTGGATGGCCCAAGCTTTGATATGAACATAAGGGAGGTAATTCTTAGTGATGCCAACAGGTGGGCTCTACACCTTGAAGGGGCTATGCAGGCCTTGAATGAAGTGAAAGCCCCAATGTGGAATCTTCCCCTGGTGGTGAGATCACCACCTAGTCTTTAGACTAGTACCTTAATTATAATACCTTAGTCATAGTATATCATTGAGTTGTAGGTTGTTAGCTTCTTGATAGAGAAGCACAAGTTAAGGTCGGTTCATTTCATCATTTCCTTAATCAGAATTTAATCATTATTAAAAGATACTTTTATTCAATTCTTTATATTGTCTTCATCCATGCCAAATAGTTGCCTACTTAAATGTTAGTTGGGAAATAATCGAGTTAAGTAGTGGAAGGGTGAAAACAAGTATTTGGAATTCATCGTAGTGGTTCTAGTTTAATGAACCTAGTGAGTAAAACTCCTTGTGTCATGGACGAATGATAGAGTTTTGAGATATTCTTTTAGGTATTTGTGTAATTAGTGCTATTTACAATCTTGGGTGTGGAAGGACCCGTATATGCATGGGGGCACCTACCTGTTACCTATATCACTTATAAGATACACATAAGTCCATGAAGTCTTAGGATTATGGCTAAGATAACTCTCAATTCACATGGTACTTGATGATTGAGAGTTAGCATGAGTCATGGCTTGATAGGACATATGAATTGCCTCGAAGAACGTTGATGCTTGGTTATATGGTAGAGAGTGTCTCATGTAAAGATTGTCCGTGAGCATCAAAAGGGAGAACTTGAGGATGGTTTTTAGGGTGTTAGTATGTCATACTTATTTTATAAACAATTGTAGGGATTGAACCTAGGGCTTGGAAAATCAAATCAAGATGAAGAAGATCAAAGTCAAGCGACAAGTTAGAGTTGCCGCGAGATAACTTGCTTCTCGCGCGAAAACCTGTTCGTCGCGCGAGAACATGTTAGTCGCGCGAGAACTAGTTAGTCGCATGAGAACTTCTTAGAATAGTATAAATAGAAGTTTTGTAATGTATTTCAGGAGCTTTTGTTCATTTCCTGATTTTACACTCATTGTAATTGTTTCTAAATCAGAGAGCAATACAATCAACATTTATTTACTTGTGTGTCTATGTTCTTCAATTGCTATTCAATCTTATCCGTAATGTCAACATTCCGCATTTTCATTATGAGATCGATCTTTGTAACTTGATGATCTTTACAATTGGTATCAGAGCAAGGCGTGCTCTTGATCGATTGAATCAAAGTTTGATTAGTTCATATTGAAGAGTTGAAGAGATACGATTTGAGGTTCTTTTTAGATTTACTGATTTCATGGCTTATTTGATCATATTTGAAGACCTCCAGAGATGTTATGCTGTTGAAGATTTGACTTGTTTTGGTGGTTAGTTGAGCTTAATTCAATCAATTAGAGACAATTAGGATCATAACCGAACCTAAAATCACTAATTGAAAGATTAAACAATTATATTTGAACAAAATGGTGTTTGATTGAAGGCTAAACTGTCAAAATTTTCTGAAACAATTAAAACTTGACCATTTTGCAAAATTCAGTTACAGAACTTACCGCACGAGAAGTTTGTGCAAAAACGTTTGCGATTAGTTTTATTGAAGACTATTCGCGTGAGAACTGTATCTTTCACGCGAGAACTTCAGATTTGAAGTTTTCTTGTTTTTGGTTTGAATCCAAGTCTTCAAAATAGCAATCTTGAAGCTCATCACTGCCACTCTTAATCTCGATAATGAGATAGGAACAAGCACGAAGCCTCCTAGACTTCTCAGCGAAGAAGACTATCCGGACTGGGTCTATCGCTTTGAAAACCATGTCATTTATACTGAACCCAAGATGATGAGATCTAACAAACAGGGTCCCTATATCCCGATATACACAAATGACAAAGGAGACTTAGTGCCGAAGCCTGAACACCTCTGGGATAGAGAGGATATGAAGAAGATGGAACTTGATGATAAGGCATATGCTGCCATCACAATAGCACTTACCACTGAAATTGCTTAGAAATTTAAGGATTACAGGAAGGCAAATGATCTATGGGATGCCCTGGAAGAGCAAATTATGGGGAATAAAGACATGAGGGAGAGCCGGAAGGATATGCTTAACCAAGAGTTCAACATGTTTAATCATGTTCTTGGTGAGACATTAAAGGCTCAAATGTCTAGGTTTGTGAAGCTTATCGCCAAGATGAAAAGTGCTGGAATCACACTGGAGAACATTTTAGTGAACAAGAAGCTATTAAATTCCTTACCTTATAGCTGAATAACAACTACACTATGATTAAACGAACCAAAGATTTGTTCACCCTATCCCTTAGTGATCTAATTTCGACTATCAAATCTTATGACATGGATGACAAGTAGAGGGATGCCAACTATATCAACACAATGGGAGCTGAAGCATCGGTATTATATGCCAAGATGGCTAGTAATCCAAATTACTCTGTCAGTTACTCTCAGTTATGTCAGTAATAACAATCACCAACTCCTGCTTATCAAACTATCAAAGATCCAGCTTTACTTTAATTCCAAGTTCCTCATCAGAATTCTTACAGTCAAGCTCAAGTTCAACCACAACCTCTAATCAATTCTCAAGGTCAAGCCACTCAAACTACATAACAAGCCTTTGTTGTAAACTCTCAACCCAACAAACAAACTATTCAAATTGCTGAAGAGCACCTGGCTCTGTTTACATCGTTCATGAACAGTTATGAAGCTTTTCTACTGGAAGACTAAATACACCAAACATCTTGGTTGATGACTTGCAACAAGTTAATCTCGATGATGTTGAAGATAACGATATCAAATATCAAATGACAATGGTGGTTTATAGAGTAAAGAATTTTACTAGACGAACGGGGAGAAAGGTTTTTGCGCTAATCAGTTCAAGCAAAATTGGATTTGATAAGTCAAGCTTGAGATGTTATAATTGTGACAAACCTGGCCATTTTGCTAAAGTGTACTGAAGGCAGGTCAAGTCAAACAGAAAGTGGAAAGATAATGGTAACTGTGGAGGTAGAGACAAAAGGAGATAAAGCTAGCTCATCTAACAACAAAGCACTAGTATCTCAAACTGAAAGAGAATATGACTGGTCAGATCAAATAGAGATACTAGATATCAAGCTTTCAACTACAGTATTGGCAGAGATTCAAATTATTGAAGAGCATGTTAAAGACAATGTACTAGCTGAGTTCGTATCTGATGATCGGTTGAATGGTGTGTTGAAAAGAAAGGAGGTTGGATCTGACAAGGTTAAGGAGAAAGAGTTGAAAAAGTGAATGTTAAAGAAGTGGAGGCTGAAATGAGATTAATGAAATAGTTGTGAGACTACTCAGCTAAATCCAACATTGTTGAAGAGAAGGAGAATGAAGAAAGAAAGCAAAGACTGTTGAGTTTACTCAGTCAAGAATGATGAATTGGAAATGCTGTTGAGTTTACTCTGGCATCTGCTGTGGAAAAGAAGAAAACAAGCTATTGAGATTACTCCAGCAAAAGAAACAGAAGAAAAGGTTGTTGAAAGCCTTCATGGTAAACATCTTACCTAAGAGAAGAAAAAGATAAGAGACGGAAGAGTATTTTCTAATCTTTGTTCAACTACTTGTTCAGAAAAGGTACAAGATATAGGTTCACAATGAACGCTTGATTTTAGAAGTAGAAAAACTCAATATCAAGCTCGTAAATATAAAACTGTGAGAAATTTTTAAAGAAAAGATAGATTGCTAAACAATCAATTTATCAATCAAAATTAAATCTTTATGATAAAGATTGTAACATAAAAGATTTAACAACACATAATGATGAACTATCTTTTAGAAATCACTAAACGTAACAGTGAACTCTTATCTGCCAAATGATTGTTGAAAATTTGAGTTGTCATCAAACTTGGCGAAGGTATAATCAAATATCAAATGACATGAAAATTAATGGTGGTAAACGGGAAGTTGGTTGTTCTACATTGCACCACCCATTAATCATGATTATACATGTTTGCCTTCATCAAATACAACTCATGATGAGAGACCTATAGATTAGGTTTTCAAGCAAAGTCAGACTTAACACCTCCAGTCAATGTTTCACTGACTATTGACCCTATCATAAAAAATGAAATTAAATTATCATGACAATTCTTTTGTAGAAAGTGTGAAGAAGGACGGGTTGTTGAAGATTGGAAAGTGATGATGAATTAGATTTCAGAAAATAAAATTTGTCATAAAAATCTTCATTGTAATTCATCATCATTTATTAATGAAAGTTCAAAAGTTTTTAGTAATACATATGTTTGTTCAAAAATATCTAACAAAGAAAGAAACTGATATCAAGATAGATTTTAAAGTTAAAGAAGGAAAGCAATTTGCAACATCCATATCTGACTTGAAAACTGATTTCAAGAACATTGTTTCAAAAGGCAACATTAATAAGGAAGATCCATATTTTTAAGAAAACCAGTGCCAGTTCTTTAAAAATAAATCTTCTATTATTGCTAACTCTATGAAACAAGATTTTTGTAGATCAGGTATGAAAGACACTGGTCCTACTCCAGTACCGACGATTCATAAGGATAAAGCTACAATCATGCTTCATCAGCATCAGAATGAATCTAATGATAGGAAATTTACCTCAATTCTTCCGAATCATCTCGAACAATCATAACGAGAAAAAAGAATAGAGAGACTGTTAAAGAATCATCAGGCCAAGGACATACTATGGCCAGATTCTATGATAACTATGGAAGTTATCATAAATAGTTCATACCAAATACACAAGCGTCAAATATATATCACACAATGTGTTGTTATGTGTGTGGAAAACCAAATCATGAGGCTTGAAATTGTCGTTATCATATCAATTGTCAAGCAAACCAAGATTTCACAATTTAATTTCATAGAATAGAAAACATTTCTTTCTAAATGCCAAATTCAAAAAGAACTCAAATCAGTCAAAATCTTTGTTAATAACAGTAATGATTTGAATCAAAAAGTCATGTGAAATCTGTACAAGTTGATGATAGCACTTCTACTTTTAAGAAAATGGTGACACATCCGATTAAACCAATTCAAAAGTGAAAATTAAAGAAAAACCATCTCAGCCTGATATTTTGTTGAACAATGTCCTTTGAGACAAATGAGATAAGATATTACATCTTTATCATATTTGGATGAAAACAAAGTACTCAAGTCAACCATGGCTTGGGTTTCTAACCATGAATAAATTTGTTCAAGTGTGCAGGACAACCAAGATAAGTCATCAACAGTGTTTGGCATGTTGACAGTGGTTGTTCACGACATATGATAGTAATATCTCTGTTAAACACATACAACAACCTTACAACGAAGGATTGTTTCTTTGCAAGAGACAAAGGTGGTAAGATTATAAAGAAAGTACAGTGTCAAATGATGTGTTAGTTTTGAAGATGTCAATTTTGTAGAGGAACTAAAACATAATCTGCTTAGTGTCTCTCAAATTTGTGACAAAATTATTCAACACACTTCACTGATAAAGAATGTCTTATTCTAAAACTTAGATTTGTAATTCCTGATGAATGGGTCTTATTAAACACCCAGAGACAAAGACACATATTTACTTGATATGAATGGTTCATATTCATTTGTACTGTGTCGTGTTTGTTATCTAAAGCCTCAGAAAGTGACATAATGTTATGGCATCATCATCTTGGACATGTAAAGTTAAAAATATGATAAAGTTGGTTAGAGGAAATCATGTTGTAGGCCACCTTTGAAAAATTTCACTCCTCTGAACATTGTCTATCATGTTAAAAAGGCAAACAATGCAAACTTCCTCATAAAGTAGTTGCTCATACCCAAAATTGACTCTGTTCTCACTGTTACACATAGATTTATTTGGTCCTGTTAGTGTTTTGAGTTTGGGACATCATTCTATTGTTAGTCATTACTGATGATCTTTAAGATTTCATGGGTTTTCTTCTTAGCATCCAAGATGAGACACCTCAATTGCTGATAAAATTCATGACACTTGTGAAGAATCAACTGACAAAATAATCAAGTGCATTCGAAGTGATATGGAACCAATTCTGCAATAGTACACTAACGAGTTTTTGTGATTCAAAGTGGATAGCAAGACAATTTAGCTCTACAGGAACTCCGCCACCAAATGGAGTTGCGGAAAGACGAAACAAAACTTAATTGAAGCAGCCAGAACCATGTTATTATCAACAGCCAAATTACCTCATTGTTTTGGGCTGAGCTGTAAACAATGCATGTTATGTTTAGAATCGTGTGTTAATGAACAAACAACAAAATATGACTCCTTATGAAATATTTTTTCAAACATAAACCCAAAGTCAAATATTTCAAAACCTTTGGAGTGTTGTTGTACATTGTTAAACAAACACAAAGAAGAAAGGGAAAGCAAAACAAGATGAATCACATCTAGGATTTGTTTCCTTACAGATTCAACAATCCAGACTTCATCAAATGCAGAAAGAACAAAGAGAAAGAAACTGCAAAAGAGTCTTTTCCTGAAGAATTTCAATCCCAAAGCAAGCAGAGATCATCATATCAAGAAACCAGAATGCTAAAGCTAATCCTCTCAGAATCAAGTCAAAACAATCAACTCAAAGAACAAATCAATCTAATCAGTTTAATCCAGTGAAGTTGTGTCTGTAGGGACTTCTAATATGAACATAATTCCAGAAATCAAATCAACTCAAAGAACAAACTAAACACTGATCTGAAACAGGTTTAGGTCCAAAGTCTTCCGTTTGTCAACAAAAGATTTCTATCTAAGGAGCCTAGAATAGTGTTATGACAAAAGTCAAAAACCCCAATTTCAAAAGAACAAACTCTCAAATCAAAAAACACAGATTACTTTGCAAACTCCTAAATCCAAACAAGGATCAATGTAGCTTCCACATCTAAGGTTATCAAACAGTTGTTTAAATTTCAACAAAGGTACTGTGAAATATGTGATTGTATCAATCATAAGACTACTGAATGTTCTTTAACAAGTATTGTCACATTGTGATATGAAAAACCATTCAAAAGCTGATTGTTATTTCAACATGTATGTACCATTTATGATGAAGAAATCACAAAACTAAGAATTGCTACTTCCGAAGGCCTCACTAAGGATGGATATGTCAACCCAAGGATCAAAGAAATCAACCCAAGATTTCAAAGAAATCAAAATGTTGGTTTCAAGGTTGACAAAACACCATCCTTAGGCTTGAGATCTTTCCGAAGGATTGATTCTGATTGTGATGAATTCTTATGCTGTGCTAACAAAGCATTATAAACAGGAAAATTTATTCCACAATCTATGAGAATGAACAATGGAAAGTTTGGTAATCAAAATTTTTCTGAAAATGTTCCTATTGATGGTTTAAATTACCTTGACGATGACCTGGAAAAACGTTACCATGCTTTACGGATTAAGCAAATCAAAGATAATAAAAATTGTTAGAAAGGAATTGATAAACATAAACAACAAAAGAAGCCTGATTTGAATAAGCTTTATTTTAAACAGTTTACCATTGTTGATAAATTTGCCAAGCCCAAGATCATATCGGCTTGGGTTGATAACTCAACTTAAATCTCTTTGAAATGCAGGTACGCCCAAAAAGACCTATTAACACGTGGTATGTTGATAGTGGGTGTAGCTGACGTATGACAGGCATCCATGCGTTGCTGCAAGATTTTAAGTTAAAAGATGGTACTCATGTTGCATTCTGGGTGATGCAGGTGGTAAGATAACAGGCGAAGGAATATTGTCCAATATGATTATTAGCTTTGATAAAGTCAACTATTGTTCACAGTTGAACTTTAATCTTTTAAGTGTTTCCCAATTTATGACAAATCTTACTCTGCGTTATTTGATGATTCTTTTTGTTATATTTTGAAGCCAGGTTTTCAGATAAGCAAAGAATGGGTAGTTGTTAAAGCTGTATGTGATCGAGATGTATACAAGTTAGATATGTCTCAAGTAGATCCATCTACAGAAACAACATGCCTAATTGCTCAAGCATCAAATGTCGAAAGTCAGTTATGGCATAGACGTCTCGGGCATTCCAATTTCAAGAACATGAATAAGATTGTAGCAGGAAACCATGTAGTAGGAATTCTAACAAAGAAGTTCACTACAACAGATCACTGCACAACATGTTTAAAAGGAAAGCAACACAGAACGTCTTATAAGCCCAAGCTGATAAACTCAAATTCCAAGCCTCTCCAGATGTTGCACATGGATCTATTCGGACCAACAATGTGCGGAGTATTGGAAAAAAAATATTATTGTTTGGTTATCATTGATGAATTTATAAGATTTTCATGGTTTTCTTTTTGCATGCTAAATCTAAAGCTGCTGATTGTTAAAAAAATTCCTCATTAAAGTAGAAAATCAATTAGAACAAAATGTGAAAATTATTAGAAGTGATAATGGAACTGAATTAAAAATGCTAATGTTGACATATTTTGTGCAGAAAAATGAATTGCTCGTCAGTTCAGTGCTCCTAGAACTCTACAACAAAATGGAGTTGCTGAAAGGAAAATAGAACTTTGATTAAGGCCGCACGTTCCATGTTAGCATATGCAAAGATTCCAATCACTTTCTAGGAAGAAGCCATATCCACTGCATGCTTTGTACAAAATCATACATTTCTCGTGAAAGATAAACAAAAACTCCTTATTAGTTGATGTTGGCAGGAAACCTAATATAGATTTTCTTAAGTCTTTTGGTTGTCCAGTTTTGATTTTAAATTCAAGTGACCAGCTAGGAAATTTGATGCAAAATCTGATGATGGAATTTTCGTTGGATATTCGTCGGTCTCAAAAGCCTTTAGAGTTTATAACTCTAGGACGAATGTTATCCTTGAAACTTTTAATGTTAAATTTTTTGAAAACTCTTTTAATCAGTTGCTAATGGTCCAGCTTGGTTGTTTGATTTAGATTCTTTGTCAAACTTTTTCAATTCTAACTTGTTTGAATCTCCAGGTGAGAAAAGAAACAAGGAGGAGATCTCAGATCTTTCAGTGATGATTCTGATTTGATGATATGGATGATTCTAGCCCAGATTACCCATTCTTTTCATTTGTTAAAGATCTTGTATTTCGTTCTGAAACTCATGATCAATCTCAATCTCAATAAGCACAAGAACATCCCGTTTCTAAAAATTCCAATGTTTCACAACCAATTTCTAATGATGGTTTTCAACCGCAGAAGCTGAGTACATAACTGCTTCAGCAGGATGTTCTCAAATCCTTTGGTTACAAAACCAACTGTTGGGTTACGGGTTTAATGTTCTTAAAACTCCTATTTACATTGATAACACTGCTGCTATATTTATTACAGCTAATTCTATCCAGCACTCAAAACAAACCATATCGAAATACGATATCATTTTCTCAGAGATAACTATGAAAAAGGTTAATCATTTTGATTCAAATCTCAACTGAAAAACAGTTGGCTGACCTATTTATAAAGCCTTTTTACCAGGCCATTTTGAACATCTGGTCGAGTCAATTGGACTTATTAACCATGTTTAAAAACTGGTTTTGATCATGTCAATAGTCTTTTACAAGGTTGTTTTGATCACTTGATCGAGTTTATTTTAGTTGTCTGAATCATAAAAAGAAAAGATCCCTCCCCTAGCTGAATAAGAAAAATGAAAAAGAAACTGTCAAAGTTGACTGTCTGATTGTATATATTGTGTGTGCATGCTCAAAAGAAAAAGAAAAAGAAATACAAAAATAGAAAATTGCAAAAAGAAAAGAGAAATTATAAAATAAAAACCCACAAAAATAGAGTTTATTGTTAGTTTATTATTTTAGGAACGAATATGCCTTTGCAATTTGTAAGAAATGATAGATACATTGGTTCTGATCGGTTGCATACTCTGCTCGCTAAAAAATTCTGACGTGATCAGATATGATGTGCAAGTAAGCTCATGCAATTATACTGAAAAAGTAAATTATTGTGATTAAACTAAATCAATCATGCTTTCGTAGTTGTCCATCTTAGTACCAATGAGTAGTGTTGACTTCTCTAATTGATTGCTTGTAAAGTCACAAACTCACACCTGGTGGCGATATAAATAACCATGAGATCTATTTAAAGCATCTATCCACTTCTCTGTAATGAGTCTTCATAGACCTTAAGTGACGAGATATCCTTTGTTGTAAGTCATTACAGACCTGGGTATTCTCACGTGATGCAAAAGATGCCAATGTGTACAACCTAAACATGAGATCTGGTTATACGTATATGTCAGGCTAATAAGTTGAGAAAACTGTTTTCTTGCATATCTTGACGAGAGTTGAGCTCTCTAAATCTAAGTGTGGGTTCCATAATGTCATATCTAATCGAAACTTAAGCAATCAAAGAATAAAAAAAATAAGTATGCTAATTATCTTGCCAAAAGCTCTTATTTTCTATCCTTAGATCTTGTGTCTCCTTTGCTGCGGGAATGCTGACATGGAACACACTTGATCAGGATTTAATCACTGTCTATGACTATCCACCATTTTATTTTATTTTAATACGTTGATCTTAACTGATATGATCTCATTGCAGGCATGTAATTCAAATGTGTATAGTAGATTTTTATTCTGCTTTAATTTTGTTTTTTGCATGATTTTCTGTGTGCAGGCATGTTGATTCTGATTGGTTAGCTCTACTTGTAAATAAAAGAAACTTATAAGTTTTAAACTTAAAAGTTTAGGGGGAGTAAAACTTTAAAAGAGAAAATCAATGGAAAGTGTCAAAATATGAAAAAAAAAATAAAAAATAAAGTGCTTTGGATGAAAAGGATGAAGCTAAAAATTCAAGCATGTGTGTGTTTGATATGATGCAAAAATAAACCTGAAAAGAATTTAAAATAAGTGGAAAAGCTTCTTGCAAACAAAATAAAAACAAAAATGAGACTATTTGTGTTGTAAAAGTTTCAAAATAGAGACTAAAATGACGGGAAATTGTTTGAAAAATCAAAACTAGTTCAAAGTTGTCTTTCAAATGTGCTTGGTTGGTGTTTGAATTGAAAATTCATGTTTAAAAATGAAATCATGAGTTTCAAATGATTTGTGGTGATCTTAAACAAAAACAATTTGATATTGTTAAATTTGAGGGTAATTAATGTTCATATTGGGTGATAATAAAAAATTTGACTAAGTGTTGAGATAATGTGTATGAACAGTGTATTGTGCACAAAGAGTGTTTAGATGGATGTTGTGAAAGTTTCCAAGTGTCAGACTCATAGAAGGTTCTCATGTGCCTGAATAGTGCTCAAAAGTCTAAATCAGGAGTATGATGAATTTCAGGAATTTGTCCAAGTGTTGAGCGTTTTGTTCAAGTACATGCGCCTAAACAGTTGTCATGTTGCTAAAAATGGTTAAGTGTTGGGCATATCAACTTAATCTCATGCACCTGAATAGTTCCAGACTTTCCAATGTGGTTAGACATTTGAATGTGATGTTTACTCTAAGTGTTAGGTGTTTCAACAAGTCCCATTGGCCTGAACAGTGTTTAAACTTGCAAGCTGCTCAAACATCCGGTGATGTTGAAAATATTCCAAGTATAGGCGTTTCTGTCTAGCCATGCGCCTGAACAGTGCCCAAACGCCTGAACAATGCTCATGCATTTGAAGATTTACTGTGAAATGTAGCTAAGTGTGTAATGCGTCTAAGCCTCATGTGCCTTCACAGTTGTCATGTGCCTATGACTTTTTACACTTATATATATTCAACACTTGGTAGTTTTCATCATTTTTCACAAACTCAAACTCTTTGTTACACTCATTCTCTCACCCGATATATTCATACATTCATCATTTGATTATTACCTGTTAATCTGTGTGATATATAGGTATAGTCAATGAATCTAAACATCATTTTGATCTTATAACATTAGATTTCATTTCCTAATTCAGTCTTTGATTGGGCGTTTGAAATCTATGAGGTGTTCGAACCCTAGGTGTTTAGAAACTTGTAATCTGTGATTTAAATGTGTTATGATAATCAAAATTGAACATCAAGTAGTTGTTATAACATGTTTTCGAACAGATTATGAGAATCAAAACTCAATTTCATCATCATGTATTCTTGATGATTCAGTGTTCATCAAGAAGTTCATAAGAACTAGAAATGAACAGTCATTTCATAATTTTTCATCAAAATTGTTGTGTAATCATCATAATTCATCTATTCAACTGATATTGAGAAGTTTTACTTGATTTAGTACACTTTAAATCATTTGAACTTAAACATGAATGTGCTCTACTCATGGTAGAGTGTATTCAACACTTAGAAATTTTAAGTGTAAATTGTTAGGTTTTAAAACTTAAAATGTGCTAACTCAATTGAAACTCAATCAATGTTCATGTTTCATGGTGTATTACTTGGTTTAATCATAAATGTGTTGATTCAAATTTGAAACAAGTGCATACTCTGTTCATGTAATGGGTTGTACAAAACACTTACAAAATTTTTTTAAGTGTTATTGGTTCAAAATTGATAACATAAAATATGATTGAAATCATTGTAATTCAAAGGTGATGAATATTTTGTTCAATGTAAACAGATGGCAGATCTTAATTTCGAGCCTAAGCATAATGTAGCAGCCTTTCTAAATGAGGATGTTCCTGAAGCAGTTGGTTACGAATAAATGATCAGATTACTGTTGAGAACGAAGTATGTGTACGCCATGTGTGCTCAACCAGTTATATATGCTCGTCTTATCAAAATGTTTTAAAGAACTGCTGAAACTGCTAGAGATGATGCATGAAGGAAAGTTGTTAGAGGTTTATCACCAATTATCATACGATTGAAGTTTCTGAGCAGTCGATTAGAGAAGTTCTAAGACTGGGTGATAATGATCCTCAAGATCTGGTCGAACTTACATTTGATGAGTGTAGAGACTCATTTTTGGCTATGGGACATCCAGATCACTTTCCTAAGAAACAGTTTTTTAGAGCTAGAGTATATAATCACTGGAAACTCCTGTGTTATATCTTTTAACATGGTATGTCCAAGAGGAGTGCAGGATGGAACTCATTTCTTGTAGACGTTGCTTCTCCAATTATAGCTATTGCTACTAACAGAAGGTTTAATATGGCAAAGTGGATCATGAATGACTTTATTTTTAATCTGGAAAAAGGAATCAGGAATAAATACTTAATGTATCCTAGATTTCTACAACTGTTTATAAATGAAGAATATCCTGATCTTCATGCATATGGAGTAAGTGGAGAAAGATTGATATTGGAGCACATGACTGAAAACGTGTACAAAAGACTTGCTATTATGACTGGTGCTCAGAATGTTCAGATGTTTGATTCTATGAGAGCAGTAGCAAGAGATGAGGGGAATATAGATGAAAATCACTTTCATTTGTTTGATGATGCACCAATTGATCCAAATGATTTAATTGGAGAAGTTCCTCAAGGACTTTTTGAGTCTAAATTTGAGGATGATAATGAAAATATAAGGATGATGATGAATCTGAGAATGAAGAAAGTTCTTCTTCAAGTGATGATAGTGATGATAATGTTGGATGTAATGAAGTTGAAGTTGTTAAAGAAGTTGATAAGGAGGTTGATAGTGACAAAACATAATCTGATAATCAGAATGAAGATGTTAATGATGTTGATGATTCAAATGATGTGAATGAAGATATTGATAAAGTAAATGAAAAAACAACAAATGGAATTTAATTTTCATAATGTTGATGTAATTGAGCCTGTAGTACAAGGTAGATGACCTGTTGTACAATCACCAAATTCGACAGCTCAAGAGAATGTGATTGCCGAGGAGTGTTCCCTCGAGGTCATCAAAGCTGTTGCTGGTTCTCCTATTCATGTGTTAGATGAAGGTGGAAGCTCAACACAATATGTTACAGTCCTTTCTGAGAACTTGAACGCTGAGCAGATCATAGAATCTTTGAAAGAAAAGAATATCCATCAGCTTAAGATGATTGAGAAGCTGAAAGATGAAAATGATCAATTGAAAGTAGAATCATTAAAGAAAGACTTGAAGATTACATAGTTTGAAGAAATTCAAGAGATGAATTTAAAGAACTTTGATGTATTGCTCAGAGATTATGGCTTGATGGATGAAAAATACAAAAAGTTGAAGGAAGAGTATGATAAGCTGAAAGAAGAGCATGAGATTATAAAGATAACTTAAAATCTCAATCTACTCAACCACAAGACCAAGAACCTTTACCATCAGAGAAAGAGGTTGTTCTTGAAGTTCACTTATTAAAACTGAATCAAGAGAAATGTCTCGAGTGTATACTAGAGCAATGAGCCATTTTTCACAAGAAATAATTATTGCACCTGGATTTCAATCTACTAAAGCTGAAAAATTATCTGAGGATGCCAAAGGCAAAAGAAAGATAGATGAGTCTAACTTTCAATCATTGGCAGAATCATCCTCCAACCCTCCATCAAAAATGCATAAAATTGTTTCTGAAACTCGTAAACAGTTTAAATGACATTTTTGATTATTGGTGTTGTTTAATTTCTTATATGCTTGAATCTAATTTCTTTTTCTTATGCAGTGAATGTAGACAATCTTTCTAAACAGGAAAGTGCAGAAGCAGATGTTCAAGAGCAAATTGGAGCATTGGATGATTTAGATCCAGAGTTCTCAGATGCTTGGTAAGATGAGGTATTGGAGGAAGAAGACATCGCTGAAGCTGCATACTCTCCAGTTGAAGTTGTTTCTAAAGACATCCCTATAGACGTTGAGGACAGATATAACTATCTAGTCCAGAAGAAGTACAATCATGTATTCTTGGATGGTCTCATAGGTTCTCAAATCAATGAGGAGTATGAAAAGTGTATGATAGCAGAGACAACAGCTCCAATTGATCCGAATGAAATAGTTGTTAAACATGGAGAATGGTTCCGATGCAAGAAAGTATCAATATTGAAGATCTTCCAACATCATAACTTCATCATGTAGATCCTGAGAATATGACTAATGTTGAGCTTAGATTGTGGTTACAATCAAGAAATTATCCAAGGAAGACATTGAACAGGATGCAATCCGAGTCTCTAAGAAATTTGGTTAGAAGTTTTCAAGAGACGGAGAAGCTATCACACCCTCAGTTTCCACGTGCGCGGTTTTACCGCGAGGTGTGTGAACAAACCAGGATCTCCGTCTTTAGTTACTTAGAACGACTCTATATGCAACATTTAAACAAATCAGAGTTTAAAACTTTAAAATATTTGTGGAAGTGTTTCGTAAATAATCCAAACACAAGGTACTAAAGGTAAACTGCGCAAAACACGCGCCCAAACACAAAATACGTAAGTAAATGCTAAATTAAAAGTAAACAATGTTTGAACAAAGCATGCTTGACACGTGCATGCTCCTATGGCCAGATGCTAGAAACGACCTGAGAAAAGCATACTTAAAGTGTCAACACAATGGTTGGTGAGTTCAAGCGTTTGTAATCAATCATAAGCAGTAGCGTTAGTAAAACATAAACAAGTGCATTGAAATAGATAGCTAGTCTAATTTCATTAGTAAAGAACAATAGTGATTTCGCGATAGAAGCTGCCTATGTTTGTCTGTTTGCCTCCCGCCACGACATACCAGGTCGTGACGCTGTTAGTAGTTTAGGACAATATTGCACCCGTTGACTTTTGGTCACCCGAGTGGGGCTTGTCAGACCCAGTAGTACTACCCAAAATTTCCCGCTAGATTCCTTAATTAACGATCCGAAAGTGTGAGGACTTTCTATGGTATAACCCACTATATCTTACCAAACACATGTTATATCAGTAAAGCGTTTTAAAAACAAGTATGTTTCTCACCCAGAAAAGAGAAGTAAGTAAAAGTGGGGCATTGAACTCACCTGGTGCGCAAACGAATGATTGTAAAAGCTAATGATGAGTGGAAAGACAACCCTTCAAAGTTACCTAGAACACACAAGTACATAAGTACATATACATAGAAAGCTTAACAACCCTAAGTGCTCAATAAACACGTTGACCTAAGGTTTTTGAAAACAAACAAGACTCATTAGACCTAGTTGACCCGTTTGACCCGTCGGTGACATGTCAAGTTAGATTCTTGTTTGATCAAGTATAGCAATCCATCATACATGGTTATCACACAAGTTATTCACGTATGCCACATTACAAACCCTTAAGTGGTATAAAGCTCATCATACACCATCCATTATCATGTATATTCCATAAAAGCCTAAATTTCCAAAGTTGTGCATCAAGTATTCATACAACCCAAAAAATATAATCTACCACATTAGACATCATCAACAAACTTTCTAACATGATCCTAACATCATAAACATGCTCAATTAACAATATCCAACATTCTAACATGATCCTAACATCATAAACATACTCAATTAAAAATTTCAATGATCTACATAAATAAAGTTTCCCTTTCGGGAAAGTAACACCCAAAACCAAGCTAACATCCAATTCTTTCATGAATTCACTAACTTTATGCCTAATCAAGTCCATAACAAACATCTAGACATGACTAACATCATCAATTCATCATAATTCATCAATCTCATGCATAAAAGTTACTATTAATAGTAAGGTATGAACAACCACTCAAGTTCAACTATAGATTCATCAATATTACACCTAATCTAGTTCATAGCATTCATAATCATCCATTTAACATCAACAATTCATTAAAACATGAATTCTCATGAAGAAAAGTTTCCACTTTTGGCAATATATGAACTAGGTGACAAAAACCATAGATTTCTTGTATATCTACATAGATTAACATTCATACAACATAACTAACATCATGTCATCATCAAATCATCATCAATTTTACATTCATCACAAGTTTCGGCCTAAGGTTCATTAATAATCAAAAACCATGAAAATCCAATAAAAATCTAACCTTTAAATGTGCAAAGATGATTATTAACACTTGTAAACACTTGTAACACTTGAATCCCAATCAAAATCGACTTGTTTGTGCTTGTTCTTGATCAAAATCGCAAAGGGGAGGGGAGAGGAGTGTTCGGCCGAATGGGGGGTTTGGGGGCTAGGGTTTGCTTAATTTTGGTAATATTAAGTTAAATGGTAATTATAAAATAAACCCTCCTTAATCACCTTTTGTAAAAGTTAATCTTTTTAGCATTTTTAACAACTTTAACTACAAAATAAAAGTATTTTTAACCAATAATATTAATCATATATATTTTCCACTAATCACACAACACATGAAATAAATATAACACGTTGGCACGTTACAAGGTAACATCCACAAATACTATTTAAAATTCATAACTCACACACTACAAATTAACAATCAACATTATTAATTTAGTTATTATCTGATAATCATTCTTAGTTATTATTAAGTCACCAACGTTCAACGACAACTAGTGTGTGCTCATGACACGTGTATGCAAAACCTAATGGAACTAACGGAGTTTGGTAACGGAAAATTACCGGATGTCACATTATCTCCATGTTGAAAGAATTTTCATCCCAAAAATTGCGTTACATGGTTGTGTTACATTACTAGTCTACTACATTGGCACAAAGAAATCGAGTGAGTTTCGGGTGGGTTGTCACATTATCCCCATGTTGAAATAAATTTTGTCCCGAAATTTAATCATTACCTCCGCCGGTTGACATCGTCGTTTTGAACAGATGAGGGTACTTAAGCTTCATATGATCCTCACGTTCCCACATGAATTCTGGTCCATGTTTCGAGTTCCAACAAACTTTGACTATGGGTATCTTGCTTTGCTTAAGAGTTTTGACCTCACGGTCCATCACCTCAACTGGTTCCTCAATCAACCGTAGTTGTTCATCTACTTGCACTTCCTCTAGTGGTACAACCATTGTCTCGTCGATAAACGCTTTTTCAAATTTGATACATGAAATACATTGTGAATTCCACTCAACGAATCAAGTAGGTCTAATCGATACACCACTGGACCTATTCTTTCCAGAATCTCAAATGGTCCAACGTATCTTGGGTTAAGCTTGCCTCTTTTGCCCTGGAGACTTTTAGTAAAACTTTGTTGTCGACCTGAAACTCCAAAGGTTTTCGTCGCTTGTCTGCATAGCTCTTTTGTCGGTCTCTTGTTGCAGCCATACAGTTCCTTGTTGTACGATCTTCTCAGTAGTCTCGTGCACCAACTCGGGGCCTGTTAGTTGACTATCACCAATTTCCACCCAGCAAACTGGTGATCTACACTTTCGCCCATACAAAGCCTCAAATGGTGCTACCTTAATGCTGGTGTGATAACTATTATTGTAAGAAATTCCACCAATAGTAAGTGAACTTCCCAGTTATTCCCGAAATCAATCACACAAGCACATAACATATCCTTCAATGTCTGAATAGTATTTTTGCTTTGCTCATCTGTTTATGGATGATAAGCAGTACTCATGTCCAGACGACTACCAGGGATTTCTGTAACGACTGCCAAAAATATGATGTAAAACGAGCATCACGGTCAGAAATAATTGAGACCGGTACACCATGTCTCGAAACTACCTCTTTCAGATAAACACGAGTTAACTTATACATCTTATCCATTTCCTTGATTGCCAAGAAGTGAGCAGACTTAGTTAACCGATCTACAATAACTCATATCATGTCACAACCAGTAGGAGTCCAGGGTAATTTAGTGATGAAATCCATCAAAATCTATTCCAACTTCCACATAGGAATCTTTGGTTGTTGTAGTAACCCAAATGGCTTCTGATATTCAACCTTAACTTTCGAACAGGTTAGGCACTTGCTCACATAAGTAGCTACGTTTGCCTTCATATTAGGCCACCAATAGTGCGCCTTCAGGTCATGATACATCTTGTCTGAACCAGGATGTATAGAGTACTTAGACTTGTGTGCTTCACTCATAACCAAGTCCCTTAGGTTTCCATACATAGGTACCCAAAGTCTGTCCATGAAATAACAAATTCCATCTGCTTTTACCTCCAACTATTTGTCCATTCCCCGTAAAGATTCAGACCCAATGTTTTCCTCTTTCAAGGATTCTGTCTGAGCTTCTCGGATTTGTTCAGGCAAGTGAGTGCTAATCGTAAGCTGCAAAGCTTGCACTCGTCGGGGCTTAGCAGTTTCCTTTCTACTCAACGCATCCGTGACTACATTTGCCTTTCCTGGGTGATATTTGATAGCGCAATCATACTCATTCAACAATTCCACCCAGTATCGCTGTCTCATATTCAACTCCTTCTGCTCAAAGATATGCTGAAGACTCTTGTGATCAGTGTAGATAGCGCACTTGGTACCGTACAAGTAATGTCTCCAGATCTTCAAGGCAAAAACTACCACACCCAGCTCCAAGTCATGAGTGGTGTAGTTCTTCTTGTGTACCTTTAGTTGTCTTGAGGAGTAGGCTATCACCTTATCATGTTGCATCAAGACATAACCAAGTCCTTGGATAGAATCATCACAATAAACCACGAAGTCATCACTTCCCTCCGGTAATGCCAATATCGGTGCGCTACATAATTTCGGTTTCAACAACTGAAAAGCAGACTCCTGGCTATCACCCTATTTATACATTGTTCCTTGTAAGTCAGGGCTGTGAGAAGTTGAGCGATCTTAGAGAATCCCTCAATAAAATGCCGATAATATCCTGCCAGTCCAAGAAATTGTCGTATCTTACTAGGCGTCTTGGGAGCCGACCAATTCTTTATCGCTTCAATCTTTGCAAGATCAACATGTATACCTTTCTCGTTAACAATATGACCCGAAAATTGTACTTCACGTATCCAGAAATCACACTTGGAAAACTTGGCGTACAGTTGTTCCTTTTTATGTAATTCCAAGATAAGATGTAAGTGCTCTTCATGGTTCCTCCTTGGTCTTCGAATAGATCAATATATCGTCGATAAACACGATAACAAACTGATCGAGATAGGGTTTGCACACATGATTTATGAGATCCATGAACATGCTGGTGCATTTGTCAACCCAAATGGCATGACCAAGAACTCGTAATGACCAAACGTGTACGGAATGCAGTCTTTAAGATGTCTTCCTCTCAGACTCTCAGTTGATGATAATCAAACCTCAAATCAATCTTAGAATAATAACTCGATCCTTGAAGTTGATCAAACAAATCATCTATACGAGGTAAAGGATATCGATTTTTTACTGTAACCTTGTTCAATTCTCTATAGTCGATACACATTCAAAATGTGTCATCCTTTTTCTTGACGTAGTGAACAGGTGCTCCCAAGGTGATGAGCTCGGTCGAATAAACCCTTTATCCAACAGCTCTACAGTTATGCAGATAGTTCCTACAGTTCGTTCGGGGCTAACCGGTAAGGTGCTCTCGCAATCGGAGCTGCTTCGGGAGTCAAATCAATCTGCAACTCAACTTGACGATGAGGTGGTAGTCCAGGAAGATCCTCTGGAAACACCTCCGGAAAGTCACGAACTACCGGAATATCCTCTATCTTCTTTTCCTCCGGTTGCTTGTTAGTCACAAGGGCTAATATAGCTAATCGACCCTTACGTAGCCACTTCTGCGCTTTCATAAAGGATATGATGCTATCATAGAAAATGACTTCTGCCTGCTTATCGAAAAGCCAATCCATGCCAACGACTACATCAAAACTCCCAAGCGTAACAGGCATGAAGTCAATTTCAAAAGTATAGCTGGAACACGCTCCCTGTAGACCATGCGGTCAACATAGGTAGGATAGTAACTCCAGTTCTATGGAGGGTCGCGCTCGGGTAGTGCAAAAGGCTGATCCTAGTCTATCTCTTCAGAAGGATAAGGATGTTGGGGCCAGTCAAATCCCATATCAGGTACAAGAGGAGGAGGAGGTGACTCAGAACGTGTCGGCCTCTTACCTAGAGCCTATGAAGACGATGCCATGCTACGAGGTACGTGATGCGTATGCCAATGAGTATACAGTAAGGGATAAGTAATGAGTAACTAACAAACTGTGCGGTTATAGTCTAGTGTGTATGCAACCTAGTTCCCTGTAACCAATGGCTCTGATACCAATCTGTCACACCCTCAATTTCCACGTGCAGGGTTTTACCACGAGGCTTGTGAACAAACCAGGATCTCAGTCATTAGTTACTCAGAACGACTCTATATGCAACATTTAAAGAGTTTAAAACTTTAAAATATTTGCGGAAACGTTTTGTAAATAACCCAAACACAAGGTACTAAAGGTGCACTACGCAAAACACTCCAAAACCAAAATACGTAAGCAAATGCTAAATTAAAAGTAAACAATGTTTGAACAAAACATGCTTGACACGTGCGTGCTCCTATGGGCAACGGCTAGAAACAACCTGAGAAAAGCATAATAAAAGTGTCAACACAATGGCTGGTGAGTTCAAGAGTTTGTAATCAATCATAAGCAGTAGCGTTGGTAAAACATAAACAAGTGCATTGAAATAGATAGCTAGTCTAATTTCATTAGTAAGGAACAATAGTGATTCCGTGATCAAAGCTGGATATGTTTGTCTGTTTGGCTCCTGCCATGACATACCAGGTCGTGATGTTGTTAGTAGTTTAGGACAATATTGCACCCGTTGACTTCTGGTCACCCGGGTGGGGCTTGTCAGACACAGTAGTACTACCCAAAGTTGCCGCTAGATTCCTTAATTAACGATCCGAAAGTGTGAGGACTTTCTATGGTATAACCCACTATGTCTTACCAAACACATGTTATATCAGTAAAGCATTTTAAAAACAAGTATGCTTTCTCCCCCAGAAAAGAGAAGTAAGTAAAAGTGGGGCATTGAACTCACCTGGTGCACAAACGAATGACTATAAAAGCTAATGATGAGTGGAAAGACAACCCTTCAAAAGTTACCTAGAACACACAAGTACATAAGTACATGTACATAGAAAGCTTAACAACACTACGTCCTTAATAAACACGTCAAGGTTTTGGAAAACAAGCAAGACTCATTAGACCTAGTTGACCCATTTGACCTATTGGTGACATGTCAAGTTAGATTCTTGTTTGATCAAGTATAGCAAGCCATCATACATGGTTATCACACAAGTTATTCATGTATGCCACATTACAAACCCTTAAGTGCTATAAAGCTCATCATACACCATCAATTATCATGTATATTTCATAAAAGCCTAAATTTCCAAAGTTGTGCATCAAGTATTCATACAACCCAAAAAAACACAATCTACCACCTTAGACATCATCAACAAACTTTCTAAAATGATCCTAACATCACAAACATGATCAATTAATAATATCCAATGATTTACATAAATAAAGTTTCCCTTTCGGGAAAGTAACACCCAAAACAAACATCTAGACATGACTAACATCATCAATTCATCATAATTCATCAATCTCATGCATAAAAGTTACTATTAATAGTAAGGTATGAACAACCACTCAATTGTAACCATAGATTCATCAATATTACACCTAATCTAGTTCATAACATTCATAATCATCCATTTAACGTCAACAATTCATCAAAACATGAATTCTCACGAAGAAAAGTTTCCACTTTGGCAATATATGAACTAGGTGACAAAAGCAATGGATTTCTTGCATAATCTACTTAGATTAACGTTCGTACAACATAACTAACATCATATCATCATCAAATCATCATCAATTTCGACATTCATCACAAGTTTCGACCAGGGTTCATCAATAATCAAAAACCATGAAAATCCAATAAAAATCTAACCTTTAAATGTGCAAAGATGATGATTAACACTTGTAAACACTTGTAGCACTTGTAACACTTGAATCCCAATCAAAATCGACTTGTTTGTGCTTGTTCTTGATCAAAATCGCAAAGGGGAGGGGGAGTGGGGGTTCGGCCGAATAGGGTGGTTTGGGGGCTAGGGTTTGCTTAATTTTGGTAATATTAAGTTAAATGGTAATTACAAAATAAACCCTCCTTAATCACCTTTAGTAAAAGTTAATCTTTTTAGCATTTTTAACAACTTTAACTATAAAATACAAGTATTTTTAACCAACAATATTAATCATATATATTTTCCACTAATCACACAACACATGAAATAAATATAACACGTTGGCACGTTACAAGGTTACATCCACAAATACTATTTAAAATTCATAACTCACATACTACAAATTACCAATCAACATTATTAATTTAGTTATTATCTGATAATCATTCTTAGTTATTATTAAGTCACTAACGTTCAACGACAACTAGTGTGTGCTCACTACACGTGTATGCAAGACCTAACGAAACTAGTGGAGTTTGGTAACGAAAAATTACCGGATGTCATAGAAGCAAAATAACAAGATGATTGTGTTAGACATGGACAACCCACGGTATCTGGAGATTACCAAAAGAACTCGAATCTTAATGTTTCAAGAGATAAAGGCAATGGAGTTGGTAAAAAGGGGTAATGAGAAAAGAAAAGAACTGATTGATATGTTCCCTCAGACTGAGAAGCAAGCGTATAAAGTCTCGGTTGAACCAAAACAACTATGGAACAAAGCAAGATCTGCAGGTAACTTAGTCAGAAATGTATTGCAGAAAGGCCAATCTATATCTGAGTTGCTTAATGCAATGATTATGCCTGATAATACAAAGGAGGTTAAGATAATCGCCTGAAAATACGATGAGATCTTTGATGCTTTTTTATTAAATGTGTAAAAGCAATTTGTGAGGTTTATCACTTTTACACGAGCATCATTGCATTGCTGGTACAAGATTTAAAGGAGTTGAACAAGTTGCCTCTGATTAATCTTTCCAAGGCAGCTCGAGGTGAAAACTTTGTCAAACTTCTCAATCATGATATTACCAGGATGGATACTTATCTTAAAACTCAAGATGTTCAAGATCAAAGATGAACCAGAAGAGTTCATGTTGGACTGAAGACAATGCCAATCTTAGGGGGAGTATTGTTAAAGCCCTTAGAAGATTAACATTTGTCCTTTACTTTTTGTCATCGTATAGGGACTTGTTTTGTAAATAAATATCCCTTGTTTCTTTTGATAGTATAAATTGGATACTTTATGTATTGTGTAAAAAAATGGGGGAAGTGAACCACTGTAATTCACCCATACACTTTGTATCCACAGCTTTTGCTATCAATAAGATCTATGAATTTTTGAAGTAATTGCCTGTGTTTTGATTTCTTAGTCTTTAAATTGATCATTGCATTACAATATCATCATAGATAGATCCATTTGAACCTGTCACACAAAAAGTCAACCATCAGTGGATGTCAATTTTTAGGAAACAGGTTGATTTCATGGCAATGCAAGAAGCAGCAGACAGTATCCACATCCACTGCGGAGGCTGAATATGTAGCTGCTTCAAGTTATTGTTCTCAAATTGTTTAGGTTCAGCAACAACTTCTTGATTATGACCTTAATTTTTATGACACTAAAATTTATATGACAACACTACAGTTTTAAACATAGTGAAGAATCTGATTCAACATTCAAAGACAAAGCACATCGACGTCCGCAAGCACTTTATCCGTGTTTGTTTTGAACGCAAACTTATTCATTAAGAATCAGTTTCCACAGATGACAACATTGTTGGTTTGTTTACTAAGGCATTTGATCATTCTCGATTTAACTTTCTAGTCCAATCTCTGGGAATGATTAACATTGGTTAACGGTTATCCATTCACTCTTTTTCAGAAATTTGTTTCCTATTTTTGGTTAAAATTGGTATTATCTTGTAGATAATCCCAATTTTAGGGGGAGAAATTTTGAAAATGTCTCGAAAAAGTTATTGTTCTTAGGGGGAGTAAAAAAATTTTTTGAAAAATTCATTCAAAAATATTTTGCTTTACATTTTGAGAAAATTAAATTTTCAAGAACTTATAGGAAATGATAGTACATTTTTTAATTTTGATTCATTACATCTTAAGGCATAAAAGAAATTGACTTGGATTATGTTTGATATGTTGATAGGCTTGACTTTCCAAGAATGAAAAGCACTATGATCTGTGATACACTTAAAGTAAACTCAAAATGATTAAAGTAGGTTACTCATCAAGATTTATGGTAACACTGATTCCAAGCTAAAACAGACTGAGAGTTACAGTCTAGTCATACTCAAGCCACTTACTATCTGATTCAGTGTTTCTCAGAAGAAATATGAAATATGTATATATAAATACAAAAGAAGAAAAAGATATGAAAAGCAAAGAAAAAATAGAACATGAATATTATTAAAAAGAGTAAAAAGATGCCAAAAGGCCATATAAGAATAAAAGATGTCAATGAGCACAATAATAAAAGATATATCATAGATATACATACTATATGATAAATATTTTGCTTTTTGAGAATATATTTTGACACAGGAGGTAAAATCAAAAGATGGGGCATGTAAGTCCGACTTGTCATGTAAGTCCTAAACGTTTTGCGAGGGCAAAACATAAGTCCCACTGGCTATTAATAAGTCCTAAAACTTGTTAATATTCTGTGTTCAGAAATGTTTCTCAGGCTAGTTATGCTCTAAATAGATATTATAATAGAAATTTAATTCTAAAAAGGCTGATCAAAGATAAAAGGTTTAAGTCAAGTTGGGGTGACTTGAAATCTAAATAGTGTCTTGAAGCTAGATAAGGTTCTATAGGATTTTTTCATTGTGGGACGCACGAATTTCATATAACTCAATCTAAACATGATAAAATCATAGAACATGTGTCCAAGTAAAAATATTGAAGTCTAAGTTTAATATGGACAAAATATATAGACAATCAACATAACCAGTCTTACTTGAATAAAGCTGGACGATGTTTATGATCGATTTCATAAGAAATATGATCCTATACTTGATAATTTATCAAAAACATTTAAGTTATTTGTTTTGTTTCACTTGTCATGATTTTACAAAATTTTGCAAAATTAAGGGTTCATGGATAATTGTAAACACTTAGTTAAATATATTTTTTCTTCATAACAAATCAAATGGCTTCATAAGATAAATAAATTTAAAAAGTTGAAAATTTCTAAAATTCAAAGAAAAATAAACTTTTTGCTTGCGAAAAGTTCAAAAGGAGCGAAAAGTTCAAAACATGCGAAAAGTTGTGTGTGCGAAAAATTTGACTTATCGCGCGAGAAGTCAAATGGCTATAAAAGCAACAGTTGTGCGAGAAGTGCATCGTTCGCACGAGAACTTTCTGATTTTCACTCTTAAAATTCTAAGTGTTTAAACGTTATCATACTTGATATTATTGCTCATTGTGGTCGTCCATTGATATTATTGTAGATTTATGGATTTTAACTGATTCTATGAATTAACTATTTGTTCTTGGACAAATAGACTAAAATTAAACAAAATAACCATATGAAACCTTAATAATAACTTAATTGACCTCAAATGAACACATTCTAACTATTGAAGCACTCTAAAATTACTTAATTTGAAAATTTGAAATACACAGACTTGTCGCATGCGAAAAGTCTCTGAAATGAACAGACGCGAAAACTTTCAAATTTGCACAGAACTATTCGCGTGAAAAGTAAACTTGTCACGCGAAAAGTTGACTTTTAGTCAAAGTCAGTTTCACACGAAAACCCATCTTGTCACGCGAAAAGTTAAATCTGAAAAATTAATGATTTCGCGTGAGTAGTTGATGTTTTCACGCTAGAAGTTTAATTTTTTCAAAATTTTCTAAGTGTGAATTTTCTTTCTAAGTCTGAAATTTTCTAGTGTAAAAATTCATTGTGTACTTATCAAGTTTGTTTACTGTTTCAGATGGCAAGATTAATGGTTTTCAACAAAAAAGCATAATGCGGTAGCTTATCTTGGAGATGTGCCTGACGACAAGGCATTATTTAGATCACTGATCGATGGTTTTAACACATCGAGGATACATTATGCTATATCAGCTAATCCCACCATTTACATGGACGTGATTGATCAGTTTTGGGAGACTACTGCTAATGAGATAGATCAAGATGGTGAACCTTGTATATCTGCCATAGTTAAGGGCAAAAGAATTGTTATCACTGCCGAAGTGATTAACAGTGTGCTACTATTTGAAGACCAACCTAATGCGCCCATCAAGACTGATGATGACGTGGTCTGAGATTGCCTGAAGAGGATGGGATATGATCATAGATATCCATCTCTTGAGAAGAAGTACCTTTCACCATTTTGGAAGTACTTGTTTCATGTAGTTATACACTGTTTAAGCAATCTGAAGGCTGGCACGGATAGCCTGAGTGCCATATTCGGATCACTGCTGATTTCCTTGGTTGATGAACTACCTTATAGCATATCCAAGGCTATTGATGTGCTCTAAATTATACATAAAATTTCTATCAAAAGCATATCAATTATTCCTTAATATCTCCCTTAAAATGATGATTATGTACTTAAAATTGTTAATTGTGTTTTCAGGTGTTAAAAAGGGCAAGATGGACAAAAGAAGCATATTTGATAAGAAATTGAAGAAATCCGAGCTTTGGAGTCCAAGCATAGGGACATGCCTCATTAAGCATGCCCCCATGACTTGCCTGAAACACACCCCGTGCTTAAATTGGCACACCCTCGTGTTTGGATATCTGACAGGACAAAAAGTACTGTCCCCCAAAAGTTGTCATGGGGCCGTGCCCCAAGAGTCACGAGGCTGTGCCCCACCCAAACACGAGGCCGTGCCCCATTTAACATGGGGTCGTGCCTGACTCCTTCTGCACGTACGACCCGACCAACTTTCGTAAGCATTGTACTAGCATGGGGCTGTTCCTTTTAGGCATGAGGCCATGCTTAAACACTCCAGAAAGCCTATAAATAGGGCTTAAGTTCATCATTTGGGCAAGCTTTTGGTGGGAGAGTTACTTTGCTAAACTCTCTCGAGAATCAAGACTTGAAGATCATTTGGAGGCTCGGGAGGTGCATACAACACTTGGAAGATGCTCGAGATTGTCCAAACATCATCCATTGTGGATCACCGATTTGATTGTTCCATTTCACTGATGATTTCATATCTATCTTGTATGTTACTTGTTGTTATGTGCAAGCTCATTATGAACTAAACTCTTATTATCATCCTAATTGGATGAAACTTATGTAATTTGTGATGAACTAATGGTGTGATTTATATTATGTTAATGTTATGGTAATCTTGAAAAAACTTTTGATGGATAGCATCTACATTTGAACGGAAAGTTATAAACTTATGATTTGTAATTGTGAATGTCATACAAGGTGGAAAAACGTATGAACTAACTTTTATTCTCGAAAACGCTCTTCATAATAAATACATGGCTAATGAACTAGAAATGGTTATTAGAAATCATATCACCTTAACTTTCTAATCATTTACGGGTTCCCTTTTATTAGTCTGAAAAATCTACACTAATGTTATGGTTTTCTAAAATTAATGGTATGTTAGAAAGGAACCTGATCAACTTTCTTTTTAACATTAAGTTTTGTTTTTAGAAATCATATGTCAAAAGGTCATAGGAGATTTACCTACATTACTAGTGGCTTTGATTTATTCAGTAAGTCTCATCCTGATGAGGTCCTAGTCACTACGGAGCGGATAGACGAGAAATCACGCCAGCTCACATTATAAACATTAACATAATTAATTTAATCAACATCTTTAATCACACTACCAATTCATTACAGTTACATAAGTATAATCTAAATAGGATGATAGCCGTTATTCCTGGTTTTGAATCCAAAAGTTTCAATCTTATTTTTACTTTATTTTAATTATTGTTTCTAAACCCTAAAACTCTTAATTACATCAATGCAATTTATTATTTTCTCAAAAAAAAAAAAAATTTAATCCGATAGTCAATCATTAAGGTTGTTGAGTAGGCTTGGTGTATCCACGGATTGATACTCGGTTCTTACCATCACTATATTACCACACGACAGGTACACTTACCTTTTGTGTGTGTAGTTTAGTATTAGTAATAACCAATTAAAATTGAATCTGTGCAAAAAGCTTTATCAAAATATATATACTTTTCACACGCATCAAGTTTTTGGTGCCGTTGCCGAGGACACACGACAGTTTTGAAAGACAATCTAAATTTTGACTATTTTGTCTATATTTGTTTATATATTTTTTTAGTTAGTTAGTTTAGTTACATTTGCCTGATTCATTCTAAGCCTTAAAAAGTTTATGCTTCCTTAAGTTAGTGTATGTCCGACTAGCCTAGTCCTGAACTAGTTTCACCTCTTTCGGAACCCGAACGACTTTTCCGTCAAAGGTTACACGAAAGACCTTGACAAACAACAACGATTATCGAAGAAGACGTTTTGGAAGGTACACCATCCGAAGAAGACATGGCTAACCAAGACGAGGAAATGAAGATGAAACACTATGCCACACCGTCAATCTATGGTTACGAGTCTAGTGTTGTCCAACCAGCAATAGCGGCCAACGATTTCGAGAATAAGTCTAGCATTATCTAACTTGTAGAAACTCTGTTCAGTTCCACGAATTGCAAGATGAAGATCCTAACGCTCACATCTCACGATTCCTTCGTATCTGTGAAACTTTCAAAATAAACAACTGTTTAGAGGACGCCAATAGACTAAGACTTTTTCCATTTTCACTTCAAGGCTGAGCCATTAATTGGCTCGATTCGCTTTCGCCTGGTTCCATCACTACATGGGCAGAAATGGCTAAACAATTTCTTTTGAAATATTTTCCACCCAATCGCACTGCCAAACTGAGAAGCAGCATCACAAGCTTCCGCCAAGACGATGATGAATCCTAACACGTAGCATGGGAGAGATACAAAGGTCTCCTTCGGAGATGCCCACATCATGGACTTGATCTGTGGCTGCAGTGTCAAACCTTTTACGATGCAATTAGCAGAGCACACAAACAAGCTATCGATCAAAGTACGGGAGGATATTTCGAAAGTATCAGGCGAACCGAGGCTTACCAAGCCATAGAAGAGAAGCTAAGAAGAGCTTTGCTTATAATCCTTTAAGAAATAAACCCAGTTCTAAAAGCATTCATCAAGTAGACTCTGAAACACTAATTGCAGCCCAGTTAGAAGCCCTAAACAAACTATTTGAACAATTGCAAGCCAAACTGAAGAAAACCCCAACACGATGCAACACATGCGGAAATTCACACAAGATCAAAGAATGACCACAAGGCATTATGATGGTTGAAGATGTGATTACCTAGGAGGCCAAACAACTCATATAACAACAACTCAAATTGGATGAACAACTCGAGTTACAGAGAAGCTGGTAACAACCAATCATCATCTAGATTCACCCGAAGGACACCTTACCAACAACAGAAACCACCTTACCAAGGTCCAAGCAGTAGTAACCAAGAGCGTGGAGCATCATCAATGGAAGACTTATTGCAGCAATTGTTGTTAACTACACAAGCCACAAATGAATACATTCGGAAATTTGATCGAAGAAATAAGGAGAGGTTCCAAAGAACAGGGCTGGCATCAAAAGCAACAAAGCATCATTGCAAATCATTAAACACCAAGTAGGTCAGATAGCACAACAACTATCTGAAAGACCCCAAGGTGCTTTGCCTAGCAACACTGTGACAAACCCTAACGCTCAAGTGAAAGCCATCACCACAAGGAGTAGCAAAACCACTCAAGGTGATGCACCTGCATTACATCCAATCCTTGAAGAAACGGAAACCAAAACTCCAAGTAATGCAAGTGATAAGCAAAAGCAACCTGTTGTTGCTGAAGAACCAGCTAAGAAATACGTACCACCGCCACCCGATGTTCCACCAACTCCATATCCAGGTCATTGAGACAACAACGAATGGAGGCACAATATGTAAAATTCCTAGGGTTGTTCAAGAAACTCCACATCAATCTGCCCTTGGTGGAAGCTTTGGCCCAAATGCTAAATTATGCTAAGTTTTTAAAGGGTGTGTTGTCAAACAAAAAGAACTAGAAAAGTTATCACACGTAGTTTTAAATGAGGAATGCTCTGCAGTTCTTCAAAACAACCTACCTCAAAAGATGACTGATATAGGAAGCTTCACCATACCTTGCCTAATAGGAAATCATTCTGTTAGTAATGCGTTAGCTGATTTAGGTGCTAGCATTAACCTTATGCCTATGCGGTTTTTGAAAAGTTAAACTTAGGTGAACCTAGACCAACCCGTATGAGCATCTAGTTAGCTGATCGTTCTGTTAAATATCTAAGGGCATCGTTGAAAACCTTTTAGTTAAAATCAACAAATTCATATTTCCCGTTGATTTTATGATCCTTGACATGGATGAGGATAAGAATGTTCCTCTTATCCTTGGTCGACCTATCTTAGCAACTGCTACAGCTCTCATTGATGTTTGCATCGGCAAACTTACACTTCGAGTGGATGAGGAGGAAGTGACATTTGACATAGGACAATCCACGAAACATCCTCAACATTATGATGACTCACTCTATTACATTGATGTTTGTGATTCGATCATAAGCTGTCATTTAAGGAAATCTCTTGAATATGAAGCTTGCAACACTTAATTAATAGATGTCCAAACCATCAAACCCATCTGTGAGAATTAAATCATTCATAACTAGAAATTGATTAAACATTATCTTATCAAGAAGCATTTGAGATCATCAAACAAGAACTAGAACCTAAAGCCAAACCTCCTATCGAAGATCCTCCGGTTTTAGAGCTCAAAGAACTTCCATCTCATCTTGAATATGCATTTCTTGAAAACACATCTCAACTTCCTGTAATAATCTCATCCGCATTATCAAATGATGAGAAGAATAAGTTGCTCAATGTGCTTAAGGCACATAAATGAGCAATTGCATGGAAAATCATAGACATCAAGGGAATCAATCCATCCTTTTGCACTCACAAAATACTGATGGAGGTGAACTTAAAATCCGTGATTCAACCTCAAAGACGTTTAAATCTGAGCATGCAAGAAGTTGTGAAAAAAGAAGTAATCAAACTGCTAGATTCCGGTTTAATTTACCCTATTTCTGATTCGCCTTAAGTTAGTCCCATCCAAGTTGTTCCAAAGAAAGGAGGAATAAAGGTTGTAACTAAAGAGAAGAATGAGCTTATTCCAACACATACAGTTATAGGATGGAGAGTTTGCATCGACTATCGCAAACTCAATGATGCCACAAGGAAAGATCACTTCTGCAGAACCGTGTGAAGGGTGGTCAATGCAATTAGTCTCACAATAAGGAGAGATTTAGAACACTTAACAGATCAAATGGGGAACCAGGTTTGTTTAAGATGATACTAGGAACACAAGTAAGTAATAAGATAAAACTAAGAACAAGAACAAAGAAATATAGTTTTCAAGGATGCTGTATATTGCTCTCGAGTTCTATGACAAGTGTTACAAAGCATAAAAGAATTACAAGGACCTGAGACACTTTATACTACATCCTACAACTATCAATACTTAGAAAGACAGTTGGAAACACTAATCTAGACAACAAGATCAATGTAGAGTCAAAAGGCAGATTGCCTTTTGACTAGTGACTATGACATGCCATAGCTCACATCCTTTTCTAATATAAAAAGTTTTACAGGTACAATAGTAGGAAGTTACAGACAAAGACCTTAATCTATAGTTTACAAAAGCATGGACTTTTCACCAACTTGTATAAGTTGGTGAATCTTTAGAGTTTCAGCAGAAAGTGTGTCAGCTTTATGTAAAGTAGATCAGAGAAAGCATGTCTTCTCTGTCTTCAGAAAAAATTAGTCTTCACAGCAAATTGGATTCGAAAGACTTTGTCTCTGAAGCTTCGAAAGACTTCATCTTTGTCTTCGAAAATTTTGACTTTGGCTTCGAAAGATTTTACACTTAGAGTATTTTTCTGTGGAGAGTGTGAAACTTCCGAAGCAACTTTTACGTTGTACGTCCAGTGCATGCATGTAGGAAGACCCTGGTTGTTTTGGCTCCTTTGGTTGCATCAGCCTTATAATCTTCTGATATTACCTTACAAATCCCCCTAGGTTGATTCTACCAAAACAGAGAAGTTCTTCAGATGTTGATAGTCCTCATTAGGATCAAGATATGCCTTTCTTCATCATCTGGTCAGGATCCCTCAAAACTCTCATAGTATCTTCTCATGTCATAAAGATCATGTAGAGGAAGATCAAGCATGTCTTGCCGGAAGTAGACATCTTGACCTTCTTGATCTCTAATGACATACCATTTGTCCGGATTAGAAGCAAAACTCCAGGACAAGATGCATCTTCCAATTGCAAGAGGCTCTACTTGAATAGGAGTTGGTTGAGCGGCCTCTTCATGCACTACCTTAGGATGCTTTGACTCATCCTGAGGTGTGGAGGTGGATGCATTGGTCTTCTTCTTATTTGAAACACTTTTCCTGTCCATCCTTTTCCTCTCTTTAAAGTTTTTAACTAAGAGGACTGGTCTTCAGCACCAGATTGTTCTGTTGTGTCTCTCTCAATTGGGTTCTCTTCTCTCACAGGTTCAGAAGGAGAGAGAAGAGGACCCTATTATGGATCAAAAGATGAAGTTGGCTGAGATGCAGCTCTAGGTTTAGGTTGTGTTATCTCAGGGGGTTCAACCTTTACCTTAACTTCAGGTTGAGCTGGACTTAGTAGAGAATGCAAGTCAACAAGCTCTCCCTTTTTAATACTCTGCTTGATCACTCTAACATGCTCATCCATAGTGGATAGAGACATAGGACCAAGCCTCCTTCAGGAGAATCCATACAGCTTCAAGAAGCTCATCATCCTTTGTTTGTCATCAGACTTTTTTTTGGCTTTTATGGATGATGGCTCTTGACTTTGCAGCTTCTTCCTTTAATTTTCTCTTAGCAGCTTTTCTTTCTTTGTAGCTTATTCCTCTAGCTTCTTGAAATATTCAAATTCTATATACTCAAATGATAAGGGAAGAAGTGAATATGCCTTATAGAGTCCTGTAGCACTCAGGTATTGATCATGTTCATTCTTTCAGCTATGTTGTCTACCTGAGGTTGTGTAGTTGCCACAGCTCTTTCTCAGGACTTTCTTGAACTGGGGAGAGGACAGGATCATATTTGTAGAACCTTTTCAGTCTTCTTTCTTCCTTGATCTTAAGGAGCAATACTACATCCTCTGCCTCCTTCCTCTCCTTTGAAAACTCATTGTTAGCCAGTTCATTCAACTCATCTAATGAGAGAGATATGAGTTCATTAATGTTATAGTTCCTGTCCCCAGGTAGTTTAGCCTAGCTGCCCTTAACTCATCATCTTGAGTGTTTGGTTTGGGGGCAGCCCGATAGCAACTTCCATGAAGCCTGGAGACCCCCCTTAGCTTCCTTTTCCTCTCTCTCTTCTCTCCTCTATCTCTTCAGAGGTCATCTTCCTCTTCCCTTTATCAAGCACAGGCCTTGGTGACTCAGGTGGAGAGAGCTTTGGCCTTTATTTCTTGGTTCAGCAGTCAAGCTCTGGCTAGAGAGAGGATATGAAGCACCTTCACCAGCTGGTGCCTCACTGAGAGTACTGGGTTCTGGAGGAGATCCTGTCTAAAGTTCACAGGTTCAACTTCTGGACCTTTAGTCAAGGCTTCCCCTTTAAAGCTAATCTTAGGGTCCACCTCAACATCCAGTTAACCGAAAATCTCACCTGCTAGCCTCTGTCTTATAATCTTGATCTCATCTTGAACTCTTCTAGCACCCTTCCTTGAATCCAATATGCTATCTTTCACCTTGATTGTTTGACTTGGGTACATTGGAAGCAACAGATGGATGCCATAGAAACCAGGTTTGAAAAATTAAAGATTCTTGTTGACCTGAGCTCTAGAAGCTCATAGAAACTCAGTTTGAAAAATTAAAGATTTATTGTTGACCCTAAGCTCTAGAGATGACAAGAGCCCTTCTTTCTGTGTCTTACCTCCATCCCATGATTGGGTTCTCAGAGTGAGAGATGGGTAGGCATTGCTCTGGGTATGCCCTCCGCAACAAGCTATGTATGAGTGAGTCCACATTATGGACTTAAGGAGGTTACTAAGTATGGACTATTACAAGTGAGGGTGGTGAATCCTCAAAGTCCATACTCTGAGAAGAACTCCTAGGTTCTGTGACTGTTCGAACTTTCTCCCCCCCTTTTTAGTAGCATCACCATCTGCATAAGTGAGCTGGGGGTTGAGTCTGTCCCATTCATAGGTTTTTTGGACCTGTTGAGTTTCTCCTAGTGGTCTCTCAGCTAACTTGCCCTTGAGATGTGATCTCAAGTTGCTGATCATTAACCTCCTTTGTAAGATCACCTGAGATTCCAGGTGACTAATCTTAGAGACCAAATAGGTGCAAGTTTTAGTCAGTTTGTGCACCTTTAGTTTCAGACTCCCCTTATTTTCATCAGAAGAATCAGGGGGGATGAGAGAATAGGACCAAGGTCTTTTCCTCATCACCATGTTGTTCTTGGCTACTGGATTTCCCCTGCATCATACAAAACTTCAAGAGAAGTGTCAAGAGGTTGGGTTGGCATGGTCAAGGTCTGAATGATGTAATTACTTGCTATAGTGAGAGACTCTTCCATATGGATCTCCTGAATAGGTTCAGGAAATCCACCTCAGTGGTGGGTGGATGACATGGGCTAGACATGGGGGAGACAGGAGTACTCATCTCTCCTTGAGTAGGGGTGGAGAAGAGAGACTTGTGGTACTCAATAAGCCCATGTCTTCATTATCATAGAAGTCAAGGTTGGGAATTGGTTGGTTAAATCAAGAGGCTAGGGATGGTAACTGTCCCCGAAGGTTGTTCACTAGAGTGTGGAGACTCTGATGAAGGCTTAAGGCTATTAGGGTTATGAGCTTATCAGGCTGAGCTTGAGAACGTCAGCACTGATCATTTGAGAGATGGGAGTGGTTTGCTCCTGAGGGGAAGTGGGAGCTTGAGTGTTCACTTCCTCCTGCATGGTTTGGTATATGGGGGCCTGCACAAGCTGAGTAGCATGTGCAGGGTTCATTTAGTTTTTCTCTGGTAGGTGATGGTTATTGTAGGCTGTATTTGTGTTTGGAAGTAGAAGGTGTGGATTCAATACTTGCTGTGCTGCTAGGTTGTCACCTTGAGCAATAAGCTCTAACATTTTTGGACAAGGGCGGTTTCTACCCCGGAGAAGCCAACATTGGCTTTCTCATGGTTTTGAAGATGTCGGGCTTCATCTGTCCTAGTTTTAGAATATTACCTTTCCCTTCAACTGTGTGCCCAGTTCACATTGAGAATGTGCTGGACATATCTAAGGAACATGTAATACTCTAGGGAGTCTAGTTTGCAAGTAAATTGGTATAGACAAATTATGAATACCTAACTTGACCCCCTGAACCATCCGATGGACTATAAAGGAGAGGTCTTTTGGAATCTGGTCCCAACTTCCATGCTTGTTGGATAAGCTGTGTATGACAACATGGAGGAGGTACTTTCCACTAAGAGGAACCTTCCCCTTTCTGAAGTCTTAACTGAGAAGTCACCTTCATAGCCATCTGCTCAAAGAGTGGTTAATAGTAGCTTTAGGAATGGACAAATTACCTTGTACATCATCCAGCTAAGATGAGTGCTTTATGGTGGCCGGAGTGAGAGATGTCCTCTCCTGCACTGTGTAGATAGTGCCTTCTCCCTATCCATGGTGACCTCTTGGCAGGTCCTCTAGAATGCCACAACTGATCCTCATAGAGAGGAGATCAATGGTGAGGGAGGTGAAGTTATGACAAAGAAAGGTAACGGCAACACCTCTGAGAAACTAGACTTTCTCAGAGTCTAACAGAGCAACATGATTATGTTGCCTGTGAAGATCATGGAAAAATTGGGTTGGATTTCTTTTCTGCAGTCAAGGTTTGGCCATTTCAAAGTAATCTTTCACAGTGAAGAAGATAAGATAAAGCAGTTTGATGGTTGAAATTAGGTTAGAGAAAGCGATGAAGAGAGAGTGAGAAGCGGGGGAACCATTAGAGAATACAATATGAAATGATTTGAGACAAAGTTAGCAAAAGGATAAACTTTTGAAATCCGAATTCGGTCCCCCTACCTCGAAATGTGACATCCGGTAATTTTCCGTTACCAAACTCGGTAGTTTCCGTTAAGTCTTGCATACACGTGTCGGGAGCACACACTGGTTGTCGTTGAACGTGTGACATCCGGTAATTTTCCGTTACCAAACTCCGTTAGTTTCCGTTAAGTCTTGCATACACGTGTCGAAGTGTGACATCCGGTAATTTTCCGTTACCAAACTCCGTTAGTTTCCGTTAAGTCTTGCATACACGTGTCGGTCACACACTGGTTGTCGTTGAACGTTGGTGACTTAACAATAATCAGTAATGTTAAATTGATGATAATTAGTTAACAATGTGATTATTAAGTTATGCTTATGTGATTTGAATGTTAACTGTAATGTTATCGCGTAACGTGAAACGTGCATATTTATTCGTGTGTTTTGTGATAAATGGGAATTATGCATGATTGTTATTTGATTAATAATAATTGTGTTTAGTAGTTAAAAACTATTTAAAACTATTCAAAAAGCTTAATTTTTTAAAATACAAATTATAAGGGTTAAAAGTGTAATATGGATTATTTAATAAAATAAAATCAAAAAAAAAACCCAAACCCCCCTCCTCGGCCGCGACCAACCCCCTCCTCCCCCTCTCCCTTGCGAAAATCGATTGAGATCAAGCACAAACCTGCGATTTTGGACCGATTGCAAGGCATACATCGCACTAGAAGCATCCAATCTCGTTCCTTTTCGCGATTTAGAAGGTAAATTCGTTTTCTTTCATGTGTTTTGTTCTAGCCGAAAGTTATTTGCGATTTGGATGAATGGGAGGCCGAAAGTTTTTGATTGTTGATGTTAATGTGTTTGTTAGATAGATTACATGTTGATTAACGTTGATTATGCAAGAAAGTTTGGATTTTGGTTGTTTGTTCATAGGATTATCTTGGCCGTGAGTTTGAAGTGATGTTGGATCAAATTGGATGTTGAATGTTGGTTGTTTGATGTTGTAATGATGCTAGTTAGGTTGTATGCATGTTAGTTAACGTCGATTTACAAGAAAGCTATGATTTTGATGCATGTTCATAGGTTACTAATAATAGTAACTTTATTTTGCATGAATTGATGATTGGTTGATGTGTGAATGTTATGGATGTGTTTGTGATGATTAGATGCTAGATGGTTGATATGAATGTTAGGAATTCAAGAATGCATGTTGTAGTTCATACCTTACTAAAGATAGTAACTTTTGGGTATGAAAGTTGATGAATCATGATTAGGTGTTGTTGATCATGTTTAGATGTTGTCATGGACTTGAATTGGTATATAATTGATGAATTCATGAATGTTGTGTGAGTTTGATGAATTTGGGATGAACTTTCCCAAAAGGGAAACTTTAATTGTGCAAATCCTTGAATTGGATGATTTGAGCATGTTTGGGATATTAGGATCATGCTAGTGTGTTCATGGATGGTTCTAAGGTGACTAAATGTGTTGTTATGTTGTATGAATGTTGATTTGGGTTGTTATCTGTTTTGGCCTGTTGTGATTTGCATGATTTGTATGATATCTAGTTATATGATGATCTAGGTAGTACATGTGGTGGTGATGTGCTATATGTAATCAAGTGGTATGTTGATCATGTATGATATGCTGTTGTGTTAGTTTTAATGAATTATCACCTATAATGTCACCAACGGGTCCAACGGGTCAACTGGGTCAAATGTGTCTTGTATTCTTAAACCTTGAGTTCTTGGTTTGTAGAGCACTTAGGGTTTCGTGTTGTTTTTTGTGCACACGTACTTATGTACTCTTGTATTCTAGGTGACCTTTGAAGGTTGTCTTTCCTTCTTTCTTTCAAGTTAAACTCTAAGTTAATTCTTGCGCATCAGGTGAGTTCTTGCCCCACTCTTTTTACATAATCTCTTTTGGGGGAGATGCATACTGTTTACAAACGCTTTTATTTATGAGTGTGTATAATATTGATATAGTGTTGTTTACCATGGAAAGTCCTCACACTTTCGGATTGTTAATATTGACTAGCGGGGAAATTTTGGGTAGTACTACTGGGTCTGACGAGCCCCACCTGTGCGACTCGAGGTCAAACGGGTGCAATTTTGTCCTATCACATATTCGTCACGACCTGGTAAGTCGTGACGGGAGGCAACAAACGTATCACAGTCAGCTTCGATCGCGAAATCACTATGATTAATATTTTTATGTTAATAGACTAGCTATCTATTGCAATACACTACTTATGCTCTGAAAACTATTGATTGGTTTATATTTAACGCAAACTCTTGAACTCACCAACCATGTGTTGACTTGTTTAGTATGCTATTCTCAGGTTAAGGTTGCCAGTTGCCTAGGAGCACGCACGTCAGCATTGTTGAGTTGTCTACATTTGCATTGTTTACAAATTGGGATTATTTTCATTTTATACATTTGTGTTTGGGGCGCGTTGTTTTGCGCATTCTCTTTACATATTACTTGTTTTGGGTTTTCTGTTTTTAAACGCTTCCGCAGTATTTTAAACGTTAACTCTGGTTTTGTTTATTTATCATATAGAGTCGTTCTTGGTAACTAATGACTGAGATCCTGGTATGTCACGCGCCTCGCGGTAAAACCCCGCTCGCGGATTTTGAGGGTGTGACAGATTGGTATCAGAGCCATTGGTTATAGGGAACTAGGTTGCATACACACACTAGACTATAACCGCACAGTTGTTAGTTACTTATCGTTTACTCTCCTTACTGTATACTCATTGGCATACGCAACACGTACTTCGCAGCATGGCATCGTCGTCCAGGAATTTAGGCAAGAGACCTGCACGATCTGAATCACCTCCTACATCTCCCGTACCTGATAGGGGATCTAACTGGCCACGACATCCTTATCCTCGCGGCGAGATAGACTGGGATCAGCCTTTCGTACCTCCTGAGCTCGATCCTCCGCGTAACTGGGATTTCTACCCCACTTACATTAACCGTATGGCTTATAGAGAACGCGTACCACCAGTAGCACCTACACGACCTAGGACTAGGTCATCAACCGCCTCTACTTTGCCTACACTTCCTACCTTGAGCATCCCTCTGGAGCAGGCATTTGCAGCCCTAGTAGCCACACTGGACACAGAGCGACAGCGGATTAGAGGACTCACTGACGAGAACTCTGCGATACGATCTGAGATGCGTCAGCTGCGTTACCAGGTAGATACGCTTCAGGAGCGACTTTCGATGGCCATTGGTGGACATCATACTCTGGCAGTAACGTGGTAGCACTTAGTGAGCGCAGGATGCACAGGATCACCATAACATGGAGATTGATAATAGGTTCGTTGGTTTAGAGGCACAGCTAGCAGCACTTCAGATTGCTGAAGCTCCTGCACCTTTGGTGGACCCTGATGAGGAAGACCCAGAAGAGAACCCGAGGAAGCCCCCGAAGAAGAACCAGTAGAGATGATGAGGACAGTGACGGATCTGATGTACTGGACTGATCCTACCTTTAAATGACTTAGACTATGTAGTGTTTCTTTTCTTTGAAACCTATGTGGGAAGGGTTGTTTCCCACCCCACTGACAACTTAAATTTTGACATTGATGGAATATTTTGTGACTCAATTACAATTTATTTATCTTTGATTATTATTTCTGTTATAAACGTTGTGGTTGTGGTAAATTCGTTATTTTCTTATTGTTTACTGTACTTTGATGAGATTAATGTGTTGGATGTTACTCTTATTGTAATTGTGAATTTTAAAGTAAATATGGACGCACGTGAAGAGGACGTGGCGTGGTCGTGGACGTGGCGCCGGGGCCGTGGAGCCGGAGCATAACATGACGCCTGCGGAATTGGCGGCATTGATTAATGAACACGTTCAGGCGGCAGTGGCTGCTGCCCAACCTGGACAACCAGCAGTAAATGATAGCAAGAGGTTAAACTGATTATCCTAGTTATTTGTCTAGGATATCTGACTAATGTTGGGTTGTCAAAACAGGACCACCACCATGTACCTACAAGTCCTTCATGGACTGTAACCTCATACCTACAGCGGGACGGAAGGAGCTGTAGGGCTTGTAAGTGGTTTGAAGAAGACAGAGTCGGTTTTCGCGAAATGCAACTGCCCGCCTGCTGGATCAGGTGAAGTATGCCACAGGGACTTGGAAGGCGCAGCACTCTCTTGGTGGAATGCCCAGGTACAATTTGGGTCAAGCCATGGCCCATGAACTACCTTGGGATGAATTCAAAGAGATCATGACTGTTGGGTCAAGCCATGGCCAATGAACTACCTTGGGATGAATTCAAGAAATCATGACTGAAGAATATTGCCCCCGAATGAAGTGCAGAAACTGGAGATTGAGTTCTGGCAACTCAAAATGCAAGGCTCAGAAATTGAAGCCTACACGACTCGTACTCATGAGTTAGCCACTTTATGCCCAGGGATGGTGAATGAAATGCACAAGAGGGTGGAGCATTATATACGGGGATTGGTGCCTGAAATTCAAAGTATGGTAACTGCTTCTAACCCCACTACCATACAACAAGCATCCGAACAGCCCACAGGCTGACTGACCAGGCAGTTGAGCAAGGTCGGTTACCTAAACGGTGCGGTGGCAAGCGTGCCCGACCAGAAACGCAAGTGGGATGGTTCAAGCAACAAGGATCGTCATCCAGTAGCCAATCTCAACCTCAACAACAGCAGCCAAGTCAGCAACAGCAACGGAAGTTTGATAACAACCGAAGCTTCAACCAGGCGCACTCAAATCAAGGACCCGCGGGTATGGTGGAAGACTGCCGAAGTGCAACCGGTGTAACTACCACCATGTGGGTCGGTGTGATAACTTCAAGTGTCAACGTTGTGGGAAGATTGGTCATGCAGCCAAAGACTGTCGGGTGAACTGATGAAAAGCCACAACAATCACAAGAAACTCCGAAAGGTTGTTTTGAATGCGGAAAGAAGGCCATTACAAACGCAACTGTCCCCAGCTTAAGAGGAATGGTAATGGTAACAACAACAATGGGAACAACAACAATAATAACAATGGCAACAACAATAACAACAACAATGGTAATGGCAACAACAATGGAGGCAATAACAACATGGAGCCAAAGGAAGAGCCTTCGTCATTGGCTCAGGTGAGGCTCTAAACGATCCTACAACAGTAACTGGTAAATTTTCGGTTAATGGTTTTTGCTACTGTATTATTCGATACCGGAGCCGATAGAAGTTTCGTGTCCACTAGGTTCTGTAGTCTTTTAAGTGATATGCCCTCAGCCTTAGAATCTAAATACACCGTAGAGTTAGCTGACGGTACACAGATTCACGTAACGCATATTCTTAGAGACTGCAAGATAGAGCTTGCTGGTCATACATTCACCATAGATCTCATGCCTGTTACACTAGGAAGTTTCGATGTGGTAGTAGGCATGGATTGGCTTTCCGATAAACAAGCGGAAGTCATATGCCACGAGAAAGATCATACGGATTCCCATTGGTGAAGAAGTCCTTACGGTCAGAGGTGATAGGAGTGGTGCGGTGATAGGCATCATCTCGTTATGAAGGCACAAAAGTTGTTACGAAAGGGTCGACTGGCCATATTGGCACTCGTCACAGATAAACAGACTGAGGAAAAGGATAGAGGATATCCCCGTAGTTCGTGAGTTTTCTCGAGGTGTTTCCGGAAGACCTTCCTGGATTACCGCCTCATCGTCAAGTTGAATTCCAGATTGAGTTGACTCCAGGAGCCGCTCCAATTGCGAGAGCACCGTACCGGTTAGCTCCGAACGAACTGCAGAATTCCGCCAACTACAAGAGTGTTGGATAAAGGGTTCATCCGACCGAGTTCGTCGCCCTGGGGAGCGCCAGTTCTATTTGTGAAGAAGAAGGATGGTACATTTAGAATGTGTATCGACTATAGGGAACTGAACAAGGTTACTATCAAGAATAGATATCCCTTACCTCGTATCGATGATTTGTTTGATCAACTGCAAGGATCAAGCTATTACTCTAAGATTGATCTGAGGTCTGGGTATCATCAGCTGAGAGTTCGAGAAGAGGACATCTCGAAGACTGCTTTCCGTACACGATATGGTCACTATGAATTTTTGGTCATGCCATTTGGGTTGACGAATGCACCAGCAGTATTCATGGACCTCATGAATCGCGTGTGCAAACCCTATCTTGATCAGTTTGTTATCGTCTTTATTGATGACATACTGATATACTCAAGGACCGAGGAAGAACATGAGAAGCACTTACGTTTAATCTTGGAATTACTTAGAAGGAACAACTGTATGCAAAGTTTTCTAAGTGTGATTTCTGGATACGTGAGGTACAATTCTTGGGTCATATTGTCAACGAGAAGGGAATACATGTTGATCCTGCTAAGATTGAAGCGATAAAGAATTGGTCTGTTCCTAAGACACCGAGTGAGATACGACAATTCCTTGGATTAGCGGGATATTATCGACGATTCATTGAAGGATTCTCTAAGATTGCACAACCTCTCACAGCTTTGACTCACAAAGGAACGACGTACAAATGGGGTGAGAGTCAGGAATCTGCTTTTCAGTTGCTGAAACATAAATTGTGTAGCGCACCAATATTAGCGTTACCGGATGGTAGTGATGATTCGTAGTCTATTGTGACGCTTCTATTCAAGGACTTGGATGCGTCCTGATGCAGCGGGATAAAGTGATAGCATACGCCTCTAGACAGTTGAAGATTCATGAGAAGAACTATACCACCCATGATTTGGAACTGGTGCGGTAGTGTTTGCCTTGAAGATCTGGAGACATTACTTGTACGGTACCAAATGCACCATCTACACCGATCACAAGAGTCTTCAGCATCTTTGAGCAAAAGGAGTTGAATATGAGGCAAAGACGCTGGGTGGAATTGTTAAACGACTATGATTGTGCTATTAAATACCACCCGGGGAAGGCAAATGTAGTTGCTGATGCGCTGAGTAGAAAAGAGACTGCTAAGCCTCGACGAGTGCGAGCTCTGCAACTAACGATTAGTACGCAATTACCTGAACAAATCCGTGATGCTCAAACTGAAGCTCTGAAAGTAGAAAATATGAGTTTAGAAGGTTACGAGGAATGGAAAAGCAATTGGAAGTAAAAGCGGATGGAATTCGTTACTTCATGGATAGACTATGGGTACCTCTACATGGAATCTGAGAGACTTGGTCATGAGTGAGGCTCACAAGTCCAAGTATTCTATACATCCTGGATCTGACAAGATGTACCACGATTTGAAGGCGCACTATTGGTGGCCTAACATGAAAGCAGATGTAGCTACTTATGTGAGCAAGTGTCTGACCTGCTCGAAGGTTAAAGTGGAGTATCAGAAACCATCTGGTTATTACAACAACCCGAGATCCCTATGTGGAAGTGGGATCAAATATCAATGGATTTTATTACTAAGTTACCTCGTACTTCTACGGGTTGTGATACAATATGGGTTATCGTGGATCGATTGACAAAATCTGCTCATTTCCTAGCGATAAAGGAACAGATAAGATGGAGAAGTTAACCGACTTTATCTGAAGGAGATCGTTTCGAGGCATGGAGTACCAATCTCAATTATTTCTGATCGCGATTCTCGTTTCACATCACACTTCTGGCAGTCGTTGCAGAAAGCTTTAGGTACACGATTGGATATGAGTACTGCTTATCATCCACAGACTGATGGTCAAAGCGAGCGTACTATACAGACTTTGGAGGACATGTTACGTGCTTGTGTGATTGATTTCGGGAATAACTGGGAAGTTCACCTACCATTGGTGGAATTTTCTTACAACAACAGTTATCACACTAGTATAAAGCTGACAAACGACGAAAACCTTGGAATTTTTGGACAGGTGACAAAGTTTTATTGAAAGTCTAACCATGGAAAGGCGTAGTTCGGTTTGGTAAATGAGGAAAGCTAAATCCCGAGTACGTTGGACCATTTGAGATAGTGGAAAGAATTGGTCCAGTGGCTTACGACTAGCCTTACCTGATTCATTGAGTGGAATCCATGATGATTTCCATGTTTCAAACCTAAAGAAATGTTTAACGGATGAAACGATGTCGATGCGTGTACCACTGGAAGAAGTTCAAGTAGATGAACATTACGTTTCATTGAGGACCTGTCGAAGTGATGGATCGTGAGGTGAAAACGCTTACAAGCAAAGCAAGATACCCATCGTCAAAGTTCGTTGGAACTCGAGACGTGGACCAGAATTCACGTGGGAACGTGAAGACCAAATGAAGCTTAAGTATCCTCACGTATTCGAAGAGACGATGCCAGCCGGCGAAGGTATTGATTAAATTTCGGGACGAATTTCTTTCAACATGGGGATGATGTGACAACTCATCCAAAAATCACACGATTTCGATTTCCTTGTGCCAATGCAGTAGACCAGTGATGGAACACTCACCATGTAACGCAATTTTCGGGACGAAAATTCTTTCAACATGGGGATAATGTGACATCCGGTAATTTCCGTTACCAAACTCCGTTAGTTTCCGTTAAGTCTTGCATACACGTGTCGGGAGCACACACTGGTTGTCGTTGAACGTTGGTGACTTACACAATAATCAGTAATGTTAAATTGATGATAATTAAGTTAACAATGTGATTATTAAGTTATGCTATGTGATTTGAATGTTAACTGTAATGTTATCGCGTAACGTGAAAAACTGCATATTTATTCGTGTGTTTTGTGATAAATGGGAATTATGCTCATGATTGTTATTTGTGATTAATAATAATTGTGTTTAGTAGTTAAAAACTATTTAAAAACTATTCAAAAAGCTTAATTTTTATAAAATACAAATTATAAGGGTTAAAAGTGTAATTATGGATTATTAATAAAATAAAAATCAAAAACCCAACCCTAAAGCCTCCCTCGGCCGCGACCAACCCTCCTCCCCCTCTCCCTTGCGAAAATCGATTGAGATCAAGCACAAACCTGCGATTTTGGACCGATTGCAAGGCATACATCGCACTAGAAGCATCCAATCTCGTTCCTTTCGCGATTTAGAAGGTAAATTCGTGTTTCTTTCATGTGTTTTGTTCTAGCCGAAAGTTATTTGCGATTTGGATGAATGGGAGGCCGAAAGTGTTTGATTGTTGATGTTAATGGTGTTTGTTAGATAGATTACATGTTGATTAACGTTGATTATGCAAGAAAGTTTGGATTTTGGTTGTTTGTTCATAGGATTATCTTGGCCGTGAGTTTGAAGTGATGTTGGATCAAATTGGATGTTGAATGTTGGTTGTTTTGATGTTGTAATGATGCTAGTTAGGTTGTATGCATGTTAGTTAAGTCGATTATACAAGAAAGCTATGATTTTGATGCATTGTTCATAGGTTATAATAATAGTAACTTTATTTTGCATGAATTGATGATTGGATGATGTGTGAATGTTATGGATGTGTTTGTGATGATGATTAGATGCTAGATGGTTGATATGAATGTTAGGAATTCAAGAATGCATGTTGTAGTTCATACCTTACTAAAGATAGTAACTTTTGGGCATGAAAGTTGATGAATCATGATGATTAGGTGTTGTTGAGATGTTTAGATGCTGTCATGGACTTGAATTGGTATATAATTGATGAATTCATGAATGTTGTGTGAGTTTGATGAATTTGGGATGAATTTCCCAAAAGGGAAACTTTAAGGGAAACAAATCCTTGAATTGGATGATGATTGAGCATGTTTGGGATATTAGGATCATGCTAGTGTATTCATGGATGGGTTCTAAGGTGACTAAATGTGTTGTTTATGTTGTATGAATGTTGATTTGGGTTGTTATCTGTTTTGGCCTGTTGTGATTTGCATGATTTGTATGATATCTAGTTATATGATGATCTAGGTAGTACATGTGGTGGTGATGTGCTATATGTAATCAAGTGGTATGTTGATCATGTATAGATGCTGTTGTGTTAGTTTAATGAATTATCACCTATAATGTCACCAACGGGTCCAACGGGTCAACTGGGTCAAATGTGTCTTGTATTCTTAAACCTTGAGTTCTTTGGTTTGTAGAGCACTTAGGGTTTGTGTTGTTTTGTGCACACGTACTTATGTACTCTTGTATTCTAGGTGACCTTTGAAGGTTGTCTTTCCTTCTTTCTTTCAAGTTAAACTCTAAGTTAATTCTTGCGCGCATCAGGTGAGTTCTTGCCCCACTCTTTTTACATAAATCTCTTTTGGGGGAGATGGCATACTGTTTACAAACGCTTTATTTATGAGTGTGTATAATATTGATATAGTGTTGTTTACCATGGAAAGTCCTCACACTTTCGGATTGTTAATATTGACTAGCGGGGGAATTTTGGGTAGTACTACTGGGTCTGACGAGCCCCACCTGTGCGACTCGAGGTCAAACGGGTGCAATTTTGTCCTATCACATATTCGTCACGACCTGGTAAGTCGTGACGGGAGGCAACAACGTATCACAGTCAGCTTCGATCGCGAAATCACTATGATTAATATTTTTATGTTAATAGACTAGCTATCTATTGCAATACACTACTTATGCTCTGAAAACTATTGATTGGGTTATATTTTAACGCAAACTCTTGAACTCACCAACCATGTGTTGACTTGTTTAGTATGCTATTCTCAGGTTAAGGTTGCCAGTTGCCTAGGAGCACGCACGTCAGTATTGTTGAGTTGTCTACATTTGCATTGTTTACAAATTGGGATTATTTTCATTTTATACATTTGTGTTTGGGGCGCGTTTGTTTTGCGCATTCTCTTTACATATTACTTGTTTTGGGTTTTTCTGTATTTTAAACGCTTCCGCAGTATTTTAAACGTTAACTCTGGTTTTGTTTATTTATCATATAGAGTCGTTCTTGGTAACTAATGACTGAGATCCTGGTATGTCACGCGCCTCGCGGTAAACCCCGCTCGCGGATTTTGAGGGTGTGACAGGAAGTTTTAAGAAAAAGCTTCCAAAGTCAATTTGGCTTCGAAAGATATTCTTAAGAGTTGTGAAAATTTGGCTTCGGAAGAAAAATACTTAGAAAATTTTTCTTCCGACACATATTTGGTTTCGGAAGAATTAAGACTTGGGAGTTTTATTCTAAAGAGAGTAAATCTTCTGAGACTTAATTGCTTTGGGAAGATATTGCTTTTGGAAGATATTTGTCCTTCAAATACATGTAAATACTTAGAAGCACATTTAAGCTTCAGAAGATATTCTCAGAATTTCTTCCGAAGGTAAATTTCTTATAAGTAGTTATCTGATTTGAAGACATAAATTTCTTCGAAGGCAAGTTGAAATCTTTCGAAAGAAAATATGTTTGGAAAAATTTTCAAAAATCTAAGGAATATCATTTTAAAATTTTCTTCTAAAATAAACTGGGCTTATGAAGGTGATAAAATAGACAACTTTGGACACACAGTTTTGGAAATAAAGTTGATTTAAGTTTTAAGAAAATCTACTCAAAGTTATTCATCCCAATAGCTGATACAAGATATTTGAGTCTCTGTTCATCAAAAGCTTTAGTGAACAGATCAGCATATTGTTAATTTGTGTTAACTTTGACTAGTTTGATTAATCCTTTCTCAAAGTTATCTCTAATCAAATGATACCTCATGTTGATGGTTTGGTCTTGAGTGCTGCACAGGATTCTCTATAATAGAGATAGCATTGTTGTTGTCTATGTGGATGGGAGTCTCTTTGAAGTTGAATCCATAGTCCAGCATCTGATTCTGAATCCAAAGCACTTGAGCACAGCAGCTTGCAGCAACAATGTATTCAACTTCAGCAGTTGATGCAGACTCACAGGATTGTTTCTTGCATTACCATGAGACAATCCTTCCACCAAGGAATTGACATCCCCCAGATGTAGACTTTGCAGTCATGTTGCAACCACCATAGTCACTATCTGTATAAGCATATAGATTGAAGTCAGAACTCTTTGGATACCAAAGGCCAAGCTTGGGAGAACCTTTGAGATATCTAAGAATCCTCTTGACAGCAACCAGGTGTGACATCTTGGGGTTGGCTTGATATCTTGCACAGATGCATGTGACAAACATGATATCAGGTCTGCTGGCTGTGAGGTACATAAGAGACCCAATAATAGCCCTGTAAAGATGTTCATGCACACACTCCCCCTCAAGATCAGGCCCAAAGGAGTAGTTTCTGGCTATGGGCGTCTTAGCAACCTTACAATCAGTCATGTTGAATCTTGTAAGTATGTCTTGTACATACTTTGACTGACTTATGAAGATGCCATTGTCAACTTGCTTCACTTGAATTCCCAGAAAGAAATTAAGTTCCCCCATGGCACTCATTTCAAATCTATTCTTCATCAGCCTCTCAAAGTCTTTACAGAGCTTTGGATTAATTGACCCAAAGATAATGCCATCCACATATACTTGAACTAGCATTAAGTCATTCCTTGTTCCTTGATGAAGAGAGTTCGATCTATAGTACTCCTCTTGTAACCATGTTGATAGAGATACTGAGATAGTGTCTCATACCACTTTCTTGGAGCTTGGTCCAGCCCATAAAGAGCTTTATCAAGCTTGCAAACATAATCAAGATGATCTAGGTCTGCAAAGCCAGGTGGTTGTTTGACGTATACCTCTTCATCAATCACCCATACAGAAAAGCACACTTGACATCAAGTTGATAGACCTTGAAATCCTTGGATGCAGCAAAAGCCAGGAATATTCTTACAGCTTCAAGTCTTGCCACAGGAGCAAAAACAACTGTGTAGTCAATTTCCACTTCTTGTGTGTACCCTTGAACAACTAGTCTGGCCTTGTTCTTGATGACAAGTCCTTTATCATCCTTCTTATTTCTAAAAACCCACTTGGTTCCTATGGTAGTCTTTTTATGAGGAAGATGACATAGGTTCCAAACCTTCTGTCTTTTGAATTGAAGCAGTTCCTCTTGTATTGCTTCAACCCAACTTCCATCCTTTAAAGCCTCATCAACTTTCTTTGGCTCTACCTGGGACAAGAAGCAAGAGTATAGACAAATATTTTTGTCATGGGTTTGTCCTCTGTTCTCATCCTAGTATCAACATTTCTAATGATGTTTATGATGGGGTGTGGCTCATGGATCCTAAGTTGAGGGATCACAGCAATTTGATTGAAAGATCTAAATTAGAGAAATTCATATCTGGCAATGTAGTGTTACCACCACATCAGCACACTTATCAAGAGACTTGATCCAATGAGTGTGTGACATCATTTATGTTGCCTTCTATGGAGTGGTTGTCAGCATCAAGAAATTCTTGATCACTGTCACCACCTCCATTTCCTCCTACATTTGAGGCTCCTTCACCTGAGTTTTGAACCTCTGAGCTAGAATTTCAAGGCATCTCAGATGTATCAGCTGAATTTGTCATGTTTGTGCTGATAGGATCTTCACTTGTAGGGTTAGTTACTGCTAGAGCTGAAGTAGTATTCTTGATGATCTCTCAGCTCAAATCTTGGGTTAGGATCTCCTGTTGATATGTTACCTGTAGATCCTAAAACATTCTCATAAGACTTGTTAAAACAATTGGTAACTAAATCAAGATCAAATAGCCAATCCGAACCAGAACCTTTCACACTGGGAGTGTGCTCATTGAAGGTCACATTGGCTGACTCCTTAACTACTCTAGTTCTAAGATTGTATACTCTATAAGCCTTAGCTTGGGAAGAGTATCCAATAAAGTGTCCATCATCTAATTTCTCAGCAAACTTGGCTATCTGATCTTTGGTATTCAAGATGGTGCAGGGACATCCAAATGACCTGAGGAAACCAATGAATGGTCTCCTTTTATGCCATAGCTTATAAGAAGTCTTACCATAAGTCTTAACTACTAAAAATCTGTTCTGCACATAGCAGGTTATGTTAACAGCCTCTGCCCAGAAGGTGATAGGCAGTTAGAGTTAGACAGCATGGTTCTTGCAGCCTTAATAAGTGTCCTGTTTCTCGTCTCAGTAACACCGTTTTGCTGAGGAGTCCTGGGAGCACTATATTGTCTTGTAATAGCCTTTTCATCATAATGTATCAAGGATTTGGTTCTTAAATTATGTTTCTTGATCACATTTTATGGTCTTGACCTTGTGATCAGATTGATTCTTAATTTTCAGAATAAAGTTCTTCAAGATCTCAGGAGTCTCATCCTTAGTTCTAAGGAAACAAACCCAAGTGAATCTTGTGAAATCATCTGTGATCACTAAACAATATGAGGTCCTTCTAAACTTATTACACTGGTAGGGCCAAATATATCCATATGTAATAAGTGTAAGGGAGTAGTGAGTAGTGACAGCTTGGTCACACTTGTGTTGAGGCATAAAGTTTACATGGCACATTCTTTTATGCCAGAGGAAGACTCATCATTATTTGCTTTAGATAGAAAGCAAGAAACTTCTCCTGAGGGAGATGTTTCCTGCAAGTCTATCTTGTACATGTTTTCTTTCCTGGGGGCTCTGAGCAGGATATGCTCTTGAGGAATGACCACCCCGGGCTTGAGAATAATGTACTTATGCTCAGTAAAGAGCATGTTGTGTCTCTAATCATAAAATTATGATACACTCAGTAGATTGTACCCAAGCTCCTTAACAAAATTATCTTTTCAATGGTGAGCTTACTATTTGTGACCATGCCCCTTCCTGTAATGTAACCACCAGCATCTCCTTCAAAAGCAACTGGTCCTCCATCAATTTTCTCAAAATTTAAAAGAAGAGAACCATTTCCAGTCATGTGGCTGGAACAGCCACTATCAATGATCCATACATTTTCCTTGGTCTTTAGATGTTTTGCACAAAAGAAGTGGTTATTTATATTTGGAAACCCAAGCCTCATTGGTCTTGGGCTTTTAAAAGTGATACGAAGACACTGTAACAGTAACTGGACCTATGTTCAAGCTTTAAGGATCATTAGTTGTTGTTGATGAAGAACTTTCAGTCACACAGGTCTTTCTTCATCTTCCACACCATCTTTGGAAGATTGGACTTGACCTTCAACACCTTGGAAGTTTTAACAACTTCTGAAGTTTTAGAGACTGGACCTGCGGAAGATCTTTCTTTCACTGCAGCAGGCTTAGTACTTCAAAAGTATTCCTTCCTTCCGAGATCAAATTTTCTTCCGAATGCAATTTTTCACTTGTCTTCTTTTTCACCTTGGATTTTCCTAAGGAAAGAGATTTTTCTTCCGAAGCTAGCTTTTCCTTCTTCTTCTTAGAAGTTTTCTCTTTGATCATGTGGATAGTACTTTTAGGATTGTAGATGCAATCTTTAGCCAGATGAGAAGTACTACCACACATGATGCAGTCCATTTGCTTCCTTCTGAGAGTTTTCTTCTGAGAGGAAGACTGAACTTGATCACTTTCCAACTCCATCTTCATCTTCACAGATGATGCAAAGGCTTCTTAGGGAGAGGCCTGCTCTTGGAATTGGATGGTTCAGGTGTGTAGTAGTGGTACACAGCTGATCAGCATCTCTCTTTGCTGGAATGGTTTGGACCTGAACTAGAACTCCTGGTACTAGAGTTGATAGTTGAGTCTTCAGCCTTATCCACTTCAAACCCTACAAAGATAAACACTTGTTTATGCTTAGAGTTGAAAGTGGCCTTGATTTCTTGAGCCTTCTTTGAGTTTATTTTGGCTCTCCTGATCAAGTTCTTCCTTTAAGACTTGGTCATCCCAGCTTCTTCATCTCTCTCCTTAGGAGAATAGTGACCCTTCTTAGGATAGTCTTCTTCATTCTTCTTAGACACATCTTCACTATCTCCTCCTTATCCTCTTCAGCAATGGGGTCTATGAGAGGAAGCTCATCGTCACAAGTTCCACACCTTGGAGATCTTACAGATAAAAGAGTGTGTGGAGGAGCTATCTCAGTAGATCCCAGTACCTGCTTATTTTGATAACAAACTTGTGCATGCAAAGATGAGGATATTATGTTCTTGAAGGTCTCTTCTTCAAGAACAAGTTTTTCTACCCGGTCTTTGCTGATCACAAGCTCAGCCTGGCATTTAGTTAACTTAGTGATAAGATCTTTAATCTGAGTCCTGTAGTTGGTGTGTTCATAATTTAGAGTTGAAATGGTTTTCTCTAAATCTTCTATTTTCAGTTTATAATCATTTTCATCTCTTTTGAAATCAACTTTTAAGATATTTAAGGACTCAAGATCAGATCTCATCTCTAAGTTATAGCACCTATATTTATTAACTTTAGCAATACATTCAGGTGTACAGAGATGTTCCACTACCTTGGCTTCGTCATGACCTGCCATAAATGCTTGGTTTGGAGATGCATCCTCCACCTTAAAGCTCCAGTCAAAGCCCCCTTCTTCAACAGCAACTGCAACTTGCTGCCTGGGCTTCTCATTCTGGTGAGCTCCTTTAGTGTAGTTTGGCCTGGCTTGTGCTTGGCCATCATTTTACTTTGGTGCCTTGAACTCTCTAGCAAAGTGTCCCATTTAGTTACAGTTGTAATGCTTCACCTTGCCTTTTTCCAACCCAAACTTTCCACTAGACATATTGCTAGGAAACTTCCTCCCAGTCCTCTTATAGAACTTCTTGGCCCTGTGAGTGAGAAGAGCCATCTGCTGAACTATTCCATATACTCTAGATCATCTGGATGGATACAGTCCAAGTCTTTAAGAGTGAAGAGAAAGTTGCATGTGCTTTCATCAGAAGACACAAAAGCTTATGAAGAGCTTGTCTCTTGGAATGGGCTTCCAGGGATGTAGCTCTCCCTTGGTGTCTCCAGGAAGGTGATGAAAGGACCCTTTTGTGAGTTTTTAGGGTAGCATATAAGATGGTGTTATGGTTCTCTGCAATCCCTTTCAACCACATGAAAGGTTGAACTCTATTGGATGCTGGAGTTACCAGATGAATTTTGCATATTCAACTCCATCTGGTAGCCATTGAGTATACCATACAACTCAGTGAGAGTAAGGGTCTTGAGGTTTTAGTCCTCTTAATGACCACACAATAGTGTGTCCATTGTCTGGGAAGAGAGGACATGAACTTCCTCACAATATCCCTGTTCTCAAGAGTTACTCTAATATCAACTGAAGTATCCATAATCTCAACATACCTGAAGTACTATTGAGTCATGGTTTCACCTATTTTAAAGGTTTTCTCAAACTACTGCTTCAAGAGGTCCTTCTTGTTCTCTTTAGCTTCATTGGACCCCTCATACATCAGCTTCAGTGCATCCCACAATTACTTGGAACTCTTGCACTTCTTGAAGCTTCTGTAGATAGAGTTTGGAAGAGCAGTTTGGAGGGTGGTCATGGCCCTCTGATCAATATCAATCTTCTTCCAGTCTTCATCAGCATAACCAGTTACTTCATTTGGTATCATACCACCGCCAGCAGCAGCTGAAGGGGTGGATGGTACATGAGGTCCAAAGACTACTGATCCCCACATCCTGGAGTCCTGAGACTTGATGAAGCCTTCCAGTCTTTGGCACCAAGTGTCAAAGTCTTCAGGAGTGATCAGTGGAGATTTAGTCATAGTACCAGTTTCCATGTCAGTCTTGGTGATAGCTGCCATTTGAGATGTTAAGTATTTTATGAGATTGAAAGGATTAAAGATGGTGAGATTGTAAAATCAAGAGCCTAAAATGCTCTGATACCAATTGCAGGACCATGTGAAGGGTGGTCAATACAATCAGTCTCACAATAAGGAGAGATTTAGAAACTTATTAGATCAAATGGGGAACCGGGTTTGTTTAAGATGATACTAAGAACATAAGTAAGTAATGAGACAGAATTAAGAACAAGAACAAGAAGTATAGTTTTCAAGGATGTTGTATATTTCTCTCAAGTTCTATTACAAGTGTTACAAAGCATAAAAGAATTACAAGGACCTGAGACACTTCATACTACATCTTACAACCATCAATACTTAGAAAGAGAGTTGGTAATACTAATCTAGACAACAAGTTCAATGTAGAGTCAAAAGAAAGATTGCCTTTTGACTAGTGACTATGACATGCCATAGCTTATATCATTTTCTAATATAAAAAGGTTTACAGGTACAATAATAGGAAGTTACAGACAAAGACCTTAATCTACAGTTTACAAAAGCATAGACTTTTCACCAACTTGTATAAGTTGGTGAGTCTTCAGAGTTGCGGTGGAAAGTGTGTCAGCTTTATGTAAATTAGATAAGAGAAAGCATGTCTTCTCTGTCTTTGGAAGAAATCAGTCTCACAGCAAATTGGCTTCGGGTGACTTTGTCTCTGAAGCTTCGAAAGACTTCATCTTTGGCTTCGGAAGATTTGTTCTTTGGCTTCGGAAGATTTTACACTTAGAGTATTTTTTTGTGGAGAGTGTAAAACTTCCGAAGCAACTTCTACCTTATACGTCCAGTGCATGCATGCAGGAAGACTCATAGTTATTTTGGCCTCTTTGGTTGCACCAGCCTTATAATTTTTGATATTACCTTACAACTTCCCTCTGTCTTTAATCAACCAAATGCTTGAGAGACTATCTGGAAAAATGTTCTATTGTTTCCTCGATGGTTTCTCAGGATATTTCCGAATTCCTATTCGTCCCGAAGATCAAGAAAAAAAACGACATTCACCTGTCCATATGGCACATTTGCTTATGGCGAATGCCTTTTGGATTGTGTAATGCCCCTTCTACATTTCAAAGATGCATGGTAGCAATCTTTCACGACATGATCGAACATTCAATGGAAGTTTTCATGGATGACTTCTCCATCTTTGGGAACTCATTTGAACAATGTCTTGAAAATCTGGAAAAGATGTTAGTTAGATGTGAAGATTATAACCTTGTTTTGAATTGGGAAAAGTGCCACTTCATGGTTACTGAAGGAATAATGTTAGGACATAAAATCTCTCGAGTAGGGATTGAGGTAGATCAAGACAAAGTCGATACTATTTCCAAACTTCCACATCCCACAACCTTGAAAGAAATCAGAAGCGTCCTAGGTCATGCAGGATTCTATCTTCGTTTCATCAAATATTTCTCAAAAATCACACGACCAATGACTCAAATTCTTAAGAAAGACGCACAATTCGTATTTTTAGATGAATGCATTAGTGCATTCAATTTGCTTAAGGAGAGACTGGTAACAGCTCTGATCATGGTTTCCCCTGATTGGATGCTACCATTTGAACTCATGCGCGAGGCAAGTAATTTCACGGTAGGAGCCGTGTTAGGCTAACGGAAAGACAAGCAATTCTACCCAATTCACTATAGGAGCAAAACCCTAAACGTTGCACAAGAAAACTAGACCACCACTGAGATAGAGCTTCTTGTCGTAGTTTTTGCATTTGACAAATTCCGCTTGTATCTAATCCTTTCAAAAGCAATCATTACATCAATCATGCAGCCCTTCGTTATCTATTCAATAAACAAGATGCAAAGCCAATATTGATTCGTTGGATACTTCTGCTTCAAGAATTCGACATTGAAATTCATGATAAGAAAGGAGCAGAAAATCTGGTAGCAGATCATCTCTCACGTCTTGAAGATTCAAGACATTCATAAACTGAGGAATCCAAAATAAATGATAATTTTCCTCACAAATTCCTTATTCGCGTCCAATCCTCAATCGATGAACATCCTTGGTTTGTTGATTTTGCGAATTACTTAGCAAGCGGAATCCTTCTCAAAGGAATGACTTATCAGCAAAAGAAGAAATTCTTTGCTGACATTAAGCATTACTATTGGGATCCGTATCTATTCAGAATTGGTGCAGACCAACTGATCCAAAGATGCATGTACGGAAGTGAAGCGGAACAAATTCTAAGGTACTGTCATGAAGGACCCATAGGAGGACACCATGGAGCAACCCTAAAAGCCAAGAAAGTCTTTGACTCTAGATTTTACTAGCCCACGATCTTCAAGGATGCTCGCAACATGGTACGTACCTGTGATGCATGTCAAAGAGCAACCAATATCTCAACACGGGATGAGATGCCTCAGAGACCTATTCAAGTATGTGAGGTATTTGATATATGGGGTATTGATTTCATAGGGCCATTCCTAGTGTCCTTTGGTAATCGTTACATATTATTAGCAGTCGATTATGTCTCAAAATGGGCCAAAGCTCAAGCCCTACCTACCAATGATGCAAGAAACGTTGTTAGATTCCTTAAGAAACTATTCTCTCATTTCGGTGCCCCCAAAGCATTAATTAGTGAGCGAGGAACGTATTTCTGTAACAACCAGCTTGAAAGAGCAATGGCTCGTTATGTGTGCACCATCGCTTTACAACTGCTTATCATCCACAATAATGGGCAAGCTAAAGTCACTAACCGAGGCATCAAATGGATCCTCGAGAAAACCGTAGGTCAAAATCACAAGGATTGGTCTACCAATCTAGATGATGCATTATGGGCTTTTAGGACAGCCTATAAGACTCCCATTGGCACCACACTGTTCAAATTAGTTTATGGGAAGTTATGTCATCTACCTGTGGAACTGGAAAACAAAGCCTTTTAGGCACTTAAAGCAGCAAACCTAGACCAAAACATTGCAGGAAAAAATCGATTTCTACAAATCCACGAACTGGAAGAACTGAGAGAACAAGCATACCAAAAAGCTAGGGTTTACAAAAAAAGACAAGGAAATTCCACAACTCTCAATTAAAGAACACTAAATGATTTCATGTGGGAGAACATGTCTTACTGTATAACTCTCCTTTACATCTATTTCCTGGAAAGCTTAATTCACGTTGGTCCGGACCTTGGACGATTAAAAAACATTTTTCCAAACGGTGCCATCAAAATCAACAAGCATGATGGTTTAAGTTTCAAGTAAATGGTCATCATTTGAAACCGTATACCGATGGACCAACCAATATTTTCTTGGAGGAATTACACCTCCGCCCCTGTGAAGACTAGGTGTGGGGAAGGGTCGCGCCAAGACCCGAAACTTAAACGCGGCACCTGTACATAGGTTTTTCTTTGATTTTTAACTTTTTCTAGGACCTCACAATCACAACACGAGGCCATTCCCATGAAGCATGCCCCGTGCCTCTGACAGAAAATTTTCATGATCTCCGCAGACCACTCTGGAACGTTGCCGGTCGAATTTAAGACGAATTCTGACAAACACGGGGCCGTGCCTGGCCAAGCACGCCCCCGTGATCAACTTTCCTGACCTGCATATAAATACCAGACTTGTTCTAAGCTTTCATCACATCCATTCCTGCTTAAAATGTCAAAACAAATGAAAGAATCAAGTCACGAAAGTTCAAGCTGGAATCCTGCAAAGAAACCGCGTTCTGAAATACGAGAGCCAATGACGCAAGAATAATTCTTCAAGTTACATGAACTAATCAAGCAATTGACTGAGATGAACCTCATCGCATCCCAACACCTAGCTGAACTCATCCAAAAAGTTCAGGAAATTGGCGAGGAACTCATTTCTATCAACGATCAGCTTGCAGAATTAAGTAACCGCACTTCACACTGACCCATCCCGAACCTTCCATACAAAATGTGTGGAGGATTCTTTTAGAAGTATTTCGTGATGTGTTATGTGCGCTGATGCGCGTTAAGGAGTCTAGTTTTGTAGTTTTAGACTCTCGGGTTTTAACGCATGTAACCGTAGGACCTTAGGAAAAGTAATTGTCATTTGGCTTGTTTTAAATTAACTCTAGGACTATTTTTGCAACTTTTCTGGTGATTTGGGAATGATAAAACTTAACCGGGTATATTATGTAACGCTTAACGTAGAAAAACGGAACAACAAAAATCTGAAAACGGGCAATAAAGGGGAGGCACGCCCCGTGCCAGGGGAGGCACGCCCCCATGATCGACAATGAATGACAACTTCTGACTTATTTCAGCCATTTGTCTTGTTCCCCATCAATTCTCCATGATAAAAATCGACCTCATGCCTGCAAAGACCCGTATCCACTTCATTTTTCACCACCTTTTCCATTTTTCTTTCTTGTTATCAAGCATTCTTCCATTTCCTTTCAAGATGGATTGTCCAAGAGGATCATGAATCATCCCTATTTACAATTCAGAGGAAGCCGTGAAAAATGGTGTCGTGACAGGCTGCAAAGACTGTTACAAAGGGCTGAAAAATCACATCCACAAATAGATGAAGAAACCTTGGTCGCCGTCGAACAGCTCGAAAGATATAATAATTTATTGAGTGTTCAATGGAAACTTCTATTTTCACAAAACAAACCTTCTGTTTATGAACTGACTCTTGAATTTTTGGCATCTTTTAGATTTAGCATGAAAGACTCTGACCCGTGGGATGATCAAGCAGTTTCATTCAGACTTGGGGGATGTTAGCGAAAAACATCCATCGCCTTGTTCGGTGTCTATCTCGGTATCTATACAGAACAAGAAATGGAGGAGGAAGCAATATCAGGAATGCCAGCATACCATACCTTTCCAGACGAGGAAAGTAAGGACGCGAAAGTGGTGCCATGAGAAAAGCATTTTGGGATAGAATTGGAACAGGGGTGTTCAACTCGAGTAAAACCAAAAGCAGTCAGATTTGAGACCCGCTGCTGCTTTCCTACATCGGTTACTTAGCCATTCGATAACAGCTCGTGGTCAAAGAGAGGGAGTTATTGGTTTGAGGTACTTATTCAATTTATATTGTAAGGTGAATCAATTGCCATGTAATATTGGGTATTTATTTTGTAATCTGTTTTCTAGAAATGCAACTGTAGATGCTCCAACACCCATGTTTAGCGGAAGCTAGATTCTAAACCTATACGAGAGCAATAGGTGTAACATGGAGGGAACTGAAGGAGTGATGCCCGGACTGTTGGATTAGAGCATTTGCACGAGTATGTACATGATAACAAACCTACCAAATGGACAGCCGAGGTTTATGGATAGAAAGGGACAAATCTGGGATCCGGCAAATCCTGAAGAAATCATCATGGACCTCGATATGCCGGCACAAGCTGGTGAATTCCCCGAGTATGTTAGACCTTTACGAAGCAATCCAAACCACTAGCAACCATGCAAGGTGATCATTTGAATAAGCATAACAAGCATTCAACCAAGTCGAAAATCTGCATTCCCGTTTGGATGACTTGAGCAACGATGTCACGTACATCAGGAACGGATGTAACATGAGAGGGGGATATCCCGCCACAAAGCCCTTGAAGATGGTATCACTTTTGGGGCCCGGGCATAGCTATTTCGTGCCAATCTATCTTTTAATTTATGTCATTTTATTTTATTTCATGTGTTTAGGAATTTAATGTTTTCAATAAATTGATGATATTTTAGGTGATCCCGGGAATTCTCACAATTTAAGGCGACTAAGGGTTCCAAGCACAAGTGTCAAATTTATTATTTTTAGGGGAGTTATTTCATCATCTTTCCTGTTTTAATTTATTAATCACATTGAGGACAATATGCATTTTAAGTGTGGGGATGGGGTAATTACACATTTGACACTTTGCTAAAAGGTTCAAATTGAAAAATTTTAGAAAAATCACTTAACCATTAATTTTGTGACAAGAAATCAAATTTTAAATAATTTTTGATAAACTAAATCATAAATATATGTTTTCGGGAAATAAATAAGTAAACAGATGAAATCCAAATAAATTTGAAAAATGCTTTTGTTGTGATATCCTTAAAGGCAATGATTTAGTAAGAATTTAAACATGTAAAATGAAAACACTTTTATCTAATTCCATCCGTATGTGAGTTTATTTTTGAGCCTTAAACTGCTTTTGCATTCATACAATTCTACTATCATTCTGGATTTAATTGAGGGTGCCTTATGATACGTGTGATTAGAACTTGCTTGGGTATACATTTCAAGACCTTAATTAGTATTTGTTGCATAAAAATGAGTTAGGCATTAGGAAACCTAACCATTCAAGCCCCAACCATTTTCTTTTAACTTTCCTTACCCGAACGTCAACCCTATTTAGCCCCGTTGAGCTTAACGTTTTATTTTTCGATAACCCGAACCACCAAGTCACTTAACCAAAAAGCCTTCAACAAAACCCGTCTTTCGTTAAAGACATGTTTTTAGCTTATAAAAAATGAAAAGAAAGAAAAGAAAATTTTGGTCTTTTACGGCAGACTTAAAAGAACTGGAAATCATTCTTTTGATTTCAATTTACTTTGTTGCCTTCACCATGCAAAACCGGGACTTTCGCCGGAAATTCACGAACAAATTCTCAACCTCACATTCGACACAAGAAAGAAATGGCGAAAAAAAGGAACAAGTTCTGCCATTTTGTGGAATTTCAAAAAGCGCTATAAAGAGGCGGGCAAAAAAAATATGAAAGATGCCCGAATTCTGGAAACCGGTCCCACAATGGAAAATGCAAAAAGAACCAAACCCAATCCCAATACGAATACACGGAACTGATCCTATTGGGTGCTATTAGGCTTCAATCCGAACGATCCTTACGAAAGGAAAGTTTGGTGTATCGTCGGGTGAAAGACGAAGTAAGGTTTTTGAAAGCAAAGTACGGTCTTGACAATCTGACCTTAAACGAGTCCTCAAGTTAGCATATCCCTTCTAGCTTGAAGTATTGTATAGTAGGGGTGTGCACGGTGCGGTTCGGTGCGGTTTTGAACACCCATCGAAACCGAAACCGATAGATTCGGTTAATTGAAATCTTTAACCATTCGGTTTCGGTTAACCACGGTCGGTTTTGTCTGGTTTTGATCGGTTAATTCGGTTATGTGCGGTTAACCACATTGTTTTATTAGGCTAAACTTTTTGGGCTTCAAGAATTTGGGCCTTAAAATTTAGGCTTAAAATAAAAAGTTTCTGAAAGCCAAATATAAATAAATGTTGAATATTCATACTCAAATCATATAAAAGTTAACATCACACAAAATAGTATTTATACTAGATTCTTAATCACAAAAATTACCAATCACAAAAATACCATTCACAGAAAATACCATCACAAACGTACGGTATGTATCCATCACAAACATATGATATCACAAAAAACAAACTTCAATGCATCATTTGTTCATCTTCATCTTTGATAGATCACATCCAAAGTGTTACTTTGTTTCTATTATATTAAATCTTCATTTTCAACAGGGCATTCTTTGTGGCTTTTTCTCCCAATCATCAAATCTACACATAAGAAATATATATAATAGGTAAGTCAGAAAAAGCATGAGGTTAAAAATTAAAAGCAAACTTACCATCTTCTAATTTCTCTAAATTCTCTACTAAATCTTCAAGTGGTACACCAAAGATGTGAGATTCTTGTAAATCTGTTAGTGTTGACCTTATCCAATCTTGTGCACAAATCAATGACTCGGCGGTGTTTGAAGTAAGAGAGCTTCTATATTTATCAATCACCCTACCACCGATACTAATGCCGACTCTGATGCAACGGTTGAGATTGGAATTCCCAAAATATGTCTAGCAACTTGTGAAAGAATAGGAAATTTAACAGAATTTAGTTTCCACCAACCTAAAACATCAAAGTTATCATCCCCTTTTATTCTTTTCTCGGTCCCATCACGCAAGTATATTTCTACTTCACTATTATCAACCTCTTCTCCACATTCTTCTTCCAAATATTTTAAATAACCATCATCTAAATCAAAATACTCATCATCAACCAAACTAGAAGAAGACGTTGTACTTTTCTGCTCATTTGCCTTTTCAATCTTCATTTTATAATCATAAACAACTCCAACAATGCTTCTTTCACTCGATTCTTTATCACCTTAATTGTATTAGTGTCCTTACCATAAATCAAGCTCAAACAATAACCAAGATAACTAAACTTATTTCGAGGATCTAGAACTAATGCCACATACAACAAAAAATTGATATTGTCCAAATTATCCCAATATTTATCGAACTTTGCTTTCATAGACTCGGCCATTTTTTTCTTCTTCTCGTCATTACTTATGGACATTTTGTTATGGTTGCATGCACTACACAAAGCTCATAAAACAACAAACTAGAGGTCACATACTTAGTACCAGAAATCTTTTTAGTGACATTATAAAAAATCTTCAAGTACTCCATAAATATCCTATTAAACAAAAAATAAAATAAGACATATCACAATTGAACATAAGATATTAATTAAAAATTAATTAAAATACCTCGCTTTTTCCCAGTCCTCATCATCGGGTGCCCCCAAAACTTTATCACTCGTTTTCTTTTTCTTGTACTCCACTCTTCTTCCTCAACTTCACTATGAAAATAGTTTCTATAGTTGAAATCAACATCTTGAAGTCTATCAAAAAAGAAAACATATATATATTAGATTGCTAGTGGAAATATATATATGAAATAACTTAAAAAGGTAAATACCTATCAAATGATTTTGAAAACTTGAGTGCCGTTTCCAACATCAAAAATGTTGAATTCCATCTTGTTTCGATATCAAGACATGGTTTTCTTTTGCAATCTATATTTTCTTTCTCAACACTTTCTTTAAAACTTAGATACCTACCAGGAGATGATCTTAAATACCTTACGGCATTTCGAATTCTACATATGGAATCATCTTGTTCTTGCAAACCATCTTTGACAATTAGATTGACAATATGAGCGTTACATCTTAAATGCATATACTTGCAATCTAAGATCGAATGGGGACCTTTAAGCATCAATTTTAAAAATCTAATTGCTCCATCATTTGATGAAGCATTATCCACGGTTATTGTAAAAATCCTATCAATTCCCCATACTTGTAAGCATCAATAAACTAACCTTCCAATTGTCTCACCCTTGTGATTTGAAATTTGACAAAAGTTTAGAATCTTTTTTCTTAAAACCCAATCATCATCAACCCAATGTGCTATAAGACACATATAATTAAAATTCTGAACTGATGTCCACGTGTCGGTAGTAAGCGAGACGGTTTGATCTTTTAAAAGCATTTTTAATTTTTTCTCTTTCATCATATATTGAAAAACAATCTCTAGCAACCGTCCATCTAGATGGAAGCTTGAACATTGGATTCAACTCCCATACAAATTCTGTAAACCCCTCGTCTTCAACCACACTAAAAGGTCAATTGTCTTTTATACACATTCTAGCAAGGGATTTTGTACACTTTTCTTGACTAAATGTGTGAGAAGTCAAGCTTGAACCACCTTCTGCTAAAGTTTGAGGCTTAAAACTTAGAGTGGATTGTTTGTTTTTGTCTACTCGTTTATAAAGGGGTGAACTCTGGCATGCACTTTTCAAATGATACGACAAAGCACTCGTACCATTCTTTCTAGAACTGGCTGCCATTAAGAGCTTACAATATGAACATCTTGCCTTCTTGGTATCCTTATCAATAGTAAAATGATCCCACACAAAAGATCTTAATCTACCACCATCCTTCTTCTCTTGCTCCACATTTTGCTCATTGACATTACAACCCGATTCAATAGTGTTTTCTTCATCAATATCAATTATTGGTGTTTCCATCTATAATTACATTATAGTATGTATTAGGTAAATGAAAAGTAAAATTTTGAAATTAATTATCAAACAAAAATATAAACTAATCATATAATGAATCTGCATGAGTCAATTTCTCGGAAGATTCAAGAAAATAAGACACAAAAATAAGACACATTATAAAATCAAACACACCTTGATTAGTTGACTTCTCGAAATACACAATGAACACTCGCAGCTTAGATTCTCAGAACTCAGAAGACGGACGCAAGGAGGCTGGAATAGTGGAAGAAGACGCAGCTTAGATTCGCGACATTCTCAGATTCTCAGAACTCAGAAGACGGACTCAAGGAGGTTGGAATATAAAATCGCGACATTCTCAGATTTGGAAGAGGTTGCATTGCATCCCTATTCCCTGCTTCAGTGCTTTGAAGTTTGAACTTCTGGTCTAGATTTTGGACGCAAGGATGACGGACGCAAGAAGCTGGAGGCTGATAGTGGAACCAAAAGGATGAAAACCAAAAAGGGGGAGTTGGGATTTGGGAAGTAGAAAGATTTAGGGTTAATTTTTATTATTAATGGGCCCCTACTTTGACTTTGGGCTAAACTTAAAATAATGAGTGGGCCCTATATTAACAATACGGTTCGGTTTAATAAGGATCGGTTGACCACGGTTCGGTTCGGTTTTAAGGTTTCGGTTAACCATGGTGCGGTTCGGTTAATTCAGTTATAAAAACATCATTAACCGAAACCGAACCGATAATTCGGTTAATGAAAAATCTTTAACCGCACCGCCGGTTAATGTCACGGTTTGGTTATTTCGGTTCGGTTTCATTGGTTAATTTGGTTAAGATTCGGTTAATTCGGTTTACTGCTCACCCCTATTGTATAGGGAGCCTTCTACTGTTTTCCTTGTAGTTTATGTTAGAAAAATAAGCAAGACCGTCGTCTTTAGCATTTAGCCACTTTTTTCCAAGTAATCCATACCCGAGCCCGAGCCAAGTTACAATCCATCAAAGACCTAACGATTTATGCAAGTAAATATCTAAGTAGGTGGAGATTTGATCCCTTAACAAGCATATGATTTCACATGTATTCATACTAGGCAATTGAGCGTATTAGTCATACTTAATCTTGATTATGACTCCATATATTTAGCCGAGTGTGAGTGCATCTTTTGAGAAGTGTGGATTTTTACATGATAATAGTCTTACTAACTAATCTATTGCTTGCTAGGATATCATTCTACATATGCTTAAAATGTTTACATTTGAATGAAATAATGTTTACTTGCGTATTTCCCGAAAGACATAATTATTATTTGATTTATTTGGTTTTGGTGGAATTGTCATTTTAAGTGATTTAGCTTGAGGACAAGCAAAGTTCAAGTGTGGGGATGTTTGATGTACTCTAAATTATATATAAACTTCCTATCAAAAGCACATCCATTATTCTTTAATATCTCTCTTAAAATAATGATTATGTACTTAAAATTGTTAAATTGTGTTTTCAGGTGTTAAAAGGGGCAAGATGGACAAAAGAAGGATATTTGATAAGAAATTGAAGAAATCCAAGCTTTGGAGTCCAAGCATGGGGCCGTGCCTCATTAAGCACGCCCCCATGACTTGCCTGAAACACACCCCCGTGCTTAAATTGGCACACCCCCGTGTTTGGATATCTGACAGGACAAAAAGTATTGTCCCCCAAGTGAAGATCCTGAAACACACCCCCGTGCCCTACACCTTCTGCACGTACGACCCGACCAACTTTCATAAGCATTGTACCAGCACGGGGCTGTGCCTTTTAGGCACAGGGCCGTGCTTAAACACTCCATAAAGCCTATAAATAGAAGCTTAAGTTCATCATTTGGGCAAGCTTTTGGTGGGAGAGTTACTCTGTTGAATTCTCTCGGGAATCAAGACTTGAAAATCATTTGGAGGCTTGGGAGGTGCATACAACACTTGGAAAAAGCTTAGGATTGTCCAAACATCATCCATTGTGGATCACCATTTTGATTGTTCCATTTCATCGATGATTTCATAGCTATCTTGTATGTTACTTGTTGTTATATGCAAGCTCATTATGAGCTAAACTCTTATTATCATCCTAATTGGATGAAACCTATGTAATTTGTGATGAACTAATGGTGTGATTTATATTATGTTAATGTTATGGTAATCTTGGGAAAACTTTTGATGGGTAGCATCTACATCTGAACGGGAAGTTATAAACTTATGATTTGTAATTATGAATGTCATACAAGGTTGAAAAACATATGAACTAACTTTTATTCATGAAATCGGTCTTCATAATAAATCCATGGCTAATGAACTAGAAATGGTTATTAGAAATCATATCACCTTAACTTTCTAATAATTTACGGGTTCCTTTTTATTAGTCTGAGAAATCCATAGTAATTGTTATGGTTTTCTAAAATTAATGGTATGTTAGAAAGGAACCTGATCAACTCTCTTTTTAACATTAAGGTATGTTTTTAGAAATCATATGTCAAAAGGTCACAAGAGATTTACCTACATTACTAGTGGTTTTGATTTATTCAGTAAGTCTCATCATGATGAGGTCCTAGTCACTACGGAGCAGATAGATGAGAAATCACGCCAGCTCACATTTATAAACATTAACATAATTACTTTAATCAATATCTTTAATCACACTACCAATTCATCACATTTACATAAGTGTAATCTAATTAGGATGATAGCCGTTATTCCCTGGTTTTAAATCCAAAAGTTTCAATCTTATTTTTACTTTATTTTAATTATTGTTTTTAAACCCTAAAAATATTAATTACATCAATGCAATTTATCATTTTCAAAAAACAAAAATCTAATCCAATAGTCAATCATTAAGGTTGTTGAGTAGGCTCGGTATGTCCACGGATTGATACTCGGTTCTTACCATTACTATATTACCACACGACAGGTACACTTGCCTTTTGTGTGTGTAGTTTAGTATTAGTAATAACCAATTAAAACTGAATCTGTGCGAAAAACTTTTATCAAAATATATATACTTTTCACATGCATTAGCTATATTTGCGGAGTTGCAGAAGAATGTTATAGCCACAGTTGGGAATAAGTTTCTTATGTACCCACAGGTTATACAGCTGATAGTGAATGCTACTCATCCTGAGCTAGCAGTATCCGATTCATCTACTTATGTTGTGGTGATAATGAAGAAGGATATTTTCACTTATCTTATGGGAGCTAGAGGAAATGCATGGAATGGGGTTCATTTTGCTAAAATGGGAAGGTTTGTAGAAGATTATCAGGGAGAGGCATAAGAGACTGAGGAAGTAGCAACCCAAGCTTAACAAGCTGGCCCTTCAGCTACTACACCTGAAGATGTCCCTGAGAGTTCTCAACCAGCGGGTACATCTATCGATACAGATATTGATTGATTCATGGTTTAGTTCTAGGAGCGAAACTGGTAGTGATCAGATAGGGAACGTGCCATATGTTCTTCAGGAACGTCCCAGAGTGCGTGAAACACCTGCAAAACGCATTGTTGAGGAACGTGATGCAGATTTTGTTCCTGAGGAAACACATGTTAGTTAGGGGAGTAGGAAAAGAATGGCAAGGAGAGCTGGTGAAAGTCCACGTGGTAGGGGTAGAGGACAAGGTATGTTGAGGAAACGTTGGACCCAGTGACTACTGTGTAGACAGAAGAAGAAGTTCCTATATCTGAGACTCCTGCCATAGTTAGCGAGGCTGCTACATTTGATACACCATCTACTATGCCTGCTACTGAGGATGTGTTGAGTACTCTACCAAGAGAGCAAGGGTTTTAGGAGATAGTTGGTATGGAGGATTTTCTTAACACCCCTCCTGCGCGCATACTCATGGTGCTATTGCTTCTACTAGTTCACCTACATCTGTTACATTGGAGCAAAGAGTTAACACTTTAGAGAGGGAGATGTTGGAGAAGACTAAGATTATAGATGATTTACAAAGGCAGTTGATTGAGAAGGATGAGAGGATTAAGGGTCTTGAACATCAGCAAAACTTCATATTCAGCTATGTTCAGATTCTTGAGCAGAACTTAAGAGATCTAACTTACGTGTGTCATTTCAGTTTACACAGAAACATATCACGGAAGTTGGAGAATCTAGTGGATAGCAAACTGTTGATCCCATAGTTGCTGAAGATCCTATTAACACTACAGAGCATGATGTTGATATTGTTGTAGAAAGGAAAATAGAGACTGCTGATGTTGATCAAGAGTCAACTATCACTGATATTCCTATGACTACTGAGGATCAACCTGTGGTTTATACTAGAGAGGCGTTTGTAGAGCCTGAACATGATGTTCCTATTCCGAGCCCAGTACAAGATGATGACGGTTTAGATTTGGTTGATTATGCCTCTAGTGATGATGATGAGGATGGTAATGGTGATGATGATGAGGATGGTGGTGATGATGATGATGGTGATGATGGTGATGATGGTGATGATGGTAAGAAGGATGATAAGAAAGATGATGATGATGATGATAACCAAGGAGGAGATTTGGGTTCTTTAGTTGGTGCTTCTGGGTCATCAGGTACTGACAATGTCTCCAGACCAAGTCCTGATGATACCACTAAGTATACACCACTAGATCCAGCTTTAGAAGAAGCATATGAGAGAGAATTTTATACATTCCAGCAGAAGATAATTGCTGAGGAGCCAGAAGAAGATTTTGATGTTTTGATGATTTGGAGGAAGAAATAGAGTACACTGATATATTTGGAAATAGTCTTAAAGAATTGTTTTCAGATATTTTGATTGAAGAGGGTAAAATCGTTAGAGAGTCGAGCAATCAGCAAACAACTGACGAGACAGCGAATGTTACTGGTCAAAGTGCTGTACGTCAGGTCAGAAACCTAACAGTTGCTGCTCCTCCTCCACTAGCTTACATCCATAGGCTGAGACATTCCAAACCTTTCACAAGGTACGGGAACTCAGAACCTAACATTAGATGGGCATACGATGCGAAGAAGAAGATGTATGTGATTAAGAGAAAGCGTGGAGCTATCGGGTACTTTCCGGACGAACACGATTTCCATACACTCAGAGCATCGGATTTATATGCTATGGGTCATGTTCCGTTCATTAACCCTAGTAGCTACAGCAAGGCCAATTGGATTAGGAATATGATTTGGAAACAAAGCAAGACAAACTTCAAAGATTTTAAGACTTCCAAATCCAAGGTTATTGAAGATGAGTCCCAAATAGATCCAAACACGAACAAACCAATAATGATACGAGTGTACAGGCATCCAAGATATGCAAGGAAGATTCCTTTTCATTTTCCTGTGCCAGTTAACAGCTTGTCCAGGCTAATATGGTGGAGTTGTGAAAAGGAGACGGGACACGCGTTAATTCACTGTGTAGATAAAGAATATCGTGTCCTCGACCCTGTGGATTTGCCAAAATTTGGAAGGGAAGATTTGATGAAGTTGCAGGCTTGTCCGATTGCAACTGATGAATCTCTACATTTCATAGCAGCACAGTTTGGTTGGATGATTACGAAGGCCTTGAACAACAAGATGTATGCACACAGAGGTAGCTACAAAGTAGATGACATGGACTTCTAAAAGCATTAATTTACCGAGCCTAGGGGGATATTGTAGGGATTAAACCTAGAGGCTCGGAAAATAAAATCAAGATGAAGAAGATCAAAGTCAAGCGACAAGTTAGAGTTTTCGTGCGATAACTTGCTTCTCTTGCGAAAACCGGTTAGTCGCGCGAGAACTTCTTAGAATAGTATAAATAAAAGTTTTGTAATGTATTTCAGGAGCTTTTGTTCATTTCTAGATTTTACACTCATTGTAATAGTTTCTAAATCAGAGAGCAATACAATCAACGTTTATTTACTTGTGTGTTTGTGTTCTTCAATTTCTATTCAGTCTTATCCGTAATGTTAACATTTCGCATTTTCATTACGAGATCGATCTTTGTAACTTGATGATCCTTACAACAATTTTATCCTGTTACGAAATAATGTTATGACAACCTTGGTTTTTGGCATAAAAATTCTTTTTAGAAACTAAGACGACCTACTTGACATAGATGGATCAACCAGGATAAATTGTTGACGTGTTACGTACTCGCAACTAAGTTCAGTAATCAAAAATATAATTTTTTCCCAAATTTGAGAAATTTAAGTTGGAAACTAAATCTCAAATCGATTTTGTTAAGTACGCGTAACTAATACTTGCAAGAAAGTAGTCAATTCTAGTTCTTGCAATAGTTTTTGGTTATCAGTTCTCATAGCAAAGTATTCATGTTCAAATTACTAACTTATAAGGTATTGGATGAGGCTTATAAGCCGAAGTATACAATCCATCCTAGAGAGAACAAAAAATATAAAATCATTTGTGATCATTAATAGCCTAAAAGGGTTCATAACTCAGTATATTGATAAATGATTGACCCGTCTGCAAGTTAAGATTGAACATCAAAAACCAACACGTCAGTGTAACCACTAGAATTACCCTTTTGGAAGTGGGATCATGTGACAATGGACTTCCAAGAATGCGAAAAAGGGCAAAATGCCCTTTGTTAACTTCTAGGAATGCAGAAAAGGGCAAATGCCTTTGTCAACTTCCAAGAATGCAGAAAAGGGCAAAATGTCGTGTTAGTTGTGAAGACAGACTAATTAAGTTGGAATACTTTATACTCATTAAAGAAAACTACTCAATGGGGAAGCTGGCTAAAAATTACAGGGATGAAATAGTATGTATGCATGGAGTGTTCAGATCTAGAAATTTTTCCAAAAGGACAAGTTTGAAAAAGGAACTATGAACAAAGATTAGCATGAGGACAACGTATCATCCTCAAAACAATGATTATAATTATTGGACTATTCAAACGTTGAAGGATATGCTGCATGCTTGCGTAATTAACTTTGGAGGTAGTAGGGATGATCATCTACACCGATCGAGATTTCAGATAACAACAACTATCACTAAAATATTAATGTTGTACATTTGAAGCCTTGTATGGGAGAATATATAGAACTCCCATCTGTTTGATAGAAGTAGGGGATGATCGGTTGTCTATTAAAGAAATCATTCTACAAATAACTGAAAAGATTCAACACATAAGGCAAAGATTAAAAGCAACCAAGGTTATACAGATGAGTTATGTTGATAAGCGACGAATACCTCTAGAATTCCAATCAAATCTATTGTGATGTTAAAGGTTTCGTTATGGAAAAGAGTCGTATGATTTGGAAAACGACGGAAGTTTAGTTCGAGGTATATTGGTCCATACAAGATTATCATAAAGATTGGACCGGTGGCTTATAAATAGGAATTACCAGTAACACTGAAAGGAGTTCATGATAATTTTCATGTGTCAAACCTAAAAAACTATTTGGCCAATCCAACTCAAGCTATGCTTTTGAAAGACATTTAATTTCAAAAAAACTATTATTTACCGAGAGACAAGTAAAGATTTTTGATTTCCAGGAATGGAAATGAAAAAATAAAGTAATTCAATTGTATTAGCCCAACGGAAAGGTCAAAGAGGACCTAAGAAGACTTGGAAACTAGTTGAAGAAATGAAAGTCAAAAATCCTCAATTGTTTTAATAAATGTCCTAATTTTCAAGGACTAAAGTTTTTTAAAGAGTAGAGAATGTAACATCTCTAGTCTAAAAGTTAGTTGAAATGAGGTTATCTTGATCTATTTAAACTTTTAGTTGGATGTATAATGTTTTAAGTGGGTTTTGATCATTTTGACATATTTAAACTTTTAGTTAGATGTATTATGTTTATAAAGTAGGTTCGGATCATCTTGACCCCATTAAAGAATTAGTTGGATGTATTATGTCTACTAAAGTGGGTTGAGTCATCTTGACATATTTAAACTTTTAGCTGGATGTATTATGTCTATTAAAGTGGGCTCGGGTCATCCTAACTCAATTAAACTTTTAGTTGGATGAACGACTTCTGATATAGTGTGTTAGAGTCATTTTGACTCATTTAAACATGTAGTTTGATATATGATGTCTATTAAAATGGATTCGGGTCAACAACCTTTAAATATCCACCTTTTGGTTTAGATGGGTTAAAATGTCCAAACCCCACTTCAATAAATTAAAAGTAGAATATTATTGCTAGCATCGTTACTACCATTGTTTTTATAATATAGGTTGATTTAAAATCTAGGAACTGTTACCATTTTATTATATATTTGAACACATTTGTTATTCATGTCACAGTAGTTATGTGATAGTTATATAACTACTGTCAAATTTTAGTAAAATATTAGATGTATGTTTATATTTTCGTAAGGACAAATTCAAAAGGAGATAATTAGATCATTGTTGAGCTTGACTAGGGACGAGACGTTGGTTTATGTGGTTAAGGTTCTTGAACGTTCCCTAGGGCCTAGGCGAGGTCAAGTACTGGGCGTGGGTTGAACGATGAGAAGTGTAGCCCATGATGTGACTCTTGGTACGCATGCAACCCCACCACATTATAATGAACTTCAAGAACAACCGTGACAAACAAATGAATGATGATAACAATAACAACAATATAAATGAACAGATACAATAACATATAAATCAACTCCTTTCCATGACCAAAAACAAAAACCAATTCTACACATCCTCGCATCAATCTAATGAAGAAGAGGATCGGGACGATATGCAAATAATTAGATAGTTGATTTTTGTGGTTAAACGTTGATTTGAACCATATGTTTGGTTAATGATTTGGCATGTATTTGAACAATTTTTAAATGTTTTAACATGTATCGATTTTTTTATATTAGAATGTTACCAAGTTTGAACACGTTCAACAAGTGGAACTGTGTTAAAATATATTTTATATACCTAATAAATAAGAATAAAAGAGTCAGTCAGCACCTAGTCGCTATAGAGATGAACCATTTTCGAAACACTAAATCCTATGATGGCGACATGTCATCATTGTAGCCTATAAGTTATTTATCTTTTGTATTTTTTTTAAAATTGTCTTTGAATTTGACCTGACAATCTTTTAAAGACGACATGTACATGATACTTGCTATACCCTATACCTATAGTGATGATATCTATTGTGATAGTTTTTTGACCATATGAGACGAACTAATGCGATGACTTTTTGGCAACAACATGCCGTCACTATAGTCTATGGTGACCATTTTTGTCACTGTCACAGCTCTTATTCCTGGTGATTTCAAACATTGAGGTGGTGTAGTTTTATTTACCGCAAGAAGAAAATATGGAATAAAGTTTCTATACAAACACGAAGACTAAAAAAGTGAAAGGAACGAAATGAAATGATTTTAGAATTTCATTGTATAGCATATAATTTATACAAGCATCAATTATGGTATATAGAAACAAAATTAAAAAAGAAATAAAAAATAGATATATATTCTCATCCTTTATTTGTATAACAGATACAAACTATAGACACTTTGTGTATTGTTACCTATATATAGTTGTTTGTTCTAATCTGTTTGAAAGAGATCGTTTGCTAAACCTTGATTTGGAACTTGATTAACATCAATTTTGCTCACTTCCCCTGACAAAAAATATCATCATATTAGAAGTAAAATCGTGGATGCATAAACGAAAACAAACTAACGACAATTATCTGTTGTCATCTTTGAAAATGTTTAGGTGTCATTTGACTATGAGATACATAAATGAAACATAAAAAACAAGTACCGAATACTATAATAGAATAGTTTACTGGTGCCACTATGTGGATCCACCCTAGAGATTACATATGCATACCTTGTTTGCTTTCATCTATTTCAAATGATGGTGGTGGCTCTACCATTCCAGTCTCTACACGAGTTAGAGAAATGGGATATTCTCCTTCATGTTGTTTTTGCTTATTAGCTTCATCTAATGCAGATTTGTGATCAAAATCTTTGACAATAGGCACGTCACAAGGAAGATTCAGATGCTTAACAACGTTGTTTTTATGAAAGCTATCCGCCATTACGTCAGAATCAGATAACAAGTGATCATTTTTCAACACGTGGCTAAAATCATCATTCTTCGGTGGTTCTTCTACCATCTTAGGGACCTCAAACACCTGCATAAGCTCATCTTTTCCCACCATCCTCAAATTCTCCGGAGGGAGAGAAGTATTACTACTTCCTCCGGTCATCGTAGGGTTCGTTTTGTAATTTTGCATGGTTATCGGCATTGCTAATTGTGGTGGTTGTTTTGCACATGAGGCTTGGGGAGCACATAACTGATTTTGGTTTGAGATGGGAATTTGAAAATTTTCTCTTCTACACATATTAATGTTTGGGGCGACGTCGTTCGCTTGTGTGATTTGACAAAAATGCCCTTGTTGGAACACCAGACCCCTGAGAACGGTGTTGTTAGGCCCTATACGAACGGATATGAGATATCCTGCATCAAATAGACCGTCTATCACACCCGTAACCACTTGTCCCACCATGTTATGGTTGTCACCAACATGATTCATGGTGACCGTTGGCGGTGGTTGGATGGTGGCGACAGTGGCAATAGTTGGTGGTTGTGATGATGTTATGGATGTGTGCATCTGCCTCTTTTCGTTTCTTGGTATGCTCTCATCCTTCCGTGGGCGACCTCTTTTGCGCTTTACTGGATGCTCCGGGCCGCTAGAAGTTGTTTTCAACATATTGGGTTGATTCATACTGCAAATCTCTTTCGATTCTTGATCATCAAAGACGTTTCTTGATCAAGGTATCCATCATTCTATATTTCTTCAAAATCTAATATCAATTCTTTTTTTTCATGAAATATACAAAACAAATATAAAATTTAACATAAACAAATCAAGAAAGTAAATCTTGCATTTAAAAATCAATAAAATAAACCCATATGAAAAAAATAAACGAAAACTTTTTGTGATTCTTGCAAAGAATATAACAATTATATGATAATGTATATAAGAACACATAAATTTGAAGAACTTACTTTTGAAAGTTTCTGTGTGATGTGAATGAACGCAAAGGAATCATATGTTGAAGGTAAAAGAATTATGTTTTTTTTGGTATTAGAGAATTTTTTTGCTTTAGGAAAACATGGATAAGATGAGTATTTTAGTAAGAATATACATGATCCATTTATTTCGTTTTAGTTCTCATATACTTGTTTAGACATTTTTATGAAATAGCTAACAGATGAGAAATTAATGGCGTAAACGAACAAACTCTGAATTTGGGGCGGAAAATGTGGAAAAGAAAAACCAAAAACTAATAAACAAATAGAGGATTGTATTAATCTATACTTTTAATAAATCAAAATCTGTATATGACACATGTCAATTTTTTTAAAGATATCCACTTAGGTTTCAGTTACGATTTAAACACATGTTATCATTACCATAAAAACTACAAATTAATATATAAATATAGTTTAATTAATAAATACAAATTTACTATTATGCTAATTAAAGTAATTCTTTTGCTAAAAATAAATAAAATATTTTATTAAAAATATTTTTATTAGAGTTAATTTTGTTAAATTTAAACTTATTTTCTAACTAATCGTTATTAAAACTAAAATATTTTAAACATCATATTTTTTAAACAGACATTTTTAAAATATCTTATTCACCAATTTAAACACAATTATAATAAGTAAGTGCTCACTATAAAACAACATCTCTGTTTCAATGTATATCACGAGTCCATCTTTTCAAATTTAAGTATGTTTTACTACATCACAATCACATATTCACAATTCACAATTCAAGTCACGACTCCATCTTTTCAACACGTATAACATGTGGGTATCTAACCTAGGTAATTTTAAAGTAAATTACACGGATCTTCCTTGAGATTTGCTCAAATTTCATCTTTTGTTCCTGTGATTAAAAAACTACATGTTTAATCCTAAAAAAATAACACGTTTCGTCTCTAGGTCAAACGACATTAAAAAAAACTCCGATAACTACTAAAATTAACCATTTTATACAAAAAGCAAAATAAATAATAAATATATAAAATCACATGATGGACCCGCAATAATCCCACACAATCATCTTCCACCACATATACAGTCAGAACCCCTCCCTTTTCTTCTTTCTCCAACCGACACTTTCTTCTTCCTTCCGCCGCCGGTGATGAGTTGTTCTCCGACAACCATATCTGATAAACTTTCTCCCATAATAATATTAGTTGCCTAACCGATAGTCTAACAACCCCCCTTAACAACTCTAGTCATTATCTCAAGTAACAATAAGTATCATCTCTTGTAACTACAAGTTGCAAGCTTTGTCGTTCTAAAATTGAAAAACCTATGTTTGTTGACGATTGATTCCATGGTGGGAGGATGGAAGATCTATAGATTCAAGTCAATGATGGTGGTGGTCTGTGTGGCAGTTATGGTGAGTTCCATGGTAGGAGACAACTTGGTAGCGGCAGGATGGTGTTACTTCGCATGAGGTCGGTTATGGGGGTGGTGGCCGACAATCAAGATGGTGGGTGTAGAGGTGACTGGTGGTGGTTGTCGGAGATGGGGGTGTGCGGTGGTGTGGTTGTCGGAGATTGGGGTGTGCGGTGGTGGTGGTGGTTGTTGGAGATGGGGGGTGTGTGGAGGTTGTGTCGGCTGATGAAGATGAGGGTATGTGGTGGTGATGGCTTGTTGTAGAGGAAGAAGAAAGTGGGGATGGGGGTGGGCTGTATAAGGTTGTGGGTTTATGTAATAATTATTTTTAAGTTTTCTCTTTTATTATTAAAGGATAAAATGATACTTTTATAGCTACTTAAAAAATTAGTCAACGGTCGTTTGATTCAGGGATGAAACGTGTTATATTTTTTTAAACGTTAAGACTAAATGTAATTTTTCAATCACAATGACAAAATATGAAATTTGAACAAACCTTAGAGACGGTCGGTTTAATTTACTCTTAATTTTAACTATGATGTATCTATACTGTTACATAATGTATTTGGGATAAACGAAGTTGGCATCAAATTAAATTGAAAACATTTTTTACAAACGGTACATGTATGGTCTGGCTTTGAAGAATTACTGTTATTTTAATCGGGTTTAACTATTCATTACCCAGTCGGGACTACACCCCTAACTCCTTAAAAATGAAATCCACAACTGAGAAAATCTCTTGGCTCATTCAATAACATTTTTGCTCCGAGTGAGACATGCCGCTCCATTTTAATTTTCTTGGGTATCTCAACACGTGTCATTCTATTGTTTTAAATAGGAGGTCATTTTGGTCATTGTGTCAAATAAATCAGCTCATTGTGTCATATACGTTTATTGTGTCATATATATTGTATATCATTTGTAATATGTATTTATCATTCTACTTTACGTTTTAGATCATTTATGTTATTATTGTCATTATTTCTATAGATTATATAAATTTGTTATCTATTATTGCGTTTTACACTTAGAAGTGCATAATAATATACTTTCACCAATGTATTTATTAAAACTCATAATGTTAAAAATAACACAATATGTTATTTTGTCATTGTGTTTTATATATTATATAAACTTGTTATCTATCACTGTGTTATACAATTAAAAGGACATAATAATGTTATTTCACTAATATATTTTTCGAAACTCATAATGTTCAAATTTACACAATAACGATCAAAAAACACAATAAGACATTTTGTTATTTTGTCATTGTTTTTAATGTATCATATTAATTAGTTGTTATTTTTTTATTGTACTCTACATATTAGACATACATAACAATGTTATCCATCATTATACTTTATTAAAATTCATTATTTTAAAAAACACAATATTATTAAACAAAAACACAATAACCAACAAAAGACACAATAAACTGCACTAAAAGACACAATGACAAGATATGAGCTTAAAAATAAAAAAGGTTATTAAATTATATATAACATTACTGTACTTATTTTAAAGATAAAAAAACACTCGTTTTTTTGGTATAATTTATATAAAAAACAAATGTCGTACATAAAAGTTATGAACATTTAATAAAAAGGGGGGAACTTGCAAAAATTCAATAAAAGTTACTATTACTAAAATACCTCTTTAATAAAAAAAATTCTAAAAATTGATCTCAATCATTGATTAAATATATGAATTGTTGAGATGTAACAATCCTAAAAATAAGGTTAGACAAATTAAAATTTTAGAAATTATTATAAGTTAGTATCATAGTATATACAGTAGATTAAGAATTGCGAAGAAGACTTTATTTAATAAGAATTGTTATCTATATGTTTTAGCATGTATAAGTATGTGTATATGTTTCTTTAACGTGCATGCATGCATAATTATTTGTGTATATATGTGTATATTTAGGATATGATTATGTAAGTGCATCATAAGATATCTAATACACAAGTAAAACTACTTTTAAGTGATGAACAAGATCAAAACTTAAAATAATTTTTAACAAAAGTCCACAGCGGACGTATAAAAGTCCACAACGGGCGTATAAAAGTCCACAGCGGACGTATAAAAGTCCACAGCAGACGTATAACAGTCCACATCGGACGTGTAAAGAACCCACAACAGACGTGTAAGGTTCCACAACGGACGTGTAAGGTTCCACAACGGTCGTGTAAGGTTCCACAGCGGTCGTGTAAGGTTCCACAGCGGACATGTGAGGTTCCACAGCGGATGTATAAAGGTTTCACAATGGATGTATAAAGGTTCCACAGCGGATGTATGAAGGGTTCACTGCGGATGTATAACAATAAACTTAAAAACTTAGGCTAATATTAGTCATTTAATTATTAAGATGTTTTCACAAACTAATCCAAATCAATAGATTACTGGAATAATTATTTGAAACTAATCATTAACTAAACACATAAACACATTAGCATAAGGAAATGACACCTATCCCCATTACCACTCAACCTCTCGGTAGTTTGACACACACACCCCTAACTTGACACACATTAAGCCTACATAACACCTCATCAAGGCTAAGTAATCATTACAAGCTACTAACACACCCCTTATACTTCAACCGAACTTATCAAACAAGATTTAAATAAAAGGGTTTAAATATGTTAAACTAATTGATTATTACATGATTAACTAGGCTATACTAAGTTGAATATTCAAATTGATTGTGATTGTGGGAATAAAAATCTGGAAAAATTATATAATGATCTCTATAATATATTGAAGTTACAGAATAAAATCCGTGAATTAATTCCTTAATATGATTAAGTTTTATATTTTAGAACAATTAATAAGAAGAAAATAAAAAATAACAGTAAAATAGTAGATAAATCATGAACATTTTACATAAAATGTGACATATTATGTAGAACATTCTCTGTGATTTTTAGAATTTTATAGATAAATAGCTATTTCTTCTATTAATTCGAAAGTAAAAATTACAAAAAAATACCAGTAAGGATATATGAACTGAAAATTTTATATGATAATCTTTATATGAAGTTGTTGTTGCTTGTAAAATTATAAATTTTGGAGATTTCTAACTACTGTTTTCAAAAATAAGTCTAAATTAAGGATATTTCTGATTATTAGAATAAAAAATTATTCTAACAGATAATATTTTCTAGAAAATATCTGATCAGTTGCTGAAACTAATGTGAGTAGCATAGCCCCTTTTTATTTATAAGTTTTGGAGGAAAAAGCATACTATAACGTGAATAAGAATTTTGATAAGATACTGTCATTAATTGCCGTAAGTCACAACCATTAATTCACATAAGGAACCGTTAAATAATGTAGGTAGCGCTACTTAGGAACATGTTTCCTGCACCGACTGGACACAGTTAAGACTGTCAATAAGTGTCGTGATGTTATATTATTTGATTCTGTAATTTATATATAACAGTTATGAATCACTTGGCATGTAAGTAGGTTGGTTGTGGTCTTGTTTATGTTGCATCAGTAAGAAAATTTTGTTAAGTTTTTAACTCTATGTTCTCACCAACTTTTGTTGGCTGTTTTGAGTATGTTTTTTCAGGAGAACAACATGTTTTATAACTTCATTTACACGTTCAACTTGTTCAATAAATGGCATGAGTAAGTAGGGCAGCTGTGCATTTGGCTGACAGTAGATTTGATGGATTTCAGCCTCTTTGTGGATGTTCACGACTATTATTAGCTGGAAAATGTTGAATCTTTTGTTGATGGGTGATAAGAATTAGTGTAAAAGTCTCATGTGAGACAAATTTTATAATATGATGTAATCCATATATATATATATATATATATATATATATATATATATGACTATTGAAAGTTTGGTTTATTTAACTGCTTTGAATGTATGTCTTTGTAATCAATGTGATATGAGCCAAAAGTCACACCAAGCACCTCACATTTCCGCCGGGATGTGACATGAGATTACTTATTACATCTTTTAGTTTTATAGCACTTTTTATTTGAACATTTTCCAAATTATTAATAGGAACCGAAATCGATTTTTTTCTGTATCTATTTGTAAATATAATTATTTCGTTTTCATCAACCGTATATGACGCAGGTATTAACCTATATCATATAGTCACATACAAAATTTCGTACATATATCATATATACTTCAAAAAAGACTTTCCAAATATCACATGTATCCAAACTAAGATAACATACCTTATACACCATTAAAAAACTTTGTAAATATCATATGACCTTTAGAAAATATCTCAAGTATCATATATGCCCTAACCACATAAACTATACATATATACTGCTAAGAATCTTACTAATATCATATAACTTATACCAAAATTTAAATATCAAATATACCCTTTTATTTATTATTAAAAGATTTAAAAATTATCATTTCAATCTTTTATTAAACTTTATACATAAAAATTTATATTTTACTGCTTTTGTTTTATAATTAGTTATAGTGGATTCAAACTGAGTTGTAGTAAACAAATTACAAACCGGGCTTCAGGTCAGGTTTTAACAGGGTTCGTGTTATCTAATATTAAATAACATAGTGCGGGTTGGATTCGAGTCGGGTCATGGAAAATTCGGGTTAGGGTAAGAAACGGGGCAACGTGTTTGAATTCGTTGGGTTGGACCTGTGTTGAAGGGGTGACCAGGTTGAACCCGGCTTGGGTCGGGAAACCAAGTTCAATGTGCACCTCTAACATGCAATGGCCTAGACATGGCAAAAAAAAACGGTTCGGGAACCGGTTCGGCCAAAAAAACCGAAACCAGTTTCCGGCCCAAACCGGTCCCAGCCCGGTCCGAACCACCGGTTTCTCCATCGGTTTAAAAGTTCATATGTTGAAACCAGTTTTAAATGGACCCGGTTTCAAAACGGTCCCAAACCGGTTCACCAAACCGGTTCTCAAACCAATTTTCAAACCGATCTTCAAAAACTAGCGTTATCTAACGGCTATATAGCCGTTTTTTGACATTTTTTGTGTTTTTTTACCATTATACCCCCATTAAGCTAGTATAAATATGCATTGGATGTTTTGATTGAACCACAACAACTTAAAACGCTCTCTATTCTAAAAAACATTCTCTATTCTCAAAAACGTTCAATACTCTCATTCAATTAAAAAAAACTCTTAATACTCTAGTTCATTAAGTGCTCAATCATCCATGGTTGTGATACGTCTTCAAGCAACGTGATGGTAGCAATCCTTCCTACAAATAGAACCCCCAAAATATGGTGCATTTACGATTATGTCAAATGGCTAGCGTTCCAAACAAAGCTCGTTGCAAGTTTTGTCATAAGTTTTTCAAAAAATATGCAAATACAACTTCGAAAAACCACATTGCGAATAAATATTGTAAGGCGTTGAACGGTGAACCGTCTCAAGGTCAAGCTTCAATGACAAACGAAGAAAATGTTTGGGCTTATAAAGTTGATGCGGTTTGGGAGAAAATGGCGCATTTTGTGATTCAAGAAAGCTTTTCATTCAAACATTTCAACAACGAACGATTGACTCGACTCATTCAACGAACTCTTCAACCACGTTACAACAATATAAGTCGTGCTACTCTTCAAAGTGATTGTTTAAAAATGTGAAAAATCTAAAAATGAATTAATATCTTATTTTGAAAATTTACAAATCGGTGTTAACTTAACTAGTGATGTTTAGTCGACTCCTCACGGTTCACCGGACTCGTACATTTGTGTCACCGGCCATTGGATTGAACTTGATTCGTGTCAAATGATGAAACATACGATTGCGTTTGAATTGTTTGATTATCCTCACACCGGTCAAAATATTTTTTATCTTATTGACAAAGTTATTAAAACATATAAACTTGAAAACAAAATCTTGTCAATATCTTTTGATAACGCGTCAAATAATACGCTTGCGATAGAACATCTAAAATTAAAATATAAACCAATTTGTGATGGTGTGTTTTTTCATAGTCGATGTGTTGTGCACATTATAAACTTAGCCGTTTAAGACAGTTTAAAAACTATTGAAATAGTAAAAGATAGTTTTAAAAGAATGTTACATGATATTTTAGCAGTAATCAAAGATACAGTAGGTATCGCAAGTTTTGTAAAAACGTAAATTTCAAATGTTTAGGTCCGAATTGTGACATGTTTGTAAAGGCTATTAAGCAAAAAGAAAGTTTAACAGCCTTTCACAATACTTGGTGAGTCATGGAAAGGCTTCGACTTACCATCTATCGGGTTGGGCTATTATTGAAGAAATAACCAATTAATGTTTTTAAAACCGCAATTACTTGTCTTTCTGGAGTTTATTATCCAACGAGTCCATTAGTACTTCACCAAATTTACTTAATGACTTCAAAATTAAATGAGTTGTCGTTTAGGGGTAGACCTTACTCGGATATGATACCACCAATAAAAGAGAAACTTAAAAAATATTTTAAAGAAATGCCTCCGGTTATTACATGTGTCGTTGCTTTAAACCCTTCCTTAAATACGTCGGGGGTTGAAAGTTTACTTGATAAAATTACTTAATTTAGATTTAGAAGAAGAAAACCCATATTATGGTCAAAGTGTAAAAGCTAATTTTAACGCATATTTAGGCCAAATGTTTGATGTTTATTTAACGAAATATGGTTAAACATCAAACATACATGATTCTGTGAGGCATGCGACACATGACAAAGGTTCAAGTGATCCAATGTTTACTTCGTATAATACTTTAAGAGATGAATGTAATAAACGTCAACGTGGTAACACTCCGAGTAGTGAACTCGGGAGATATGGTGGAACAAACATTTTATCTACCATGACTGCACAAGATTTTAAAATTTTGACTTGTTGGCTTGGTGAAAAGGTAAAGAAGATCAATTTCCCATCCTATCCACCATGGCCCAAGATTTACTAACCGTCCAAGCTTCCATGGTAGCTTCGGAATATGCTTTTTTGTTAATGGCAGGGTTATATCAATACGAAGAACCCGACTCACTCTTGAAGCAGTTGAAATATGTATTTGCTTGAAGGATTATTTGGATGCAGCTGAAAGACTACAAAACGAATGCTCACTTGAAGGAGAATTACAATATGAAGCCGAAATATATGAAGACGAGTAGACAGTAGATTGACACCTGGAATGACCGATGATGAAGCGGCATAGGATGAGTACTTTCGTAATAGCTCGGGTTCTGGTGGCGAGGAATAAAGTATCCAAATATGCAACGAAGAACGAAAAACGACTAGCCTAAATGTTTAGTTTTTAAAAGTTTACGTCTTTTGAATTGTTTATATGCTTTGAATAATATTTTTATTTTATATTTTATGTAATCTTTGATTTTTAAGAGTTAAATTATGATAAATTTAATTTTAAGCCTTTTGTAATGTTTTATGTTTTAATATTTATAAAGAATTTATAAATGTGTTTTATGATAAAAACAAATAATCATATTTAATTTTTTATGTATCATAAATTAATTATTTTAGATTTACTCTAAATGTATCATATTTACCCAAAATGTATTTATAATTAATTACCCTAAATGTATTTATAATTAATTACTTTAGATACAAAAAACAAAAAAACCTGAACCGGTTTTCAAACCGACCCGGACCGGTTTGATAGGTTTGAGACATCTAGCCTTGAAACCGGTTTAGGAACCGAACCGGTTTAGGTTCAAACCGGCTGAGAAAAACCGGTTCAAACCGAACCGGTTTGAAAACCGAACCGGTTTGTACACCTCTACAATGGCCCCATTTAATCTCTTATAACCTTCCAGACCTTATTAACTCTAACATTGGACCATATGGTTGGTCCATTATGGTGTGATACATACAAGTTGGGCTTGGGTCAGTATTGTTCATAACGAACTATAGTTCACCGACTCAAACGGCAACCGGACTGTTTGAGTCTTCGGTCAATGGTGTGGTCCACAATTTGGTCCTATCGTGAAACATTAGGTTAAATAAATATCGAATGTACATGTAGTGACGTAAAAATAGGGTGAAGGTGTGCCAAAGCAACTCGAACCTGCGACCTATGATTGTAACTACACATTTACTAGTACGTTGTGCCATTTTTTATTATTGGGATTTTTAAATATTTTATTTTTTTAAAACCATAAATTACATATTTCCGAAGGCATATAATCAATTACGTATTTCCCTCTCTTAATACATATATATTACATATATATTAATTTCATTAAAATTAACATATCAAATGATTATTTTATCTTGTTTTAGTAAGTTATTTTTACGTATTGATGTTTTATTATTATAATTGTTTAAAATTTTGAGAATTATGTTTTCTATTTGAAGATAAACTTTGATTACCGGTGAATATTGTGAGTTGTAATTTTATTAGATTTATTTATACAGAAGACTCGAACTTAAGCAAATATGTGATTAATGTTTTTAGGAAGGGAAATGTGTATAAATAACTTAGTAAAATTATGGATACAATAATCATTCAATTAATAATATTAATAAAATAAATAAATATGTAATATATATGTTTTAGAAAAAAATATATATATAATTAAAGGGTTAGCTTGGGTAAATATGTATTAATGAGTTTAGGAAGAAAAATATGTAAATGACCCTTTCTTATTTGGCTTGGGCTAGAACTTAGTTAATCATTAGTTCAAGTATCGAGAAAAAAAATAAAGGTGCCACTATTAATAAGTTACTAATTACATTATATATTGTCAAATTGGATTTTAATACTTCGTATCCATATTATTAAATTGACCGGTGACAATCCCAATATATACTTTTATTATCAATTGCAATCTCAGTAGTATAATTATCATAAATTCACATCGGTTTGTATTTTTCGATTGATTACGCTTATATATTATTTTTTTAGTTCATAATCGTTATTGTGAGTGAAATCGAGTGCAAGTCAAGTGCAAATATTTAATGGTTATGTTACTCGGACCGTTATTGATAACAAAAATAAAAGTTAGAATTGGCACTGACCAAATTAATAGTATGAATTATTTTCAGTCAGTTTGTAATAATTTGAATTATTAAAATCCATTTGCCTATATAATAATTAAATATAATGTACGGTACATTATGATATTCATATAAAAAGAGATTATGGAAAAGTCAAAATTAGATATATTCTCTAATAACACAAAATAATCTTTTACCACGTGTTATTTTTTCATACCAACTTTACCACATGTTATATTTTTATACCAATTTTGTCACGTTTTATTTGTATAGAAAGTCAAGCATTTAATGATAATATTAAATGCTAACTAAAATTAATTATTCAAATCATTTTCAAACTATAAAACATTGTAAAAATAACATGTTTCTTTTTATTAAAAAATATAATTTTTTAAAAACAAAAGTTTATGAAATATGAAGTTTTTTATTACAAAAAACTTTAAAAAATAACTTTTTTCAAAAATAGTTCTAAAAAATGGTATGTTTAAAAACAACACTTTTAAAACAACATATTTTTAAATATGAAAGTTTAAACAATTGAAAATTGCATAAATGATCCTTGTGGTTTGGTCAAATTACAAGTTTATCCCTAGATTTTAAAATTTGCTATTTAGTACAAACATTTGTGAGATGGTTGTACGTTTAGCCCCCACCATTAACTCCAGTTAGATTCAACCGGAAATATAAAGACATGTGTCATACATGTGAGGGTAATTGTGTCTTCTTAAATTTGAAACTCCAATAAAATAATTTCACACTTCAAAACCAGTCACGTTGAAGTCTATCGCCTTTCACATTCATCACTTGTGATTTGAGTAACAATATACAACCCTAATACAATACCTTCTTATGTGTCAAACAACATCAACTATTTCCATTAGTTGTTACAACCTTTAAGTTTGGCTTTTTTTTTCACTTTCTAAAATCAAGTTTGCTAATTTCACAACCGTGGTGACTTCAACTCTCTGTTTAAATGCCCATTAACACAATCTAAGAAGTCATCAAAAGAAGTTATTAGATCATCGTTGTTGTCATACCATGCGGAACTTGCATACATCCTTAAAAATTGTATGTTTTGTGTTTAGTGGGCAATTCGTAGATTCTTTCCGTCCTGGATCATCATTCGAAATTTTTTTGAAGTTATTATTAATTCCTACATTATTCGTAGACGGACAAATAACTCGAACAGGAGATTCTACATCTTATTTTTCAATTTCAAGATCTAAAGATACTTCCCTAACGAGCCAATTGTTTATTTAAAAAAATGATGAATATTCGTATATCTAAAAATAAAATATAATATATATTTTTATATTTGTTTATGTTAACTCGTTAAAACAATGATACAATATTCGTATTTTATAAACTATGATCATCTTTTATATTTTTGTAGCTATGTTTTTTATTAAAAAATATCAAATTGATCATATGTTTATAATCTATTTAAATAATATGGCATACATATGCTTTATATTTTATGAAAATTATAATTTAGCATTTTAATTTGAATGAGCCAACAAGTGAACTCACCATCGAGCCAATATAACGAGCGAGCTAACCTTGGCTCGGACTCGATTCGTTTACAAACTGATCTAATTTTGAACAAGTTGTTATTAAGATATTTTCGAGCGAAGTACGTGACACAAGCTTTTTAAACAACTCTACTTAAACTGTCCTCGGTTACTTCTTTCACCGTTAACCAACCGATGCCGCTCCTCCTCTTTCCGTTCCAACTCTTGTGAAGTAAAGAGATTAAGAGGGCTTAATTGTATTGAGATATTGTTTTTTTCTATCTTTACATTGTGAGGAAAAACACCATAATTATACACGATTACAGAATGAAATAAAAGGAAACATAATAAAGTTTGGGCTGGAAATATGGCTGGTAATTAGCTGGCGGATCCTTTATTTTGGGAGATGATGTTGCTCAATCTTGACTGATCCCTAAATCATTTCTTTCTTCTAACACTCCCCCTCAAGTTTAATAGTGGGATCTCCAAAATTCAACTTGTCCAAGCAATTGTTTAAAATTCTGCTTCCGACAGCTTTGGTTAAAATGTCTGCCAATTGGTCTTCAGATCGGACAGATGGAAGTTCAATAATATTAGCTTCAAGTTTCTCCTTGATGAAATGCCTGTCCACTTCTATGTGTTTTGTTCGATCATGTTGCATGGGGTTTTCTGAGATTTGAATTGCAGCTTCATTGTCACACATGATCTTGCTTGTTTCTTTTGGAGGGAACCCAATTTTAGTTAGAAGTTTTCGTATCCACAAGACTTCTGCCAATCCCCTTGCTATCCCTCTGAATTCGGCTTCAGCACTTGAGAGAGCGACCACCTTTTGTTTTTTACTTCTCCAAGTGACCAGATTACCACCTACCAGAGTGAAGTAACCTGACGTGGATCTCCTGTTTCCTTTATCCCCTGCTCAATCTGCATCAGTGAACACTTGAGTGTTTAAATGGCCATTTGATTTGAAGAGTACTCCATGACCAACAGTTCCTTTGAGATATCTTATAATCCTCAAAGCTTCCTCCATATGAGTAACTTGTGGCTGGTGCATGAATTGGCTTATCACTCCAACTGTATAGGCTATATCTGGACGAGTGTGCGAAAGATATATTAGCTTCCCCACTATTCGCTGGTACTTGTTTTTATCAGCCAACACCGCTCCTTCCTCCATGTAAAGCTTTTGGTTTGTCACCATGGGAGTTTCAGCTGGTTTGCAATCAAGCATCCCAGTTTCTGCCAATAAGTCCAGAATATATTTCTTTTGACAAATGAAGATCCCCTGTCTTGACCTTAATACTCAATTCCAAGGAAGTATTTAAGTCTTCCTAGATCTTTCATTTCAAATGCTGTGAATAAGCCTTCTTTCAATTTTGCCATTTCTTCTTTGTCATTTCCTGTAATAACCATATCATCAACATAGATTATTAAACAAGTTACGAGCTCTCCTCTTCGTTTAAGAAACAAGGTATGGTCTGAGTTACTCTGTTTGAACCCGTATTTCTTCATTGCTATGGTTAATCTCCCAAACCACGCTCGGGGAGATTGTTTTAGTCCATACAATGACTTGTTCAGGTGACAGACTTCACCATTTTTAAAGTTATATGAGAACCTGGGTGGTGCTTCCCTGTAGACTTCTTCTTTTAGTTCCCCATGTAGGAAATCACTTTTAACGTCAAACTAGTGAAGTGGCCATCCTTAATTTGCAGCTATGGAGAAGAGAACCCTGATTGTGTCAAGTTTTGCTACTGGAGAGAACGTTTCAGATAATCAATCCCATATGTCTGAGTGTAGCCTTTAGCAACTAGCCAGGCCTTGTACCTTTCTATCATACCATCCAGCTTATATTTCACTGTATAGACCCATCGACATCCAACTGGTCTCTTTCCTTGTGGTAGAGTACACTTTTCCCATGTTCCATTTTTTACCAAGGCTTCCATTTCGATCTCCATTGCATTCTTCCAGTTCTTTGATTTCAGGGCTTGTTCTATGTTCAAGGGATATCTTCAGAACATATAGTTGCAGCAAATGCTTTTGCTTCCTGGGATAAGTTTCCTTTAGCTATGTTGGCCATGGGATATTTCGAACTTTTGGACTCCTTCTCTGGGGAATACCTTTTTGGCGGAACTCCCCTGTTAGCTCTTAGTGGTAACACATATCTTTCGGAAACTTCTTCTAGTGGAGGATCTTCTGGGGTTTCTTCACTTTACTGTAACACCTTAACATTTTGTCCTGTTTCTTCTTGACTAGAGTGATTAAGATTCTCAGTAGATTCAATGTTTGTAATAGATTCAGAAGAATAAGAATCACTTACCTCGGGTATTAGGTTGGGAGGAGTCACTTTGGCAACACTTACGTTTGGACTAGACTGTATAGGTTTTTCAGGTGATTCGCTGTTGGTACTGTGATTACTACAGTTTCCTTCTTGTGTTATGAAATATTTCAACCAACTCAGTGGATCAAACTCTTCCTCCCCCTGACCACTGTGTTGGGAGGAGTAGTAGTATTTGGTTTCGAGGAGGAGTCACAATTTATGGTGGTGTACATGTGACGTGTCTTAGGGTTATAACATCTATACCCTTTTTGGTTAACTCCATAACCAACAAAGATACATCTTTCGGCATAAGCATCAAGTTTACTTCGATGAGATTTTGGTATGTGGACAAAGGGTGTGCAACCAAAGACTTTGGGTTCGAGTGTAAGGATGGAGGGAGTTTAGTAAACTTCCAAGGTTTCAAGGGGGTTTCTAGGTTGAGGATTTTGGTGGGAAGACAATTGATAAGGTAGGCAGCTATAGCTAGGGCTTCTGGCCAAAAAGTTTTTTGGAACCCGTGATTCAATTAGAAGGGCTCTTGCCATTTCTAACTAGATACGGTTCTTTCGCTCAGCCACGCCATTTTGTTCTGGAGTGTGAGGGGCAGGTAGTTTGGTGAACTATCCCTTTGACTGAAAGAATTGTTTCATTTATGTGTTAACGAATTCCCCCCATTGTCAGATCGGAAAATTTGGATGTGCTTTTGAAATTGAGTTTGAACCATGGTGTAAAAAATGGTGAACCTATCAATAACTTCAGATCAATAACTTCAGATTTATTTTTTAAGAAATAAATCCAAGTCATACGAGTACAATCATCCACAAATATTACAAAAAAACAGAAGTTTTGCCTCCAATAGTGGGAGCGGGACCCCAAACATCTGAATGGATCAATGAAAATGGCACATCAACTCTTGTGTATTTGGTTTAAAAGTTGTTTGTGGCTTTTAGCCAATACACATGTTTTACAAAGAGATGTACTACTAGAAGGAAAGAGTTTAGGAAACAAATATGTAAATAACCCCGTGGATGGATGTCCCAATCTTCTATGCCATAACCATGCTTCTCGTTCATCGTTCCATGAGCAAGCATCACAGTACCACTTTGAGTCACCTCATCAACATAATATAGTCCTTGCCTTCAGTGCCACGCCCACCCAATGATCCATCCCGTACTGATATCCTGTAAAATACAAAAGGTAGGTTGCATGAGAACCGAGCAACTAAGTTCTTTCGTAACATGACTTATTGACAGAATTATGTGATAGTGAAGGCACATATAAACAATTAGAGGTCTAAGTGTTGACGAAATCTCAATTGTCCCTCCGGTTTTAACTTCCATCTTTCCACCATTTGCCGTTTTAATATTTGA
>CM046434.1:13817656-13969189 GCA_025506505.1 Flaveria sonorensis
GTTTTGTAATGTAACTTAGCAACTTTTGCATTTTTCCTGATTTCATACTCATTTGTAATACTTTACAAGTCAGAGAGCAATAGAATAGAGAAGTTAACATTCGTGTTCTAATTTACGTTCAATCGTGTTCCGTGAGTTAACATTCCGCATTTTCTTCACGAGATCGATCTGTTTTGTATTGTACTGATTCTTACATTTGGTATCAGCTTGGTATGCTGCTAGAGATCGATTGATCAAATATTGATAAGTATTGTGAAGTGTTCTGAGATCCGATTTGAAGTTCCCTAAGATTTATGGATTATGCTATATGACTACCTTTGAAGATTTTAAGAGTTGTTCTGCTTTTAAATGAAGATTTGACTTGTTTATGTGATTAATTGAGCTTAATTCAATCATAGAGACAATTAGGATCTGAACCCAACCTACATCACTAATTGAAAGATTATTCAGTTAATTTTGAACAAATTGGTGGTTGATTGGAGGCTGGAATCATCGAAGTTGACTGATTTTGATCAGGCGAAAACTTAAGTTTCGCACGGGAAAAGTAATTGTTCGCGCGAAAAGTTGGATATTTCACAAAAATCAGTTACTTTTCGCGCTAAAAGTTGAACGTTTCGCAAATATCAGTTACAAAAGTTTCCGCACGAAAAGTTTGTGCAATAACTTGTGCGAATTAGTTTTGCTTAAGGCTATTCGCCCGAGAACTTTATCCTTCATGCGAGAACTTCAACTTTGAATATTTTTGAAAAATTTTGAATTCAAGGTTTCTCAATGGAAAACTTAAAGCACATCACTGCTACTCTTAATCTCGACAATGAGATCGACACAAGTACAAAGCCTCCTCGACTTCTCAGCGAAGAAGACTATCCTGATTGGGTCTATTATTTTGAGAATCATGTCATATACACTGAACCCAGGATGATGAGATCTATCAAACAAGGCCCGTATATCCCAATATATACCAATGAAAAAGGATTAACCTGAACACCTCTGGGACGAGGAGGATATGAAGAAAATAGAGCTTGATGATAAGACGTATGCTGCCATCACTATGGCACTTACAACTGAAGTAGCTCAGAAGTTCAAGGATTTTAGGAGGGCTAAAAATTTATGGGATGCAATAGAAGAACAGATTATGGGGAACAAGGATATGAGAGAAAGTAGGAAAGACATGCTGAACCAAGAGTTTAACATGTTTAATCATATACTTGGTGAAACCCTGGAGGCTCAAATGTTAAGGTTCGTGAAGCTGATAACCAAGATGAAAAGTGTAGGAATTATGATGAAGAACATCTCAGTGAACAAGAAGCTGTTAAATTCACTACCTTACAGTTGGAACAACAATTGCACTACTATCAAGAGAACCAAGGATTTGTTCATATTATCCTTAGTGATCTGATCTCCACCATCAAATCTTATGACAGGATGAGCAGAGAGCTACTAACTACATCAACATGATGGGAGCTGAAGCATCAGCATTATATGCTAAGATGGCTAGTAATCCAAATTATTATGTCAGTTACTCCCAGTTGTGTCAACAACAACAAGCAACTTATGCTCATTCAAATGTCAAAGATCCATCCTTGCCTTAATTCCAAACTTCTCATCAGAATCTTTACAATCAAGCTCAAGCTCAACCACAACCCCAGATCTACCCACAAAGTCAATCCACTCAACCTTCACAACAAGCATTTGTTGTAAACTCTCAACCTAACAGGCAAACCATTTAGATAGCAGAAGAGCATCTGGCTCTATTTACCTCATTCATGAATAGTTATGAAGCTTTCTCTACCAGAAGACTCAGTGCACCCAACATCTTGGTTGATGACTTACAATAAGTCAACCCCAATGATGTAGTAGAAAATGATATTAAATATCAAATGGCTATGGTAGTGTACCAGGCAAAGAATTTCGCAAGAAGAACGGGGAGACAAGTGTTTGGCTTGAACAATTCTAGCAAGATTGGGTTGGACAAATCAAGCTTGAGATGTTATAATTGTGACAAACCTGGTCATTTTGCTAGAGAATATACTGAAGGCAGATCTAATCAAGCAGATAATGGAAAGAAAATCGTAACAGTGGAGGTAGAATCAAAAGGAGACAAAGTTATTTTATCAAACAACAAAGCCCTAATTTCTTAGATTTATAGAGAGTAGAATTGGACAGATCAGATGGAGATTCTAGAGATGAAGCTTTTCACTGCTTTGTTGACAGAAATTCAAACCTGTTAAAGAACATGTTGATGACAATTTACTAGCTGAGTTTGTATCTGATGATCTGATGAATGGAGTATTTGATAACCAGAAGAAGGTTTAAGTTGAGCAAGTTGAAGAGAAAAAGGTTTAAGAAATGCAAGTTGATAAGGTGCTTAATGAAACAGCTGTTGAGACTACTCCAGCTCAATAAAACATCAATGAAGGGATGAAGAGTCAAGAAAAGAAAGTGAAGGTTGTTGAGTTCACTCGGGCCAAGATTGAGGAAACTAAAAATGCTGTTGAGTTTAACCCGACATCTGCTTGTGATGAAAGTGAAATTACTGTTGAGACCACTCGGCAACAAAAGCAAAAGAAAAGGGTATTTTGAAAGCCTTCATGGTAAATATCTTACCTGAAGAAAAGAAAAAGGAGGAAGAGTCCGAAAAGGTACATTCTAATCTTTGCTCAAATACATGTTTAGAAAAGGTACACAGATATAGAGATCACAACGAACACTTGATCTTAGAAGTTGAAAAACTTCAATATCAAGCTCGTAAATATAAAACTGATGAGAAAATTTTCAAAGAAAAAATAGATGGATTAAACAAATCAATTATCAATCAAAACTGAATCTCATGATAAAGATTGTAAGATAAAGTAGTTGACAACACGTAACAATGAACTATCTTAAAAATCACAAACTTAACATGAGCTCTTATCTGACAAATTGTCATTGAAAAGTTTGAGTTATCCTCAAACATGGTTGAAGGTATAATCAAGTCTTAAATGACACAGAAAATTAATGGCGGAAAAAGTGGTGTTGGTTATTCTAACATTGCACCACCTATTAATCATGATTATACAAGTTTGCCTTCATCAATTACTGATCCTGATGACGAGACCTATGGATTAGGTTTCAACCAAAGTCAGACTTAATACCTCCAGTTAATGTTTCTCTAACTGTTGACCCTGTCATAAAAATTGAAATTAAAATTAGTCATGACAATTTTCTTGCAGAAAGTGTGAAGAAGGACGGGTTGGTTGATGATTGGGAAAGTGATGATGAATTAGTTTTTCAGGAAAATAAATTGTAATGAAAAATTTTCATGTAATTCATCATCAGTTGTTAATGAATTTCAGATGTTGTTAGTGCTACACATGTTTGCTCAAAAATGTCTAACAATAAAAAAACTGAAATCAAAAATATTTTTAGGCCAATAAAAGTAAACGAGTCAAAACATCCGTAGCTAACTTAAAACTGATTTCAAGAATAGATTTGTTTCAAAAGGCAACATTGATAAAGAAGAACATATTTTCAAAGGAACCAATGTTAGTTTCTTTAAAAAAAAATCTTCTATTATTGCTAACTCTGTGAAACAAGATGTTTGTAGAACAGGTATCAAAGACATTGATCCAATTTCAGTAACTACGACTCAAAAGGCTAAAGCTACAGTTCATGCCACATCGGCTTCAAATGTGAATCAAAAAGCTAAAAAGGATATCTCAATTCTTTCGGAATCATCTCGAACAGTTCATAGTGATAGAAAGAAAAGAGAGACTATTAAAGAATCACAAGGCCAAAGAAATACTAAGGCTAGATTCTATGATAACTATGGAAGTTATCATAAGCAGTTTGTGCAAAATTTACAAGCATCAAGTACATATCATACAATGTGTTGCTATACTTGTGGCAAGCCAAATCATAAGGCTAGAAACTATCGTATTCAACATCAATTGTCAAGCAAACAAAGATTTCACAACTCAATTTCAAATAATAGAAAACATTTCTTTTTAAATGTCAAATTTTAAAGGAATTCAAATCAGTCAAACTTTTCTATACATATTGATGATAGAAAGTCTACTCCAATTCAGACCACTTTAAAGAAAATGGTTACACATCTAATCAAACCAATTCAAAAGTGGAAAATTAAATAAAAACAATCTAAGCCTGATATTGTTGAAGACTATGTTTTCAATGATAAAAGAGATATAATATTAAAATCTGTATTATATTTTGATGAAAACAATGTGCTCAAGTCTACAATGGCATAGGTTCCTAAACAAGAATAAATTCATTCATATGTGCAGGAACAACCAGGAGAAGCTATAAACAGTGTTTGGCATGTTGAGTGTGGTTGTTTAAGGCACATGACTGATAATATATCTCTGTTAAACAACATACAATCTTACAATAGAGGATATGTTATATTTGCGATAGATAAAGGTGACAAGATTACAAAGAAAGGTACAGTGTCTAATGGTGTTTTAAGTTTTGAAGATGTCAATTTTGTAGAGGAACTTAAACATAATTTGTTAAGTGTCTCTTAAATTTGTGACAAAAAGTTCTCAACATATTTCACTGACAAAGAATGTCTTATTTTAAAACCTGGCTTTGTAATTCCTGATGAATGGATTTTGTTACGAACATCGAGAGACAAAGACGCGTATTTACTTGACATGAATAGTTCATATTCATTTGTAACTACGTCATGTTTGTTATCTAAAGCCTCGGAAAGTGATTCAATGTTATGGTCGTCTTGGCCATGTAAACATTAAAAATATGAACAAATTGGTTAGAGGAAATTATGTTATAGCCCTACCTTTGAAATATTTTCAACTTACAGAACATTGTCTATCATGTTCAAAAGGCAAACAGCATAAACTTCCTCATAAACCTGTTGCTCATACAAAAATTGACCATATCCTTTAACTGCCACACATAGATTTATTTGGTCCAGTTAATGTTTTGAATTTAGGATGTCGTGCATATTGTTTGGTTATTACTGATGATTTTTCTAGATTTACATGGGTTTTTTTTAGCAACCGAAGATGAGACGCCTTATCTGCATATGAAATTCATGACCCTAGTGGAGAATCAGACTGACCAAACTATCAAGTGCATTCGAAGTGATAATGGAACCGAATTTTGCAATCACACACTGAATGAATTTAGTTCTGCAGGAACTCCACAACAGAATGGAGTTGTTGAAAGATGTAACAAAACTTTAATTGAAGCTACCAGAACAATGTTATCAGCAGCCAAACTACCGTCATTCTTTTGGGCTGAAGCTGTTAACACTGCATGTTATGTTCAAAATCATGTGTTAATCAAGAAATAACAAAACATGACTCCGTATGAAATTTTTTCAAACATAAACCCAAAGTCAAATGTTTCAAAACATTTGGATGTTGTTGTACTTTGTTACACACATCTGATTTTAAATCCAAATTTGATGAAAAAGCTGATGAATGCTATTTTGTTGGATATTCAGCCAATAAAGTTGCATACAGGGTTTATAATAAATGAACTAAACAAATAATTAAGTCTTTTGATATTGATTGGCACGAATCTAACAAACAGATACGGGCTCTGCTCCTTCATGGGTATAAATTATGCTTCATTATTTGAAACATTTAATCGATCATCTGTTGTTTCTATAGCTAATCCATCTTTGACATCGTTAATTCAAGATATCTTCATGTATGATGTTGTTTCTACTTCATCTTCAGCAACAGGAAAATCTTCAGACATACTTCCTTCTTCAAATGTCACAGCTATTTCACACTCTGTTTCTGAAGTTGATCCATCTCATTCTGATCTAGTTGTTGAACAAGCTCCACAAGTTTCTGATCAAAGTTCCTCTTCTACACAAATCGATCCAATTGATACAATTCAAGTTCCATTTGAAGATTTATCTATTGATATTCTTCAAGAGGAAGATATTATGTATCAACCTAAAGGAGGGAACAATGTTGAAGAACCAATTACTCATATGTCTAATTTGGATGAATTTATTTCTGAAGATACCATTCCTCAGCTGAGAATTCATAAAAATCATCCAACTGAAGCAATCATTGGTCCGTTAACACAAGGTGTCCGAACTCGAAGTCAATCGAGCACAATAAATACATGTTTGTATTCATGTTTAATATGTCAAATTATGCCAAAGAATATTGAAATGGCATTAAAAGAAAACAGTTGGGTTGAGGCCATGCAAGAAGAACTGATGCAATTCAAGAAGCTAAATGTATGGCATCTGTGTGAACTACCAAAGGGTAAGTTGTCGATTGGTTCGAAATGGATTAAAAAAAAATGGATGAAAAGAATGTAATTGTTCGCAACAAGGCCAGACTTGTTGTTCAAGGATTCTATCAAATTGAAGGTCTTAAGTATAAAGAAGTATACGCTCCTGTTGCAAGACTAGAAGCTATACGCATTTTTCTAGCATATGCTTCATACAAGAATTTCAAAATGTATCAAATGGATGTTAAAACTGCTTTCTTGTATGGCAAAATGAAAGAAGAAACTTATGTTTGTCAACCACCTGGTTTTGAAGATCCAAATCATCCGAAATAAGTGTATAAGTTAGACAAAGCACTGTATGGCTTACATCAAGCACCTCGAGCTTGGTATGCCACCCTTACTGAACATTTGCTTGCAAATGGGTATACACGGGGTGCGATTGATCAAACTTTATTCTTACGGAAGACTGGTGATGATCTTATTCTTGTTCAAGTAAATGTCAACGACATTATTTTTAGATCTACCAATGATGAATTGTGCAAGGAATTTGAAGCTGTGATGAAGAAGAAATTTGAGATGAGTACTCTTGGAGAAATGTTGTTTTTCTTGGGTATCCAAGCTAAACAAGATGATAAGGGAATACTGATTCATCAAGAAAAATACATTCATAGTATCCTTGAAAAATACAAATTTCAGGACTCCAAACTTTCTTTCACTCCAATGACTTCTCGTCTGACTTTAACTCCAGATCTCACGAGTGAAGACGTTGATCAACATTTGTATAGGTCAATGATTGGATCTCTGATGTATCTCACTACCAGCAGGCCAGACATCATATTCCCTGTATGTCAGTGTGCACGTTATCAAAGTAATCCAAAGGAATCACACATGAATCCTGTCAAGCGGATTTTCAAATATCTTAAGGGTCAACCAACACTCGGCCTTTAATATAAAAAAATTCAATTTCAATTTATATGCTTATACTAACAGTGATTATGCAGGATGTAACTTGAACAGGAAATCAACCATGTGGCGACTGTCAATTTCTTGGACACAGGTTGATTTCATGGCAATGCAAGAGGCAGCAGACAGTATCCACATCCACTACAGAGGCTGAATATGTGGCTACATCAAGTTGTTGTTCATAGATTGTTTGGATTCAACAACAACTTCTTGATTATGGCCTTAATCTTTATGACACCAAGATTTTGTATGAAAACACTGCAGTGTTAAATATTGTGAAGAATCCGATCTAACACTCAAAGACAAAACACATCGACATCCGCATGCACCTTATCCGTGACTGTTTTGATCGAAAACTTATTCATTTGGAATCAGTTCCATTAGATAAAAACATTGTTGATTTGTTTACTAAGGCATTTGATTATTCCAGATTTGACTTTTTAGTTCAATCTCTGGGAATGATTAACTTTGGTTAACGGTTATCCATATACCCTTTTCAAGTTTGTTTTCATTTTAGTTAAAATTGTAATTTTCTTGTAGATAATCACAATTTTAGGGGGAGAAAATTTACAAAAATGTATCGAAAAAGATTTTGGTCTTAAGGGGAGTAAAAGAAAATTTACAAAAACACAAAAATATTTTGTTTTACATTTTGAGAAAATTAAAATTTTCAAGAATTTATAGGAAATGATAATACATCTCTTATGACTTTGATTCATTACATTCTAAAAGCTTGAAAGAAACTGACTTGGATTATGTTTGATATGCTGATAGGCTTGACTTTCAAGACTGAAAAGCACTATGATCTATGATACACTTGAAGTAACTTCTTTATGTTTGACGTGAATTACTGATCAAGGTTTTGTGGTAACTCTGACTCCATGCTAAAACATACTGAGTTATAGTTTAGTCATACTCAAGCCTGCTATCGTTTGAATTAGTATTTTTAGAAGAAATATATATATATATATATATATATATATATATATATATATATATATATATATATATATATATATATATATCAAAAGATGAAAAAGATATGACAAGCAAAAACAAAAGAGAAAATAAACATAAACAAAAAGAGAAAAAAGATGCCAAAACGTCATATAGGAATAAAAGATGCCAATGTGCATGATAATAAAAGATATGTTATGAACATACATACTATATGATAAATATTTTCTTTTTGAGAATATGTTCTGACACAGGAGGCAAAATCAAAAGATGGGGCATGTAAGTCCGTCTTGGCATGTAAGTCCTAAACGTCTTGAGGGCAAAACATAAGTCCGACTGGCAGTTAATAATTCCTAAAACTTTTTAATATTCTGTGTTCAGAAACGTTTCTCAGGCTAGTTATGCTCTTAATAGATATTATAATAATAAAAAATCTATATGAAAATGCTGATCAAAGATCAAAGATTTAAGTTAAGTTGGGATAACTTGAAATCTCAATAGTGTCTTGAAGCTGGATAAGGTTCTGCATAATTTTTAATTGTGAAATTCTCAAATTTTATATAACTCAATCTAAACATGATAAATATCATAGAATATGTGTGCTAGTAAGAATTGAAATCTAAGTTTAAAATGGATACAACATATTGACAATCAACATAACGGGTATTATTTCAATTAAAGCTGAAAGATGTTTATGATCAATTTCATGATAACTATGATCCTATACTTGAAAATTTATCAAAAATATTTAAGTTATTTGTATAAAGTAAATATTTGTCTGATTTATATGAAATTTGTTTTTGTTACACTTGTTTTGTTTTTACAAAAATTTAAGGGTTATTGGATAATTGTAAATACTTAGTTAAACAAATTTTTTTTTCTCATAACAAATCAAATGACTTAACAAGATAAACAAATATGAAAAGTTGAAAAGTTTTGAAATTCAAAGAAAATTAAACTTCTCGCGTGCGAAAAGTTCAAGATGTGAAAAGTTTTTTTTATGCGAAAGGTTTGACTTCTCGCGCGAGAAGTCAAATGGCTATAAAAGGTACGGTTGAGCGAAAAGTAAACTATTTGCACGAAAACTTTCTGAAAACATTCCTCTCAAAATTCTAAGCATTCAAACAACGATTGTATTAACAATATTGTTCATTGTGGTCGATTTTTGCTTCTAAAGTTATTAGAAAGGTATATTGATGTTAATAGCTTAGATTTGAGTGTATTTGATTCATGACCGACAGTTAATGGACTTATACACGTTGAATTGGACAAAATTAAACATCTTAAACCTTTAAAATAACTTAATCGACATCTAATGAACATGTTTTATGAATTATAATGCTCTAAAAATGGCTAATTGAAAATGTGAAAAATAACAGAGTTATCGCATGCGAAAAGTATGTTGAAGATGAATAGACGCGAGAACTTTCAAATTCGCACAGAACTATTCACGTGAAAATTAAACTTGTCACACGAGAAGTTGAGTTTTGGTCAAAATCTGTTTCATGCGAAAACCCATCTTGTCGCGCTAAAAGTTAAATCTGAAAACTTAATGATTTCGCACGAGTACTTGATGTTTTCACGCAATACGTTTAACTTTTCAAAATATTTTCTAAGTGTAAAAATTTCTTTGTGAGCTTATACAAGTTTGTTTAATTTTTTAGATGGCGAGACCTATGGTTTTCAATAAGAACCATAATGCAGTAGCTTTTCTTGGAGCTGTACCAGAAGACAAGGCATTGTTTAGATGCTTGATTGATGGACTTAAGACATCAAGGATTCATCATGCTATCTCAGCTAATCCCTCCATTTACACAAATGTTATTGATCAGTTTTGGCAAACAGCTGCCAATAAGATAGATGAGCTTGGAGAACCATGTATATCTGCCACTGTTAAAGGCAAGAGGGTGGTTATCACTACAGAAGTGATAAACAGTGTTCTACTGTTAGAGGATCAGCCTAATACACCCGTTAAGATTGATGATGACGTGGTTAGAGAGTGCCTGAAATGAATGGGATATGATCACAAATATCCATCTTTGGAGAAGAAGTACTTGCCTCCATTCTGGAAGTACTTATTCCATATTGTGATACACTGTCTGAGTAACCTAAAAGCCAGAATGGATAGTCTCAGTGCAGTATTCGGATCCCTGCTAATATCCCTAGTTGATGATCTACCTTTCAGCATATCGAAAGCTATCTTCTCATAGATGCAGAAGAATGTGATAGCTACTGTGGGGAAGAAATTCAATATTTATTCCCGATTCATTCAGCAGATAGTGAATGCTGCTCACCCTGAGCTGGCAGTATCTGACTCATCCACCTATGTCGTTATGGTGATGAAGAAAGATATATTCACTTACTTATTGGGAGAAAGAGGAAATGCATGGGATGGTTCTTATTTTGATAAACTTGGAAGATTTGTTGAAGGTAATCAGGGAGAGTCACAACAGACTGAGGAAGTGGCCAATCAAGCTGAGCAAGCTGGCCCTTCGACTACTATTCCTAAAGATGTTCCAGAAAGCTCACAACCTGCAGGAACATCTATAGATGCTGAGATTGACTCCTGGTTCAGTTCAGGGAGTGATACTGATAGTGATTAGATAGGGAATGTCCCTTATGTTCTTCAAGAACATCCCAGAGTGTGAGAAACACCTACCAAATGCACTACTGAGGAACGTGACACTGACTTTGTTCCTGAAGATTTACCTTTTACTCGAGGAAGAAGGAAGAGAATGGCTAGGAGAGCGGGTGAAAGTCCACATGGTAGGGGTAGAGGACGAGGTGTTTTGATAAAGCGTGGGACCATGGTGACCACTGTGTCGACAGATGAAGATTTACCTATCTCAGAGACTCCAGTCATAGTTAGTGTGGCTACACCAATAGAGACTCCAGTGATTGTTAAAGAATCAACTCCTGTAACATCATCTGCCATTCCCACTACTGATGATGTGTTGAGTACTCCTCCGAGAGGATAAGGGAATAAGGAGTCTGTATGCATGGAAGATTTCCTAAACACTACTGTTAATGCTTCAACTAGTTCACCTACACATGTTACTCTTGAAGAGCGTGTACACACATTGGAGAGGGAGATGTTAGAGAAGACACATACCATTGATGATATGCAGAGGCAATTGTTTGAGAAAGATAAGAGGATAAAGAATCTTGAACATCAGCAACATTTCATATTTAGCTATGTTCAGATTCTAGAACAGAACTTAAAAGATCTCACTTCTCGTGTGTCATTTTTGTCTACATAGGAACAAACCACGAAAGTTGGAGAATTAAGTAGACAACAATCTGCTGATCCCAAGGTTGCTTAAGATCCTGTAGATACTATAGAGAATGATATTGATCCTGTTGTTACTTAAAGTGCAATAGAGACTGCTAATGTTAATCAAGAGCCACCTATCACTGATCATTCTATGGCTACTGAGGATCAACCTGTGGTTTATACTGGAGAGGAGTTTGTAGAGCCTGAACATGATATTCCTATTCTAAACCCAGTACATGATGATGATGATTTGGATTTGTTTGATTATAGTTCTAGTGATGAAGAAGCGGTTGATGATGATGAAGATGATAATGGTGATGATGGTGATGAGGGTGATGATGGTAAGAAAGATGATAACAAAGATGATGATGATGATAATCAAGGAGGAGGTTTGGGTTCTGCAGCTGGTGCATCTGGATCATCGGGTACTAAAAATGTCTTCAGGCCATGTCCTGATGATACCACTGAGTATACACTGTTGGATCCAGCTACTGAAGCAGCTTGAGAGAGATAGAGTTCTATACATTCCAACAAAAGATTGTTGCTGAGGAGTCAGAAGAAGACTTAGGATCATTTGATGATTTAGAAGAAACCTTTGAGTACACAGATATACTTGGAAACAGTCTTAAGGACTTGTTCTCAAATATTTTGGTTGAATAAGGGGAGATCGTTGGTGAGTCAAGCACTCAGCAACTAACTGACGAGACAACTAGTTTAACAGGTGAAAGTGCTATGTGTCAGCTCGAAAATCTTACAGTTGCTGCTCCTCTTCCACTAGCTTATATTCACAAGCTGAGACATTCCAAACCTTTTACAAGGTATGAGCTAGGCATAGGATGCAGAAACAAAGATGTATGTGATCAAGAGAAGGGTTGGAGTCATTGAGTATTATCAGGACGAACACGATTTTCATACGCTCAGAGCGTCAGATTTATATGTTATGGGTTGTGTTCCATTCATTAACCCAAGTAATTACAGCAAAAGAAATTGGATTAGAAATATGATCTGGAGGGAAAGCAAGACCAACTTCAAAGACTTTAAAACAGCTAAATCCAAAGTCATTAAAGATGAGACACGAATAGATCCTAATACCAACAAACCTATGAAGATACGAGTGTTTAAGCATCCAAGATACACAAAGAAAATCCTTATACACGCTCCTGTGCCAGTTAACAGCTTGTCTAAGCTAATGTCGTAGAGTTGTGAAAAGGAAACAGGGCACGCGTTGATACACTGTGTGGATAAAGATTACCGTGTCATCGACCCTGTGGATTTGCTCAAGTTTGTTAAAGAAGATTTGATGAGGTTGCAGGCTTGTCCAACTGTAGCTAATGAATCTATTCATTTCATAGCAACATAGTTTGGTTGGATGATCACGAAGGCCTTAGATAACAAGATGTATGCATACGGAGGCAGTTACAAGATGGATGACATGGACTTCTAAAGCATTGATTTACCGAGCTTAGGGGGAGATTGTAGGGATTGAACCTGGAGGCTCGGGAAATCAAATCAAGATAAAGAAGATCAAGTCACGCAAAATATAGACTTTCCGCGCGAGAACCTGCTTCTAGCGCGAGAACTGGAAGTCGCGCGAGAACTTGCTTTTCGTGCGAGAACTTCATAGTTTAGTATAAATAGAAGTTTTGTAATGTAACTTAGCAACTTTTGCATTTTTCCTGATTTCATACTCATTTGTAATACTTTACAAGTCATAGAGGAATAGAATCGAGAAGTTATTTACATTTGTATTCTTCATTTACTTTCAATCTTGTTCTGTGAAGTTAACATTTCGTATTTTCTTCACGAGATCGATCTTATTTGTATTGTACGGATCCTTACTAGATGATAGCATTTATCATAGTTACATAACTACTTAAACTTATATCTTTAATCACACCATGAAATCTGCAACCCATGAGACTAAAGCTCCTACGGCGGTGAGGCTTGCTAACCCTTATCAGTAGTACCATTATCGAACAAATCCAAGGTCAAGCACCAACATTGGCCCACATAAATAGACAAAGCAACACTTTGGTTACGTCAAGAGCCCTAAATCCAAAAGTGGTTATTTCCTAAAATACCCCTCTAACAAACTTTTTATTACAATTTGATCTCAATCATTGATTAAGGTGATTGATGGTTAAGATTAATTCTTACACTTTTTAGTTTTAAAGGTATTTTTATTTGTATATTTCTCTTTTATTTGAACCCTTAATAGAATATTTTCCCATCCATTAGAGTTTTAAGAATTAATTTGACTAAATATTAATTATATATCTTTTTAATCTTTTTATTTTAATTTTTTTTAGCTTTCCTTCTCTTTATTACTTAAGTAAACTAATTTTTACTAACTAACGACATGAATTTTACATCTTTTAATAATATTAATTAATTATGGTATTTAACAAACTAGATTTTTTAAATTTGGATAGGCAATGAGTTTACGATGTGATGTTTTCGTGAGTCTCGAATATACTATCACAATGTGTTTTTTAATCTTATTATTTAGTTTGTTATTCATAAATAATCTAGTTTGCTAATCCTAATATATTAAATATGAAAATTGCACGAATTACACCACATGTGCGCACATACAATTCCTTATGGCTAGACGCGAGCATTCTGTCTATGTTTTCTCATCATCCTCTAACGGATCAAGTGGTGGATACAGACTTGGTTCTATATTTCGAGCTGACAATTCTAGCATAGTCGGATCCCGTTGACACATCAGGCACATATAAAAAGGTAATTAAATTTCAAGACTATCAATTTCAACTAACTTGTGAACATTAATCTTCATTATTAACTCTGTGACATGTCCATGTGTTAGGATCAGTGATCTAAGTTTGATCAATTAGAGTTTAATCACAGCGGAATTAGAGCAAGAATTAAGCAAATATAGCAAGAACACAATAAATATTCAATGGAACAGTACACGGTTATATAGAAATAGGGTTTTCTGCATTGGGATAATAACATTCATGCACATATGCTTCGGTATGGCGGCTGCTAGGTTTTCCTAAGCTGCACCGATTACAATTGGGTCAGCATTCCTTATATAAAGGAATGTGACGTCTGCTGATGTCACTTGATAGTGACGTCTAACAGAATTATTACAAACTACTGAACGTAAGCAAACTACTGAGAATGTTCACAACAACTGAGAACATCTCTAGTATTCTAAGTACACGAAGAAACATAAAACTACTGAAACTACAAGTACAGAAAAGAAAATACAACTACTGAAAGGAAACCATCACAACTACTGAAGAGGTCTTCTTCAGCTGTTGTGACAATCATCTGAAACTTGGTCTTCAGTCTTTGTCTTCAGCTCTTGTCTTCAGACTTTGTCTTCAGCTCTTTCACTTCAGACTTTGTCTTCAGCTCTTTCACTTCAGACTTTGTCTTTAGCTCTTTCACTTTAGACTTTGTCTTCAGACCTTGTTATCAGCTGATGTCTTCAGCTGTTGCAGACTACTTCAGTTGTTGTAATGTCCGTGGGACTTAAAGGTTTTTCTGATCAGGCTCATTGGTTCTTTTGGTCCAACAAACTCCCCCTGAACCAATGCAGCCAAAACCTTTAAGCTTATTGAGGTCCCACTTATTCTTGGCAGAAATACTCTCTTGATCAGCTTTAGAGATATAGGATAAGCACAGGCCAGGGAACAGGTTTCAGTAGATGTGAATGTCAAAGGATGGAAGGGAACTCTGTCTTGGGGAACTGGACACAGAGCCGTTATCCCAACCATGAAACCTACTTCCCATTGATGAGTCTATAAGACTCTCTGACGTAGGCCTCAAGGAGAACAACTTGTTCCTCCTTAGTGAGTTCTTCTGCTTCTCCTTCGAAGAAGAACTCTGGGCCATAGTACTCTGATAAGTACTTTATCGTCTTTCCATTTTTCAACTCAACAGTTGTTATCTCTCTGTAAGCAAATTCATCTGGGTGAGTCCCTTCTAATAACAACTGGAGTTCATTTTTCTTGATCTCTTCAAGCCTCTTGTATAACAACCCCTTCTTGACCATTTTGTTCTCCATTAGAGTTTGAGGGGTCATCTTTGACTTGTAGGCTCTCTTGAAGTCTTCAAGTATTTCCCAGGGTGAGACTACAATGGCCAACATAATAGCAGCATCTATGGTCTTTCTCACTTGGCCATTGTATCTACTTGGTATGGATTTCTTATGAATTCTAGAACTAACCCTGGGGTCTGGCCAAATCCTTACTCTCTCCTTTTGATATTGAAAGGTATACCTGAGAGCATACAGCCTTTGAGCATGTTTCTTCATCGCTTGTATAGATGATGACTGAGGAAACTCTTTGTCAATCATCTTCAAAAGTTGCTCATCGTGCTGTTTCTGCTGTTCTTCTTCTTCAATCTTAACTTTCACCATTTGCCTCTGAAAGTCTGGTGTGATCATTTGTTGACTTCTGGGCTCAGGTAATTTCAGAACAGCAGAGATTGGCAGACTATCTTCTTCATCATCTTCTTCTTCATCTTCTACCATCCTCAACACCCTTCTCCTCCTTCTGGGTGCATCACTGGATGTGGTTTGAGGTGGTTTTTGGGGTAAGGGAGTTGGTTTTGAGGGTTGAGTTGATTTGGAGAGTTGTGGGGTTGGTTGTTTTTGAGAGGGAGTTTGGGAAGGCTGATCTAGCATTTTTATGGTGAGTTTGGCTTTGGAAAGCTTGGCCATATCAGTTCTCTTCCCAGCACCTGCTTCATCTAGTGCTTCAATAATTAACCCCTTGTTGAATGCTTCAGAAGTACAGATTCTGGTGGTTATTGCCAGAATACTGTCTCTGGTCCATGATTTAATCTCAATTAATGATCTTCCCAAGTATTTTGCAGTAAACCTGATCATTATTTCCAACCTCTCCCTTTCCATCACACTATAACTGGCCCATCTTTCTTGTATCTCTTCAATCTCCAGCCTTCTGATCTCAGTGTCTAAAGTAGCTGTATCAAAGCCCTGTCTGAAGAGTTGATCTATTATTCTGTCCATTGATCTGCTGTGAGCTTCATCGGCTTCTTTAATCAGATCTTCCAATGATTTCTCTTCATCAGGCTTTTGAGTTTCAGCACTTTTCTTTCTTTTGTATGTGATCAGCTGTTTTTCCTTTTCTTTCTCTTGTTTCTCATTTTCCACACTCTTTCTTTTTCTTTCTTTCACTGCCTTAGACTCCCCCTTTTTGGGTGCATTGGGTTCAGGGGTTGAATGGCAGAAAGCTTCCTTTGCACAGCATCATCAACAAGTGTTTGTAGATTTGAGGAAATCCTCTCATCAATGGCTTTATGCACAATCTCATTGATGATGGGAGTGATGAGAGATAAGGAATTTTGAAAGGTAGCAACCATCTGCTCAGAGGGGTTCTGTCCCTGAGAGGTGGTGCCAAAAACAGTGGCTGGTGGCTCAGTTGAGTGTAGTGGCTGAGTGTTTGGTAAACCTTCAGATGAAGGTGCCATCTGTGGGTTTATTGGGGCAGATGGACTTTGATCCTGAGACATTTTGGCAAGCAGTTCTTTGAGTCTGCTCACCTCAGCCTCAAGGATTGTGTTATGGGCTAAAGCATCAAAGAAAAAGCCCAGGTCATCATCAGTCTTTGCTGAATCATCTGACCTCCTGATTGAATCAGGATGTACATGCCCTGAGTGTAGATCGGTTGTAGCATGTGCCCCTTGTTCTTGGTTCTGGGGACTTCCTGCCTCAGGACTGAGTCCTTCATCGGCATTTGCCTCTGGTGAGGTCTTAGAGATGTTACCAACTTCATCCTGTTCATTTGCTGAATCAGTAGAAGTGGCAGCCTCACCAGATGTTCTAACCTCCTCCTCTACACGGGGAGATTGAACATTATAACCCCTGTGCTGTGGGTTATCAGCAGCATTTTGGTCCTCTTCCTCAGCTGTGGAGGTTCTCCCCATTGTAATTGGTGTCTGGGGAGGAGGAGAGGAATGCAGCTGACTCAACACTTGTGCAACAATAAATGTTGGGCTTTGAGGGGCGGTTGCATTTGGAGATAGGTTTGAAGCAGATTGCACCCGGGGTGACTGGTGCTCTTCAATGGTAACCTTCTCAATTGAGATAGGTTCCAGCATTGTGGTATCCCCAATTATGGTTGCATCAGGATCCTGTTGAGAGGATGCCTGAGCGGCTAGGGCTGGTGGAGTCTTTGACACTACTGGGGGGTTAGAACCAGTAAGTGTTACCTGTATTGGTGTTACAGGGGCATCCTCAGGGGACTCATCTCCCTGAGTAGCCTTTTTGGGCTTTTTGGTTTTGGGTTTGGTGGGGACTTTGGATCTGGAAGTGGAGGCTGTGGGTTCCCGCTGCTTGGGTTTGAGCAGCCGGGCAGCCCCTTTCATTGTAGGGTCAGAGTTGTGCCTGGAGTATACTTCAGGCAATACAGCCGGAGCAGGGACTCCAAGGCCAACAAGGCCGTCTGATTTTAGCTGTGTTAAAATTATGGCCATGAGAAACCTGGGATATAATATCCATCTGTTTGCCACAGGTTTCAAGGCCAGATCCTTTAGTTCCATAAACACTATCTCAGAAAAATTTAAAGTTTGTCGTTCAAAGATAGAGTATAATACCTGTTGCCATCGGGAAGACATTTGATCCCATGAGGAGGTTTTTGGTGCAAGGCAGACATTCACCATGTGGAATATAAGGCGTTCAGCATCATGGAAGTGCTTCTTCAGAATGGTGGTAGCACTTAAGTCTCCTTCATACCCGTTGTTGATGAAAGACATATCGGTTGTGCCTTTCGGGTATTCTGTGACACAGGTGGCATCATGTAGATCTAGGGTTTGTCGAATGATGTCCGGAGTGATGACCACCTGTTTCTGGTTGACCAACGACTGGAGAGTGATTTGGCTATCATTCTCACTAGTTTGCACAGAGACGTTGGTCCAGAACTGGCTTAGGGAATCGGGGTAGATGGTAGGATTCAGAAGAAACGCGGTTCGGTACTGGGAATCTACCATAAGATCGATGGCGTTATCAAATTTGTTCCAGAAGGCCGATTTCGAGAGGTAGGCAACACAGTTGTGTCTGGGTTTGAGTTTCATGGTCGCCATTGTTGAGAGAGTGAAGGACGGAAAACGGCTAATGAAACGTCTGAAAGTAGGTTTAGGTATTTATAGGGTAAAAAAAAAAAAAACTGATATAAAACGACTGAAAGTGTTGGTGCTGTCATCAGTTGTTTGAAAACAACTGAAGACCTGGTTTTAACTTTCAGAAGTAACAACTGAAGACTTGGTATTAGTCATCAGTAGTTGTGAAACTACTGAAGACATGGTTTTGGCTTCAGTTGTTTGAAGTGAAGCAGCAGTTGTAGAAACAACTGAAGAGAAAATTTCTCATCAGCTGTTGTCGTCAATTCTTAGCTCATCAGCTGTTTCATTCTGACCTCAACACTTCATCAGACTTTGTCTGAGTTTCAGATGTTTCATAGGTCATCAGTACTTATCTGTTATTCTGACATCAGCAGTTGTAACTACAGCAGTAGTTGTAACCACATCAGTTCTTTTCAACAGATGAGTACTTCAGTACTTTTAAGTAATTTAGTCTTCAGTAGTTATGAAAACTACTGAGGATAAAAGAACTTCAGTACTTATTTGTGACAGTAGTATACGAATGCTCATCAGTACTTGTTGACTGAGATCATCAGTAGTTGTCACTTATTCTAGCTGCAGCATACCAAGCCTTAACACTAGGTTTTGGAAAGTTGAACTGTCCAAAGGCTTAGTAAATATGTCTGCAAGCTCATCAGCACTAGGAACAAACTTTGGATCAATCAGACCTTTTTCAAAACAATCCCTAATAAAATGGTGTCTGATCTCAATATGTTTGGTCCTAGAGTGCTGGACTGGATTCTTGACAATACAAAGAGCTGAAGCACTATCCATTAGTAATGGAGTCTTAGTCTCTGTAATGCCATAATCCAGTAATTGATTCTGAAGCCAGAGTACCTGAGATGTACAACTTGCAGCAGCAATGTACTCGGCTTCAGCAGTGGATGTAGCAACAGATGTTTGTTTCTTACTCTGCCAAGAAACCAAACAGTTGCCTAGGAATTGACATCCACCAGAAGTTGATTTTCTAGTTAATTTACACCCTGCATAGTCACTATCAGAAAAAGCAACTAATTTGCAAGAGTGCCCAGTGGAATACCAAAGACCTAGAGATTGAGTACCTTGCAGATATCTAAAGATCCTCTTGACTGCAATCAAATGAGACTCTTTAGGAGCAGCCTGAAATCTAGCACAAACACAAGTTGCAAACATAATATCTGGTCTAGAAGCTGTTAAGTACATCAAGGACCCAATCATACATCTGTAAAGTGTTTCATCAACAGCTTTACCTTTCTGATCTGCATCCAGTTGTGTGGTGCTGCACATGGGAGTAGAACAGGGCTTACAGTGTTGTAAATCAAACTTTGCCAAAAGACTTTTGTGTATTTTGACTGATGAATGAAAGTTCCATCAGCCTTTTGTTTGATTTGCAAACCTAGAAAGAACTGTAATTCTCCCATGGCACTCATTTCGAATTTTTGTTGCATCAACTTTGTAAATGCATCACACAACTGTGGATCAGAGGAAGCAAAAATAATATCATCAACATAAATTTGAACAAGGAGCTTATGCTGACCCACTTTCTTAATGAACAAAGTTTTATCTATGGAGCCTCTAGTGAAATTATTCTGAAGAAGAAATTTGACAGTGTTTCATACCAGGCTCTAGGAGCTTGTTTCAACCCATAAAGAGCCTTATCAAGTTTATACACCCAATCAGGATGTTTATTATCCTCAAAACCTGGTGGTTGACACACATAAACCTCTTCTTTTATTTTACCATATAAAAATGCACTTTTGACATCCATTTGAAAAACTTTAAGATTGTGGAATGCAGCATAGGCTAAGAACAATCTAATTGCCTCCAGTCTGGCTACAGGGGCAAAGGTTTCATCATAATCAATACCTTCTTCTTGTGAAAACCCCTGGACAACCAGTCTGGCCTTGTTCTTGACAATTTGCCCATTTTCATCTGTTTTATTCCTAAACACCCATTTAGTGCCTATTGCACACTTACCTGGGGGTAGAGGAACCAGTTCCCACACTTGCTGCTTTTTGAACTGAAGAAGCTCAAGCTGCATGGCATCAACCCATCCATTGTCTCTTAATGCAATATGATAGTTCTTTGGCTCTTGCTGACTGATGAAAAGAGCATAGAAGCAGAAGTTGGACAATTGACTTCTAGTTGAGACACCAGCATTGATATCACCAATGATTTGAGACGTTGGGTGATTCTTCAGCTCTGGATACACTATGAGATCTGTGCAAGTGTTTGTAGCACGCTCAGCAGCAACAGATGTTGATCCAGATTCTTGAAACCAAGTGTTAGATGGCAGGTCAAATGAAGTAGAGGATTCAGAAATCTCATCAGCATTTGTTGTGGATGGTGCTACTGAAGCTACAGGAACATCAAGTTGAGTAGACTCAGGCAGTTGATCACTAAACTTGAATAGGTGAGTACTGGGATCATCATGAACATCAGTACCACCAGATGGATGACTAGCTGCAGAAGGTGATGAATTCACATGATCTGCAACAGCTGGAGGCTGATAAGGAACATATTGCAGTATGTCCAGATCAAACAACTCCACAGGGTTTTGTGGGATTTTGTCCTTAGGAGATTCATTGAACTTCACATGCAAGGTTTCTTCAACCATCTTTGTTCTACAGTTGAACACTCTGTAAGCCTTGCAAGTGGATGAATACCCAACAAAATACCCTGCATCCACCTTAGAATCAAACTTTTGGAGTTGATCCTTTGTGTTGAGAATGTAACAAGGACACCCAAATGCTCTGAAGAATGAAATTAGAGGAGCCAAATGATGTAGAACTTCATAAGGAGTCTTCATCAACCTCTGATTCACTAAAGCTCTATTTTGCACATAGCATGCTGTGTTGACAGCTTCAGCCCAAAAGGTCAGTGGCAAACCAGAGTCAGCCAACATGGACCTTGCAGCTTCAATTAGGGTCCTGTTCTTTCTCTCCACTACTCCATTTTGTTCTGGAGTCCTTGGATGCTATACTGCCTCTTGATTCCTTTTGAAAGGTAGAAATCATCAAGTGTATGGTTTCTAAATTCAGTTCCATTATCACTTCTTATACACTTGACTGATAGGGAATACTGCTTCTCAACATACAACACAAAGTTAATAATTGTCTGAGCAGCCTCATCCTTTGAATGCAAGAAGAAGGTCCATACAAATCTGGAGTAATCATCCACAATTACCAGACAGTATTTCTTCTTTGCCATGCTCATTACTCTCACAGGACCAAAGAGATCCATGTGCAGTAATTGCAAGCAGGCAGTGGACTTTGGTTCTTCTATAGGAGGGAATGAGACTTTGTGTTGTTTTCCTTTTAAACAAGCAGTGCAGGTTTCATCACAGAGGAACTCCTTTATTGGTAGACCTCTTACTAAACTATTGTGGATCAGCTGATTCATGTTTTTGAGATTAACATGACCCAGCCTTCTATGCCACAGTTTAGATTCCTGAGGAGAGGCCTTGGAGAACAGGCAAGGATGACCTTTTAAAGCAATCTTCTTTGACAAATCCAAGGCATATACTCTTCCTATCCTGTTGGCCTTCAGGAGAGTATGTTCATCCAATACCTTGTCAATCAGCCTCAGAACTTTGGAAGACAGAATCCGGCAGTTCTGGCTTGTGAAAAGTGCAACATGCCCTTTATCACACATCTGACTGACACTCAGTAGATTATACTTGAGATTCTCCACATGGTTAACATCATCAAATCTGATTTCTCCATTTGACACAAATCCTTTCCCGATGATGTAACCCTTAGCATCATTTCCAAATGAGACAAATCCCTTCTTTCCTTGAGAGTAGTCATTAAGAAGAGAACTGCTCCCAGTCATATGCATAGATCCTCCACTGTCTACATACCAGATGCTTCTTTGGCATGCTGAAGAACCCTGCATTTATCATAAGAAACTAGTTAGCTTTAGAGACCCAAACCTTTTTGGTTTTGGGTCTGTTTTCATCAACAGATTTAACCATAACTTGTTTCTCATGATTAACAGCTGATGAAGGTGGAGATGGTGCTGAAATGGAATTCTTAGATTTGGGCTTGGATTTCCTTTTCAGTGGTTTGATCACAGGTGCATCTAGTTGGTTAACTCTCCCCAACAAATGCTGAACCATCATAACAAGTTGTGTCTGATTTGTTGCTAAAGCCTTCAGCTCATTTGACACATCAGTACTTGTTTTTGATGAGTTCCTGTGACCCACCATTTCCTCCTTGAAATTCACAGACTTCGTCTGATGTTTATCATGAGGAACACTATCAGCTGTTTTCTGATAAACCCCATCCTTCTTTTTGGATTTTGGTGAGGCCTTGGGTTTATCAGTTTGAGATGACTGTGGTACAAACTTGGTCTCAAACTCATTTTTCATTTTATTAATCTCTTCTTTAATGAGCTTATCTCTGTTGAGTTTGGAACCCTTTTTGTACCAGCATTCATCAGATAGATGATTGAATTTACCACATATTTCACATGGCTTATTCTTCATCTTGGATTGATCAACTGCTGAAGTGGAAACTACTGAAGGTGTGATCTTCAGTACTTTCCTCCTTTCAGTACTTGTGTTAAGTACTGAAGGATCGGTAACAACTGAAGACTTGTTCTTCAGCTGTTCTCTATCCGTCCTGAAAGACGTATGATAGATTCCTCAGCAGTTGTTAATCCTTTTATTTCATCAGATTTGAAATGCTTTTCAGATGTTGTGACTTGCCCTTCAGTACTTGGAGTACTTTGAGGGACAACATCTGAATTTCTCAGCTTCATGTGTTTATCAGCATTTAAACCATCAGGCAATTGACTTGCTGAGATCTTAACACTGACTTCATCCTCTAATTTTGTATTATCATTTGAGGATGAATCACATGATGATGTGGTTTGGAAATTACTTTCACCTTCAGATTTTACTATTACTTTTGAAGTAAAATCAGTAGGTGGTGCAGTATGATTGTAACCTATTCCAAACTTCACATTTGAAGCTGTTTGCTTGCTGAGAAGCATTTCAAATCCCTTGCAGGATGTTACCCAGCGGTCACACTCAACTTGGGTAGCTGCAAGTGTCTCTTTGAGACTTCTGTGGTTCTCGAGTATGACCTCTACCTTAGCCTTTTCATCATTAAGTTGGCATTTAAGCTTGTAAATCTCATCATCTTTGTCATTAAGTGCAGACACATACTCATCTTTTCTTTTGGAAATAGTTTTCTCAAGCTCAAGATTTTGATTGATTAAAGCTACATTTGCCTCTCTAATAGAGACAAAGGCAGCTATGCATGATTCAGAACATAACTTGGCTTTAGCCTCAGAAGATACCTGGGTTACCTGTGAAGATGAAGCATCGGAGCAGGAACCCTCAGTAGACTCCAGGGCCATGAGAGCAAGATTCCCAAAAGGATGTTCACCACCATGTTGACCAGCACCAGCAGATAATTGCTCATTGAAACCAGAAAGATCATCTGGTAAGCTGCTCCAGTCAACAACTCCTGGTGTGAAGAAGCTGTGATGAGGTTGAGATTGTGATGGAGATGGTTGAGGCTCAGGTAGGGCTTGAGGTTGTTGTGCTATAGGGACATGAACAGGATTTGGCTGTGGCATGTAATAGCAGGGATAAGGATATGGCATTGGACCCTGAGGGACAAAGTATGCAGGAGATTGAGGTTGTGAGTGATGACCAGAACTAGCAGGATGTTGCCCTTTGTTTTGTGACTATTGCTTGGAAAGGTCACAAAGGGTGCAGAGGAGTTAGATCCAGTTGATCTACACTCTCTTGCAAAGTGCCCAAGCCTGTGGCATTTGTGACACCTCAACTTACTCTTGTCAAAACCAACTTTGGTTTTGCCAGAGAGTCCTGGAAATTTCCTACCAGTTCTCTTGTAGAACTTTTGAGATCTGATATTGATCAGGGCCATTTGGCTCAAAATATCCATCTCTTCTAAATCATCATCAGCAATACCTTGCAAATCATCCATGATAAAGCATAAATTATCACTATTACACCCAGAATGACTGTCAACACCAACAAATGCATGATCAGAACTGTTTGAAGAGAAATCTATATGCTCATCATAATGACTTTCTGATCCAGCATATTCTGACTCATGACCGACCAAGGCAGTGTTACCTGGTACAAAGTCATCAGAGAGCTTTCCTGATGATGCCAGTTTCCTTTTCTGCTCTATCTCTCTTTCAAATGTAAGCAGTTTCCCATGGAGTTGGGTGAGAGATAGGCTATCCAGATTTGCACTGGAGCGTAGGACAATGGTGTATGTGTCCCATCTCTCAGGCAGTGATCTGAGGAATCTGTTGTTCATCTGGCTGTTAGTATACTCATGCTTGACCATTTTCAGCTCAGAGATCAAGCAGGAGAAACGCTCAAACTGTTGAGTCAGTGTCTCACCCTTCCTATGAGAGAATGTCTCATATTGTTGGGCGAGGATTTCTCTGTTGTTTGCTAAGACCTCATCAGTTCCTCCGAATTGTTCCTTCAAAGCATTCCAGAGGTCATGAGCAGTTTCATGATGCATAAGCCCAGAATAGATTTCATTCGGCAGTGCCATGGCCAGAATTCCATGGGCTTTAGCATCAATCTCAAACAGTTTACGATCTTCATCTGAGTATTGCTCCTTCTTCTTCGGAACCATTTGATTGGTCTCCGGATTGTTCACCATAGGCTTGTGTGGACCGTGAACCACAGATGTCCAACAACCTGAACTGTTAACAGACAGGTGATGGAGCATTCTTCGTTGCCATATGTTATACTCACTCCTAACCAGCATCGGAGGCTTGGTTGAGGAGCCAGTATTGTGAGGATCATTAGATGGAGTAGTCATTCTCAGATTCAAACCAAATCAATCAAGTTTCAAAAGATTTAGCACAAAAACACAACAAACTCAATAAGAACCAAGAAGAAACTCAATTTAAATAACCAGAAGCAGCAGAAAATCAATCTTTATAACCAATTCTTGCACATATGCTAATTCGATCAAACTATAGATATCAAAATAGCAGTTTCAATGATCAATTGTTAAACCGATCAATGATTAACCTGCTCTGATACCATTTGTTAGGATCAGTGATCTAAGTTTGATCAATTAGAGTTTAATCACAGCGGAATTAGAGCAAGAATTAAGCAAATATAGCAAGAACACAATAAATATTCAATGGAACAGTACACGGTTATATAGAAATAGGGTTTTCTGCATTGGGATAATAACATTCATGCACACATGCTTCGGTATGGCGGCTGCTAGGTTTTCCTAAGCTGCACCGATTACAATTAGGTCAGCATTCCTTATATAAAGGAATGTGACGTCTGCTGATGTCACTTGATAGTGACGTCTAACAGAATTATTACAAACTACTGAAAGTAAGCAAACTACTGAGAATGTTCACAACAACTGAGAACATCTCTAGTATTCTAAGTACACGAAGAAACATAAAACTACTGAAACTACAAGTACAGAAAAGAAAATACAACTACTGAAAGGAAACCATCACAACTACTGAAGAGGTCTTCTTCAGCTGTTGTGACAATCATCTGAAACTTGGTCTTCAGTCTTTGTCTTCAGCTCTTGTCTTCAGACTTTGTCTTCAGCTCTTTCACTTCAGACTTTGTCTTCAGCTCTTTCACTTCAGACTTTGTCTTCAGCTCTTTCACTTCAGACTTTGTCTTCAGACCTTGTTATCAGCTGATGTCTTCAGCTGTTGCAGACTACTTCAGTTGTTGTAATGTCCGTGGGACTTAAAGGTTTTTTTGATCAGGCTCATTGGTTCTTTTGGTCCAACACCATGCGTGGGACATTATGTACATACCACACCTAAAGAACGATCATTAACTTTGAAATACATATAATTTGCCATTATAGGTTTTGGAGACCACACGGGTATATGTTAAAATTCGATACTCGATGGATCGAAAATTGCAATCGTAATGTTGCCGTTTATTAGATCTGTGATGCGGAATCTCACAGACCTGTTGATTATTTCAAGTGAAGATTTGTTGCAAGTTCTAATGTATGATGATGAATGAATGATGAACATTCAAGAACACATATTCAATAAAATTTCATTCATTCTTATGGATGATAATGCCAGGAGATTACAAAAGGAGTTTGTAACAAAATTCTCTCACACACACTCAACCTAACTATTTCTCTCACTAGGCTAATTCTCTCTCAATGCTTAACAATGCTTAGAGTATAAAATGACTACACTTTGTCTATTTATACTCTTTACATAAATGAACAAAATTACATTTAAGCCCTAATGATTACACAAATATTCTTCTATGTCTGATAAATTCTCTGTTGCTGATGCGTGACTGCCGGGTGCTGACGTCATTCGGGACGACCGCTGATGTTGACTGTTGACTTTGACCAGGGTTGACCAAGTTTGACTTTGGTCAATTTTCTTCGTTTTGATCATATTTTCAGCATAGCTTCACCGTGTCGGTTTTGGTAATCATCATTAGATTTGGAACTTAGGTTTTGGAAAGTATCATCTTCAAATAGTCCAACAATACTCCCCCTAAGATGATGCTGCCAAAACCTCATGATTATCAAAACCTTGGATGTTGATTGATGTGCAGTCTTGGAGTGCAGTCTTCTCCCCCTTTTTGGTAGCATCTTCTTAGAAGCATTAGAAAAAGGCATTGAGTAATAGACTTTGTTTCGGATCATAAAGACTTTGTTTTGGCACATAAAGACTTTGTTTCGGCACTTGATGGATGTTTCATCAGCTTGATCTTCTAGTCTTATTTTGAAGACTTGAAAATGAACCCATTTGCATACACTATGGATTGCACAGGTAGTAATATCAGCAGCTTTATCTCTACTTCAGAAGTGAAGAAGAAGCATCAAACATTCTTCAGACTTGACATATGCTCTCCCTCAACAAAATCTTTGGAGGGTGAGGAACTTTTATGTATGAGACACCAAGAGGAGGATTCTTAGTTCTCAGCAACTGGCAGGAGATCTTTGAAAAAAGCAAGAGTGTTCACTTAACATCTTGAACTGAATAAGAAACTCAGGCATGTTATGCAATTCATCACCTGCAAAAGTCTAAATCCTCTCGGTAGATGTATTGCATGGAAGTTTCACTCCTAAATCAATAACACATGTAAATCTGCCAAAACTAAGAAAAATACTAGAAATGACAAATCTTTTTGGAATTTTAGATTTTTCAAAATTATGATATTTACAAGTATGAATCCTTTAACTGCAATAAGATCATACAAATCCAAAATCCTCTACATCTAAGAATTTAAAGTTGGAATAGACATAGACAAAGAACAAAGTTGATTGTAAGTATGTTTGTCCACTTAAACTCTTCCAAGCATCTATTTTCAAAACTTGTGATATTTATCATGTTTTGGTTTGATTAGATATGCTAATTGAGTACCCCACACTCAGAAGTATGGAAGAATAACCCTTTTCATGAAATACAAGCTGGCACTTTATCACAATTTGAACCAGGCTACTTATAGTATATAATTCTCATGATATGATACACCTTAGGATTTTTTTTGGATTTGATCCACATTAGGATTCTTTTACACTTCACTTTGGAAGTTGATCCCCCTAATGAAATCAACAAAGGTTGATTATGAACTTTAAGAACAATAAGAGCATAATCTGGTTGATTACCCCAAGGATCTTTTCAAATCTCTCAATAAATATAAAAACAGATTGTTATATTGTATTCAACAAACAGTAATCATAGTGAGGAAACCCATGATTAATGCTATGATATCAGTGAGTGTGATTGCTAGTGATTGATATGCTTTGAATGATAATAAACTGCTTGATTGTATTGATTGTTCAAAAGCTTACAAAGGACTAGGGTATTATGCTATTTATAGCCTATACACAATAGCTATATGCAATTACAAAAATACCCTTATGTAAACAAAAATTACATAAAAATCCTAAGTCTAAGTCGTCCGCTGTGGATGATAGACTGTCCGCAATGGATGCTAAGTCGTCTACTGTGGATGTTGAATAAGCTGTCCGCTATGTCTTGGATGCTGTCCACTGTGAGCCCTTGTTGTATGTTTGTCTTGTTAGTTTTCCGCTGTGGAGTGTTCATCCGGTGTTGATTGAACATCCGCTGTGGATTGTTTATCAGCGGTGGACTTTGGTCATCCGCTGTGTGAGTTGGTCATCCTCTGTAGACACTCGAAAGCTGTTCTTCATCCGCTGCATGGACTTGGTCATCCGCTGTGGGCATTTCTTCATCCGCTGCCACACTTGTCAAAATTTCTTTTATCTACAAACCTGAAAAAGAAATTTAACCAATAATTAGTGTATGTTATGAATGTTAATGATGCTAATGTGTTAGTTAATGATTATTTGAATGTTAGAAAACATTATGTTTGATTATGGCAAGCATTAACCTTTTAAGCATTATCCTATTAATGCACTTGTTGAGTCCAACAATACTCCCTCTAAGAATGATGTCGCCATCACTTTAATGTTTGCTTGTTAATGTTTTGTTTGTTAGTAATAATGTGTGTGTGCTTGTGTTTGATATGAATGATTGTAATGATTGTATGATTGACTTAAAATGTTTGATTGCATGTTTGTATGTTATGCATGATTGACTAATTGACTGTATGTTCTGATTACATGTTTGATTACTTAGTTACATGTATGATTGTATGATTACATGTATGTTTGTATGAATACATGATTCAGTGTTATGCATGTTTGCATGATTGAATGATTGTTTGATTATATGTATGAATGATTGAATGTTTGTTTGATTACATGAATGTTTACTTTTATGATTCACTGATTACACTTGTGTAATCTGATTGTCTTGAATGTTTGATTTGTATGTTTGCTGGCGTGATTTGTTATTTGTCTGATTGTTTGTTATATGTGATAATTATGTATGATTGATGTTCTAATGTGTTTATTGTCTGTTATGTATGGTTGGATGTTTGATTTGTTTGATGTATATATACAACGGATAAAATGACTGTCCGCTGTGGGTATAGTGTACCTGTATGCTGTGTGAACAATGCAGCTTAAAATTTCAATTTTAAGTCATGCGCTGTAAAATACACATGCGCTGTCTGAACAGTGAGTCCGCTGTACAATTTTAAACTTGTACGCTGTGTACCCCTTGGATGTTGTACTGTGTTCACAGCAGGTGGTCATTTGTCATGCACTATGCACACTTGATTAAATTTACAACTGATGACTAAAAAGTCAAACGCTATTGTTGACCACTGTTTTCAAAGCGGATGAACATTTGTTCATGCGCTGTAGACCCTTGAAAAATTGTTTGGTTGTTTACAGCTGATGAACATTTGTTCATGCGCTGTGGACACTTGGAATGATTTCTTTGATTGTTTAAAAAAGATGAACATTTGTTCATACGCTATGGACACTTGAGTGTAATGCATGAATGTTTACAACGTATGATTACCTGTGCGCATACGCTGTATACACTTGTACTGTTTCTACAACGGATGACTAATATTAGTCATGCGTTGTGGAATGGCGCTGTATTCACAGCGGATGTCTTACCAACATCATGTGCTGCGAACACTTGTATGTTCACTAGTGCATAGGGGATGTATGTTTGTTTTGTCCTCTATATACACTTGGTGTATTTTGCATGTTGTGATGGTTACTGTAGCTACAACGGATGTATGTTTGTATGTCCGCTGTGACAACAGTTGTCAAAATTTTAAAATTTTGTTTGTTTTGAAATGATTTATTTCGAAGCTAATTTTGAAAAATTTTCTTCCAAATCATGTTTGATAAAATTTTCTTCCGAAGCACGTTTGATAAAATTTTCTTCCGAAGCATGTTTGATAAAAATTTGAAATGTTTCAAAATTTAAATGTTTGTTAAAATTTTAGAATTTTAACATGATCAATATATGGATGATAAAGAATCACTCACAAGCAATATTGTATAATCTGTGCATATGTATATGTGTCAAACTGTTGTGTTTGGGTTCAGGCTTGACTTGGCTTTATTTAAAACTCAAAATTTATATTTCAAATTTTAAAAATGTATGATTATGCACATATTTTGATATGTTTGATATTTCCATGTTCATTTTCTCCCCCTAAATTTTTACATATTTATGAAAACTTTTAATAAAATAACAAAAAATTGAATGTGTTTGAATGGAAATTATCAAAGTCCAATTTGATTGCTTGCTTGATAAACATTTAAAAAGATAACACTTTATCTAACTAATAAATGAAGGATTTTCTTGTTTAGACATGAATCATTTGCACATAACATGAGATCATACTAGTCGTAAATTCTCACTGAATTGTTTGAATGATTTTGAGAATAGACATAGACTAATACAATATTGATTGCAGATATTATGATCCACTTGAACTCATGCATGGTATTAATGATTGATTGAAACAGTGAGTGATTATCATGTTTTGGGTGTATTAAGATGAATTGTATGTACCCCACATCTGATTGTATGTTAAGATCAATCCTCCTCAAGATATATTAGAAAGTACTTTCAATACTTATTACCTAGCTACTTAGGAGTATAAATGCTCAATTTGATATATGTTGTTTGATCAATATTGGGATTCTTTTTCACTTCACTTTGGAAGGTGATCCTCTTTGGTATTCTTTTGATTGTTCATCTTTAATGGATGTGTTCCTCATTAGAAATCTTTTTGGATCATGATGTAGGTCATTCAGGTCTGTGCTCAGCACAACAAAGAATGCCTTAGTGTACTCCAAGTCTATGAAAATCATAACAGAGGAGACACTTGTATGATTGATCAATTTATAAACTGTTTCACTTGGTGTATTGTAGTTACTTTACAAGCAACCTATATTGGTTAGACTAATACTCACCATAAACCAAGATGTGTTGATGACCATACAATCATGAGAATTTAGTGCTTCACTATTGTATGTGTTGTTAAGTGTTCCATGCTTAGCCTATCCACATATCAAACAAAGTACTTTTAGTCTTTATTAGTGGAAAATGACTCAAGTGAAGAACTAAGCTAGTGTACTATCATTTCTCATGAGTGGTTTTATGTGATTGAAATTGTTTGTTAATTGGAAAACATGAATATTTGTTTGATATCTTGATTTTGAAAGATGTATGTGTGATATTAAACTTGGACTTTGACAAAATCAAGCTTGTTTGATAATTTTGGCTCGGTGTTAAATTTGCCTTTATCCTAAAGTCACTAGGATTTGTTTGTTAATGATGCCACACTTTAATTTGATTTACTGAATAAAAATAATTAATTAAATTAATTAATTAATGTCCAATGATAAGTCACACTCAATTCTCGGTAAGGGAAGGAATATTCTGTTGAGGATGTCAATCAACAGTCAAACCTTTTAATGATGTCAGGTCAACAAAAGTCAAAACCCTAAAAACAATTGTTTTGTTTTAAAAAGTGAACTTTTCAGATCAAAAAGTAACCTTTTCAAAAAATTCAAATGAAGATTATGTTTCTTCTTTGATTTTGATGATGACCAACACAATCACCTGAGAATATGAAGGTTTGTGAGTGAGCAAAAACTAGGGTATATCCTAGTATTTGTTGGCAGCTCTAATAATTTCAACAAAACAACAATCGGTTTGTTATTTGAAGAAGATTAATTGCCTTATTTGAGTAAAAAACAACTCAAATATGATGTTTAAATATAGTGAATGGATTCAAAGTATTTAAATGAGTGTTTGATTGATGAAAAATGATAGAACAGTATTCGTATACTGTTTTATCGAAAATCCTTAGAAACCGATGAGATTTCAATGATTTTGTGATGTTTCTATTTCAAAAATAGTGTATGAATGATTTTGAGAGCTTTGTTAGCACCAAAAACACAGAATCTTCTTCAAAATGAATTAAACAGATGATTAACTCATGTTTTTGAATATTTGTTGAAAGTATGATGTAGAAGAAGAATGTGTGATGATTTTAAGCTCAAAATGTATGTTATGAAGCTAATGAACCACAGATATCATTTTGTTGAATAAGAGGATTGAAAATCAGTGTATGATTTAAGCTAAAGCTCTGATACCACCTGATGAAATTCGATACTCGATGGATCGAAAATTGCAATCGTATTGTTGCCGTTTATCAGATCTGTGATGCGGAATCTCACAGACCTGTTGATGATTTCAAGTGAAGATCTGTTGCAAGTTTTAAATGTATAATGATGAATGAATGATGAACAATCAAGAATACATATTCATAAAAATTTCATTCATTCTTATGGATGATGATGGTAGGAGATTACAAAGGGAGTTTGTAAGTAAATTCTTTCTCACACACACTCAACCTAATTGTTTCTCTCACTAGACTAATTCTCTCTCAATGCTTAGCAATGCTTAGAGTATAAAGTGACTACACTTAGTCTATTTATACTCTTAACATAAATGAACGAAATTACATTTAAGCCCTAATGATTACACAAATATTCTTCTAAGTCTGATAAGTTCTCTGTTGCTAATGCTTAACTGCCCGGTGCTGACATCATTCTGGACGACCGCTAATGTTGACTGTTGACTTTGACCATGGTTGACCAAGTTTGACCATGTTTGACTTTGGTCAATTTTCTTTCGTTTTGATCATATTTTCAGCATAGCTTCACCGTGTCGGTTTTGGTAATTATCATGAGATTCGGCACTTAGATTTTGGAAAGTATCATCTTCAAATAGTCCCATACTATAACACAGACTGCTTGTGTTTGCTATTTTAAGAAATTAAAATCGTGTATATATAGAGAATACTAGGTTATAATCCCGTGTATTACATGGATTAAACAAAAAATATTAAAATTTAATGAAAAGCTGGAAAATATAAAACACTATTTTGATATAACTAAATTTATGAATGAGTATGTACTTTAGTTAATAAAATATTTTTATTATTTTTTAACACTTTCATTTTAAAAAAGTGGTTTTTTAACTCGTATTTTAGAAATATGTTAAGAGACATTTTGTTCTAAGAATATTGCTTTTGAACAGTGTCAATTTTAATAGAAATTTCATTATTTCAAAACAATGAGTTTTAGTTATTTTTGTTTTATGAATACTTTTTGTATTTAATAAAAAATTTCTTTGACAAAATATCATTTTTATAAATATTTCATTATTTAAAAACTCCAGGTTTCAATTATTTTATTTAAATTTTTTAAAAAAAGATTTCATACAAAACCTTTATTTTTAAAAAAGATCGGTTTTAGAATAATTCATATGTGTAGAAGATACGTTATTAAAAAAAATTCATAGTTTCTTGTAGGGATTGAACCTAGAGGCTTGTAAAATCAATTCAAGATTTAGAAGATCAAGTCGCGCGAGAATCTGAAGTTGCCGCGTGATAAGTACATCTCGCGCGATAACTATGCGAGGACTTTATAGTTTTGTTTAAATGGTTGTTAGTTGATGTAATTTAGTAAGCTTTTGTCATTTCCTGAGTTCACATGTATTTTGTATCTTTCAAATCAGAGAGCAATAGGAATCGAAGTTTATTTACACTTGTGTTCATCTCTTGCTTATTCTATCTTTTTACCGTGATGATTATATTCCGTGTTCTTGTCATGAGATCGATCTGACTGTTAAGTATTGATCCTTACAATTGGTATCAAAGCTTGGTTTGCTCTAGATCGATTGAATTGAAGATTGAAGATTGTTTTTGAAGTGTTATTGAGCTTCAAATTGGAATCCTTTGAAGATCGACTTGATTTCAACTGTTTTTGATCACTTTTGAAGATGTTGAGAGTTGTTATGCTATTGATTGAATATTTGATTGTGTTCATGTGATTAAACGAGCTTAATTCAATCAATTAGAGACACTTAGGATCAAAATTGAACCTAAATCACTAATTGAAAGTTTAATCAATTAATTTTTTAAACAATTTGGTGAAATATTGAAAGTGGAATCTTTGAATTTGGGAAGAAAATTGAAGAGGCGAAAACTTGTTGATCGTACGCGAAAAGTTCCTATTCGCACGAGAAGTGTGTGTTTCACAGAAGATTGTTGGCAAGTTTGTTACAAAAGATTCCTTTCACGCGAGAAGTTTCTATTTTCGCAAAATTTAGTTAGGAAAGTAACCACGCGAGAAGTTGGTGTCTGTTCGCGTGAGAACTCTAATCTTCGCGCGAGAACTTCAAGTTAGAAACTTTCTGAAAAGTTTGATTTTTGAATTTCAAGATGGTAAATCTAAAGCATATCACTGTTACCCTTAACCTCGACAATGAGATTTGAACTAGCACAAAACCTCCTAGACTTCTCAGCGAAGAAGATTATCCGGACTGGGTTTATCGTTTTAAGAATCATGTTGTTTACACCGAACCCCGAATGATGCGATCAATTAAACAAGGACCATATTTCCTTGTGTATAACAATGATAAGGGAGAGTTAGTGCCCAAACTAGAACACCTCTAGGATGAGGAAGACGTGAAGAAACTTGAGCTTGATGACAAAGCTTATGCTGCCATCACTATGACACTCGCTACTAAGATTGCTCAAAAGTTCAAGGATTTCAGAAAGGCTAAAGATTTATGGGATGCGATGGAGGAGCAGATAATGGGCAATAAATATATGAGAGTGAGCCGAAAGGATATGTTAAACCAAGAGTTTAATATGTTTAATCATGTGCTGGGTGAGACATTGGAGGCTCAAATGTCTAGATTTGTTAAGCTAATAACAAAGATGAAGAGTACTAGAATTACCTTGGAGAATATTTATGTACCCAAGAAGCTGTTGAACTCATTACCCTACAAATGGAACAATAACTTCACTACTATCAAAAGAACCAAGGATCAGTTCACTTTGTACCTCAGCGATCTCATTTCAACTATCAAGTCATATGAAATGGATGACAAGCAAAGAGCTGGAAATTATATCAACACAATAAGAGCTGAAGCATCTGCATTATATGCAAAAATGGCTAGTAATCCTAATTACTATGTCAACTATTCCTAGTTGTGTCAATAACAAGCAACTCGTTCTGTTAATCCTAATGTCAAAGATTCACCCATACCTTAGTTTCAAGACTCTCATTAAAACTATTACAATCCAATGCAATCTCAACCTCAACCTCAGATTTTTCCACAAAGTCAATCCACTCAAAACACACAACAAGCATTTGTTGTTAATTCCAATCCAACCAAGCAAACCATTCAAATAGCTAAAGAGCATCTGGCTCTATTCACTACCTTCATGAACAACTATGAAGCTTTCATAGCTGGAAGACTCAGTGCACCCAACATCTTAGTTGATGACTTGCAACAAGTTAATCCTGATGATGTTGAAGAAAATGATATAAAGTATCAGATGGCTATGGTGGTGTACCGGAGAAAGAATTTTGCAAGAAGAACAAGGAGGAAGATGTTTAGTTTAAACAATTCGAGCAAAATTGGGTTTGATAAAACAAGTTTGAGATGTTATAACTGTGACAAACCTGGTCACTTTGCAAGAGAATGGACTGAGGGAAGATCAAATCAAACTGACATTGGAAAGAAGATGGTGACTGTGGAGGTAGAGTCGAAGGGAGATAAAGCAAGCACATCAAATAACAAAGCTTTGGTGTCTCAGACCAATGAAGATTATGATTGGCCAGACCAGATGGAGATTCAGGATATCAAACTATCTACTGCTTTGTTAGCTGAAATTCAAACTGATGAAGAAAGTGTTGATGAGAATATACTTGCTGAGTTCGTGTATGATGATTTGATAAAAGGGATATTTGCTGAAGATGTTTGTGAGAATGTTGAAAGGGTGCTTAATGAAAAAGCTATTGAGATTACTCCAGCTCGATCAAAAAGGACTGAAGAGAGAAAGGAAGACGTTAAAGAAAAGGCTGTTGAGTTTACTCCTGCTTGTGATGACAATGTCAATGCTGTTAAGATCACTCCGGCACCTGCTTGTGATGACAATGTCAATGCTGTTGAGATCACTCCGGCATCTAAAGCAGAAGAAAATATTGAACTGAAAGCTTTTATGGTAAAAGTTACACCCGAAGAGAAGAACAAGCAAGAATAGTCTAATGAGGTACATACTAATCTTTGTTCAAACACATGTTTAGAAAAGGTTCATAGATACAGAATTCACAACAAACGCTTGATTCTAGGAGTTGAAAAACTTCAATATCAAGCTCATAAATATAAAAATGATGAGAAATTTTTTTAAAGAAAAGATAGAAGGATTAAACAAATAAATTTATAAATCAAAATAGGATCTTCATGATAAAGTTTTTAACATAAAGGATTTGACAACACGTAACAATGAACTATCTTTAGATATTAATAAAGTTAACAATGAACTTTTATCTGCAAAATTAACTGTTGAAAAATTTGAGCTATCCTCAAACATGGTTGAAGGAATAATCAAGTCTGAAATGACTCAGAAAACTAATAGTGGTAAAAGTGGAGTTGGATATTCTAACATAGCACCACCAATTAATCTGATTATACATGTTTACCTTCATTAATTACTACATCAAATGAAGAAACCTACGAATTAGGTTTTAAATCAAAACCAGACTTAATAACTATAGTCAATGTTTCACTGACTGTTGACCCTATCATAAAAACTGAAATTAATCATGATAGTTATATTGCAAAAAGTATGAAGAAAGAAGGGCTGGTTGAAGATTAGGAAAGTGATGATGAAATAGATTTTAAGAAAAATAAAAGTTGTAATGAAAAATTTTCATGTAAATCATCATCGGTTATCAAATGAATTTTAGATGTTTTTATTTCTACAAATAATTGTTCAAAAATGTCTAGCAAACAACATAAACTAAAATCAAAAACAGATTTTAAAGATAATGAAAGAAAATGTGTCACAACATCAGTATCTGACTTGAAAACTGAATTCAAGAACAAATTTATTTCAAAATGCAACATAAATAAAAAAGATCATATCTTTAAAGAAACGAATGCAAGTTTCTTTAAAAATAAATCTTTTATTACTACTAACTCTGTGAAACAAGATGTTTGTAGATCAGGTATCAAAGAAACTTGTCCTATTCTAGTACTTACGACTCAAACGATTAAAGCTACAGTTCATGCCTCATCAGCTTCAAAAATGAATCAAACTATTAGGAATAGTACCTCAACTCTTCTGGACATATCTAGAAAAGTTCTTAATAAAAGAGAGAAAAGAGAGACTGTTAAAGAATCACAAGGCCAAAGAAATACTAAAGCCAGATTCTTTGATAACTGTAAAAGTTATCATCAACAGTTTATGAGAAAAGCACGAGAGCAGAATGTGTATAATAAAATGTGTTGTTATGTATGTGGCAGGCCAAATCATAAGGCTAGAAATTGTAATAATCAACATCAACTGTCAAGCAAACAAATATTTCACAACTTAATTTCAAAGAAACAAAAACAACTTTGATGAAAGCAATGTGCTCAAGAAAATGGTAGGTGGGGTATATAAACAACAATTGCGCAAATATTGAACTATTCGCATCGCAACACTGTTTGTCACACTCTCAAAATTTCTAACTGTTTAAACTTATTATTGTTGATATACGAGTTCATTATTGTCACATATTGATTGTTTAGGGATTGATAAGGTAGATTTCTTGTTTTTGATTGTGTTTGTATGTGTTCGAACATTAACTGAACTAATGAGGACAAATAGACATGAAACTGAAAGAAATTAACCATATGAAACCTTATTAATGACTTAATCGACACCTAATGAACATGTTTTAATGGTTAAAACAGATTGAGATTGCTCAATTTGAAAATCTAAAATTTCAGACTTATCGCGTACAAAAAGCCATTGGAATATGAACAGACGCGATAAGTTTTCAAAATGTTCGGAACCATTCTCTTGACTTTCTGACTTGTTGCGCCAACAGTTGACCTATGGTCAAACTTTGTTTCATGCGAATAGTTGACCTTGTTGCACGACAAGTTAGTCTTGAAAAAAACAACTATTCGCATGCGAGTGGTTATAGTCATGCGAAAAGTTTAGAATTCATTTCAAAAAATTTTCTAACTCTAGAATTACTGTGTACAAGTAACTAATCAATCTTTGTCTATAATAATCTTTCAGATGGCTCAACAAATAGTTTTTAATAAAAACCATAATGCTGTTGCTTTCCTTGGAGACATACCTAATGATAAGGCATTGTTCAGATCTATGATTGACGGTCTAAAAACTTCCCGAATACACCATGCTATTACTGCTAAATCCACTATCTACACTGATATGGTTGACCAGTTCTAGATTACAGCAACCAATGAGAGAGATGCTCAGGGAGAACCCTGTATTTCGGCCATGATCAAGGGAAAGAGTATAGTTATTACTACGAAGGTGATCAACGGTGTTGGAAGATCAGCCAAATTTGCCAGTTAAGATTGATAATGACATGACGAGAGACTGTCTTAAGAGGATGTGTTATGATTATTAGTATCCATCACTGGAGAAGAAATACTTACTCTATTCTGGAAGTATTTACTTTATGTGGTGATTCACTGTTTACTCAACCTAAAGGCTGGGATGGATAGCCTAAGTGCTGTATTCGGATCCCTGGTGGTTTCACTAGTCGATGATTTACCATACAACATATCCAAGGCTATGTTTGCTAAGATGTAGAAGAACATGATTGCTGCTACCGGGAAAAGTTTATCATGTACCCTAGATTTGTACAGATGATAGTGAATGCTGCTCACCCTAACTTAGCAGTGTCCGATTTATCCACCTATGCTATTATGGTGATGAAGAAAGACATATTCACTTATTTAATGGGAGCTTGTGGTAATGCCTGGGATGGTACACATTTTGCCAAGCTCGGCATATTTGTCAAAGGATATCAAGCAGATGCTCAACGGCAAGAGGCTGATGCCCACCAAGCTGATTGGCTGGTCCATCTACTAATCCTATTGAAGATGCTCTAGAAAGTTCTCAGGGAGTTTGGATGTCAGATATAGATGAGGTGAACACCTGGTTCACAGATAGTGAGAGTGAAATGGATAGTGACCAGATCGAGAATGTTTCGTATTTGCTGCAAGAACATCCTAGAGTGCAAGAAACTCCAACCAAATACACTGCTGAGGAAAGACACGTTGAATTTGTTCCTGAGGATTCTCCGTCTACTCAGAGGAGAAAGAAGAGGATGGCTAGGAAACATGCTGACTCTGATAGTCCACGTGGGAGGGGTAGAGAACGAGGTGTGTTACGTAAGCGTTGAACCCCGATGACCACTGTGTTAACAAGTTTTGATATTCCTATGTTTGAGACTCCAGTCACAGCAAGTGAGGCTACACCATTAGAGACACCAGTGATTGTTACAGAATCAACAACTGTAACATCATCAACTATGCTTGCTGTTGATGATGTAATGAGTACACCTCCAGGAGCTCAGGGGATACATGAGACAGTTGGTATGGAAGAATTTCCCAACACTCCTCCTACATAGAGACATGGTGCTAGTACATCATCTAGTTCACCTACACCTGTCACTCTTAAATAGTGTGTACATACTTTTGAAAGATAGAGAGATGATAGAAAAGACTCAACATATCTACGATTTACATGTAATAAATCAAGAGAAATGCAAGACGATAAAGAGTTTGGAGCATCAGCAACAGTTCATGTTTACTTATATACAGATCATGGAGCAAAATATCACCTCACTTCTCGTGTTCCTTTCTCGTTTACTCAGCAATGAACCATGAAAGTTTGAGAGTCAAGTGGACAACAATCTGCTGGTCCCGAAGTTGTTGATGATCCCACTATTGCTATAGAGCATGTCATTGATCCTGTTATGACTGAAAGGACAACAGACACTGTTAATGTTGATCAAGAGCTATCTTCTACTGTTCCTACTTCGGCTACTAAGGATCAACCTGTAGATGAGAGTTTCTTCTCATCTAGCTCCTCGCGAATAAAATCAATTCAAATTAAAGATTTTGAATTCAGATAAAATATAATTTGAATTAAGATATACATGTATTTAATAAGTAATATACTAAATCATGCCTATTCCTAACCCAGTTCATGATGATGACTACTTGGAGATGGTGGATTTTAGTTGTGATGAGGAAGATGATATTGATGATTAAGAAGATGATGATGATGGTGATGATAATAAGAAGGATGATAATGATAACAAGAAGGATGATGATGATGATCAGGGCGGTGATTTGGTCTCAGCTGCTGGTGCTTTTGGATCATCGGGTTCTACTAAAGTCTTCGGACCAAGTCTAGATGATATAGTTGACTTTACTCCATTAGATCCTGGTACTGAAGAAACGTATGAGAAAGAGTTCTATATATTTCAGCAACAGATTCTTGCTGAAGACTTATCGTACACACCATGCTATTACTGCTAATCCCACTATCTACACTGATATGGTTGGTCAGTTCTGGATTACAGCAGCTAATGAGAGAGATGCTCAGGGAGAACCCTGTATTTCAGCTACAATAAAGGGAAAGAGGGTTGTTATTACTGCGGAGGTGATCAACAGTGTCTTACTATTGTAATTTCAGCCAAATTCACCGGTAAAGATTGATGATGACGTTGTGAGAGACTATCTTAAGAGGATGGGTTATGATCACCGGTATCCATCACTGGAGAAGAAATATTTACCTCCATTATGGAAGTATCTATTTCATGTGGTGATTCATTGCTTGAGCAACCTAAAGGATAGGATGGATAGCCTAAGTGCTGTGTTCGGATCCCTACTGGTATCACTTGTCGATGATTTACCATACAACATATCTAAAGCTATGTTTGCAGAGATGCAGAAGAAGGTAAGTGCTTCTGTGGGGAAGAAGTTTATCATGTACCCAAGATTTGTACAGATGATAGTGAATGCTGCTCACCCTAAGCTATCAGTGTCCGCTTCATCCACCTATGTTGTTATGGTGATGAAGAAAGACATATTCACATAATTGATTGGAGAACGGGGTAATGCCCGGGATGGTACTCACTTTGCCAAGCTCGGTAGATTTGTTGAGGGATATCAGAAGAAAGCTCAACAACAAGAAACTGTAGCTCCTCAAGCTGATACAGCTGGTCCATCTACCAATACTGCTCAAGATGCTTTAGAAAGTTCTCAAGGAGCTGGGTTGTCAGCTGAAGATGAGGTAAACACATGGTTCACAGACAGTGAGAGTGAGATAGATAGTGACCAGATCAGGAATGTGTAAGGCCCGACCCGGGAAACCCCATAGCTGGAATAGTTAAACAAAAAACCATTTCATAAATTATTAATAACTTTTGCCCAGAAATACATCGTTGTCATAAGTTTCAGAAGAATATTTAGTTGTATTATAAGACAAAAATATTATTTCTGCATAACATGGATGCCAGACATTATTTTCCAAGTAACTTCAATCTTGTACCATCCCCAGCAACATCGTTACCTGCCAACTGATATGCATATAAAAAGTCAGCATTGCTGAGTGAATTTTAGTTTTGATAATATAGAAAATATACATTTTTACACGCTTCACTTGTGATCATCCATCATTATACATAATTGTTCAATAGGAAATCCATTATCTTTCTTTCCTTCATTATCTTTCTCTTTCATTAATTAGGATTGCACAAAGCAAGAGCCTATATTGTTGGTTAGCAACAAATGCCGAACCCCTGTCAGCAAACGTTTATCATGGTAGCTAACCCTTGACAGTTGACCCACACTGCTAGGCATGAAGCCTGCTCATGCATACGGGTCCCATTCATTCATCGGTCAATCACAAGGATTATACCCTAGATGGGCATCTTGAATTAGCCACACATCAGTTGAGCTAATGACAACAAGGTCGTGCACCTTATTCCATTGTGCTTGCAAGGCTTTTCATTTATTATAAGGGCACGGGGGTAACATTCATTAGGTTAAACTGTCTTTCTTTTATTCCTTTGTGACCACATATTTATGAATAATACTATTAAGCTATCCATTATCTTATAATCACATATCATGAAATATTAAATACTCATAATAGCAGCACATAAGAAAAAAAATCAAACATGTAATTTAAGCCCCTGAACTTATGCCAACAATCAACTAGCAAACTCAACACTAAAACTAATACTTCTAAAAGCAACCATAAGCTTTGGAAGAAAATAAGTTTCGGAAGAAACTAAGCTTAGGAAGAAAACTAGCTTTGGAAGAAAATAAGCTTCGGAAGAAAATAAGTTTCGGAAGAAACTAAGCTTTGGAAGAACACCAAGCTTCGGAAGAAAACTTGATTTGACTTTTATATCTCACAATAAGAAACATTAGACAAGCATAAACTTCTATTAAACATAAGTACCAAGCACTTCAATTCTATACCCAAAATTTCAGAATAAACCTAAGTGTTCACAGAACATGAAGTAGGTATACAGCGGATGACTTAAATGTTAAGTGCCCACAGCGGAAGCCAAAGCCCACAACGGATGACCAAAGTCTGTAACGGATGAACTAAATACTAAGTGTGTTCACAGCGGATGACCAAAGTTCACATCGGACGACCAAGGTCCACAGCGGACAGCCATAGCCCACAGCGGACAATTTCACTAACACTTATGTCCAGCTTATGTGAATTCTAGTCTCATAAAACATCTTAAAACGTAAACTTAGCTTAGATCTACAAGAAGCATTTAGATCATCATGAACATCAGTTATCAACACTGAAATCTTTAAAAACACCCATATTTCTGTAAAAGTCATCTTCACCATGGAAAAATATAGTTTGCCAAGAAACCTAGTTTTAATACACATATCAGCTCAAAAAAGTAGAAAACATGTAAAAGAGGGGATCTAGAACTCACCTTAAACGGCCTTCGAGCCAAACACCTCAAACCCGAGAGCAAACCTGGAGTTCTAACACCTAAACACACGTAAAGAAGCAACTAAACACATAGAAACACACAGAAATCAGTCCAGAAGCTTGAACCCGACTGAAATCCGAGAAGAAACATGATTAAATCTTACCTTCTGGGAGAATTCTTCTACTTTCTCACTCTAGAACCGGTGGGAGTCCTTTATCTCACTCTAGCCGTATGATTTGAGTGCATGGGGAGAGTATGGGCGGCCTTACCTCCTTTTTAACCCCATTATGGGCTGGTTTGGACCTTGTACACTTTCAACCCTTGCTTTTTGAAATAAAACCCCTTTTGCTCCCTTACTTTTCTTTTCTTTTCTTTTCTCTCTTTTTTTTTTAAATTTTCGGGTGTTACAAGTCCACCCTCTTATATAGGTTTCGTCCCCAAAACCAGTCACTCCTTAAAGATATTTGGGTAGTGCCATCTCATTTCTTCCTCTGACTCCCAAGTGGCCTCCGATCCCTTGTGATGCTTCCATTGCACTTTTACTTGGCTAATCACTTTATTCCTTAACCGTTTCTCCTTCCGGTCCAAAATAGCCACTGATTGCTCCACGTAATTCAACTTTCATCAACCTCAATGTTTGTGAGAAACAATATCTCCTTCCGCCAAGCACTTCCGTAAGTGAGATACATGGAACGTAGGATGATCCCATGTAGCTGATCGGGAAGTTCCAGCCTATATGCCACTTCACCAACTCTGGCAATGATTTTGAATGGCCCATATACCTTGGGCTCAACTTCCCTTGCTTTCGGAACCTGATAATCCCTTTCCAAGGAGATACTATCAACATCACCTTATCTCCCACTTAGAACTCAATTGGCCTCCTTCTCTTATCAGCGTAGGACTTCTACCAGTCCTTAGCTGCCTTCATAAAGGCCTTGATCATTTCCAACTTCTTCGATGTGGCCTCAATGATCTTGATACTTTCTAACTCCCTCTGCCCGATATTACCCAACACACCAGGGTTTTGTATCGTCTCCCATACAACATTTAGAATAGTGGCATGCCTATACTGGCATGATAACTATTGTTGTAGGAGAACTCTGCCAATGGTAGATGTTCATCCCAACTTCCACCAAAATCAATAATGCATGCCCGGAGCATGTCTTCCAAGGTCTGAATGGTCCGTTCTGATTGACCGTCTATCTGAGGGTGGTAAGCTGTGCTAATGTGTAACCTCGTTCCCATCGCATCATGAAATTTCTTCCGGAACTTGGAAGTGAATTGAGTGTCCCTATCAGAAACAATAGACACCGGCACGCCATGACGAGTTATAATCTCCTTGATGAACAGTTTCGGGAGCCTTTCTGACGAGTAGGTCTCTCGGATTGGCAAGAAGTGAACACTCTTCGTTAAGCGGTCTACAATCACCCAAATGGTATCACATCCTCTCGCCGTCGAGGTAATTTCATGATTAAGTCCATGGTGATGTGTTCCCACTTCCATTCGGTATATCCAAGGGTTGGATCTTCCCGCATGGCTTCTGATGCTCCGCCTTCACTTACAAACAAGTGAGGCACTTACTCACAAACTCCACTACGTCACGCTTTATTCCCGACCACCAGTAATCTTTCTTCATATCCTGATACATCTTGCAACACCGGGATGAATTGAGTATCGAGTCTTGTGAGCCTCATCCATGATCTTCCCTCGTAGATCTCCATAACGAGGAATCCAAATCCGCCTGAAGCGGGTTCTAACACCGAGAGTGTTCTCACCCAACTCCGCGATTAGGCCCTTCATCTGCTCGGAGTTAATTCGATCCTCCTTTAGAGCTTAGTCCTGAAACTCCTTAACTTGCTTCATTACATCAGAAGTCATGATCATCTGATAAGCCTTTACCTAAATTGGCTCGGGTCTCTCCTTTCTACTAAGGGCATCCGCCACCACATAAGCCTTGCTCGTATGGTAGGGGATCTCACAGTTATAATCCCTGATCAACTCTAACCACCTCCTTTGCCCCATATTGAGATCCTTTATGCAAAGAAGTACTTCAAGCTCTTATAGTTAGTGAAGATAGTGCTTTCTCCTGCTCTAGACCCCATATAAACTTCACATCCTTATAGGTCAACTTAGTCAATTATTAAGCTATCTTGGAGAAGTCTTGAATGAATCTTCTGTAATAGCCCGCCAAACCCAAGAAGCTACGGATCTCAGATGGCGTCGTTGGGGACTTCCATTGCATCACCACTTTAACTTTCGCCGGGTCTACCATAATCCCTTCAAGATTAACCATGTGACCCAAAATCTGAACCTTGCAACCAGAATGCTCATTTGGAGAACTTGGCGTACAGCTTCTCTCTTCTAAGCATCTCCAACACCTCGCGGATGTGACTAGCATGCTCTTTTTCGCTCTTCGAATAAATCAGGATATCATCAATAAACACGATCATTGATTTATCTAGCATAGGTCGACTCACCCGATTCATCAAATCCATAAAAGCAGCTGGCGCGTTGGTTAAACCAAAAGACATAACAAGAGACTCGCAATGTCCATAACGTGTACGAAAAGGTCCATAACATGTACGAAAAGCTGTTTTAGGAATATCATGCTCCTTCACCTTCAGTTGGTGGTATCCAGATCAGAGATTTGTCATCGTGAACCAACTGACACCTTAGAGCTGATCAAACAAGTCATCAATCCTTGGTAACGAATACCGGTTCTTCATAGTCAACTTATTCAGCTCACGGTAGTCGATGCGCATTCTCATTCTACCGTCCTTCTTCTTCACCACCAAGACCGGAGCACCCCACGGAGAGATACTCGGCTGCTAGCCAATCCATCCCTAGGACTAAATTGAATCCGCCTAATTACATCACGAACAACCTAGTAGAGAACCTATGGCCTTCCAACCCTATGTCACAATCCTCTACCATAACAGAAATCCTGGCAGACTTACCAATGGCAGTTTCTACACCGAAGGGCTCATTAATCTTTCTACTCTTAATGGGTAACTTATCATAGAAGGCAGAAGAAATAAAACTTCTAATAGCACCAGAATCAAAAGCACAGAGGCACAAGTTTGGTTACTAGGAATGTACCTGACACCACGTCGGGGTCCACCCTAGCCTCCTCCCGGGTCATAGTGAATCCCCTGTCTTTAGCCCTCTACCCCTCCTTCTTCTTCTCGATCCTTTGCCTTGCCCCAGAGTTGTCAGCCCTCGGCTTCTTGCAGTCCCTACTCATATGCCCCATCTCGCCATAGTTATAACACCTAACCATGCGACAATCTCTTGCCATGTGGCCCTCCTTCCCATACTTGAAGCAGAGGTTAGATCCCCACCTACATTCTCACACATTGTCTTTCCCACACTTGTTGCACACCTTCACCCCTACATCAGTTGCAGCCACCTTACGACCCTCTACCTTCGCCCTTTTGCCCGTGGGAGTGAAATCACCACTACCAAAATCTTTTCCACTCAAGTTCTTCCCTCTCCTTTCATCTACCCTTACAACCCTAATGACCCCAGTCACCACAGATGGCAGAATCGTGTGCATGAATTGAAGGACCCCCTCAACTATAGCCTCCTTCACTAAGGCCTTCAGATCAGCGCACTCATCCCCACCTTCATGGTGATGAAGCTCGAGCACTTCTGGTGCCGTTTCGGCAGTCTTAGGCCTGTTCCTCGTGACACGCGACCCAACACTACATCTACCACGACCTCCACCTCGGGAAGCCTTCGAAGACCTACCACCAGCCATCTCTAAGCGCTATAAGATTCAAACACCAACACGGTCATTCAAGGTAGTAGCTCAGATTATGTCAAGTATAGTAAGTCCCTAACTACAGTAGCTAGTTGTGATTAGCCACTTTCTCTTCATTCTCCAAGCATTTCCTATCCTGACTACGTTAGTATCCAAATCTACTAAAGGCACATAAATCAAATAGCACATGCATATAATACCGGTTAACTTTAAGAAAATTATCTGATGGCACGTAGCTACTTGGGCTAGCATCCCTCCATTTGGTCCCATTTTCAGTTTAAGTTTAGGTTTTGAAAATAATTTACCCAATTCTCTTAAACTTTGGCTCTGATACCAACTTGTAAGGCCCCGACCCAGGAAGCCCCACAGCTGGTCATTCATAGCACTTTACACATTAAAATACATTGAAGTAAGAAATCATGGCAGTGGAATAGTTAAACAAAAACCATTTCATGTATTAATAATAACTTTTGCCAAGAAATATATCGTTGTCATGAGTTTCAAAAGAATATTTAGTTGTATTACAAGACAAAATTATTATTCTGCATAACATTGGATGCCAGACTTTATTTGCCAAGTAGCTTCAATCTTGTACCATCCCCAGAAACATCGTTACCTGCCAACTGATATGCATATAAAAAGTCAGCGTTGCTGAGTAAGTTCTTGTTTTGATAATATAGAAAATATACATTTTACACGCTTCACTTGTGATCATCCATCATTATACATAGTCGTTCAATAGGAAATCCATTATCTTTCTTTCTTTCATTATCTTTCTCTTTCATTAATTAGGATTGCACAAAGCAAGAGCCTACATTGTTGGTTGGCAATAAATGCCGAACCCCTATCAGCAAACATTTATCATGGTAGCTAACCCTTGACAGTTGACACACACTGCTAGGCACGAAGCCTGCTCATGAATACGGGTCCCATTCATTCATTGGTCAATCACAAGGATTAGACCCTAGATGTGCATCCTGAATTAGCCACACATCAGTTGAGCTAACGACAACAAGGTCGTGCACCTCATTCCATTATGCTTGGAAGGCTTTTCATTTTATAAGGGCCCGGGGTAACATTCTTTGGGTTACACTGTCTTTCTTTTATTTCTTTGTGACAACATATTTATGAATAATACTTTTAAGATATTCATTTTCTTATAATCACATATCATGAAATATTAAATACTCATAATAGCAGCACATAAGAAAAAAAATTAAACATGCAATTTAAGCTCCTGAACTTATGCTAACTATCAACTAGCAAACTCAACATTAAAACTAATACTTCCGAAGGCATCCATAAGCTTCGGAAGAAAATAACTTTCAGAAGACACTAAGCTTCGAAAGAAACTCAGCTTCGGAAGATAACTAGCTTCAGAAGAAAATAAGCTTCAAAAGAAAATAAGTTTCGGAATAAACTAAACTTCGGAAGAAAATAAGCTTCGGAAGAAGCTAAGCTTCGAAAGAAAACCAAGCTTCGGAAGAAAACCAAGCTTCGGAAGAAAACCAAGCTTCGGAAGAAAACTTGATTTGACTTTTATATCTCACAATAAGAAACATTAGACAAGCATAAACATACATTAAACATAAGTACCTAGCACTTCAATTCTATTCCCAAAGTTTCAGAATAAACCTAAGTGTTCACAGCGCATGAAGTAGGTATACAGCGGACGACTTAAATGTTAAGTGTCCACAACGGATAACCAAAGCCCACAGCGGATAGCGGATGAACTAAACACTAAGTGTGTTCACAGCGGATGACAAAGTCCACAACGGACGACCAAGGTCCACAGCGAACAGCCATAGCCCACAGTGGACAATTGCACTAACACTTATGTCCAGCTTATGTGAATTCTAGTTTCATACAACATCTTAAAATGTAAACCTAGCTTAGATCTACAAGAAGCACACTTAGATCATTATGAACATCAGTTATCAACACTGAAATCTTTAAAAACACCCATATTTTCGTAAAAGTCATCATCACCATGGAAAAACATAGTTTGGCAAGAAACCTAGTTTTAATACACATATTAGCCCCAAAAAAGTATAAAACATGTAAAAGAGAGGATCTAGAACTCACCTTAAACGGCCTTCGATCCAAACACCGCAAACCCGAGAGCAAACCTAGAGTTCTAACACCTAAACACATAGAAACACATAGAAACACATAGAAATCGGTCTAGAAGCTTGAACCCGACTAAACTCCGAGAAGAAACACGATTAAATCTTACCTTCTGGGAGAATTCTTCTACTTTCTCACTCTAGAACTGGTGGGAGTCCTTTATCTCACTCTAGCCGTATGATTTGAGTGCATAGGGAGAGTATGGGAGGCCTTACCTCCTTTTTAACCCCATTATGGGCTGGTTTGGCCCTTGTACACTTTCAACCCTTGGTTTTTGAAATAAAACCCCTTTTGCTCCCTTACTTTTCTTTTCTTTTCTTTTCTCTCTTTTTTTTAAAATTCTGGGTGATACAGAATGTTCCCTATATGTTACAAGAACGACCCAGAGTGCAAAAACTCCTACCAAACGCACTGTTGAGGACATAGACACCGATTTTGTTCCTGAAGATTCTCCATCTACTCAGAGGAGAAAGAAGAGGATGGCCAGGAAAAGTGCTAATTTTGTTAGTCCACGTGGGAGGGGTAGAGGACAAGGTGTGTTGCGTAAGCGTCGGACCCCGATGACCTCTATGTTGACGAGTTCTGATATTCTTGTGTCTGAGACTCCAGTCACAGGAAGTGAGGCTACACCATTAGAGACACCAGTGATTGTTATAGAATCAACAACTGTAACATCATCTACTATGCCTGCTGTTAATGATGTGATGAGTACACCTCTAAGAGATCAGGGGATAGACGAGATAGTTGGTATGGAAGATTTTCCCAACACTCCTCCTGCACAGAGACATGGTGCTAGTACTTCATCTAGTTCACCTATACCTTTTACTCTTGAACAGTATGTACATACTTTGGAGAGAGAGAGAGATGATAGAAAAGACTCAACAGATCTACGATTTACATGCACTAAATTAAGAGAAAGACAAGAGGATAAAGAGTCTGGAGCATCAGCAACAGTTCATGTTTAGTTATATACAGATCATGGAGCAGAACATCAGAGACCTCACTTCTTGTGTTCCTATCTCATTTACTCAACAACGAACCACGAAAGTTAGAGAGTCAAGTGGACAGCAATCTGCTGGTCCTGAAGTTGCTGATGAACCCACTACTACTACAAAGCATGTCATTGATCCTGTTATGACTGAAAGAATGACAGACACTGCTAATGTTGATCAAGAGCCATCTACCACCGTTCCTACTTCGGCTACTAAGGATTAACCTATAGTATTTACTGGAGAGGCGTTTGTGTAGCCTGAGCATGACATACCTATCCCTAACCCAGTTCATGATGATGATGACTTGGATATGGTGGATTTCAGTTGTGATGAGGAAGATGATATTGATGATAATGATGATTATGATGATGATGATGTATGTGATAAAGAGAAAGGCTGGTGCTATAGAGTATTATCAAGATGAGCATGACTTTCATACACTCAGAGCTTTAGATTTATATGATGTGGGTCGTGTTCCATTTGTTAATCCGAGAAATTATGGAAAGGGGAATTAGATTAGAAATATGATATGGAGACAGAGTAAGACCAACTTCAAGGACTTCAAAACAGCCAAATCTAAAGTCATTGAAGATTAGACGCGTATAGACCCAAACACTAACAAGCCAATGAAGATAAGGGTTTACAAGCATCCTATATATGCTAGGAAGATCCCTATACACACTCTTGTGCCAGTTAACAGCTTATCAAAGCTCATGTGGTGAAGTTACGAGAAGGAGACGGGTCACGCGTTAATACACTGTGTAGACAAAGATTATCGTATCATCGACCCTATGGATCTACTTAAGTTTGGAAGAGACTATTTGATGAGGTTGTAGGCTTGTCTGATTGCAGCTAATGAATTTGTTCATATTTTGGCGGCATAGTTCAGTTGGTTGATTACGAAGGCCCTGTACAACAAGATGTACACTTATGGGGGCAGTTACAAGGTTATAGATATAGACTTCTAAAGCATTGATTCATTGAGCCTAGGGGGAAATTATAGGGATTAAACTTAGAGTTGCCGCGCGATAAGTAAATCTCGTGCGAGAACTTTGTTGTTTAGTATAAATAGTTGTTAGTTGATGTAATTTAGTAACCTTTTGTCATTTCTTGATTTCGCATGTATTTTGTATCTTTCAAATTAGAGAACAATAGAAATCGAAGTTTATTTACACTTGTGTTCATCTCTTGCTTATTCTATCTTCTTACCGTGATGATTATATTCCGCGTTCTTGTCACGAGATCGATCTGATTGTTAAGTGTTGATCCTTACATTTCTAAAAATATTTTTTTTAAAAAGTGTATTTTTTAATCAAAATGTTTAGTTTTTAATTAATAAAAAAATATGTTTTAAAAAATTATTGATTTTAAAAAATTTGAAATGTTTAGAATAGAGAGAGAGAGAGAGAGAGAGAGAGAAGGAAAGATATAAATAGAGAGAGAGAGAGAATTTAACAATTAGTTATTTTAACTTTTTAAAAATTGATAAATGATTTGGGTAGAAAAATAAATGGTAGTGTTAATGTAATGGTGATATATGTACACCTAATGTAATCATTTATTAGTATAGATTACTAACGGATGACCAATGGGTTTTCGACAATGTTCAGTTGAAAAACTTAACCATATAATTTTGTAATGATTTTTGAAAAAAGTCTATTTATGAAGAACTGATTTTTGGGAAAGTTAGTTTATCTTTTCGGATGAATAAGCCGTCGGAAACCTCATACATAATTTTTTTTAAAAAGGTTATGTGGGGTGAACATCATCACCAAAGGATCACCAGTGTGGTTGCTAGTTTGCAACAAATTACCGAAGAGCCCTTTATTTTTTAAATAAAAATTCAATGTCATTCCTTTTGACAGATTCCGTCGGTAATCCGAAAATATTTTTCCAGACCTTGATGTCGAAAAGCATCCTTCGGTGAAGGTGCCAATAGTGTATATGACTTGATGTTCAATTTAACGCCCGGAAGTTGTGACTTGCCATTAAAATGTTTATCATTCGGCTCCTTTAAATGAACAAGAGAGTTTCCAGGTAGATAAATGAAAGGTTACATGTATTCATGCCTTACATTTTATCTACAGAATGTCATGGCATTTTGCACAGACAAATAGCTGTTTTTGTTCACATGTTTTCATTTAAGTTAAAGAGCCACTTAGATTCTCTTCACAGGTTTTCATTTTAACTCTTCTGTTGTCTCATCTATATTTTCATTTCCACATATCTGAGTTTTTTGAAACATGTAACTTTTTCCTCTTGGAATTTGGGAAGTCACGGAAAATATGCAACTCTTTCCTTTCTCAGCTTCAACCGACTTGATTTCTATCAAAACATTTTTTCTATTTTTGGCAAATTGGATTTTAATATTCCAAACTATAACCTTTGGCCGATAATAATCTATACTATCAAATTGGTCGATAATAATCTCAACTTTCAGTTTTGTTACCAATCGCAATCTTAGTAGCATAAATTTTATTGATTTACACTTAATTTTCACTCGTTTTTCAATTCATTTCATTGTGTTTCTCCTTACTTCATTCGCACTCACCATCATGAGCAAAATAATATGGAAATCAAGTGTAAACAAATAAATAATTATGTTACTAGGATTGCTTTTGACAACAAAACTAAAAGTTAAGATTATTATTGACCAATTTGATAGTATGGATTATTAACGGCCAACATGCGATAGTTTGGATAATTAAAATCCAATTTGTTTTTATTATGTAAAAACAATTGATATGAATATTTGTTTAAGGGGTTGGCTAACTTAGTCACCCATTTATATGTTCATTGTACTTCTTTAAAAACATAAAATCAATGATATATATAGTAATTAATGTGACAAGTTGAAGAATATGACTAGTGTAAGCATTACAAATACACGAAACATGTGACGTTTAACACAACTCATAGTTAAAATCAGTCATTTTATCATCTTAGCGGGGAAGCATCGATCATTTTATTAATTAATACACAGTTCCAGCAAGCAAGTTGGATTCCTGGTATTATTCTTTCTTGATTTCACACACAAAAAAAAAACACATCAAAAACCTACAATTTTTTCCCTGTGAAACAAACAAATCAGGTGGGTTTAGAGGTGTACAAACCGGTTCAAAGGGCCAAAACGATTCGGGTTTCAAACCGATCCGGTTTGGACCGGTTTTTTCTCAACCGGTTTGAACCCAAACCGGTCCAGTTCCTAAACCGGTTTCAAGCCCAACATTCTCAAACCTGTAAAACCGGTTCGATCCGGTTTGAAAACCGGTTCGGTCCCAAACCGGTATGGTTTTGTTCATCCTAAGTAATTGATTATAAATACATTTAGGGTAAATATGATACAATTAGGGTAAATCCAAAGTAATTCATTTATTATACATGAAAAATTAAATATGATTATTTGTTTTTATTTATAAATATTAAAACATAAAACATTTCAAAAGGCTTAAAATTAAATTTATTCAATAATTTAACTTTTAAAAATCAAAGATTACATAAAATATAGAATAAAGATACGATTCCAAACATATAAACAATTCAAATGACGTAGAATTTAAAAAAACTAAACATTTAAGCTAGTCGTTCTTCGTCTGTTCGTTGCATATTTGAATAATTTATTCTTCGCCACCAGAACCCGAGCTATTACGAAGATACTCATCATATGCCGCTTCATCATCGGTCATTCCGGGTGTCAATCCACCGTCTACTTCGTCTTCATATATTTTGGCTTCATATTCCAATTCTCCTTCAAGTGAGCATTTATCTTGTATTCTTTCAGCTGCATCCAAATAATCCTTCAAGCAAATACACATTTCAACTACTTCGGCAGTGAGCGGGTTCTTCGTATTGATATAATCCTGCCACTAACAGAAAAAGCAGATTCCGAAGCTACCGTGGAAGCTTGGACGGTTACTAAATCTCGGGCCATGGTGATTAGGGTTGGAAATTGATCTTCCTTACCTTTCCACCAAGCCAACAAGTTAAAAATTTAAAATCTTGTGCTGTCATGGTGGATAAAAAGTTTGTTCCACTATACCTCCCGAGTTCACTACTCAGAGTGTTATCACGTTGACTTTTATTACATTCATCTCTTAAAGTATTATACAAAGCAAACATTGGATCACTTGAACCTTCATCATATGCCGCATGCCTCATAGAATCATGTATGTTTGATGTTTCACCATATTTTTCTAAATAAACATCACACATTTGGCGTAAATGTGCGTTTAAATTAGCTTTTACACTTTGACCATAATATGAGTTTTCTTCTTCTAAATCCAAATTAAAAGTAATTTTATCAAATAAAGTTTCAACCCCCTACGTATTTAAGCAAGGGTTTAAGGCAGCGACACATGTAATAACCGGAGGTATTTCTTCAAAATATTTTTTAAGTTTTTCTTTCATTGGTGGTATCATATACTTATAAGGTTTATCCCTACGTGACTACTCATTTAATTATAAAGTCATTAAGTAATTTTGGTGAAGTACTAATGGACTCTTTGGATAATAAACTCTAAAAGTAGTTGTGGTTTTAAAAACATTAAACATTTTGGTTATTTATTCAATAATAGCCCAACCCGATGGATGGTAAGTCGAAGCCTTTCCACGACTCACCAAAGTATCGTGAAGGACTATTAAACTTTCTTTTTGCTCAATAGCCTTTTCAAATATATTACAAGTCGAATTTCATCTTGTAGGTACGTCCCAATTCGGACCTAAACTTATGGAATTCGTGTCTTTACAAAACTTACGATACCTACTATATTTTTTGTTACTACTAAAAATGTCACGTAACATTTTTTTAAAACTATATTTTACTGTTTCAATAGTTTTTAAACCCTCTTGAATAGCTAAGTTTATGATGTGCGTAACACATCGATTATGAAAAAACACACCGTCATAAATTGGTTTATATTTTAATTTTAGATGTTCTATCGCAAACGTATTATTTGACGAGTTATCAAAATATATTGACAAGATTTTGTTTTCCGGTTTATATGTTTTAATAACATTGTCAATAAAATAAAAAATATTTTGACCGGTGTGAGGATAATCAAACAATTCAAACGCAATCCTATATTTCATCATTTGCCACGAATCCTGTTCAACCAAATGGGCGGTGACACAAATGTATGAGTCCGGTGAACGATGTGGAGTCGACCAAACTTCGTTAGTTAAGTTAACACCGTTTTGTAAATTTTCAAAATAAGATATTAATTCATTTTTAGCTTTTTTCCATTTTTTAAGCAATCTCTTCTAAGTGTAGCACAACTTACATGTGTGTATCGCGGTTGGAGAGTTCGTTGAATTAGCCGAGTCAAACGTTCATTGTCGAAATGTTTGAATGGCAAGCTTTCTTGAATTACAAAATGCGTCATTTGCTCACGAACCGCATCAACGTCATAAGCCAAACATCCTTCGCTTGTCATCGAAGCTTGACCTCTAGACGGTTCACCTTTCAAAGCCTTACAATATTTATTCGCAATGTGGTTTTTCAAAGTTGTATTTGCATCTTTTTTGAAAAACTTATGACAAAACTTGCAACGAGTTTTGTTTGGACTGCTAGTCATTTGACATAAATCGTAATTGCACCATATTTTGTGATTCCTATTCGTAGGAATGATTGCTACCACCACGTTGCTTGAAGACGCATTACAACCAACAGATGATTGAGCACTTAATGAAGCCATTTCGAAATGAACGAGAGTATTGAGAGTTTTTTTGAATTGAACGTGAGAATTGAGCATTTGTTAGAATTGAGAGCGTTTTTGAGATTAGAGAGCGTTTTAAGTTGTTGTGGTTCAATCAAAACATACAATACGTATTTATACTAGTTTAATGGGGGTATAATGAGTAAAAAACGGTTATATAGCCGTTGCCTAACGGCTAATTTTTTTGAAAATAGGTTTGAAAATAGGTTCGAGAACCAGTTTGGTGAATCGGTTGGTGAATCGGTTTTACACCCACATGTAAGTTAACTATGATTAATGTCATATGATATTGAACTGTTCAAAATATTTCAAGTTGGTGGGTAATATTTCAAGTTGGTGGGTTGGGTTATGAGCTGGCACGTTGAATTCTACCGGAGCATGACTTATATTCTTATTTATGTAAGAAACTGTCAACCCTAATTAATACGAATCTTACACTATATTACATGTATTTCAAGGCCGTATATTAGAAGGATGATGGATGGTATGCAAATGTTATACCGGCTAACAAACAATGTTGCAAATTACATGGGTCATAGTGATGTCAAATGCCGGCCAATAGTTCATAGCTTTCAACTTACTAGTTGTATGGATCTTTAAGAGTTCTCTGTATGCCTCACAACACACCAATACATTCTAATGATTCCAATACACAACAATGTTGCAAATTACATGGAGCTGCAACACCACCGCCACCCCTCTTCTCGTCATAAGATTTGAAGACACGAGGAGTTCTCATCGTGAAATCCACCCCCTTCTTGACCGTTGAACTAGCCGTCAACCCCCCTCCACCCAAACAGCTCTTATCCCAAATACAAATTAAAAAAAATCTCCATAAATATCAAATTAACAATTTAATTTTTATACCACTCTAATTCCAAATCTCTCAAATATTTCTTTCTTTACATTCATACTATACTAAAATGTCCTGCCAATTTTATATTCCATCTTCGTCTCGGAGAGTTTTGAGTCCTATAAGTTGGAATTCTTTAGCCTTCTAATCAAATACGTCGACGAGGCTGAAAGTTCAACAAAAAGGATCTAGACATGTGATTATGTTGTGCCTAATAACGTTCTTATGAATGATTATTTAGGGGAGGACTCAAAATACAAATGCAAGATATTTAGAAATAGGTTTCAGTTGCTTCAAGATTTATTTCTACGGATCGTTGAAGACGGTGTTGTAAAACTCGGTCAACTCGGTCGAGTACCCAGTAATTGGTATGTACTAGTGACTCGGTCATATACTAAAGCGATTTTCTACATCTTGTCCAAATAACTCAAAATTGGTTGACCTCAGTCAAAATCATAATTAGGCGGTCCAACTCAGTCGAGCTCGGACCAACTTGAACAATTTGGATGTTCGTTCTTTTTTATCGATTTTTCTGTTTTTCACCAATTTTGTTGGCTTTTCATTGTTTTTTATAGAGATACATTTGAAGACAAGAATTAAATAATTACTATGTGTATTATATTATAAAATAAATATCAGTTTTTAAAATATTTTGATATTTGAACATGTATTGTTTTTATTTATATTGGTTTTTATATATTTTATTTATAAATATTAGTAAATTCATGATATTTGTTATATATATATATATATATATATATATATATATATATATATATATATATATATATAATTTCTTAAAAATTACTCCCTGCCTTGGACGAGTAATCGCAACTTCTTAGTTGACCGACCTGGCTGCGCCTAACGACTTCTACAACATTGGTTGAAGATATATGCAAACAACTTTGAATGGTTTCAAGAAGGGTTTGATGGGAGGTGCAAAGAATGTTTCCCGCTAATACAAAAATGCACATCGGTAATTCACCCTACACATACGACGCATATTTACCTATGTCTACGAGGACATCATGCGAGTGTCTTGAATATTTTTGCAACATTATTGTTATTTTATACTATGATGAATTTATATGAAGGCCCACTAACTATGACATTACATTATGTATGATGCGCTTTAATATAAACATGACATTCCTGGAAAGCTTTGTAACATTGACTCATTAGGCTTTGAGAAATTGTCCTATGTGATACCGAGGGCAATATCATTGAGGTGATCACGATGGGCCAATGGTCATTCTCGAAGCTATGGCATCACAAGGTTTATGGTTTTAGCATGCGTATTTAAGTGTAACTAGTTCTAACAATGACATCAATGTTCTCCATCAATCTCCACTTTTCACACCTGAATTTAATAGAACCGCCCCCGGTTGTCTGTTTCATTTTAAGGGGCATCAACATAAATGTGGTTACTACCGAGCCAACGGTATATATCCTTCTTGATAAAGTTTTATGGAATCATATTCTTATTCAGTTAAGTACCAAAAAAAATTAAAAAGGTGCAAGAGTCCGCAAGAAAAGAAGTGGACCAAGCTTTTGATGTTTTTAAATCAAAATGGAAAATACTTGCATGGCCGGCTAAGGTGATGAAGATAGAAAAATGAGAAATCAAATTTATGCATGCATTATACTTCACAATATGATTATAAAAAAACAACAATGCTATTTTTCCCGTCGAGACCCACCAACCAATCCAGTTGAGAACAAAAATATATTTTTGGAGTTGCTAATGAGGACAGACATTTTTAACCTTAAATTTAATCTCATGGAACACATTGCAAAGAATATGGATATCGTGGTTTCGGACGCCAAAGATTAGTATATTAGTATAAGTTACTTTTATTTTTAAGTTATTTCTTTTAAAGTATATTTTCATTTTTAGGTTGTAAACTTATTAAAATATATGAAGTTCAAATTTTAAGATAAATTTATGACATCAAATGGAATGAGTGTGCTCTTCAAATTTTTTTTGGTGTGATGTGGTCCGGTGTGGTATGGTCTGATGTGATAATTTATGATCGATGGATTCATGATGTAGTGTAATGGTTTGGTGTGCCATGAGTGTCCCGCCCTTAAATTATGTTTGACCTATATCACAATGGGGAATCATGTCATTTACTTTACTTTGGACGACGTTTAGAGCTCGAGTGTGAGTTTTGGTGTTCCTACTTGGCTATCAAGGAAATATCTTTATAGTTTATGGTAATTAGAAAATTCACATACACTGCATCCCAAGTTTGATAACAAAATAAGAAAAGAAGTAAAAGAAAATTAACGAGAGGGAAAAAATGACGAGAAAGGAAATTGAGGAGAGAAAAGAATGATATATTTAAGTTTATAACTTCGTGTTCCAAAGTTAGAAGATAATAAAAAAAATAAAGATTTTTATTTCTTTTCTTTCCACTTCCATCCTTTAAAAAACTTAGAAACACATTCGTTTTGGGAGAATTACATATATTCTTTTAAAAACTTGTAAAATTACATATTTCTTCAAATACAAGTTTGTAATGCATAATGTACAATGGTCTTCAAGTACTATTTGAGAAAATATGCAATTTTATAAAAATTAGAGGTGGATATATGAAATTGTTTTTTTCTAATTATTTACAACATAATATTAATAAAAGGTTCAAATACAAAGTGTATTTTTGCTACAAAGTATGAGAAGACACAATGAGTAAAAAAAGTCACAAAAAAATTATATCTCACAATCTAAATCGAATTTCAAAAAAGTAATTCCGACTCACTAAGAAAAAAAATAAACGATAAATAAAAAAAAATTAACTTTTTTTTATTGTGTCTTTGTGTCATTTATGAAAGACACAATGACGTCATTGTGTCATTGTGAAAGACATAATGGTGTCATTCTGAAAGACACAGTGACATCATTGTGTCATAAAAGTCACAATAAATTTTATTTATTTATTTTTTATATTTTCTGAAAGAGGACAGCGAGAGTAACAGATACTTCGAAGTACTTTTTTGAAATTCAATTTAAATTGTGAGATATAAATTTTTTTTGTGATTTTTTAGTCTCATTGTGTCTTGTTACACTTTGTATCAAAAATACACTTTGTAGAATAACCTCACACAATAACAAAAGCCTTTTCATTTGAAACCACTCCACCAACGTAATTTCATGGTCTCCACCACTAACCATCACCATCCCACAACCCTCCAACCACCATGTCATCTTTTTCAAGCTTGAACCCGTGCATTGCAATCGCTACCATCATACCCTAAAATTGATCTAAAATTGTTCCATTGAAGGCCTAGATAAGAAAATGAACACGAGAATAGAGGAGACGATAGTGTAGTCAAGTTTATTAAAGTCAGTGACCGAGAACTATTATGAATTAGGTTACTTGGGTCGGTCACAGAAGAAGTTCAAAGTAGGCGATGGCTAGACTAGGGTTGGAGATAAAGCGTCGACGATCGCATAGATTGTGGTGATTGGAATCGCAAGCCTAAAGCGGTGACTGTGGTATATTTGGCAATTAGATTGGTGAAGATGATGATGTTGATACTTGCACGTCATTTTGGTGTAAATTACAATGACGATGATGATGCTGATGTTGTTGTTTCATAAAAAGAAGTTTGTGGTTTGGATTAGGAAGAATGATTGTGGTTTAGATAGAGTAGAACAAAGATGGTGGTTGGCGATATAGATGAGCTGGCTAGGGCTTTGGTTGTCGTGAGGTGTGGCAACCTTGATTTAAAGGTCCAACCTTTATTGTGATTCTTTTTTTGTATTATTTATAACTCAATGATAAGTCTATATTAAGACTATTTTTATTGAGATTGTCCCTTTGTGTCGTTGGTATCATAAACTATTATGCCTCACCATGAATGAAAAGTTGTTATATTTCAAAACCCATGCATAAAATTTAACTAGTGTGTGAACTCGCGCTTTACCGCGGGTTGTTAAAGGACTTGATTTCGATTACTTGTATATTAGTATTCAATCCGTAGTTATGGATTAAAATTATATTAATAATTCTGTTTTGGAAAAAAAATCATGTCGACGTTGACATAATTTAGCACATCATAATAACAAATTTAGATTTTATAAACCATAATATTTTTATGATTATAAGAGAAAAACGATATAAGATTCAAAAACTTGAATAAGTTTTGAGAGTTTGTATATTTTTAGTTTGATAACTTGTATATTATTACATATTGTTGCTTATTAATAAAGTTGTTTTTATTTTGTAAATAGCTATTATAGTTACTTTAAACACTATCACTATTATTAATATTTGCTGCTGTTGCTACTGCTGCTGCTGTTGTTGTTAAATTCAATGAATTCATATGGATAAAAAGAATTAATTAAAATCCATCATAATATTATCATACTAACCCTATATTGTCTTAAGGTCAAGATGAAATTATTATCTTGATATCATAAAATGCTTTATAAATAGTACAGATCATATAAATATTCATTATTGTTTTCTATATGTTATAAATAATGAATTGACTCGTGTAATGCACAGATGCTACATAGTCTCTTTTTCCAACCAGCTTTAAATACTGATTATATTATTATTATTATTATTATTATATTATTATTATTATTATTATTATTATTATTATTATTATTATTATTATTATTATTATTATTATTATTATTTGTGACAACTCACCTAAAACTCACTCGATTTCGATTATTTTATGCCAATGCAGTAGACCAGTGATGGAACACTCACCATGCAACGTAATTTTCGGGACGAAAATTCTTTCAACATGGGGATAATGTGACACCGGAAATTTTCCGTTACCAAACTCCGTTAGTTCCGTTAAGTGTTGCATACACGTGTCGTGAGCACACACTAGTTGTCGTTGAACGTTGGTGACTTAATAATAATTAATAATGATAAACTAATAATAATTTAGTTAATGATATGATTATTAAGTTGTGCTTATATGATTACGTGATTTAAATATTAATTGTGAACTTTATCGCGTAACGTGGAAACGTGTGTATTTAATGTGTGAACTTGGTAACTTGTAAAGATAATGCTTATAATTGTTATTATAAGTTCATATGTTTATTATGTTAGTTAAAAACATCTTAAGAGAGTGTTAAAAGCTTAATTTTATAAAACTACAAATTATAAGGGTAAAAAGGGTAATTATGATTAATTAATTAAAACAAAATCAAAAACCCTAATCCCCTAACCACAATCGGCCACGACTTCATCCCCTCTCCCTCTCCCTTTGCGATTTTGGCCAAGAACACCAACAAAGCCACAGATTTGATCGATTTCAAGTGCTACAACACGTTAGAATCATCAATTGCAAGCCATTACACGTTTAAAGGTTAGATTTTTACATGTTTTTGATGGTTTTGATGTTTGGCCGAACCCTAGTCGATTTGATGTGCAAAATGTCGAATTCTTGGTTGTTTGTTGATGCTATTATGTTAGTTAGATTGTATATATGTTAGTTAACATTGATTATGCAAGAAAGCTATGATTTTGATGCGTTGTTCATAGGTTACTAATAATAGTAACTTTATTTACATGAATATGGTGATTTGATGATGAATTGATGTTGTTAATGTGTTAGTGATGATAATTGGGTGTTAGATTGTTGATATGAATGCTAGAAATCCAAGAATGAATGTTGTAGTTCATGTCTTACTAAAGATAGTAACTTTTGGCTATGAAAGATTATGAATCATGACAATTGGATGTTGTTGATCATGTCTAGATGTTATCATGAGCTTGAATTGGTACATTATTGATGAATTCATGAATATCTTGGGTGTTGGATAGATTTTAGGATGTGCTTTCCCAAAAAGGAAACTTTATTTGCACAAATTTTTGAATATGAGGATTTGAGTATGTTTGGGACATTGGGAGCATGCTAGTATGTTCATGAGTGATTTATAATGTGGTTGAATGCGTTGTTTGGGTTGTATGAATGTTTAGTTGGTCAGTTAACTGATTTGGCCTGTTTGTGGGAATTCATGGTAATGGGTTATATGGGTGATGTTAGGATTATTGTTTGGGATGTGGTTGATCATGATTGAACATTTTGGATGATATGAATTCTGTTAAATGGTATGTTGATGGTCATCATACACGCGTGCGAATCCGAGGCCCCTACTTAGTAGGATTGGCAGGGTTTAGGGTGTGAAGTCGTGAGTGGCTTCACATGACATGCTGTGCATGATTTGATTCTATGTATGATGCATTGTTTGTGTTGTAACTATGTTGAGCATGATAATTGTTTGAGATTCGCATGACTTGTATGATATTTGGCTGTATGATAATCTAGTTAGTACATGTGATTAGTGAAGTGTCATATGTAATCAGTTTGTATGTTAATCATGTGTGATATACTGTTATGCTCGTTCGAATGGAATTTCACCTATAATGTCACCAACGGGTCAAACGGGTCAACTGGGTCAATGTGTCTTGTTTTTCCAAAACCTTGAGTTCTTTGGTTTGTAAAGCACTTAGGGTTTCATTATGATTCTGTGTACACGTACTTATGTACTCATGTCTTCTAGGTGACCTCTAAGGGTTGTCTATCCACTATTTCTTGTCAAGTTAAGCCTTAAGTAATTTCTTACGCGCATCAGGTGAGTTCATGCCCCACTCTTTTACATACTCTCTTTTGGGGGAGATAGCATACTGGTTTTACAAACGCTTACTTTATATGAGTTGTGTATAGTATGATATAGTGCTGAATACCATGAAAGTCCTCACACTTTCGGATTGTTAATAATGATGATTAGCGGGAAATCTTGGGTAGTACTACTGGGTCTGACGAACCCCACCTGTGCGACTCGAGGTCAAACGGGTGCGATTTTGTTCTAACGAACATTGTCACGACCTGGTATGTCGTGGCAGGAGGCAACAAACGTAACACAGTCAGCTTTAATCGCGAAACCTCTATGATTATTACTGATGAATATAGACTAGCTATCTATTTCAATACACCTCTTATATTTTGTAGCTGTTACTGTTTTATGATTAACGCAAACTCTTGAACTCACCAACCGTTGTGTTGACTCTTTTAGTATGCTATTCTCAGGTTAAGGTTGCCATTGCCTAGGAGCACATTACACGTGTCAGCATCATTGGATTGTCTGCATGTTTGAAAACAATGTCTTTGGTTGAGTTGTTTAAACATTATGCTTTGGTTTTTGCATAATACTTGGGCGCGTTTGTTTGTGCATTTTGGGTCATGTTACATTGTTTTGGGTTTTTCTGCTTTATTTAACGCTTTTGCAGTATTTAAAGTTAAACTTTGATTTTGAATGTTTGTACATATAGAGTTGTTCTGAGTAACTAATGACTGAGATCCTGGTATGTCACGCGCCTAGCGGTAAAACCCCGCACGTGGATTTTGAGGGTGTGACATAATGGATGTTGGAGTCAAGCTTGAGAATAGGGACATAGTGAGGAAGTTCATGTTCTCTCTTCCTAGACAATAGAATCACTATTGTGTGGCCATCAAGAGAACTAAAAACCTCTCTACTCTTACTCTCACTGAACTGTATGGTATCCTCAGTGGTTACCAGCTCTTCCAAAAATCATTAGAGTTCAACCCTTCATGTAGTTGAAAGGGATAGCAAAGAACCATAACATCATCTCATCTGATTTCCTGAAAACTCATAAAAGGGTTCATTCATCACCTTCCCTGAGACACCAAGAGAGAGCTACATCCAAGGAAGCCCATTCTAAGAGACAAGCTCTGATCAAGCCTTTGTGTCTGCTGATGAAAGTTGTGGAAACTTTCTCTTCACTCTTGAATACCTGGACTACATCCATCCAAATGACCTGAGGTACACGGAGATAGCTCAACAGATGGCTCTCCTCACTCACAGAGCCAAGAAGTTCTACAAAAGAATAGGAAGAAAGTTCCCAAAATATGTGGCTAGTGGAAAATTTAGCCTGGATAAAAGCAAGGTAAAGTGTTATAACTATAATCAAATGAGACACTTTGCTAGAGAGTGCAAGACACCATGGACAAATGGGCTAGGCACCATGGACAAATGGGCCAGGCACATTTCAAACCAAACTACACTGATACAGCTCCAGAACTAAGAAGCCAAGCCAACCTAAACAACATGCTGTTGTTGCTGTTGAAGAAGGAGGCTTTGACTGAAGCTTTCAGGTAGAATATGCTTCTCCAAACTAAGCACTGATGGCTAATCATGAAGAAGCCAAGGTATTAGAACATGTTTGTACTCCTGAATGCATTGCTAAAGTTAATATGTACAGGTCCTATAACTTAGAAGTGAGATCTAACCTTGAATCCTTAAAGATTTTAAAAGCTGATTTTAAAATAGTAGAAAATGATTATAAACATAAAATTGAAGATTTAGAGAAAACCATTTCTACTCTTAAGCATGAGCTCATAAATTATAGGACTAAAATCAAAGATCTTATAACCAAGTTAACTGAATGACAGGCTGAGCTTGTGATTAGCAAAGCCAAGGTAGAAAAATATGTTCTTGAGATAGCTCCTCCATACACACTCCTATCTGTTAGATCTCCAAGGTGCAGAACTTTTCAAGATGAGCTACCTTCTATTGATCATATCCAAGAGAAGGATGAAGATGTGGAGGAGATAGTGAAGGATGACCCTGATGTGAGTGACAAAAGTTATCCTAAGAAGGGACACTATTTGTGACAACCCATGTTGTTCACGTTAACTTCCGTAACTTAATCTCCCATCATTCGATATTTGTTTTTCTTTTCCCGTCATCGTCATTTTCTTTTCTTATTAACTTAGTCAAATTAAAATATGACCTAGTTTAATTTAACTAATAATTACTAAACTTAATTTAATTTAATTAATGAATTATTAATTATAGTATGCAATGTAATTAAATTAACTCTAGGGGCCAAAGTGTTAATTCTCTAATTTGACTTATAATAACCACCCCATGCTCCATTCTCGTAAACCTAGTACCACCCAAGAACCATTGCCGTCGCCCCATTCAAAACCACTACTGCCGCTGACCAAAACCATCACCGGCAGCCCCTTTCGCCTGCAACCGTGTGTACATGGTGACCATCATTGTCCTTTCATGCCGATTCGAGTGATTTGATTGACCCCCGCACTTGTTCTCGTTTCCGGTAGTTTCGGTTCGCAGTCTAGCAACGAACCACACCCAAATCGGTATGTTTTCCTCCTATGGTTTCATGTATTCGCCATGTACGGTGTCGGTTTCGGTTTCGATTTGGTCCGGCGGGCATGCAGTGCGAATGTTTGTCCCTGTCGTGATTGCCGATTGCTGCGTATGCGTTTTCTGTTGTATTCTGTGTGTTCGTGCATATATATGTATGTATACTTGCTGAAGCGTGTGTGTGTTTCTGCTGCTGCGTTTATGTGCTTATATGTGTGGGTTATCAAATGCGATGGCTAAACTGGGTTGTGTTCGGAGTTGCGTTACGTTGTTGGTTGTGTGCGTGTGTGTGCAGTCTTGTTTGTATATATGAGTATATATAACCAGGTGTGTTTTATTCATGTTGTTATAGTGATCATGGTTGTGTTTGGGTTTATTGTTATGCATACTTGACTTAGAACATGTATAAGTGAAATGATATATATATGTATAGGGTGTGTGTGACTTACGTGTATGTTGTTATATATATATTCTGGAGGAAGTAATGGTGGGTGGATGTATGTGGGATCATATATGCTTGTACGTATTCATGTATGTGGGGTATTGTGTGTGTTTTGTTCGCATGGGTTGAAGGATGACAACAGTTGCTTTTGGGTCTCATATTGTGTGTGTTTTGGATAATGCATGAGGGCTATGTGTATTATATATATATAGTAGTGTGTTAGGGGTATTACTCATATTGTGTGTGTATATTTATATACTATGGGGATGTGTGAACTCATATGTATTTAACTTATAATAATTGTGTACGTATGGGTCGTTACGTGTTTGTGATGTGTGGGTCAAGTGTTATTAAAAGTATGAGTTTTATTATAAAAAAAGGGTCATATAATTAAAGTGTACAAAGTGTACTTTTATTCGTGATAACCGGGTACCTTATGTTTGATGAGAGTTAATGTTTGTCTGTGTTGCTTGTGAACGGGGGTTATCGATAACCTGTGTCGTACCGAGCCGTAACCACTAAACCGTACAGTTCAAGAGTTAATAATTTAATTAGACATTATATGTGCATTCAGGTTATTCTGAAACCTTATCGTTTGTGCTTGCATTTACTTGTTGCTGTGCTATTAAGGTGAGTTCTCAGCCCCACTTTACTTATAATTCTTTTTGGGGGAAAGAAATATGTTCATTTTAAAAGTTCATTCATTTGATCAGTATTACTTTAATTATCGCATGATTACTAGTGTTGTACCAATTTAAGTCCTCACTTTCGAACCGTTAATGTATGTTCTTTAACGAGGTAATTCTGAGTAGATCTACTGGGTTTGACAAACCCCACCCGGGCTAGTCGTGCTAGCACGACTGCATGTCGAATGGGTGTTTAATTGACCTAATTTCTGTTGTTGTGGTTTGGTAGCCACAGCTGAGGCCTTCATTTACATTGTCAGCTTCGATTGCGAATTTCATACACTATCTAACTTGTTAAGTAGACTTGCTATCTACTGATATTACTTTGTTTACTCTATTTGCTGCTATTACGCTCTGTTTATCAAAACCTGTGAACTCACCAACCTTGTGTTGACACTTTAGCATGTTTCTCTCAGGTTCACAAGATGCGCACGATTAGGATCATCTCATTCATGCATTTACCATCATATGGGTCGAATGAAACATTTACATTTTCTATGAGGGTGTTGCGCCATTTTACGTTAAGATTGATTTTGCTTCCGCAACTATTCTTAAGTTTACGTTATTAACTCTGTTTTTGGGAATTTCAAACGTTAACGAACAATTATATTTTGTAATTGATGTGTCGTTGGTGTAACTAGTAGCTGAGATCCTGGTATGTCATACGCCTAACGGTAATACTCCGTTGGTGGAAATTGAGGGTGTGACACTATTCTCCCAAAGAGAAGAAATAACCAGGGATGACCTAGTCTGCAAGAAAGAACTTGATAAGGACAGCCAAAAAAAAAGTCAAATAAAGCCCAAGGGATTAAGGCCATTTTCAACACCAAGCAAAAGCAATTTTTCATTTCTGCTGGATTTGAAGTTGTAAAGACTGAAGACTCAACAATGGACTCAAGTACTAGGAGTCCTAGTTCATGTCCAAATCATCCTGGTCAAGAGAAGAATGCTGATCAAATATGCACCACTGCTGCACAGCCTGAACCATCCAGTTCCAAGAGCAAGCCTCACCTTAAGAAGCCTGCTGCATCGTCTGAGAAGATGAAGAAGGGAGTGGAAAGTGATCAATCTCAGCCTCCTACTCAAAAGAAGACTCTCAGAAGCATGCCAACTGAATGAATAATGTGTGGCAGTACTTTTCACTTTGCCAAGCATTGCATCTACAATCCTATAAGTACTATCCACATGACCAAGAAGAAAACTTCTGAGAAGAAGAAGAAGATGACATCGAAAGGAAAATCTCTTCCTTTCAAAAGTTCCAAAGTGAAGAAGACGATAAGTGAAAACTTATATTTGGAAGAAAATTTGTCTCGAAAGAAAGGAATGCTTCTGAAGTACTAAAGTCTGCTACATTGGATGCAAAAGCTTTCGAAGGTCCAGTCTCCGAAACTTCCGAAGTCCTCAAAACTTCTGAAGTATTGAAGACCAAGTCTAGTCTTCCAAAGATGGTGTGGATGATGAAGGAAGGCCATATGACTAAAAGTTCTTCATCAACAAAAGCAAATGATCCTCAAAGCTTGCATATAGGATCAATCACTGTTGCATTATCTTCAGTTCACTTTAACAAGCCCAATACAAATGAGGCTTGAGTTTCCAAATGTAACTAACCATCTCTTTATGTGCAGGAATAGCTAAAGACCAAAGGAAATGTATGGATCATTGACAGTGGTTGTTCCAGGCACATGACAGGCAATGGCTCCTTACTTCAGAACTTTGAGAAAATTGATGTAGGGCCAGTTTCTTTTAAAGGAGAATTAGGTGGTTACATAACCAGAAGGGGCAGGGTCACAAATGGTAAGCTCAACATTGAGAAGGTAAATTTTGTTAAGGAGCTTGGGTACAATCTCTTGAGTGTATTCCAATTTTGAGATCAGAGACATAACTCGCTCTTTATTGAGCATGAGTGCATTGTTCTCAAGCCCGGGGTGGTCATTCCTCAAGAGCATATCTTGTTCAGAGCCCCCAGGAAAGAGAACATGTACAAGATGGATTTGCAGGAAACATCCCCTTCGGGAAAAGTTTCTTGCTTTCTATCTAATGCAAATAGTGATGAGTCTTTCCTTTGGAATAAAAGAATGTGCCATGTAAACTTTAAGAACATGAATAAATTAATTAAGTATGATTTGGTAACTGGAATGCCAAAGAAAGAGTTTACAAGTGATGACCATTGTGTTGCATGCCTGAAAGGGAAACAACACAAATTGTCTCACAAGACAAAGTAAATGAATTCCATCACTACTTCCCTACACTTATTATATATGGATCTCTTTGGCCCCACCAGGGTAATGACTCTAGGAAGGACTGCATATTGTTTGGTGATCACAGATGACTTCACAAGATATACTTGGGTCTTTTAACTTGGAACTAAGGATGAGACCCTTGAGATCTTAAAGAGTTTCATTCTGAAAATTGAGTATCAATGTGATCACAAGGACAAAATCATAAGATGTGATCAAGGAACCGAATTCAAGAACCAAATATGTGATGCATTTTGTGATGAGAAGGGTATTACAAGACAATACAGTGCTCCTAGGACTCCACAGCAAATGGTGTTGCTGAGAGGAGTAACAGGACACTTATGAAGCTACAAGAACAATGTTATCTGACTCTAAACTGCCCATCACCTTCTGGGTAGAGGCAGCCAACACCACCTGCTATGTGCACAATACAGTTTTAGTAGTCAGAACTCATGGTAAGACTCCTTAGGTTTTCTTAGATCATTTGGATGTCCTTCCACCATCTTGAATACCAAGTGTCAAAGTAGCCAAATTTGCTGAGAAATTAGATGATGTACATTTTATTGGACACTATTCCCAAGCTAAGGCTTATAGAGTATATAATCTCAGAACCTGAGTAGTTGAGGAGTCAGCTAATGTGACCTTCAATGAGCATACATCCAGTATGAAAGGTTCTAGTCCTGATTGGTTGTTTGATCTTGATTTAGTTACCAACTGTTTTAACAAATCTTGTGAAGATGTTTCAGAATCTATAGGTAGCTTATCAATAGAAGATTCTAATCCAAGATTTAAGTTGAGAAGACCAAGTGTTTAAACTAATTCAGCACCAGTGGTAAGTAGCCCTACAGTTGGAAATCTTGTCAGCATAAATATGACAAATTCTTCAGCTGATACATCTGAGGTGCCTATAAATTCCAACACAAAGGCATAGAACTCAAATGAAGAAATTTCCAATATAGGAGGAGATGGAGGTGGTGATAGTGATCAAGAATTTCTTGATTCTGATAACCACTCCATAGAAGACAACATCAAGGATGTAACACACTCATTGGATCAAGTTTCTCTTGATAAGTGTGTTGATGTGGTGGATGACACTCAATCACCAGATCTTAATTTCACTAATTTAGATTTTTCCAATCAACCTACTGTGATTCCTTAATTAAGAATCCACAAGTCACATCCCACCATAAACATCATTGGAAATGTTGAGACAGGGGTGAGAACAAGAGGACAAACCCATGACAAAAATGTTTGTCTTCACTCTTGTTTCTTGTCCCAGATTGAGCCTAAGAAGATTAATGAGGCTCTGAAGGATGGAAGTTAGGTTAAAGCAATACAGGAGGAGCTGCTTCAATTTAAGAGACAAAAGGTTTGGAACATATGTCCTCTTCCTCAAGGGAAGACTACTATAGGTACCAAGTGTGTATTCGGGAACAAGAAAGATGATAGAGGACTTGTCATCAAGAACAAGGCAAGACTAGTTGTTCAAGGGTACATACAAGAAGATGGGATTGACTACACAGATGTTTTTGCTCATGTAGCAAGACTTAAAGCTATCAGGATATTCCTTGCCTTTGCTACATCCAAGGATTTCAAGGTCTACCAACTTTATGTGAAGTGTGCTTTCTTATATGGGGTGATTGATGAGGAGGTGTATGTCAAACAACCACCTAGCTTTGCAAACACAAATCATCCTAATTATGTTTGCAAGTTTGACAAAGCTCTTTATGGGCTACATCAAGATCCAAGAAGTGGTATGAGACACTATCACAGTATCTCTATCAGCATGGATACAAGAGAGGTACCATTGATGGAATACTCTTTTTCAAAGGAACAGGAAATGACTTGATGTTGGTTCAAGTTTATGTAGATGACATAATCTTTGGGTCAACTAATCTAAAGCTCTGTAAAGACTTTGAGAAGCTGATGAATAATAGATTTGAAATGAATGCCATGGGGGAAATAATTTCTTTCTAGGAATTCAAGTGAAGCAGGTTGACAATGGAATTTTCATAAACCAGTCAAAGTATGTACAAGACATACTTACCAGATTTCATCTAACTGAGTCTAAGGTTGCTAAGACACCCATAGCCAGAAACCACTCCCTGGGACCTGATCTTGAGGGGGAGTGTGTTGATGAACATATATACAGGGCTATGATTGGGTCAATTATGTACCTCACAGCCAGAAGGCCTGATATCATGTTTGCTACATGTATTTGTGTAAGATATCAAGCCAAGCCCAAGATGTCACACCTGAATGCTGTCAAGAGAATTCTCAGATATCTCAAAGGTTCTCTCAAACTGGGCCTTTGGTATCCAAAGAATTCTGACTTTAATCTGTATGCCTATACAAATAGTGACTATGGTGGATGCAACTTGACTGTAAAGTCTACATCTTGGGGATTTCAATTTCTTGGTGGAAGGATAGTCTCATGGAAATGCAAGAAACAATCATGTGTGTCTGCATCAACTGCTGAAGCTGAATACATTGCTTTTGCAAGCTGCTGTGCTCAAGTGCTTTGGATTCAAAATCAGATGCTAGACTATGGATTCAACTACAAGGAGACTCCCATCCACATAGACAACTACAGTGCTATCTCTATCATAAAGAATCCTGTGCATCACTTAAAGACAAAACACATCGACATCAGGTTATCATTTAATTAGAGATAATTTTGAAAAATGATTAATAAAACTAGTCAAAGTTAACACAAAAGAACAATATGCTGATCTATTCATAAAATCTTTTAATGAGCAAAGATTTAAGTATCTTGTATCAACTATTAGGATGATTAACTTTGAGTAGATTTTCTTAAACTACATTTATGATTATTTTTAAATATGTGTTGTCTTAAGTTGTCTATATTATCACCTATATAAGCTCAGTTTACTTTGAAAGAAACTTTTCAAAATTGACATCCTTTAGAATTTTGAGAATTTTGGATATTTTTTCCTTCAGAAGACATTAAGTTGTTTTCGAAAGAAAATTATATTTTCAAAACAAATAACTACTTTTGAGAAATTTACATTTGGAAGAAACTCTGTTATATCTTCCAAATCTTATATTTGTCATCAAGTACTTATATGTGTTGAAGGACTATTTTCTTCCGAAAACAATTAAGTCTTGGAAGCTTTATTCTCTCTTTGAATAAAATTTTTGATATTTGATATCTTCTGAAACAAAATTTGTCTAAGAAGTAAAAATACTCTAAGTATTTTTCTTTTGAAGCAAAATTCTTGAAAGAATAAGGAATAGCTTCCGAAGCCAAATTGGCTTCGGAAGTTTTTTTCTCAAATCTTCCGAAGACAAATTACCTTCGGAAGATTTTAGACTTCCAAGAAAACTACCTTTTTGGGCACTTTTTTAGAGGTGGGACCGACATCCGGATTTCAAAGTTTATCCTTTTGCATTAACTTTGTCTCAAATCCAATCCATATAAATATACCTTTAACGGTTCCTCCTCTTTCACTTTCTTCTTCATCTGCGAATGTTCATAACCTAAATTCACCCACAAACCGCCTTTGTTCTTACCTTCCTTCACTTCTAAGCTACACAAAAATGGCCAACCCTGATCCCCAAACTTAACCCGATTTTTCCATGCACTTACACAGGCAACATAACCAAGTTGCTCTGTTATCATCTAAGAAAGATCCAGGTTTCCCAGATGTTTGCCGCTTCTTATCTCTTTCAAACTACCTTACAGCACTTACCATTGACCCTCCCTTGTATGAAGATCAACTTTTAGAGTTCTGGAGGACCTGCCAAGAAGTCATCTTGGACGGTGAGAAGGCACTGTCTGTCACAGTACATGGGAAGACAGTTTTCATCACTCCAGCCACCATCAACTCTCATTTGAGGTTGGATGATGAAGAAAGCGAATTGTCCTTCCCTAAATCTATTGTAAACAACTCATTTCGGTAGATGGGCTATGAAAGGGACTACTTAGTAAGAACCTTCAAAAAGGGCAAGGTTTCCTCCCAATGGAAGTACCTCCTCCATATGATCATTCATTCTTTGTCCAACAAACATGGAGGTTGGGACCAAATTCCTGAGGACTTATCCTACATAGTCCATAGAATGGTTCAATGGGACAAGTTCAGGTACTCTCAATTTGTTTATACAAACTTGCTTACTAACTTGGACTCCTTAGAGTATTACATGTTCCTTAGATATGTTCAACACATTCTTAATTATGAACTGGGCTCACGGTTAAGGGACAGATGAAGCCTGGCATCTTCAAACAATGAGAAAGTCCACTGTTGGCTTCTCAGGGGTAGAAACAGCCCTAGTCCTAAAAATGTTAGAGCTTATTGCTCAAGGTAACAATTTGGCAGCACTAGCCAATGTTGCACCTACACCTTTACATCTGCACCACCCACACAGCCACATATCACCATCACCTACTAAAGAAAATCCAAACGAACCCCTGCTCAGTTTACTCAGGTTGAGCAAGTCCCCATATTACCACCCATGCAGGAAGAAGTGAAAACAAGAGCTCCCACTTCTCCTGAGAAGCAAACTACTCCCATCATTTTTGAGGTTCCTCATGCTCAGCCGGATGAGCTCACTACCCTCTCCTTAAGCCTTCACTCTGAGTCTCAAAACTTTAGTGATCAACCTTTAGGTGAAAGTTACCATACCTAGCCTATAGATCTTAACCAACCAATCCCAATCCTTGAATTCTATGATGATAAAGATATGGCCTTCAGTGAGTACCATGAATCTCTCTTCTCCACCCCTGCTCAAGGAGAGATGAGTGCTCCTGAATCACCCATATCCAGCCCATATCATCCACCTACAATTGAGATGGACCTTCCTAAACATGTTCAAGAAGTCAATATGGAAGAGCCTCTTACTTCTGCAAGTTATTACATCATTAAGACCTCAACCATGACAACCTAGCCCATTGACAATTCTCCTGAAGCTGTCATGGTGTAGGGGAAATCCAGCAGCCAAGAAACTCTAGCTGGTGATGAGGAAGAAGACCTTGGTCCTCTTCTCTCATCCCCCTATGATTCTTCTAATGAAGATGAGGGGAGTCTGCAACTAAAGATGCAAAATCTATCAAAAACATGCACCTATTTAGTTTTAAAAGTGAGTCACCTGGAATCTCAGGTGGCTACCTTACAAAGAAGGGTCAATGACCAGCAACTTGAGATCACCAATCTCAAGTGAAAGTTAGCTGAGAGACCCATCAAGAGAACTCAACCAGGCCTGCAAGAACATGTGGATGTGGTGGACCTAACCCTTAGCTCCCCTGTGTAAGAGGATGATACTACCAAAAAGGGGGAGAAAGTCCTACCTACAATCACAAAACCAGGGAGTTACTCTCAGTGTATAGACATGGAGGACTCACCACCCTCACTTATAGTTGTCTATACTTAACAACCTCCTCAAGTCCACATTGATGTAGACTCACTCATTCAAAGCTTGTTTGAGGAGGGTATACCAAGGGCTATGCCTACTCCATCTCACCCTGCTAAAAATCCAATAGTGAGATGGAAGTATGAAGCTAAAAAGAGAGCCCTGGTAATCTCTAGGTCTTAGGGACAACAAGAAATCTTCAACTTCTACAACCTGAGATACTATGAGAGCTTCCCTCTAGTTGACTTGCCACTTGCCAACCCAGGTTAATCCAGGCAAGCTGCAAGGTTAGCTGAGAGAATACAAAAAAAAGAGCTTGAAGAGTTCAACCTGAGATCTAAATTATATAGACAGATGTTAGCAGGCAAGACTATTAGTCAAGTGGATGCTGAGGTGGACCCTAAGATTAGCTTTGAAGGGGAAACCTTGGCTGAAGGCCTAGCAGTTGAGACTATAAACCTTGAGAAAGAAACTACTTCAACACCCATTACCCTCGGTGAGGTACCAGCTGGTAAAGGTGTCTCACGGCCTCTCTCTTGCCAGAGCTCAAATGTAGCACCAAGCTATGAAGGCCAAAGCTCTCTCCACCCTGAGTCACGCAGGCTTGTGAGTCACAATAGGAAGAGGAAAATGACCTCTAAGGAGATTAAGAAGGAGAAGAGAGAGAGGAAGAGGAAGGCAAGGGGAGAGAGTTCAAATGGGACCCCTGGCTTCATGGAAGGTGCTATCAGGGCTACCCATTGGCCAAGCCCTCAAGATGATGAGTTAAGGGCAGCCAGATTGAACTATTTGGGGTCCAGGAACTACAATGTTGATGAACTCATCTCTCTCCCCTTAGATGAACTAGATGAACTGGTTGACATGGAAGTGTCAAAGGAGAGGAGGGAAGCTGAGGATGCAGAATTGCTCCTCAACATCAAGGAAGAAAGGAGGAGAAAAAGACTCAACAAAGCTCCTACCCTCTTCCAGTTCAAGAAAGTCCTGAGGCAAAGGCTGTGGCTACTGAGCAACAAACTCAGGTAGGAAGGGAACTAGATCGGTAAAACATGATAACCTACCTGAGTGCCACAGGTCTATATCAAGCAGCAGACCTTCTTCCCTTATCATATAAATACATTGAGTTTGAATGCCTCAAGCAGCTGGAGCAACAAGTGCCAAAAGAGAAAAAAGTTGATAAGAGGAAGATGAGGGAAGAGGCTGCAAGGTCAAGAGCCACCATCAGAGCAAATCTGAAAAAGTCTTTTGATAGCCAAAAGATAGTGAGCTTTTTGAAGCTGTATGGATTTTCTAGAAGGAGACTTGGGCCAATGTCTCTATCCACCATGGATGAGCACATTAAAGTGATCAATCAGAAGATCAAAAGGGGTGAGCTAGGTGACTTGCATTCTTCACCAAGTCAGCCTGCTCCTAAAGTTGAGGTCAAAGCTGAACCCCAAGAGACAACACAACCTGGACCTAGCGCTACATCACAGCCAGCTTTATCTTCGAATCCATAGTAGGTTCCTGATCCTTCTCCTTCTGAACCTGTGAAGGACAAAGACCCAACTAAGAAGGACAAACAAGAACAACATGATACTACAAGCCAATCTTCTCTGTTAAAGTATAGAAAGAGGAAAAGGATAGCCATAAGAAGGGACAAGAAGAAGAAGAAGAAGAACGCAAGATCGATGTTTGTCTCACAACATAGGATAATCACACAAACTCACTTAATGTCACTCGGGTTGATAAAGCAGAACCTCAACTAAGTTCACAAGTAATATAATAAGTTAATGAAAACACAAGAACATAAGAATGGTTTTTCAAGATACTTGTATATATTACTTCTCAACTCAGTTTTACAAGATTCTTACAAGCATGGTTACTATATTACGTAGAGAAACTATATATACTACTATCTACAGTCAGTTATACTTAGAAAACCAGCTGGAATCTACAACTAGACAAATACTACATTGCTAGAAGTAAAGCATCTAAGATAAAATAATATCCTATATTAGTTAGTCATGACAGGTTCATGACTTACCTTTTGTTACCAACTAAAAATGGCAACCGTACTAATCTGGTAATGGATGAACAGTGGATAAAGTATGGTCAACTACATGGGCGTGGGAAAGCGCCATGCAGTATATCAAAGTGGCAGCAGACTGTCAGACAGACCATACTATGTCCACTGGTTCATAGTTAGTTCTTTCGAAGCTAAATGACTTCGGAAAAATAAATTCTTCTGATGTCATTTTGGCTTCGGAAGAAACAACTTCTTCCGAAATTCTGCAAGTCTTCAAGACTTTATTCTTTGGAAGACTTTTCCTTTAATCTTCTAAGTTGTATACTTTGGAAGGAGAACAACCTAGTTTTGGAAGACTGAGTTCTTCCTTTGGAAGTTCTTTATTCTTTAAGCTTTGGAAGTTCTTTAACTTGTCTTTGGAAGAGCAGCTTTATCTTTGCAAGACCACTTCATTTAGCACATCAAAATTTTTCTAAGAGTTGTTTTCATTGCACCAGCCTCATATGTTCCAACAAACTCCCCCTAGGCTGATACTACCAAAACTTCACTTCTTCCTACTCCTCAAGGTCTTCAACACCAAGGAAAGAAGATATTTGTCTGTCCCTTTGTTCTTTCCAGATGTGGTTGTGAGGAGTTTGTACAAGTCATCTATTGATAGTAGATCTAGTCTGTTCCTTTGGATGGCATGTACTCTTTGTTGTGTCCCTCTAAAGAGAGTTAGTTTATAGGAATTATAGTCATATTCCCATCTAACTATAGTTTCGGAAGTTTGTCCCTTAACCATCTACAAAAATGAACTGCCTTTTCTGGTTGCTCCTTCTTCTTCTTCCTTTGCTCTCTTTTTCAGCTCTTCTTTAGTTTTGGCTTTTGTTGTAAGCTCATTAACATGAAGGATGCTCAGATGATTCCTTATGTGAGCAGCAATCTGAGAGTTTGAGGGATTGGAGATGGTATCTCTGCTAACTTAGCAATATCAAATCTTCTAGAGTATAGCAGAGCAGATGTGTCAAGTCTGTTTACTTGACCATTCTCCCTTTGCACAATAAAGTTGTGCTTGGGTTCATTGAACCTCCACTGGACAATTGAGCTTCTGTGATTTAGGGGATTAGATGGCAGCTTGTCTGTTTTTCTTGTGTCCAGCAGAGTCACCAGTGTTCTCCTTAACTTCTTTTCTTTTTTTCCAAGTACATCAGAGTTGGTGGCAAGAAGTTGGAGAGCTTGGTCGAGTGTTCCTCTTGGCAGATCAAGGAATGCATCTCTTATGAGGGAACAGGAAGAGCCATCAATGTATTTCAATTTAATTGACTCTTCCTCATAAGAGATCTCACTCAAGGTAGTGTAGTTGGTGAGCTTTCTTTTTAATTCCTTGAATTATTCTAAGGTTAGGGGCTTGGAATGTTTAGAATATGATTTGGGTTGAGATTGGGTTTTGGGTTGTGTTTTGAGTTGAAGGACAGGTGGTGTTGGTGGTTGTTGAGAAACAGGATATGAAGGTGTTGGAATGGCTGATGTTATTGGTTCAGGGGTGTAAGGTTCAATGGTTGGCTCAGTTTATATAGGGAAGGGAAAAGGTGTGGGCATAGGTTTTGTAGGTTGTGGTTTGGGTTTGGGAGTTGGTTTGGGTGCCATATTCTGAACACTTTGTCTTTGAGGTACCTCCTGCCTTCTTCCTAAGTGAATGTTAGCCTTAATGTCACAGACATGTCATTGTTGGGTCTTTTCAGACATGGGTCCCACCTGCCTGCCAGTGAAGCCGTGGGCTTTAAGATATGCTTTCATACAATCCTTATCTCCCACCTTCTTGGCAGCAGCAAGTTGTGCCTCTTTCTCTTTCTTCTTTTTTTCCCTCATCTTTTCCCTGACAGCCTTCTTTCTCTCTTTGTTGATCTATTCTTGTTCTTTATAGAAGAAGAACAAGATCATATCATGATCATGAGGGGCCAGCTCCTCCTCCTTATAGCCTTTTGAGAAAAGAAAGGCTATCTTTTCCCTTTTATCGACTGCATTTGCCTCCTCCTTCTTTTTCCTTTTCTCCTCCTCTATGGCCAACCTTGCTGCTTCCTCTCTTTCCTTCTGTAGCAAAGTTGCCTTCTCCAGCTTCACAAGCTCATCAAGTGGGAGTAGAAGCATTTCTTCATTGTCTACTCCCAAGCTGATGTGCCTGTCAATAACCTCCACCCTCTTTTGATTGTTGATACTTTCTTGAGCGACTGTTGCTGCTTTACTGCTTGCAGCCAGCAACTTCTCGGTATCAAGTCTTCCTTTCTTATGTAGCTTCTCCAACCTTTACTCCTCTAGAAGCTCTTCAGTAGTGAGCTTTCTCTTCCTTTTAGGATCAGAGAAAGATTCAGCCTTTGAAAATTCTGGTTTAAATGATTCAGGTTGGGGTGGTGGAGGTTGAACTTGTGGTGCAGGAGAGATGGGAGTTGTAAGAAAGTCCTCACTGTTAACCTCAGAAGCTAAGTCAAGAATAGCTTCTGTGATGAACAGGTCATCGGACATAAAGGACAGTTCTATAATTCCTTCCGCAGCTTGGATTTCTGCTTCGGAAGTAACTGCATTACCTGTCCCTCTTAAGTTGATTGTTGGGCCATCAGTCTGTATCTCCCTTTCAAAGTTAATCTCAGGTTCAATAGAGACCTTAGGTTGACCAACTTCCTCCTCAGAGGTAGGTGGTGCATTCAGCCTTTGAGCTCTTCAGCTCCAAAGTAGGCAATGGCAACATCATGTTAGGGTTGTTCAAGTGAGGAGCTTATCAGAAATTAGGTTAAAAATCTGTTAAGGTCGATAAGCATCCTTGGGTCCACTTGAACTATGATAGGAGGGGGTTGAGGAAAAATGTTTGCAAGATTTTGCTGTATAGGATAGAATGAAGAAATTGCATCAAGGGAAGAAATGGCAAGGTTGGGTTCCACTTGAGTTGATATCTGCTCCAAAGAGTGAGTAGATATCTCCTCATCATGTCTTGGTTTCTCTAGATTCTCCCCTTTTTTGGTAGCATCATCTTGAGAAGTAGATGAGCTAGAGGAAGAACTCAAAGAAACCTGAGTGTGTACATGCCTAACAGACCTCTCAATTTTTTTTTCAGCTAGTTGAACCTTGATTTTCAATCTCAAGTTGCTGAGTGACAGACCTATCTTGTAAAGTCTTAACCTTTAATTCAAGGTTTGAGACTTTAGAAAGTAGTTCTTTGATAGTGAGTTACAAACTACCCTCATCATTGTTTAAAGAATCATCAGGAGATGGGATAACATACATAGTATGTTCATCCACATCACTAGCTGGATTTCTTGGCGCCCTGGATACCCTTGCATACTGATGTCTCTTTCAGAGATATCAATTGGCAAGGTTGCTGTAGATTCAGTCTGACTGATGTTACCACTGTCCTGAGAGGCTATTGACACACTCTCAATAATGGCAGTTGAATCTACATGAGTCACCTCCACTCCGGTTGGAGTCACCTCAGTTTGGTCTAGCTGATGTGGGCTAGATATCAGAGGTTCCTTCTGGCTCAGTTGATCTGGAGAGTGGTGAGGTAGATTAACATCATAGCCCTGATGAAACATGACATCCTCATCAGGTTGGTTAAAAGGTCAAGAAAGGATACGGAGGTTATTTTTATTGACCTGGGATCTTGGTCAGCACTTAATGGCTTTTCAGCAATAGCAGTTGAGCCAATGATGTGGCTATCCCTTTTTGGCTGCTCAGGGGAGTGTTGAGACTCACCCTGAGGGCTTATGGCTTGATTAATGGGCTCATCAGGTTGAGACTGAGGAGACTCAACACCAATATTAAGGTCAATTGAGGAGGATGGTTGGACCTCTGGCTAAGTGGGAGCCATTCATTCCACTCTAGCCTTTTTGGTTTGAACAGAGGGGGCTTGATTAATCAGAGTAGATTGATCAAGGGTTCGTTTGGGGAGTCTTTTGTATATGATTTTGATTGGGTGGGAAGAAGTAGATGGCAGTGTAGTGGTGGTGTCTAGTATGGGTTCATCACCTGCTGGGCTTGCAGGGATGTCACCAGGAGCCATTGGCTCAAGCATACCTGGAAAGAGATTAGTGAATCTTCCATTGAAGTTGGTGGATAATTTCTTCAAAGCCTTGAAGATGCCAGGTTTCATGTGAGGGACCAGTAGAACATTAGAAAATTGCAGATTGTCCTGGTCAAACTCACAATTGATGATGTGCTAAATGAACCGAGGATACATATAGAATGGATCCCTGGAGAGATTGCTACCCAGATTATTCAGCACAAACCTTGAGTAGTTGAAGAGGAGGTCTTTTACCAACCCATGGACTAGGCAGCCTAGATCATAGGGAATTTGATCCCATCCCCCTGATTTGTTGGAGAGGCTATGCAGGACAACGTGAAGCATGAACTTCCAGTTGTAAGAGAAGTTGAACTTATAGACTGTTGACCTGCTCACATCACCTCCATAACCCATTTGAAGGTAGGTTTCTTCCAAATCAGAATTGGGGAAATCAGTGGGGGCACTTTTATCATGGAGTTTGAGATGCTCCCTGATGGTTGTTTCACTAATGATAATCTCCTGTCCGTAGATCCTTGATCTGATGATCCTTTCATATTGATCGTTTCGCTTCGACCATTGGCTTAGAATTCAGCCATGTGGTTTGAGTAGATGGTGAGGTTAACAGTAAGGGCAGTGCAGTATGTCGATTGAGAAAGAAATTTGACGATAGGGGCAAAATCGACATCCATTGAAGAATCAAGGATTGCGACTTGGTTGTGTTGGGGATTCAGAGCCATTCTTCTGAGAGTACTGTTTGGCTGAGAATGAGTGGAGAATATGATGGACATTTGGGGTTTTAGCAGTAGTAAAGAAAGTAAAAAAAAAGAGAGTCAGAAGTTTTAAATGGGGTTAAAGGTCCAAACGGATAGAGTGAAAAGATGGGTGAAAGGACGATTTAGGTTTTGATTAGACTTGGGCGGCAAGATAAACCACTTTAAATATTCCGACAATTATCAATAAAATCTTACTTTTTATAGCGTGGGGCCCAACTATTTCAGAATCACAGTAAAAGTTTCCTTCCGAGAGTAAGATTGCTTCCGAGAGAAAACACTTGTGTTTTTCAAATGTCCTTCAGAGGCTAAAAACTCTTTGGAAGAGAATACTTATGCAGAGGAATTTGCCTTCAGAAGAATAAAGATCTCTTCAAAGGGTAAATTTCTCTTCGGAAGAATTCTTACTTAGAAATTTTGAAAAAAAAAAACTTTTTGTAACAGGGCTTAGATTGTAGTTAGACAACATAGACAAGACACATTTTAAAAGGTTTTCAAAAAAGGACTAGTCAATGCTAATCATCCCAATAGCTGTGATTAAATATTTAAATCTTTGATCATCAAAGGCTTTTGTGAACAAGTCAGTATATTGTTCATCTGAATTGACTTTGACTGGCTTGATTAGATTTTTCTCATGAATATCTCGAATGAAATGGTACCTGATGTTAATGTGTTTTGCCTTGGAGTGCTTGGCTGGATTTTCTGTGATAGATATGGCACTCATGTTGTCTATGTGGATAGGAGTCTCCATGAAGTTGAAACCATAATCCAACATCTGATTATGAATCCAAAGCAGTTGAGCACAGCAGCTTGCAGCAGCAATATATTCAGCTTTAGCAGTCTATATGGATACATATGATTGCTTCTTACATTGTCAGGAGATGATCCTTCCATCAAGAAATTGACATCCTCTGGATGTGAATTTCTTTTTGATGTTGCAGCCACCATAATCATTGTTAATGTAACCATAGAGGTTAAAATCCCTATTCTTAGGATACCAAAGACCCAGTTTAGAGCTCCTTTAAGGTATCTAAGAAATCTTTTGGCAGCAATTATGTGAGACACCTTTGGAGCAGCCTGATATCTTGCACAAATACAAGTTGCAAACATGATATCAAGTCTACTTGTAGTGAGATACATCAAAGATCCAATAATTGCCTTATACTGATACTGATCAGTATCCTTCTCCTTGGAATCAGGACAAAGATTGTGATTTCTGGGTATAGGTGTCCTGGCTGGCTTACAATCTTTCATCTTAAATCTTTCTAAGATGTCTTTACATACTTAGATTGATTGATGAAGAACCCTTCTTCCATTTGCTTCACTTGAATTCCAAGGAAGAAGTCCATCTTTTCTATGGAACTCATTTCAAACTTCTTCCTCATGATGTTTTCAAAGTCTTTGCACATTTGGTCATTTGAGGAACCAAATATAATGTCATCAACATAGACTTGTACAAGAAGCATGTCCTTCCCAGACTTCCTTATGAACAATATTTTGTCTATTGTGCCTCTTGTATAGCCATTCTTGAAGAGAAACTAAGACAGTGTCTCATACCACAACCTAGGTGCCTGATGCAACCCATAAAGAGCTTTATCAAGTTTGCACACATAGTTGGGATGTTATAGGTCTTCAAATCCAGATGGCTGGCACACATAAATTTCTCTATCGATATCCCCATACAGAAATGCACATTTCACATCAAGTTGATAGACTGTAAAGTCCTTGGATGCAGTAAAAGCAAGAAAGATTCGCACAGCCTCAAGTCTTGCAACAGGTGCAAAGACATCTGTGTAATCTATGCCTTCCTCCTATGTGTATCCTTGAACAACAAGTCTTGCTTTGTTCTTGATGATCAAACCTCTATCATCTCTTTTGTTTCTGTATACCCACTTAGTGCCAATAGGAACTTGACCAGGTGGCAATGGACACAAGTTCCATACCTTTTGCCTCTTGAATTGTAGCAACTCCTCTTGCATTGCTTCTATCCAGTTGTTGTCCTTGAGGGCTTCTTCCACCTTCTTTGGTTCCATTTGAGATAGAAAGCATGAGTACAAGAAGACATTCCCATTATGGGTCTGTCTTCTTGTTTTCACACCTTCTGAGACATCCCTAATGATTTTCTCAGCTAGATGAGTGTTGTGTATCCTGCACCTAGGAATCACATCTAATTGCATTGATAGATCCAAGTTTGAAAAGTTTTGCTTAGGATTTTGAACACCATCACTAACTGATGTCTCACACTTATTCAATGAGCACTGATTTGATGAATGTGTTACAGCATCAATGGTATTTTGCTGAGAAGCAGCATCAACCGTTACCTGTTCCTCCAGATCACTGTCTTCATCAGGTTGGTGTTCAATACTTGAGTTCTCAGCTGATGAGTTATGAGACTTAGTTGGCTGACAACTTGTTGAAGCTCCATTGTTTCCTGAGATATTCAAGCTTTTAGGACTTTCAGTTGAAGAAGCTTGATCTTCATTTCTTCTTGGAGAACTTGGAATAGGTCTTGGTAACTCAAATATTTGATCTTCATAGGAGTCACTTTGAGTTCCTGTTTCAGTTGAAACATTCTCACAAGATGGTTTAGAATAGTTTGGAAACAATTCTAAATTGAAGATATATTTAGGACCATTGCCCTTAATACAATGTGTGTGCTCATTGACAACAATGTTAGATGATTCCTCAAATTGTTGATTTTTGATATTATACACTTTATATGCAATAGAGGTTGAGGAATATCCAACGAAGATAGCATCATCAGACTTTTCAGCAAATTTTGCTAAATTGTCTTTTGTGTTAAGTATGGTACATCTGCTGCCAAAGGACCTAAGAAAGCCAATGAATGGTGGCCTCTTGTTCCATAGCTCATAAGAGGTCTTTCCATGGGGCTTAACAATGAGAATCCTATTCTGCACATAACATACAGTGCTGACTGCCTCTACCTAGAAAGTTAGAGGCAGTTTTGAATCAGCTAACATAGTTCTTGCAGCCTCAATAAGTGTCTTGTTCTTCCTCTCAGCAACACCATTCTGTTGAGGAGTTCTAGGAGCACTATATTGTCTGGCAACCCCTTTTAAGTTACAGAATGAGTCAAGAACTTGATTCTTAAACTCAGTCCTTTGATCACTTCTAATGATTTTTACCTTGTGATCTTTCAAACTTTCTATTTTAAGAATAAAAAATTTTAAAGTTTTAGCAGTTTCATCTTTAGTTCTTAAAAAGAAAACCCATGTAAATCTTATGAAATCATCAACAATCACAAGGCAATATGATTTCCATCCAATGCTCATTACACTTGTAGGACCAAAAAGATCCATGTGCAATAAATGTAATTGGGTAGTGATAGAGTTAACTTCTTTGGATTTGTGAGAAACCTTGTGATGCTTTCCTTTCAGGCAAGCAACACAGTTGTCCTTATAGAAAAATTCCTTTTTAGGCACACCATGTACCAAATTATTTTTAACCAATATATTCATGGTTTTTAAAATTAACATGGCACATTCTTTTATGCCAAAGAGTTGACTCATCACCATTTGAGTAAGGATCAACACCTTACAATGATCGATCTCGTGATGAAAATGTGAAATGTTGACATCACGGAATAGGATTGAATAGTAATTGAAGAACACAAACACAAATGTAAATAAACTTTGATTGTATGGCTCTCTAACTTAGAAACTATTACAATACGAATGAAATAAGGAAAATGACAAAAACTTTTGAAATACATTACAAAACTTCTATTTATACTATTCTATGAAGTTCTCGCGCGACTAACAAGTTTTCGCGCGATCAACAGGTTTTTGCGTGAGAAGCAAGTTATCGCAGGGCAACTCTAACTATACGCGCGACTTGATCTTCTTCATCTTGATTTGATTTCCTGAGCCTCTAGGTTCAATCCTTACAATTTGCTTTGGAAAGAAAGCATGATACTTCTCCCAGTGGGAACCATTGTTCATATCCAGCTTGTACATATCCCTTCTCCTGGGAGATCTAAGAAGCACTAATTCCTGAGGAATTGTCATCCCGGGTTTGAGAATAATGCACTCATGTTCTGTGAAAAGCATTTGGTTTTTTTGATCATAGAATTAAGAAACACTTAAGAGATTGTGTTTGAGTTGTTTGACAGTGTTTACTTTGTCAAATTTTAACTTACCATTGGAATATTGGATACACTACCTCTACCAGAAATGTATCATCCGGCTTCATCTCCAAACTAAACAGGACCTCCATCAAAGTGTTCAAACTGTTGTAGGAGAGAACTATTCCCTATCATATGCCTGGAGCATCCACTATCCATAATCCAAACATTTCCATTCTTGTCATGTGGATGTCCATGCACATAAGGTGAAACGATTAGTTACTATTGGAAACCCAAGCCTTATTGGTCTTGGGCTCTTCAAATACAGATGATATAATTGAACCAAAATGTATGCATGGAGGTTCAATTATGGTTTGTGAAGAAGAAGGTTGGGCTATAACATCTTTTCTGATCTTCCATTCCATCCTATGGTTGATCAGTGCTAATGAGCCTGAAGAGGCTTGTGCAGTATAACTTGCTTCTAAGGTTTCTTTCTTCCCAGAAGAAGTTGTCACCACCTTTTCTTCCAAAGCAGTCTTCTTCTCAGAAGGTTTCAAAGGATTCATTTGTTCCTTTGTTTGTTCTTTAGCTTGTCTTCCGAAGCTATTTTCCTTTCAGAAGAATAAGTTTCTTCCGAAAGCAACTTGGCTTCAGAAACAAACTTTCCTTTCCTTAACACTTGGACTATATGGAAAGGTCTAAATATGAAATCATCCTTGACTCCTTCTTTCTTAACATTATTGCTGGGTTGTAGTAACAATCTTTAGCCATGTGGTTATGCAGACCACAGATTATGCAATCAATGTTAATTTTAATGGGGCATGTTAACTGTTGTTTCTTACACTTCTTTTCTTCTTCAACAACCTTCCCCTTCACTTTTTGATCCTTCATCTGGATAGGAGTCTTGGTACTGCACTCCTTTCCTGAATTTAGGATTTCCATCCACTTGAAATCCAGCTGATATAAATACACCCTTTTGCCTTGGTCTATCTTCAACTTAGTCTCAGCCACCTTCTTGGCATTTTTTCTTGCTGCCCTGATTTTGTTCTTTCTGGCTTTGGTGGTTAAGGGTTGATCATCAGCTATGGAGATGAGGTTTTCTACCTTATCCTTCACTGTGGTGGTTTCCATTATTGCATCATTCTTCTGCTCTTTGGGTAATGGGTCAGCAGTTGGAACCTCTTGCTCATCAGTACCACATCTTGGCTGTCTAATAGACACAAAATAGTATGGTAGAGCAATTTCATTGGTTCCCAACCCACTTTTGTTTTGATAACACACCTTTGAGTGGGAAGATGATGCAATGATGGTATTGAAGTTATGATCTTCAATGGCGTACTTCTTAGCTTTAGCCTCAGCTATCACTAGCTGGGCCTAAGCCTCAGTCAAATTGAAGATTAAATCTTTTATTTGAGCCTTGTAATTTGAATGTTCATGTTTGAAAGAGGACACAGTATTCTCTAACTCTTCTATTTTGAGTTTGTAGTCAGATTCTGCTCTTTTAAAATCAGATTTTAGTATATTTAAAGACTCAATACCAGATTTAATTTCCATGTTGTAGTCCTGATAATTTGACCTTAGCAATACAGGCTAGAGTACATAGATGCTCATATACGTTAGTGTCTTCAGTTCCAGCCATGAGAGCTTGAACAGGAGTGACATCTTGCACCATGAAGCTCCAATCAACTTCTTGAGCAATAGCTGCAGTTTGTTGCTCAGTGGGTTTAGTTGCAGCTTTAAGGGTAGCAGGATGTTAGGAGGCTTGAGTTGCTCCAGGATTTGATCTAGAAGCTTTGCATTCCCTTGCAAAATGACCAAGCTGGTTACAGTTGTAGCACTTGGCCTTTGTCTTGTCAAACCTAAATTTTCTGTTGGTTGGGTTTTGAGAGAACTGCCTTCCAGTTCTTTTGAAGAACTTCTTTGCTCTATAGGTCAAGAGAGACATCTGTTGGACAATGTCCATGCATTTAACATCATCTGGATTAAATACTCTAGATCATCAAAACAAAATTGAAAATCTCCAAAGTGCTCACTCCTGAAACAAAAGTACAACTATCCTAGAAAGGATTTTGTTGAGTCTGTTGAGACCTGGGTGTCTCAAGGAATGTGATGTATGGCCCAGAGGAAGATGATGGCTGTTAGGGGTAGTTTAGGTATAACTGGGGCTAGGGAGTTCTTGAACCTTCAGCAACATGTAAAGCATTGCTTACTGGAAGGCTTTGCTCTGTTCATCTGATGGGTTTTCTGAGATTCCATCTCCATACGGTATACATCAAGGAATCCATATAGTTCAGTCATGGTGAGAGTGTTAAGATTCTCAGTTCTCTTGATTGAGACACAATAGAAAGTCCACTCATGAGGAAGTGCACTCAAGAATTTTCTTACTATGTCTCTCTTCTCAAAAACCACTCCCATAGACTGAAGAGAGGTGATCAAGTCCATGTACATGAAGTATTGCTGGCTCAAGGTCTCATTAATAATATATGTGAGGTTCTCAAACTTCTGCTTTAGCACATCTTTCTTTGACTCCTTGGATTCAGCAAAACCAGGGTATATCAGCTTCAAAGCATCAAAGAGTTCTTTGGCAGACTCGCATTGCTTAAAGCCTACCATTATGGAGTTTGGTATAGCAGTAAGCAAAATAGTCATAGCTTTATAGTCAATGTCCATTTTCTTGAAGTCTTAATCTGAGTAGTCTTTAACAGCCTTCTCAATCATGGCACCATTACCGGCTGGGGATTCCACCTTTGGTTGGTATGGACCATGAGTAACTGATCTCCACATACGACTGTCTTAATACTTGATGAAGCCTTTAATACGTTTGCACCAAGTCCCAAAATCATCAAGAGTGATGATGGTAACCTTGGTCATAGTTCCCTTCTCAGATTTAGAGAACTTCTGGTTGAGAGCCATTTGAGTGATGTGAGTGAGTGTGAAGAAACAAGGGTGATTTGGGATTGTATGATCTCACAATCAAGAGCCAAAAAAGCTCTGATACCAATTACAGGATCAGTGTTTGTCTCACAACATAGGATAATTACACAAACTCACTTAATGTTACTCGGGTTGATGAAGCAGAACCTCAACTAAGTTCACAAGTAATATAATAAGTTAATGAAAACACAAGAACATAAGAATGGTTTTTCAAGATACTTGTATATATTACTTCTCAACTTAGTTTTACAAGATTCTTATAAGCATGGTTACTAAGTTACATGGAGAAACTATATATATACTACTATCTACAGCCGATTATACTTGGAAAAACCAGCTGGAATCTACAACTAAACAAATACTACATTGCTAGAAGTAAAGCATCTAAGATAAAATAATATCCTAGATTAGGTAGTCATGATAGGTTAATGACTTACCTTTTGTTACCAACTAAAAGTGGCAACTATACTAATCTGATAATGGGTGAACAGTGGATAAAGTATGGTCAACTACGTGGGCGTGGGAAAGCGCCATGCAGTATATCAGAGTGGTAGTGGACTATCAGATAGACCATAGTTATGTCCACTGGTTCATAGTTAGTTCTTCCGAAGCTAAATGACTTCGGAAGAATAATTTTTTCCGAGGTTATTTTGGCTTCAGAAGAAACAACTTCTTCCGAACTTCTGCAAGTCTTTAGGACTTTATTCTTCTGAAGACTTTTCCTTTGATCTTCTAAGTTGTATACTTTGGAAGGAGAACAATTTAGTTTTGAAAGACTGAGTTCTTCCTTTGGAAGTTCTTCATTCTTTAAGCTTTGGTAGTTCTCTAACTTGTCTTCAGAAGAGCAGCTTTATCTTTGAAAGACCACTTCATTTAGCACATCAAATTTTTCTAAGTGTTGTTTTGGTTGCATCAGCCTCATATGATCCAACAAAGAAGAACTCCAAGGCATCCACCTCTGCACCTCAGGATGGATCAGAACATCCTGAGGGTGGTCAAGGAGAGGTTGCTCAACGAAGTCCACTCATAGTAGAGCCTCTTGCTGCTGGGTGACCCATCTTGTCTTGGGTGTTTGCTACTCACCCAGACAGATGGTATGTCTCTAGAGATCAAGGAGGTCAAGATATGTACTTCTTGCAAAACATTCTTGATCTCCCTCAACATGATCTCTATGACATGAGGAGATACTTTGAGAGTCTATGGAATCCTGACCAACTAATGATTAAGGGAATGGTTTTGATTCTGATGAGAACTGTTAACAGATGAAGATCAAGACTCAAAGGCCTCTTCAGTTTTGGTAGCATCAGCCTAGGGTGAGTTTGTAATGAATACAGTTAAAGGCTGATACAACCAAAGAGCTCTCAGCATGCACATGTGAAGTACTACGAAAGTACTTAAGAAGATTTGATATAACTCAGTGAATTATGCTAAGTATCAAATCTTCTGAAGCCAAAAGACCAATTCTTCCGGAGCCAAAGATGAAGTCTTCCAAAGCTTCAAAGACAATGTCTTCCAAAGCCAAAAACTGATTTCTTCTAAAGACAGAGAAGACATGACTTCTCTGATATACTTTTGACAAAAGCTAAAACACCTTTCCGCTGCCATCTCTGAAGACTCGCCAACTAGCATGAGTTGGTGAAAAGTCCAAGCTTTTGTCAACTATAGATTAAGGTGTTGAGTCTGTAACTTTCCAACTATGTACTTCTATCCTTTTATATTAGATAAGGATGTGAGCTATGGCGTGTTATAGTCACTAGTCAAAAGGTAATCTGGCTTTTGACTCTACATTGATCTTGTTGTCTAGATTAATGTTTCCAGCTGGCCTTCAAAGTATAGCCGGCTGTAGGATGTAGTATAAAGTATCTCAAGTACTTGTATTTAGAAATTAAGCTTTGTAACACTTGTAAGAACTTGAGAGCAATATACAACATTCTTGAAAATCATATACTATCTTGTTCTTGTTATTGTTCTTTACTTGTGTTCTTTGTTTCATCATAAAGACTGGTTCCCTATTTGATCTGTTAAGTGTTCTGAACACTCTCCAAACATTGTGAAACTGTTGTATTGACCATCCTTTTCAATGGTGCTGCAAGTCTTTTCTTCATATTCATCAAAAACTCCTTCAAGCATGTCATTTGAAACAAACTCAACAAATAGGTTTTCTTTTGTTTCTTCTTCTTCAATGGTTTTAATTTTTGCTATTAATTTTATGGATAATTTGAGATCTAGTATTTCCATTTGATCAGACCAGTCATATTCACCATTGGTTTATGATACAAGTGCTTTGTTGCTTGATGTGCTAGGCTTATCATGTTTTGATTCAACTTCAACAGTCAGCATCCTTTTACTTCCTTCATTAGGTTTGGTCTTTAGTTCTGTGCATTCTCTAGCAAAGTGCCAAGGTTTGTCACAATTATAACATCTCAGACCCAAGTCTTATCAAACCCAACTTTGCTACCATTGTTGACCCCAAACATTTTTCGAATAGTTCTTCTTGCAAAAATTTTGGCCCTATACACTACCATTGCCATTTGATACTTAATGTCATTCTCTTCTACATCATCAAGGTTAACCTGTTACAAACCATTAACCAGAATGTTTGGTGCACTTAATCTTCCTGCCATGAAAACTTTATAGCTGGACATGAAACTAGTGAACAAGACAAGATGTCTTCTGCAATCTGAATGGTTTTTTTTTATGGGTTGGATGTAGCAACAAATGCTTGTTGAATTTGAGATGGAGGCTAAATCAATGAGTATATGCGGGGTTTAGGTTGAGATGGCACATGTTGAGATTGCATAGGCAAAAATTGATTAGGATTAGAAATTTGGAAATGAGGGACAAATGTTTCTTGGCTAGAAGGAACAAGCGGGCTTCCAGACTATTGTTACCGACACATTTGTGTGTAACTAATATAGAAATTTGGATTGCTAGCCTTTTTTCAATATAAAGCAGTTGCTTTAGCTCCCATTGAGTTCAAGTGATTAGCAATTGTTTGCTTATCATCCATCTCTTATGATTTAATGGTAGAAATCAGATCAATAAGAGATAGAGTGAACAAGACTATGGTTTTCTTAATGGAAGTGCGGTTGTTATTCCAGCTGATGGTAATGAGTTCAATAGCTTCTTATTGACAGCTATGTTTTCCAAGAAGATACCCGCACTCTTTATTTTTGTAATCAGCTTCACAAATCTAGACATTTGTGTTTCCAAAGATTCTCCCACCATATGATCACACATGTTGAATTCTTGATTCAACATATCCTTTCTACTTTCTCCCATATCCTTGTTTCCTATGATTTGAGTCTCTATAGCATCCTGTAGGAACCTCTGAAGTTAAGAGGTTGATGCAACCAAAAGATACCAAAACAACCAAGTCTTCCAACATGCACTTTGGAACAAAAGTGAACTAGCTTCGAAAGTTTTACACACTCAAGAAAAATGCTAAGTGTAAAATCTTCCGAAGCCAAAGTTCAGAAGAAACTGTTGCGGAAGCTTTACACATAACTTGGAAAATATTCTAAGTGTAAAGTCTTTCGAAGCCAAAGACTCAACTCTTCCGAAGGTAAAAGATGAAGTCTTCCGAAGCTCTCAAGACAAAGTCTTCCGAAGCTGTTTAAAGACAAGACTGATTTCTATTGAAGAGAGAGAAAAGATACATTTTCCATCAACTTTATCATAAAGCAACCTACTTTCCGCTGCATGCTCTGGTAGTTCACCTGCTATCACTAGTTAGTGAAACTTCCATACTTTATGATAAAATAGATAAGGTCTTCGCCTGCAAGTTTCTGTTTTTTTCCTTCTTGGCTTTTTGTAATAGAAAAGTCAGTGAGCTATGGCATGTCATAGTCACTAGTCAAAAAGCAATCTACCTTTTGACTTTAGGCTGATCTTGTTGTCTAGATTAGTCACTTCCAACTGTCTTTTTGCATATTGACGGTTGTATGATGAGTATAAGTAGTCTCTGGTTCTTGCATTCAAAATATACTTGTACAACACTTGTAATAGAACTAGAGAAGCAATATACAACTTCCTTGAAAACTTTATCTTGTGCTCTTGTTCTTGTTTTACTTGTGTTTATCTTGTATCTTCTGTGAAGGTTCACAGTTCCCTATTTGAACTGTTAAGTGATCTTAAGATCCTCCTAAGTGTGTTAACTAAGTGCAAGCTTAAGTACCCTTTAAACAGTCCTGCATTTGGTATCAGAGCATTCCAGGCTCTTGATTGTAAGATCTCACCATCTTCAAATCCTCTTAGTTATACACATCACTTAACTCTTCAAATGGTAGCTATCTCCAAAGCTGATATGGAAACTGGAACTATGAAAAAGTCCCCACTAATCACTCCTGAGGATTTTGACACTTGGTGTCAAAGAATGGAAGGCTTTATCAAGCCTTAAGATTCCAGGATGTGGGAGTCTGTTGTCAATGGACCTCATGTACCATGCACCTCTTCAGCTGCTGCTGGTGGTGGCATAATACCAAAGGAGAGGGCTTACTTTTCTGATGAAGACTAGAAAAGAATTGACATTGATCAGAAAGCCATGACAGCCCTCCAAACTGCTCTTCCAAACTCCATCTACAGAGGTTTCAAGAAGTGCAAGACCGCTAAACAGCTATGGGATGCACTGAAACTGATGTATGAGGGTTCAAATGAAGCCAAGGAGAACAAGAAGGATCTCCTGAAGCAGCAGTTTGAAAACTTCACCTTCAAGACAGGTGAAACCATGACTCAACAATACTTCAGGTATGTTAAGATTGTGGATACTCTGGCTGATGTTGGGGTAACTATTGAGAACAGGGATATTGTTAGGAAGTTCATGTCCTCTCTTCCAAGACAATGGACACACTACTGTATGGTCATTAAGAGGACTGAAAACCTCAAGACCCTTACTCTCACTGAGTTGTATGGGATACTCAGTGGATACCAGATAGATGAATATGCAAAATTCATCTGGTAACTCCAACACTCACCAGAGTTCAGCCCTTCATGTAGTTGAAAAGGATAGCAGAGAACCACAGCATCATCTCATCTGCTACCCTGAAACCTCATAAAAGGGTCCTTTCATCACCTTCCCAGAGACACCCAGAGAGAGCTACATCCAAGGAAGTCCCTTCCAAGAGACAAGTTCTTCTCAAGCTTTTGTCTTCACTGATGAAAGTTCAGGAAACTTTATTTTCACTCTTGAAGACCTGGACTGTATCCATCCAGATGATCTGGAGTACATGGAGATAGTCCAGCAAATGGCTCTTCTCACTCACAGAGCCCAGAAGTTCTACAAGAGGACTGGGAGAAGGTTTCCTAGCAATGCTGCCAGTGGCAAGTTTGGGCTAGACAAGAGCAAAGTCAAGTGTTACAACTGTAACCAGATGGGACACTTTGCTAGAGAATGCAAGGCACCTAAGTCAAATGGTGGCCAAGCTTCATCCAGGCCAAACTACACTAAAGGAGGGCACCAGAATAAGAAGCCAAGATAGCAAGCTGCAGTTGCTATTGAAGAAGGAGGCTTTGACTGGAGCTTTCAAGCTAAAGATGCATCTCCAAACCAAGCACTCATGGCTGATCATGATGAAGCCAAGGTACTTGAACATCTTTGCTCTCCTGAATGTATTGCTAAAGTAAATAGATACAGGTCCTACAACTTGGAAATGAGATCTGACATTGAGTCTTTAAATATTTTAAAAGCTGATTCTAAAAGAGCTGAAAATAACTATAAGCTTAAGATAGAAGATCTAGAGAAAATAGTTTCAACTCTTAAACATGAGCAAACAAACTACAGGACTCAAATTAAGGATCTCATTACCAAGTTGACTGAATGCCAATGCCAGGCTGAGCTTGTGATCAGCAAAGCCAGGGCAGAAAAATGTGTTCTTGAAGAAGAGACCTTCAAGAACATGATATCCTCATCTCTGCATGCAAAAGTGTGTTATCAGAATAAGCAGGGACTGGGATCTAGTGAGAAAGCTCCTTCACACACTCTACTATCAGTCAGATCTCCTAGGTGTGGAACTGGTTAAGATGAGCTGCCATCCATAGACCCCAGTGATAAAGAGGATGAAGAGCAGAAGGTGAGGGATGACTCTGAGATGAGTGAAGCGAGTCAATCCAAAAAGGGTCACCATGCTCCTAAGGAGGAAAAAGAAGCTGGTTTGAGCAAAACCAAGAGAAAGAACTTGATCAGAAGAGCAAAGAGAAGATCCAGAAAAGCTCAAGAGATCAAGACCACCTTTGATCCCAAACAAAAATAAGTATTTATCTCTGTAGGGTTCAAGGTGATGAAAGCTGAAGATCCTGTCAAGAATTCTAGTACCAAAAGTTCTACTTCAACTTTAACTCACTCCAGCAATAACAAGAAGACTGATCAGCTGTGTGTCACTACTGCATAGCCTAAACCATCCATTTCAAAGAGCAAGCTTCACCCTAAGAAGCCTGCTGCATCATCTGAAAAGGTGGAGAAAGAAAAGGAAAGTGTTCAAGCTCAGTCTTCTTTGGGAAAGAAGACTCTTAGAAGGAAAGATTTAGATTGTGTTACGTGTGGTAGTACTTCACATCTGGCTAAGGATTATCAATACAATCCCAAGAGTACTATCCAAATGATCAAGAAGAAAACTTCTGAGAAGAAGAAGAAACAAACTGCTTCGGAAGAAAATCTGTTTCCTTTGGAAGATCCAAAATGAAGAAGAAGGCAAGTAGGAAATTGCTTTTGGAAGAAAAGTTGGTCTCGGAAGAAAGGAATGCTTCCGAAGCACTGAAGCTTGCTACAGTGAAAGCAAGATCTTCCGAAGGATCCATCTCCAAAGCTTCCGAAGCTACAAAAGCTTCTGAAGTATTGAAGGTCAAGACCAATCTTCCAAAGATGGTGTGGAAGATGAAGGAAGACCTTAAGACTAAAAGCTCCTCTTCAGCAACAGCAAATGATCCTCAAAGCCTGAACATACGATCACTTACTATTTCATTGCCTTCATCTGAATTTTATAAGCCTAAGACCAATGAGACTTGGGTTTCCAAATGTAACTAAATCACCTCTTTTGTGCAGGGACAGCCAAAGGCAAACAGAAATGTGTGGATCATTGATAGTGGCTGCTCCAGGAACATGATAGGCAATGAGTCCCTACTTCAAAACTTTGAAAGAATTGATAGAGGACCAGTTGCTTTTGGAGGATATGCAGGAGGTTACATCACTGGCAGGGGCATGGTCTCAAATGGTAAGCTCAGTATTAAGAAGGTAAACTTTGTCAAGGAGCTTGGATACAATCTTTTGAGTGTGTCCTAATTTTGTGACCAAAAACATCACATGCTCTTTACTGAGCATGAGTGCATTGTTCTCAAGCCCGGGGTTGACATTCCTCAAGAGCATATTTTGCTCAGAGCCCCCAGGAAAGGGAACATGTACAAGATGGACTTGCAGGAAACATATCCCTCTGGAGAGATTTCTTGCTTTCTATCTAAAGCAAATAGTGATGAGTCTTTCCTTTGGCATAAAAGAATGTGCCATGTAAACTTTAAGAACATGAATAAACTGATTAAGAATGATTTGGTAACTGGAATGCCAAATAAAGAGTTTACAAGTGATGACCACTGTGTTGCATGCCTGAAGGGGAAGCAACACAAAGTGTCTCACAAGCCAAAGGAAATGAACTCCATCACTACTCCCCTACACTTGTTACATATGGATCTGTTTGGCCCCACCAGTGTAATGAGTTTAGGAAGGACCTCATATTGTTTGGTGATCACAGATGATTTCACAAGATTCACTTGGGTGTTTTTCCTTAAAACTAAGGATGAAACTCCTGAAATCTTAAAGAATTTCATTCTGAAAATTGAGAATCAATCTGATCACAAGGTCAAAATCATAAGATGTGATCAAGGAACCGAATTCAAAAACCAAATCCTTGATACATTTTGTGATGAAAAGGGTATTTCAAGACAATACAGTGCTCCCAGGACTCCTCAGCAAAATGGTGTTGCTGAGAGGAGAAACAGGACACTTATTGAAGCTGCAAGAACCATGTTGTCTGACTCTAAACTGCCTATCACCTTCTGGGCAGAGGCTGTCAACACAGCCTGCTATGTGCAGAACAGAGTTTTGGTGGTTAAGACACATGGTAAGACTCCTTATGAACTGTGGCACAAAAGGAGACCATTCATTGGTTTTCTCAGAACATTTGGATGTCCTTGCATTATCTTGAATACCAAAGATCAAATAGCCAAGTTTGCTGAGAAATCAGATGATGGACACTTTGTTGGGTACTCTTCTCAAGCTAAGGCTTATAGAGTATACAATCTCAATACTAGAATCATTGAGGAGTCAGCCAATGTGACTTTCAATGAACACACACCCTGTGTAAAAGGTTCTGGTCCAGATTGGTCGTTTGATCTTGACTTTGTTACCAACTGTTTTAACAAATCTTGTGAGAATGTTTCAAGATCTATAAATAACAGGTCAACAGAAGATCCTGATCCAAGATTTGAGCTGAGAAGACCAAACAAGAAGACTACTTTAGCTCCAGTGGTAACGAACCCTGCAATTGAAGCTCCCATCAGCACTAGCATGACAAATACTGCTAATTCAAATGAATTGCCTTCAAATTCTAGCTTAGAGGCTCAGAATTCAGGAGAAGGAACTTCAAATGCAGGAGGAGGAACTGGAGGTGGTGACAGTGATCAAGAATTTCTTGATGCTGATAACCACTCCATTGAAGACAACATGAATGATGTCACACACTCATTGGATCAAGTCTCTCTTGATAAGTGTGCTGATGTGGTGGGAGACACCTCATTGCCAGATCAGAATTTCTCAAATTTAGATCTGTCTAACCAACTTGTTGTGATCCCTCAACTTCAGATCCACAAGTCACATCCCACTACAAACATCATTGGAAATGTTGACTCAGGGGTAAGAACAAGAGGACAAGCTCATGACAGCCATGTTTGTCTACATTCTTGTTTCTTATCCCAGATAGAGCCGAAGAAGGTTGATGAGGCTTTGAAGGATGGAAGCTGGATTGAAGCTATGCAAGATGAGCTGCTTCAAATCAGAAGACAGAAGGTGTGGAACTTATGCCCTCTTCCTCAAGGGAAGTCTGTCATAGGTACCAAATGGGTATTCAGGAACAAGAAAGATGATAGAGGGATCATCATCAAGAACAAGGCTAGACTGGTTGTCCAAGGATACACTCAAGAAGAAGGGATTGATTACACTGATGTCTTTGCTCCAGTTGCAAGACTTGAAGCTGTAAGAATATTTCTGGCTTATGCTGCATCCAAGGATTTCAAGGTCTACCAGCTTGATGTGAAGTGTGCCTTTCTCTATGGGGTGATTGATGAAGAAGTTTATATTAAACAACCACCTGGCTTTGCAGACCCAGATCATCCTGATTATGTCTGCAAGCTTGATAAAGCCCTTTATGGACTGCATCAAGCTCCAAGAAAGTGGTATGAGACACTATCAACATATCTCTGTCTACATGGATACAAAAGAGGTACTATTGATGGGACTCTCTTCATCAAAGAAACAGGAAATGACACATTGCTAGTTCAGATATATGTAGATGACATCATCTTTGGTTCAACTAATCCAAAGCTCTGCAAAGACTTTGAGATGCTGATGAAGAATAGATTTGAAATGAGTGCCATGGGGGAACTCAATTTCTTTCTAGGAATTCAAGTGAAGCAGGTTGAAGATGGCATCTTCATAAGTCAGTCAAAGTATGTCAGGACATACTTACAAGATTCAAGATGACTGACTGTAAGGTTGCAAAGACACCCATAGCCAGAAACCACTCCCTTGGTCCTGATCTTGAGGGGGAGTGTGTTGATGAACATCTCTACAGGGCTATGATTGGGTCACTTATGTATCTTACTGCTAGCAGGCCTGATATCATGTTTGCCACATGCATATGTGCAAGATATCAAGCCAACCCCAAGATGTCACACCTAATCACTATCAAAAGGACCTTAGATATCTCAAAGGTGCTCCAAATCTAGGCCTTTGGTATCCAAAGAATTCAGACTTCAATCTGTATGCTTATACAGATAGTGATTATGGTGGCTGCAACATGACTGCAAAGTCCACATCTGGGGGTGTCAGTTCCTGGGGGTGGTCAGTTCCTAGGGATAGTCTCTTGGCAATGCAAGAAGCAATCCTGTGTGTCTGCATCAACTGCTGAAGCTGAATACATTGCTGCTGCCAGCTGCTGTGCTCAAGTGCTTTGGATTCAGAATCAGATGCTAGACTATGGGTTCAATTTCAAAGAGACTCCCATCCACATAGACAACAACAGTGCCATCTTATTACAGAGAATCCTGTGCAGCACTCAAGGACCAAACACATCAACATCAGGTATCATCTGATTAGGGATAATTTTGAAAAGGGGTTGATAAAACTAATCAAAGTTAACACAAATGAACAATATGCTGATCTGTTCAAAAGCTTTGATGAACAGAGATTTAAATATCTTGTATCAGCTATTGGGATGATTAACTTTGAATAGATTTTTCTTAATAACTTAATCAATTTTATTTCCTAAAACTGTGTGTCCTAGGTTGTCTATTAGATCACTTCATAAGCCCAGTTTTCTTTGGAAGAAAAACGAACTTTTAAAATGATATCTCTTAGAATGATGAAAATTTACCTTCAAAAGAAGCAAAAGTTGCCTTCGGAAGAAATTTATGTCTAAATCGTTTAAATAGCTTATCTGAGATTTACCTTCGGAAGAAATTCTTGAAGTATCTTCCGAAGCTTAAATTTTGGTATAAGTACTTAAATGCATTTTAGGAACAAATTTCTCCCGAAAGCAATTTAGTCTCGGAAGACTCATTTATTTCTTCCGAAGCCAAAATTTTCAAAACTCTCTGAAATAGCTTCCGAAGCAAAATTGCTTTCGGAAGCTTTGATTGCAAAGCTTTCGAAACCAAAATTGCCTTCGGAAGCTTTTACTACTTCCAAGAAAACTAACTTTTTGGGCGCCTTTTTCAGAAGTAGTACCCACTTATGGATTTCAAATTTTATCTTTTTGTCATAACTTTGTCTCAAATCCAGATATATCTTTGCAAACGGTTCTATTTCATCTCACTTCTCTCATTGTTCCTTAACCTAAAATTACCCCTAAATTTCATCTTCTTCTTCTTTCCTTCACTACAAAGCTTCTTCAAATGGCCAATCTTGATCGTCGTAACGACCCTGATTTCACCATGCACCTACACAGGCAACACAATCAAGTTGCTCTGTTAAACTCTAAGAAGGATCCAAGCTTCTCAGACGTGTGTAGGTATCTTTCTTTGTCTCACTACTTCACCTCCCTTACAATCGATCCTCCTCTCTATGAGGATCAGTTGTTTGAGTTCTGGCGGACCTGTCAAGAGGTCACCATGGACGGTGAGAAGGCACTGTCTGCCACAGTGTAGGGGAGGACGGTTTTCATCACTCCAGCCATTATAAACACCCATTTGCAACTGGATGATGAAGCAGGTGAGCTGTCCTTTCCAAAAGCTGTTGTCAACCAATCCTTTGCGTAGATGCGCTACGAAGGTGACTTTTCGGTCAAGACCTTCAGGAAGGGGAAGGTCTCATTCCAATGGAAATACCTCCTCTATGTCATCATACATAGCTTATCCAACAAACATGGAGGATGGGACCAGATTCCAGAAGACCTCTCCTTTATTGCCCATGGGATGGTTCAAGGGGTCAAATTCAGGTACTCTCAGTTTGTTTTTACAAATTTACTAGTGAATTTGGATTCCTTAGAATATTACATGTTCCCCCGGTATGTTCAACACATTCTCAACTGTGAATTGGGACCACAGTTGAGGGGAACAGGTAATGTTCTTAAACTTGCACAAATGAGGCCCGGCATTTTCAAGATATTGAAAAAGCCAACTGTTGGGTTCTCAGGGGTAGAAACAGCCCTTGTCCTGAAAATGTTTGAGCTCATTGCTCAGGGTGACATCCTAGCAGCCCCAGCTAGTGATGAACCAACACCCACTACTTCTCACCCACCTCAAATTCAACCTACTATCAAAATCACCTACCAAAGAAAATCCAAGCGAACCCCTGCACTTGCTACTGAGCATGTGCAGGCCCCATATCACAACCCATATAGGAGGAAGTGGCATCTCGAGCTCCCACCCCTGAGGAGCAGACCACTCCCATCTTTCAGACAATCAGTGATGAGGTTCCTCATGCTCAGCCTGATAAGCTCACAACTCCACAAACAGCCTTAAGCCATCACTCTGAGTCTCAACACTCTAGTGATCAACCTTCAAGGGACAGCTACCATCCCCAGCCTCTTGATCTCAACCGCCCCATACCCAGCCTTGACTTCTACTCTGATGAAGATTTGGGATTCAGTGAGCACCATGAATCTCTCCTCTCTACCCACACTCAAGGAGAGATGAGTGCTCATGTTTCACCCATTTCTAGCCCACATCAGACACCCCAAACTGAGGTGGATCTTCCTGTGATTGTCCAGGAGACCCATGTGGAAGTGGCTCTCACTGTTGCCAGTGATTACATCTTTAAGACCTTAACCACGGCAACCCAGCCTCTTGACACTGTCACTTGGCAGGGGAAATCCAGCAGCCAAGAACCCCATGTTGGTGGTGAAGGAGCAGACCTTAGTTCACCTCCTTCATCCCCCAATGATTCTTCAACTGAAGATAAGGGGAGTATGAAACTCAGGGTAACCAACTTGAAGACATCTGCACCCAACTTCTTTCAAAGATAGCTCACCTTGAATCACAGGTGACTATCTTGCAAAGGAGGGTCCATGACCAGCAACTTGAGATCACCGATTTCAAGGGCCAGTTAGCTGAGAGACCCATAGGACAAACTCATCCAGGTCCACAAGAACCTGTGGATGTTATGGATCACTTCCCCAGCTCACCTATGCATGAGGGTGATGCTACCAAAAAGAGGGAGGAAGTTCTGACAGCCACAGATGCTGGGAGTTCTTCCTCAAGTATGGACATACATGACTCACCATCCTATCTTGCAGTTGTCCATGCTCAGCAACCTCCTCTAGACAGTGATCTGGAACTGCTCATTCAACAACTATTTGAGGAGGGAGTACCAAGAGCAATGTCTGCCCCATCTGAGAACCCAATCTAGGGTTGGGGGTATGACAGTGATAGGAAAGCTCTTGTGATCTCTAGAGCTCAGGGTCAACAAGAAATTCTCAACATCTCCACCCTGAGTTTCTATGAGAGTATAAACTTGGTAGATCTGGCACTTGTCAACCCAAGCAATAACAGATAAGCTGTCAGATTAGCCAATCAAATTCAATACTGGGTGCTGGAAGAATTCAAAAGGAGAACCACATCATATAGACAGAGGCTAGCAGTTGAAGCCTTTGGTCAATTGGATGTTGAGGTAGACTCCAAGATTAGCTTCGAAGGGAAAGCCTTGACTGAAGACCCAGAGGCTGAGACTATGAACCTTGAGACAAGATCTCCTCCAGCACCCCATACCCTCAGTGAGGCACTAGCTGGTGATGGTGCTTCACAACCTCTCTCTAGCCAGAGCTTGACTGTTGAATCAAGCAATGAAGGTCAAAGCTCTCCTCAGGCTGAGTCATCAAGATCTACAATTGATAAAGGCAAAAGGAAGATGACTCCTGAAGAGATTGAAGAAGAAAAAAGAGAGAGGAAGAGGAAGTTGATGGGAGAGAGTTCAATGAAGATCTGCAACTATCTGGGGACCAGGAACTTCAACATAGATAAACTCATCTCTCTCCCCTTAGAGGAGTTAAATGAACTGGCTAACATTGAATTGTCAAAGGAGAGGAAGGAAGCAGAGGATGCAGCCTTGACCCTCAAATACAAGGAAGAAATGAGGAGAAAAAGGCTTTACAAGAACATTCTTGTCCTCTCCCTAGTTCAAGAAAGTCCTGAGTCAGAGACTGTGGCTGCTGAACAACCTCAGGTAGTTGATGAAGAAGAAAGATTAAAAATGATCAACTACCTGAGTGCCACAGGTCTCTATCAGGCACCTGCACTCCTTCCCTTGCCTTATGATTCTATATTATTTGAATACAATAAGCAGCTAGAAAAGCAAGCCAAGAAAGAAAGGCAAGCTACAAAGAAGAGGCAAAGGGAAGAAGCTGCAAAATCAAGAGCCATCATCCTGAAAAGTCAGAAAAAGTCTGCAGATAGGCAGAGGATGATGAACTTCTTGAAGTTGTACGGATTCTCCGGAAGGAGGCTTGGTCCCATGTCTCTATCCACAATGAATGAGCACATAAGGGTGATCAAGCAGAAGATAAAAAGGGGAGAGCTTGTGGACCTTCATTCATCATCTAGTCAAGCTCAACCTAAAGTTGAGGTAAAGGTTTAACCTACAGAGACAACACCACCTGCACCTGAAGCTGCACAACAGCCAACTTCATCTTCTAACCCACAGCAGGATTCTCCTCCCTCTCCTTCTGAAACTGGGAGAGAGGAGATCCCAACTGAGAGGGAATCCACTGAAGAACCTGGTACTGAAGACCAACCCTCTCAGTTAAAATCATCAGGGAGGAAAAAGAGGATGGCCAAAAGAAGATCATCTTCAAGAAGAAAAAAAAGAAAGGCATCCACCTTCTAACCTCAGGATGAGTCAGAACATCCTGAGGAAGTGCATGAAGAGGACTCTCAACCAACTCCTATCATAGTAGAGCCTCTCTCTGTTGAAAGACAAATTCTATCCTGGACATTTGATGAAGATCTAGACAGATGTTATGTCACTAGAGATCAAGGAGAGCAACATGTCTACTTCACAAGTGACATGCTTGAACTCCCTCTGCATGATCTCTATGACATGAGAAGGTACTTCATGAGTCTAAAGAATCCAGATCTGCTGATAAAGAAAGGAATTTGAAGATCCTCATGTGGACTATCCCAGTCTGAAGAACCTCTCTGAAGTTAAGAGGCTGATGCAACCAAAAGATACCAAAACAACCAAGTCTTCCAACATGCACTTTGGAACAAAGGTGAACTAGCTTCGAAAGTTTTACACACTCAAGAAAAATGCTAAGTGTAAAATCTTCCGAAGCCAAAATTCAGAAGAAACTGCTGCGAAAGCTTTACACTTAACTTGGAAAATATTCTAAGTGTAAAGTCTTCCGAAGCTCTTAAGACAAAGTCTTCCAAAGCTGTTTAAAGACAAGACTGATTTCTTCTGAAGAGAGAGAAAAGATAACTTTTCCATCAACTTTATCATAAAGCAACCTACTTTCTGTTATGCTCTGGTAGTTCACCTGCTATCACTAGTTGGTGAAACATCCATACTTTATGATAAAGTAGATAAAGTCTTCGCCTGCAAGTTTCTGTTTTTGTTCCTTCTTGGCTTTTTGTAATAGGAAAGTCAGTGAGCTATTGCATGTCATAGTCACTAGTCAAAAGGCAATCTGCCTTTTGAATTTAGGCTGATCTTGTTATCTAGATTAGTCACTTCCAACTGTCTTTTTGCATATTGACTGTTGTAAGATGTAGTATAAGTAGTCTCCTAGTCTTGTATTCAAAGTATACTTGTACAACACTTGTAATAGAACTAGATAAGCAATATACAACTTCCTTGAAAACTTTATCTTGTGCTCTTGTTCTTGTTTTACTTGTGTTTATCTTGTTTCTTCTGTAAGGGTTCACAGTTCCCTATTTGAATTGTTAAGTGATCTTAAGATCCTCCTAAGTATGTTAACTAAGTGCAAGCTTAAGTACCCTTTAAACGGTCCTGCACATCCCATAATACTTTGACACCTCTGAATTCTTTGAATTTCTAAGCAATCTCTGTCGTCAAAGCCATTGTTATAGCTACATAAGCTTTGTCATGGAGTTTCAGCTTCTGCATATCTTCCTCATCCCATAAATGCTCCAGTTTTTAAACCATTTCACCTTTTTCATTTCTATACATAGGAATGTAAGGTCCGTACTTGATTGAGCGTAACATCCTTGGTTTAGTATAAATGACATGATTCTTGAACCTATACACCCATTCAGGATAATCATCCTCACTCAAAAGTATTGGTGGTTTAGTGCTTGTTCCAATCTTGTTGTCTAGATTCAAAGTAGCAGTGAGATTCTTCAAATTTGCTATTTTGAAAATCATATTTCAAACTTCACAAAATTTCTTGAAAAATTAAACTTCTCCCGTGACAACTCCTAAACTTTTCGTGCGATAATATCTGTAACAGAATTTGCGATAAGTTCAACTTCTCGCGCAAAGAGAATATTTTTGTAACAAACTTTTACGAATTATAGAACTTTTCGCGCGAATAACCAAGTTTTTGTGTGCGAACAGAAGTTTTCGCAGATTTTCTTTAGTGCAAATCAGTCATTTTCCACTTGAAACTATTCACCAATTTGTTGAAATATTGATAATTGTGCTTCAAATTAATAAATTTAGTTTAAGTTTAATCCTAATTGTCACTAATTGAGTCATTTAAAGCCATTCTAACCGTAAAAATGTCTTAAAATCTTCAAATAAGTTTGTTTAACTTGTTTCTGATATCAAACACATCCAAAATCAGCACAAACATAATTAAATCATGTCAGTCTTCATGTAGAAACCGATTTTGTAGCTCAAAAACTCTTCAAATCACTTCAAATTCTAATCGAATCGATCTAGAGCACACAAAGCTCTAATACCAATTGTAAAGATCGATCTCGTGAGTGAAACACAAAATGAATCAAACATGAATTAACAATAGAACATCAAGAATAACAACAGCAAGCAATGTAAATATAATTCTCGGTATCTTGCTCTCTGAAATATTGATTACATAAGTCGTAAAATTTCAGGATACTAACACAATGAACTAAGCAACATATATATACTAAACCAAAAAGGTCTCGCGCGAGAACTAACTTCTCGCGCGGATCAAAGTTCTCGCACGACTACGATCTTTAAAATCTCATTTTGATTTTTCGAGACTCAAGTTAGTGACTAATAAGTAGGCATGTATGACTAAATCCTAATCTCAAATATATCCAAATAATAATAGTTTGGGAGAGAAACTTTTTGGATACTAAATTTCAATCTCAAATAAGTGTCCTCATTGATGAAAAATGATGCCTTTGGATGAGTAACTGATAATTTACTCACTAACGATGACACATGATTCTCTCGTCTTATTTTGTTGAATGCTTTTTTCTAGAGTTGCAATTCGATACTCACCGCTAAAATCATAAATTAAAAGAATGTGAATGCAAGAGACAGACATACCCGACATTAAATCACCAGAGCAGGAAGACGATAATGAAGACGAATGTGAAAAAGTAGTAGTCAGGACACACACGTCTTTATTTTTCGAAGATGATGGATAGTAATAAATAAGGTTCCTGTGAGAGCATATTTCAATAAAAGAAAAGAAGCTCTGACATTTTTGGATGCATCTGTAAATGGTGAAGTAGTGATTGTAATATTTGATGTCATTGTGCGGTTACGAAAAGAGTGGGTGACGTGGAGATATCGAAGCTAAGCTAATTCTGCAAACTGGCGACCCGCAGAAGAAAAAACTATTAGATCGTATGAAAGCGAGAGTGAAACTGGTATGAACCGCTCCTTCTAGAAGATTTTATTTCCAGGATGTATTCCCTTACAAAGTAATCAACTCACCATATTCATAACATCAGAATTTGCTTTGGTCTTTATTTCCTTAATCCATACCTCTTTCATCTCCTTTTTCTCCTTTGCTAAAACCTTTTCTGCGACCCTTATCATGGTTTTGATGACCACACCCTTTTTCACGGCTTAGGTTGGTTGAACTTTCCAAAGAAGTTAATTTTGATAATTTTTTCTAGTTCATCCTAACTTTTGAGGGGTTCCTCCAATGTTATTACTCCACCATTGCTCCTTCAATTGACATCGTGTCATCCTCTTAATATTTTTCGATAGCTTCCCTAATTGATAAAAATTTCTTAGGACTAAATTATGCAGCTTCCTAACAGTTGTGTACGTTTTCTATTTCTTACGTGACTTTGATGGTCAATTTTAAGGTTCATTAGTTTCATTTTTTATCCTTTAAAGTACTTCCAAGAATTTTAATTAAACTTAGCTCTTATGTTGCCTAATTTTCCCATGGAATCGCTCACTTATTTGTTTGATTTCATACTCAAAGTTTCCGATTCACTTCTCAAGGTGGGTAGAGGTGTTGTCTAAACTAAATTTGCTCTAAGATTTTGAACTTTATCAAGTCCCATACTTCTTTCGCAGTCGAGTATTATGCAGCTTGTAATAACACATCTTGTGGTAATGTTTGGAAGATTAGTGACTTTATTTTGTATATTCCTTCTTCTCATTTACTGCTACAACTATTCCTTCTTTAGCATCAATAATTTCCAAAAAGTCCATAAGCCTTTGGTCCTGTTTCCATCTTCAATGCCTAATTGATGTAATTTATTTCATTTAACTTAAGACATATAAATGAATCATGTAACTTGGTGATGAACTGCTTAATATGTTTTCTTGCTTTATGTCTTTTATCATGCTTCTTTGCTTTCTTGCTTTACTCTTCTTGCCTATCTTGTAATACTTGCTAACTTACTTGCTATTTCTCCTTTTGTTCTTGATTTTACTTGCTTCAACTTCCTAATTTTCCTACTAAATTGCTTCTATTGGATGATCTTTTAATATCTCTTGCTATTTGATCATCAGATTAAATTTCTTGCTAGGTACTTGCTTCTAGCCCACTTGCTAACTAGTTTTTATTGCTCTTGGCCAACAAAGTTTGGGCTTTACTTGCTATATTTTTTTGTGAACCGCGATGATTCAAATTTGCTACTTGCTCTTGCTGATTGAATCACAATGATTCTACTTATGATTTTACTTGTTCTTGTTATTTGAACAAAAATTTGTTCTACCTTCTACTTGAACCAAAGATGGTTGTACTTGCTATTTGACCAAAACTCCAAAAGGCTCAATACTTACTACAAACCACACGGGTTTCATTTTACTTGCTATGATGAACCATTGAGGTTGTTAACAGTGTTTTCAGAACCGAATCGGACGGCGAACCGGTCACCTTACTAGTCGACTGGTCGAACCGGTCAAATCAGGTTTAAGAACCGGATGATATAATAATTATATATGTGTATATTAGAATACAGTTATATATATAATTCAATATAAATACATTATATGTGTAGTTTAAAGTTAAAAAAACTCAACAGTAGTCTTATGTTCAATGCTTTAATTCATAGTTTGAACCATCCATTGAATTCATTAAAATCTAAAAAACTAAAAAACTAAAAAGATTTAAAAAAATCCGGTCCAACCCGGTTCCTGGTACGACCACCGAGCCGGTTCGAACCAGTCGGTTCCTTGAAACAAAACGATTTAGGGTGGATTGGACCAATCTGACCTCTGAATTCCGGTTCAACAGGCTAGTTCGATCCGAGTCTGAAAACAGTGGTTGTTAATTTATTTAATTGATTTAGAGGTTTAACTTGGCACTTTTGAATTAAATTGAAAGAAATAGTTTCAAATAAGATTTCCAAGCCCATTAAGCTTTCTGATTTTAAGGTTTCTAGAGTGCAACCTTTTAAATCTTCAAACAAGAATAATCAATGAATGTATCCCTTTCTTTCGGTTCATTTTATAAATCTAACTTATTATAAAAACTTATTTCAATTTGGTCAGAGGGTTCTTAATTGCAACGATCATCTTATTTTAATCACGGAATAAAACAGTCCGATATCCTTTGATTTGTGACATTATTTTAATACCGAGTGCATGTTTCTTGCAATAAGAACATACAACAAACAAATCTGATTTGTTTTTGTTTTCTGATTTCAAAAACAACCTTTGTCTTTAACTTTCTTGAAGTATCGTTTGAATTTGATCAACCCACCAAGGAATGAATGATTCAGATTTTACGAAGTTGGACAACGACCAACAACCTCTCAAATTCTTTTTAACACTTCCAACAGGAACACATAAATTCACACCCGTTATAAAATTTATTGAAACTGAACCACAATTCAACAGTCCTTCAAGTTGATTTCGTTCTTCAACTACAATCTCACAGAAAAAAATTGTATGTGAAGAGGGTATGGGATACAATCTGTTAGAGTCAATAAAATTTAATTGTTTTAAGCACGTGTTTTCTAATTAAGTTTATTGTTGGGTAAGTTGTTCTAGTCATAAGGTAGACCTAGTATTTCGGTTGGTTACCTGATTTTGTGGTAGCCGTTGAGTCTTCTTTGTAAGGCAATATATAGCCATTTCCAGTTAATGAATAATCATTAGAAATTGAGTGAAGCTTTGATATCATTGAAAACTTACAAGTGGTATCAGAGCACAATTCCTGGTGAGGTTAAAGTGAGAGAAAAGTCATTGCGATGGCTGAAGATGCAGTGTTAGTTTCATACCACAGTGTGCCTCGGTTTGATGATGACTATGATCATTGGAAATTGGTCATGGAAACCTTTTTGAGATCAAAGGAGTACTGGGTTATGATAGAGTCTAAAATTAAAGCACTAAGGGAAGGAGAAACTCAGACTGCTACACAAACAGCCCAATATGAAGCTTTGAAGTTGAAGGATCTGAAGGCTCGAAACTCGTTGTTCCAGTCGATAGACAAATAAATACTTCGAACCATGACTCAAAAGGAGAGTGCTAAGCAGATATGGGATGCTATAAAAGCAAAATATCAATGAAATGCAAGAGTTAAGAGAGCCCAATTGCAGATCCTGGAGATGAAGGAAGGAGAAAGGGTAGCAGACTACTTTAACAGGGTAATGATTGTTGCTAATGACATACAAAGTTATGGGGAGGACATGACTGATGTCAAGATAGTGGAGAAAATCTTGAGGTCACTGACAGACAATTACAACTTAGTCGTATGTTCAATAGAGGAGTCTAAAGACATAGACAAGTTGTCTTTAGATGAACTTCAAAGTTCTCTGTTAGTACATGAACAGAAGTTCAAGAGAAAGTCAGGAGAAGAGCAAGTTCTAAAGATAGAGAATGAGATAAAAGGAAAAGGAAGAGGTGGAGGCCAGAACAGCAGAGGAAGAGGAAGGGGACGTGGCAGATCAAGAACAGACTTTGACAAGTCATCCATAGAATGCTATAGATGTCATCAAATGGGACATTTTTCTTATGAGTATCCTAAGGGTGAAAGAGCTGTCAACTATGTTGAGTTTGATGAAAGTGAAGATCTGCTACTCATGGCTAAAATAGATCTGAATGATCAGGAGAAGAAAGATATTTGTTTCCTAGACTTTGGATGCTCTAATCATATGACTGGTCTTAAGGACTGGTTCATCAATCTAGATGCAAGTTACAGGCATACTGTCAAGCTGGGAAATGACATAAGGTTGTCAGTTAAAGGAATAGGTGATGTGAGACTTGAAGCTTGGGGAATTACTCAGGTAATTACAAAAGTATACTATGTGCCTGAACTTACATCTAATCTACTAAGTATAGGACAACTACAGGAGAAAGATCTTACAATTGTGTTCAAACATGGAACATGTAAGATATATCATCCAATCAGAGGTATGATAGCTAGATCCACCATGACTAGAAACAGGATGTCTTGGTGCAAGCAGTAATGAGACCTCTACCTACTCAATGTCTGAAAGTAAATGAAGATGTAAGGATCTATCTGAAGATTATGAGGTTGATGCAACCAAAGATCTTCCAACATGCACTAAGGAACAAGGATGAACTTGCTTCGGAAGCTTTACACTCTCTAAAAAACTCTAAGTGTAAAGTCTTTCGAAGCCAAAAGTTCAGAAGAAATTACTTCAGAAGCTTTACACTTAACAAGAAAAATATTCCAAGTGTAAAACTTTCGAAGCCAGAGGCCAAGTTCTTCCGAAGCCAAAGATGAAGTCTTCTGAAGCTTCAAAGACAAAGTCTTTCGAAGCCATTTTGCTGTGACTACTGCTTTCTTCGGAAGACAGAGAAAAGATGCTTTCTCTGATCTACTTTTGATAAAGCTGACCAACTTTCTGCTGCAACTCTGATAACTCACCAACTTGTATGAGTTGGTGAAACTTTCATACTTTAGTGAATAGTAGATAAAGTCTTTGTCTGTAATTTTCTTCTTTTGTTCCTTTAGACTTTTTGTACTAGGAAAAGTCAGTGAGCTATGGCATGTCATAGTCACTAGTCAAAAGACAAACTGTCTTTTGACTCTAGATTGATCTTGTTGTCTAGATTAGTCAATTTCAACTGTCCTTCCAAGTATTGACAGTTATAGGTTGTAGTATAAAAGAGTCTCAGGTCCTTGTATTTTAATTATGCTTTGAACACTTGTAATAGAACTTGAGATCAATATACAATATCCTTGAAAACTAATACTTGTGTTATTGTTTTAAGTTCTGTCTTATTGTTACTTGTGTTCCTTGTATCTTCAAAGTTTCTTGTTCCCTATTTGAACCGCTAAGTGATCTAAGATCACTCCTCTTGTGAAACTAATTGTTGTTAACACCCTAACCGGTCCTGCAAAATAAGAAAATACACAAGTCTGGCACAGGAGATTGGGGCATGTGAACTACAAGTCGGTAAGAGCAATGTAGTATAGACAAATGGTGATGGGCCTTCCAAGGATGACTGAGCAGACCAAAGTATGTGAAGTGTGCAAGCTGGGAAAAAAACAAAAGGAGCCCATACTAAAGAAAAGCCAATAGAGAGCAACAAAAAGATTGCAGCTAATCCACACTGACTTATGTGGACCCATAGAACCAGTCTCTACTAGTGGGAAAAGGTTTATGTTGGTATTTGTTGATGATTATACTAGAAAGGGATGGGTGTACATTCTTGAAAATAAGTCTGAAAGTTTTGAAATCTTTAAGAAATTAAAAGCTAAAGTTGAAACTAAAACTGGATTAAAAATTAAGGGCTTGAGAAGTGATAGGGGAGTTGAATTCACCTTAAATGAATTCAACTCTTTTTGTGAAACTTATAGAATTAAAAGGCAGCTCACTGCAGCCTACAACCCATAACAAAATGGGGTGGTAGAGTGCCAAAATAAGACAATTATAAACAAGGTTAAGTGTTTTCTGGTGGATAAAACACTACCAAAATGGTTGTGGTCCGGGGCTGCAAACTAGGCCACTCATGTGTTGAAAAAATGCATCACCTCAGCATTAGAAGAAAAAGTGCCTGAGGAAGCCTGGTCAGGCAACAAGCCCAATGTGGATTACTTTAAGGTGTTTGGAAGCATTACCTATGCCAACATACCATCTCAGTTTAGAAGCAAACTGGATAATAGAAGTACTAAGTGTGTCTTTATAGGCATAACCAATGAGTCTAACTCTATGATCCAGTTCAACACAAGATTATCATCAACAAGGATATGAGTTTTGATGAAGAAGGGAAGTGGGAATAGAAGGATGAGATGACATCATCTGATTTGGTCATACCAGATGATTATATTCAGATTAAAGATGAAGAAATTACAATCAACCAAGAAATTACCCCTGCTGATCAAATTCAACCACAAGAAAGTGAAGAGATTCCATCTAATGTTGAATCAAATGCCACATCAAGCAGCAACCTTGGTACTAAAAGTCTGCAAAATCATAATAATGTTCCAGCTGTTGGTGAAAGGGCCTCCTCCAGAGCAAAAAGGAATCCTACATGGATGCAGGATTATCAAATTGGTGATGATTCAGATGTGGAAAACTACTTAGTGGATTCAGGCCATGTAAAATGAGTTAGCGGCCATTGAGCAAAATGAAACATGGGAGCTGGTTGTAGTGCCTGTTGATGTGAGACCAATTAGGGTTAAATGGTTATACAAAACCAAGCTTAATGAAAGGGGTGAAGTTGTCAAATTCAAAGCCAGATTGGTTGTTAAAGGCTATACACAACAACAGGAGGTTGACTACACTGAGGTATTTGCACCTGTGGTAAGGTGGGATACCATCAGATCTGTGTTGGCTGTTGCTGCTTTCAATAAATGGAAAGTATACCAAAGATCATGGTGAGTTAAATGAGACCATATTTGTTAAGAAACCACAAAGGTTTGAGAAACAAGGAGAAGAAGAAAAGGTGTACCGGTTTAAGAAGGCCCTATATGGGCTGAAACAGGCTCCCAGGGCCTGGTTTACCCGTATAGAAAGGTATTTTGTCAAGGAATTATTCCTAAAGATCAAGTATGATCATACTTTGTTCATAAAGAAAGTATGGAAAAGGTGATCATGGTAAGTCTCTATGTAGATGATTTAATATACACGGGAAATGATCAAAAGTTTTGTGAAGACTTTTGCAGCTTTATGAAAAGGGAATTTGAAATGACAGATTTGGGGCTCACTTGGTATTTTTTGGGGGTTGAAGTTCAATAAAAGGAGGAGTTCATTAGCATGTGTTAGAAAAAATATGCTAAAGAAGTTTTACAGAGATTTGGAATGTGGGAAGGAAATGGTGTGAAGAATCTCATTGCACCAGGGACTATGCTGAAAAACAAAAGTGATAGTGAGATGGTTGATGAAACTAAATACAGATGTTTGGTAGGAAGCTTAATGTATCTGACTGTTACAAGGCCAGACATCATATATTCAGTTGGTCTTATTTCAAGGTTTATGTCCAACCCAAGAATAGAACACATGCAGGCTGCTAAAAGAATCCTCAGATATGTTAAAGCTACAAGTAATTATGGGTTGGTGTATGAAAATAAAGGAGATGGGAAATTGAGCATCTTTATTGATAGTGACTATGCTAGAGATCTTGAAGATAGAAAATGTACTTCAGGCTATGTATGTCTACTGAGTAATGCTGCCATATGTTGGAGTTCAAGGAAATAAGAATAAACACTCTCTCTTCAACTGAAGCAGAGTATGTGGCTGTAAAGAATTGTGCTTGCCATTGTGTGTGGCTCAAGGGTCTACTTGGTGAATTAATTGGTAAGTTGATTCGGATAGTCGAGATACAATGTGACAACAACTCTACAATCAGCCTTTCGATGAATCTGGTGATGCACAGGAGAACTAGCATATTGATATGAAGTACCATTACTTAAGGGAGCTGATCAATGAAGGAAAGGTCAAATTAATGTTCTGTCACACTACAGAACAAGTCGCAGATGTTATGACCAAGCCATTGAAGATGGAAGCATTTGAGAAAGTGAGGAGCAAGCTTGGAGTTAAAGTTATTGAAGATCAAACTGAAGGATGAATCCCATTTCAGTTTAAGGGAAGGTTATGTTAGAGTCAATAAAATTTAATTGTTTTAAGCACGTGTTTTCTAATTAAGTTTATTATTGGGTAAGTTGTGCTAGTCGTAAGGTAGACCTAGTATTTCGGTTGGTTACCTGATTTTGTGGTAGCCGTTGAGTCTTCTTTGTAAGGCTATATATAGCCATTTCCAGTTAATGAATAATCATCAAAAATTGAGTGAAGCTTTGATATCATTGAAAACTTATACAATCGCAAGCCTTAATATGCGAACATGGCAACAATTTCATCGATTTGAGTAGATTCGCAGATCAATACAACTAGATGATGCAAACTTCTTTCTTTAGTGAATGTATTCATGGAAAAACCAAATGGAGGCCAAGTCTTGCATTTCAATCAATCATCGCTTTCCCCCGTTCCTAGCTTTCAATCAAATCTTGGATCATCAATATTACTTGCTTTGATTTCTTGCACTATGATTTTTTCAATATTCCTCTTGGATCGATTAACAAGGTTCTCTAAGGCCCCGTTTGGTTCACAAAATTCTAAGAAATTGGAATTGAAATTGAAAAAAATTGTCATCTAAATCCTATTTGGTTGGTGAACAGATGGAATTGAAATTGAAAAATTTTCTCACATTTATTAGAAATTCTCCATGTAATGTTTAACATTTCAATTTCACTCAAAATTAACCAAACACGTTAGCACTTTTAACAAGATTCCAATTTTAATTTAAATTTCAATTCCTTTGCAAAACATTCTGTCAACCAAACAACTCTTAAGTGTTGGAAAATCATAAATGAAATTAAAACAACAAAAAAAATGAATTGATAAACTTGCTTGATGTGAAACCCAAAATACGGGCATCAAGTGTTCTTTATTTAATGCAAAATAAACGAAAACCATTGTACCAAACGTGAACAAAACCTAACAAACCAACTAGCCCACCTATGGGCCATTACGTAAATCCAACGCAAAAATAGTATTTTAAGATGCTTAATACGCATTTCTCAATCCGAGAGATTCGTTTCCATGCAAGAGGATTTTACATGAAAAACTGTTAAAACGGATAAATACGAACTGATATCCTGCAAATACACGAAGTCATGCATGATAATTAAATATATAGTAAAGCAATAATGTACACACACACACACATATATATATATATATATATATATATATATATATATATATATATATTATATATATATATATATATATATATATTGCATGTGAAACGAAGAGTTATTCTGATAATTTTACGCGAATTGTACAAACGCTGGAAATCGACAATAATAATCATGCTATTATGATCGACATCGGGTAGTGGCCAATGAATACGTAAATATAAATGTAATAAGCATTACTAATGAATTATTTTAGTTTTAGTATTTCTAATTACGAATAACAATAACATTCGAAGTGCATACGATAATCACATTCGTAAAGATGTTAGAAATCAGATTTGACGGACAATGACTTGAACAAAACTAGTATGATATTATAAGCCAAATTAATATTTTATAATATTTGTTACATATGCATCCTTATAGGAAATAATATTTCAAACCAATTACCAAAGCCGAAGGCCTGACACAAGACGCAAAACGGGAAAAGACAGTCTCGAAAGGACACTGTGTTAGAAGGACATGCATCCAAAACCCCTACGTATAAATACAACATTTTCTTACTAGCCTCCACTCACACACATTCCATACACCTTCAAACATACGCACATAAGAATTCTCTCAAGCTTTTAGAGAGAGAAAGGAGCAATTCCTAGATCGGTAGGTGGGGTGGTGGTAGCCTCCTCCGACAGTGGAGCCACGACATAACCGCGGCAGTGACACGGTCGTACACGGCGGCGAGTACTACTGGTCCGGAAAGTGGCCGACCTCAAATTGCAGATAGGGTCACCATGGTGGTGTCGGTTTGCTTCAACTCTTAGCAGTGGGACTGTTAGCTGGGGATTATGCATGGTGGATAGTAGCCATGACAAACGGGCAACCAAGATCTCAGCCCACCCTTATTTTCTCTGATCCATTCCAAATCTTAACTCCGGCGACACTCGCGAAGACGGGTGTGGTGGTTGGTGACAACAATGGTGAAAATGGCTGTTGGTGATAGTTATGGTGGCTGCCGGTTGCAATGTCACCATTCGCCGGGTAATGACGGTGTACAGACGGTTAGTGGTGGTACCAGGTGGTGTTTAGTCACTGGTTTTCTACTATGAACATTAAGAATTATTTGAAATAATTATAACCATACATATACAAGTATCGATAGTTTCTACATATTTAGGGTCTTAATATACAGACCCACACGACGGTCGAAACACATGAGGAAATTTCTGGGTGAGGTTGTCATAGGGCTATACGGGGGGTCGTATAGCCCTATACGGGCCGTATAGAGGGGTTATATGGCCCGTATAGGTCTATACGACCCCCTAAACTCTAAACCCTAAAACATATAGCCTTATACGACCCCCTATATGACACATGTATTGCTATACGACGCGTATAACAAATTTCGACAATGACTACGGAAAATTCGGGGGGGGGGGGGGGGGCTGGCAGAGGGGTTATACGGCCCGTATAGAGCTATACGACCCCCTATAAGACGCGTATGGGGATATACGATACGTATAGAAATTTAGGTGTTGATTTATAATTTTGGGTTGTCTAAATATCCGGTCCCTATATTTAACTTTAATGGTACTATATTAGTTTACTAAGTAATCATTAATATCTTTAGTATTATCATCATAATCATCAAAACTCTTATTAATAATATAAAAAGTTAGTACTAAATATTTTATATTACAAAAATAGCCATGTGAAATACAAGTAATAGGGCTTATAAAACGATTAGTTGAATAAACGTATACATATTTCGATTGGTCAAACAACTATTTTATAAGGCACTAGTTTGCTTTCAAAGAAATATATATGAAAGGGTTCAAGTAAAAAAAGTGTAAGAAAGATTCTCAAAATGATCTATCATTTTAATCGAAAATTGAGATCAAATTGTAGAAAAATAGTTGTTGCAATGGTATTTTCGTCATAATCACTTCTGGTTATAAAGTCTTTTCTAAAAATATAAGGGATCTCTTTTCATCTCATGAATGGATTCTAGGCGACTTCGTGAATTCTGAGTGGGAGTAGACATTTTTGTATTCAACGCCATTTTTTTTATTTTTTGTTAGTTTAGCCAATTTATCATAAAAGGTAAAAGGGGGTAAAGGAACTATGTGTTGATTGTCCTCTAAATTTAAATTTTCTTCTTTGGTATGTAAAAAGGGAATCAATAAATCAATCAAATTCCGGGAGGCCTCGTGAAGTGCTTCTTTAGAAGTTAAACTTCCATTTGTCCATATTTCGAGAAATAGTATCTCTTTTTTACCATTTTCATAAGAATGAATACTATGATTCGCATTTCGAACAGGCATTGGAAATTGAACAATACACCCCCAGAATTACTTTCTTGGAAGCTTGAATCTATGTATCAATATGAGTTAAGAGGTTTATCTAATTATTTTCAGTCTCTCGGTTACTCTGATCAACAATCTTACTTTTACTGCTTTCACAGAGATATCCTAAAGAATGGTTGACATTTAGGTAGCGTATCACTTAGTTGGGAGATTGGGGCCATTCGAACATCCTTACTCTCCCTCGAATACATAGGGTAGGTAGGACTGGGTGAGAAAGGGTTCCCTGTTGCCAATAAACTTTCCCCGGCCTTCGATTCCCCTTACTCATAAAGGGTCTTACGGTCGGTACTAACTAAAGAAATTTCTCCTGAAGTTGTCGGAATTATTCGTAATAAGATATTGGCTACAATTGAAAAGGTTTTATCAATAAAATTTCTATTTATCCGCGATCTAGACATAGGTATCAATCCATTCTATCATTGTTCTCATTACTTCTCGCGGGAAAATGATCCCACAAGGAAATGAATTTCTTAAGAATAAGAAAGAAGAACCTCATGTAAATACCATGGAATAAGGTTTGATCCTATTCATGGAGATTCCATAAATATCCCATTCCAAAAATGGAAACAATTGGAATTTTTTTAGAAATTAGATTAGTTGGGGGAAGAATCCCCCCGAATCAGATTTTTTGAGGAACGTATCGAGAGAGAATTTGATTTGGTTAGACAATGTGTGGTTGGTAAACAAGGATCGGTTTTTTCGCAAGGTACGGAATGTACAAAAATGACCAGATGTTGCGATCAGATGTAGGAGAGAAGTTTGTTTAGGAGCCACCGCATACGTTTACTCTTGAATTCATCCTCTCGCTGGGGTAGTCCGAACTATAATGCTTATAAAAAGTAAATGGTAACCGATCTTAAAGCTTTTTACAAAAATGTCTACTCCCACTCAGAATTCACGAAGTCGCCTAGAATCCATTCATGAGATGAAAAGTGCGGTATTTGTGCACAAGATAAAGTTTGAAAACTAATCTCTTTGCTACTACTAAGTTTCATTGTAAACATTGTCAACAACGTAAAATAGGCTTTCCTTAGACCTAGTCTTCTCTTTCGATAGAAAATCCTCCATTGGGATTGGATTCTAATTAATATACCAAGCCCCTTCTAATGGAAAAATAAAATTCAATGAGGATTTGGTTCATCCGACACGTACACGTCATGGACATCCTACTTTTCTATGTTCTAGAGACTTGTATGTAACTATTGAGAGTGAAGATATTATACACAATGTGTGTATTCCCCCCAAAAGTTTTCTTTTAGTTCAAAACGCTATCAGAGCTATGTGAGGCGATTTCCGTGAGGGAGTCTTATCTCGAAAGGAGTGATACTGCCTACCTAATGAAATGAATAACAGAGGCGAGCGGAGCGAGGGCGATGGGCGGGCACGGGTTGTGTAGTAAAGGAAATGGTAGCATCTTACCTGCTAGAAGAAGAAGGTTTGGATGCGGAATGGCATGCTCAGGAAAGTCAGAAGGCCTAGGTGCTACACCAATGCACACAGAGAGGGGAAAGAGAGGATCAGATGAATTGAATCATTTTGATATCCTGGTGCGGAGCTTGGCCAATCTCTCCCCATCTATGAGCGAGAACTCGCTCTTTCTCTTTGACACAGAAAAGAGTCTATCTAATCAAGGTATACCAGGCCTAGTAGGAGGAAATCTCCTATTGTTCTTACAGAATATGCTCTTCTTGTTCGAGAATCAGCTTTGCATGAACTTGTTCCTTCTGGATAGGTATCCTACATCTGAACCGAATTCTTTCTGGTTAAAGAATCTCTTTTTAGTTGCTCTGAAACAATTAGGAGATTCTCTAGGTGGCAACATGCTATTGGGTGGTGGTCCCGCTTATGGCGTCAAATCAATACGCTCTAAGAAGAAATATTTGAATATCAATCTCATCGATGACCATTCGAGCTAAAATTGATTATTGTTCCTATACAGTTCGAACAATCTATGGGGTATTAGGCATAAAAATTTGGATAAGTGGTTTGATAAAAAAATATCTTAGTCATTTTTATCCTTTCTCGATAAAAAAATTTCATTTTAGATCTATAATCTTCTAAACTTTACCCCCCTTCCCCCTCTCCCCGTTGAGCGTCCAAAACAGGCCGTATGGAGTATAGCCAAGTGGTAAGGCATCGGTTTTTGGTACCGGCATGCAAAGGTTCGAATCCTTTTACTCCAGATTATGAACACCCGATCGGATCTATCAAAAACGAGCTGACGACTATAGGGGAAGCGGCTGACTGCAATCCCTGAGCCCAGCTTGTAGCGAGCCAAAAGTTTGACTTGAGCCTACTTTGCACATTTAGATGCTACTACCGTACTATCAAGAGGATTAGCCGCCAAAGGTATCTATCTAGCTATTGGATTAACAGCATCAACAGGGCAGGAAAGCTGTACCAGGAAGCGAAGGGAATGAAGTAATTGAAAACGAATAAGGAGAAGAATGTAATCACTTTTTTGATAGGGAACGAGCGGAGCCACTCGACCTACGGGACAGGGCGTTAAACAAGGTAGGTAGTGAGAGGGTACGTAGCGATGTACTAGCTCAACCGAGAGTCCATGGGTAGACGAACGAAGTCAATCGACCAAGGGAGTTTTAGTGGAGGTTTGAAACCGCCCGTATTAGTTCAAGTAGTTGGACCACGTCTCAGCGGCTTCTTGGACTAGCTTTTGACCCCGTTTCACAGTCAGAGCCTTCCCGTGGCACCCTTCGCCCAAGACTTGAATCAGGAGATTCTTTGCAAGCCTTTTCCCCTATGATCTCCCTTTTCGAAATGCTGAAAGTTCACTTCACCCAACTCTATTCCAATTTTTGGTCATTAAGGAGCACAAAAAGAAGCGTCGAAAAAATTACAAGATATGATCTATCTGACCCAGCCCCTTGTTGTTTGAAAAAACTCTCCACTTCAATTGGTATTTTTTCATGAAAAGAAGACATGAGATAACAAATCCAGTGTTTCACTAAGATTTCGAATAGTGGTCCCGAATTCAAGTTGATTCTATTTTGCCTCTTCCTCAGAGAAAGACGATCAAAAAATTCCCAATCATGGTTTGAGGAGATTTTCCTTTGCAATTAAGATGGACTGTACGTTTGAATCAATTGAATCAAAAAATGATGAATAATATCCAGATATGGTCTTCTGGTTAGCCTCATAAATGTAAGATCGTAGATAGAGAGTGAAACCTGTGCGGGGGTAGGGGCGGATGTAGCTAAGTGGATCAAGGCAGTGGATTGTGAATCCACCACGCGCGGGTTCAATCCCCGTCGTTCGCCCATCAATAAATGGACCATTTGTTACGGAGAGAAAATTGAGTTATCTGGGCCCGGGGGGATTGACTGCGCGAACTGCTACTTTTCCAATACGAGATATTCATCCTAGTCACTATGGGCGTATGGATATGTAAAATACAGGATTTCCAATCCTAGCAGGAAAAGGAGGGAAACGGATACTCAATTTAAAGTGAGTAAACAGAATTCCATACTCGATCTCATAGATACATATAGAATTCTGCGGAAAGTTGTATTCGATGAAAGTCGTATGTACGGCTTGGAGGGAGATCTTTCATATCTTTCGAGAAAAGGGGATGATAGCTACTTTTTTATGTTTAACAGGATTATTAATCACTCGTTGGATTTATTCAGGCCATTTCCCACTAAGTGATTTAGATTCCGTAATAGGTTCACTCATATAATATCTTGAATGAATGAGAACAAAAAGTTATCACACGATCACTCGAAAAAATAGGTGTTTTGGTTCAACTATATTCTAAGACTAGCCATTTCTATTCTCTTTTGCTTTAGAAGTTCTATTTTGTATCTTTCCATATTAGAAATCCGCCTCTTTGTAGTTAGGTCAAGAAAGAACCTTCAGATTTCGATCCAATCCAGGGGCGCTACAACTAGCAGCCGCTTACTTTCTTATTAGTAAGATAGGTTGCTTGAGCCAATCCTTAAATCGTGGGAGGAAAAGGCAGAAAAGTGAGCCCACCCCAGGCAAATCCACTTCTCGTTATCTTGTTCCTGGTCAAGCTCCCGTACCCGCTCCTTACTCGCATCCTCCCCAATTAAAGTAACGTACACCAGAGCGCCTTCCACTTCTAATAGGCCACGAACTAGACCAGAATCATTCTCAACGAGTCCATAAGGAGTGATCCCATTTTTTTCATCGGGTCCGGGTAGAGACCAAAGATCTTGAGTGACCAATCCGGCAGAATAACTCATGTATAAAAAGAACATATTTCATTTAGCTCCTTGATGCCTATCATAACTAGTTATTTCGGTTTTCTACTAACGACTTTAACTATAACCTCAGCTCTATTTCCCTAAACCAGCTCTTATTCTTTTGTTCCAGTTGTCAGTGATGAAATAAAAAGAAAAACATTCCATTTTGTGGTCTCATATTCAAGTTGCATCAATCAAGTCAGGGAAAGATTTTGAAGAAATAGAATATTCCTAACCTGAATCATGAATTGGATTCGAACCAATATCTCTGTGTGACTTTCCCTTTAGTCGATCATGATGGGAAGATCCCGCTGCCCAGGATCTCGGCACCCCTCCCGTGCTTCACTCGACTGTAGTCGAGGGACCGGATTATTTTGAAATTGTCAGTTATTTATATTCATCCATATCGAATTCTAAAAAAAAAAAAGAAATACCATTTTGGCTGGCTCATTATCTATCAAAGAAAATCCTATAGATCTAGCAATGATGGAATTTCTGTTGGTATTATATTATGATGTATTACTTTTTTATTGATTATTTACGGCCTTTCAAACAGTTGTTCAACAGGTCTCAAATGTAACCATATTTATATTGAAATAAATCATTCTGTCTTAAGTCAAAATGGTCATAGAATTCTTTTGAACCTAAAAAGCAACTAATCATAAGGAAATCAAACACAAAAGACAAAGAAAAGTTGTTTTCAGACATGAAAACCAAACTGCACCATAATTGCTTTAAAACTCAAAACCTCAATCTTTCTTTTTTGAAAACTCAAAAGATCGAGGAAATTCAAATAAAAAACGATACGATTTTTTGTATTTGAATATTCATTTTTTGATTTGATTTTCATTTTTTTTAGGGCTATACGGACTCGAACCGTAGGGGAGAAGTAATTTGACTCATTCACATCCAGATCATGAATGTTTGGAATCCATATTATGCAAGGAGACATTGCTTTTGCTAATTCGAATTGTTTTTCTTTTTATTGTCTGAATATTCAGGAGCTAAGACCATTCCAATGCTCCCTTTCGCCATGCATAAACTAAACCAACAATTAAGATAAGCACAAAAATTAAAGCTTCTACAAATACAAATACACCTAATACATCAAAACTCATTGCCCAATGCTCCCTTTCGCCATGCATAAACTAAACCAACAATTAAGATAAGCATAAAAATTAAAGCTTCTTCAAATACAGATACACCTAATACATCAAAACTCATTGCCCATGGATAAAGAAAAACCGTTTCCACATCAAAAACAACAAAAACTAGAGCAAACATATAATAGCGGATTCTAAATTGTAACCAAGCGTCACCTCTCTGTGGACCGAGGAGAAAGGGGGCTCGGCGGGAAGAGGATTGTACCGTGAGAGAAGCAAGGAGGTCAACCTCTTTCAAATATACAACATGGATTCTGGCAATACAATGTAGTTGGACTCTCATGTCGATCCGAACGAATCATCCTTTCCACGGAGGCAAATCCTTGCCTGTTAGGTAAGAGGATAGCAAGTTAAGTAATCTTTCTACAGATCTATGTCCCATCTTATCTTTATCTGGATCACATCTCCCACTTTTTTTAAACGTTCGTAACTTTTACATATGACATTACGTTTTCATAAAAATTACAATATAAAAATGAATATAGTATTAATATATAAAAAAGGTTAAACAAATGGACTCATTGTATCTTTTGCTCATCAATATTGTATCTTTCTTCTTTTTCATTATGTATTTTTGAACACCTTTTGTTATTTCAAAATGACGTGGTTTGAAGAAACGTAATAGTGAATTAACACCGTTGTTTACTTTTAATATATAAAACACAATGATAAAATAACAATTAACTTATAAATATAATTAAAACAATGATAACATAATACAAAATTGTATAAACATAAAACACATGATGAATGTATCATTATCTTTTACTTAACACATTTATGTTTTTTTCTAAAATGATTAGTTTTAAAAAAGTTGGTTAAATAATATCATTTTGTACTAATAATTTGTAAAAATAGCAATAAAATAACAATAAATTTTATGATACATAAAAATAATAATAAAAATAACATAAAATGACTTAAAGTGTAAAACAAAATCTTCTAATGCATTGTTGTTTGAGTTTAAGGACAAGACAACTAAAGAATTTGAGATGTCAAATCTAGGATATTTGCAATATTTCTTAGGATTCAAAGTTAAGTAGAAATCATATGGTATATTTAAGGCAAAGATAATATTCCAGATATGCTTATAGGAATAATTTTGATCGGGTCAAGTCGGATATATGTTACTGTTTAAATGATTCACAAATCATATTGTTAAAAGGAACATTATATAACATGCATGAGAGTAGAGTGAAGTTGAGTGTGTCATTAGCTCAACTGAGTCCATAGGTAGTACCGAAATAAATGTAGTTGAATAAGTCTTTATGTTGAGGCTTTTGTTTACTATGTATATGCTATATACGTAGTTGTTCAATGAATGAAATGTAACGCCCAAAAAGTTTAAAGAGAAAATATAAGTAGGCGAGGGATCAAAGATGACAAGGAAGAAAATTTGGTGACCTAAAATTCCCTATAAAAAAGAAGGGGTCACCCTCTTTTTTGTTCAAGAAGGTTTCCAAATTGGGTAGAGAGGGGGGTGGGGGGGTGTTCCTGCTAGAGTAAGAAATAATAAAAGAGGCTTGAGGTAAGGATTTCCTTTATATTTTTCCTCTAGATCTAAGCCTAATATGATATTATGTACTATATGATCGAGATCTAATGGTAAAGGTTGGTTTTTTACACGTGTATGCTTAGATCTCACAGGATGGAATGATCTTATTATAGGTTTTGTTTGTGTTCTTCACAATATGGGTTTAAGATCCTCATCTTTTACTATTTTTCGATGCTTTTGGGACTAATACACATACTTAAATGATATAATGATATATTTTGCCAAATCTATAATTATATACAAAAGGTAGTCTTTTATGATAAAGTTATGGATTTTATAGATTTGTATAGTTTGTTTATGTACTCAACATCAGGGTTTTTCACTATATGAACTAGTTGTAGTTTTTCGCCTTGAAGTCGAGACTTGTATTCGGGCTATAGTAATTAGTGAGAGTGTTGACAACATAGTCTGGACTTCTTCAAAACTTTTACTCCTGATAGTCAATATCCTCACGACAAGTAAATAGAAAATCAACCCAAAAATCGATTGGATACATACTATATAACTCATGATAGTCAACTCATGTGTTGATGCGCATATATGAAATCCGATCATGCTTCACTTTGATTTTAGTAGGATCAAGTTTAGTAAACAGTGAATGATGGATAATCACGTTCAATTTTGAAAACGAGAACAAGAAAGATTGATGATCACGTTTATGTATATAGGGTTATTAAAAGAGGTAAGATGGATCTTATAAACATTGAAGATAGATGATGTTTGATCTAATTTTTAAGATTAAGGACCAAACTTGTATATACATACATTGAAAATTAATGTCTGATCCTTTATTTATTTGTTCTTGTTTCTCGTAGAGATAAGAAAGGTACCGGTCAGGTGAAATACTAGTAGGAAAAACCTAAGTTTCTATATTCATGATGGCATTAGTAAAGACTCTTTTGAAAATTTCCCATTTGGACTCTTGTTTGAAGTTTGAACTTTTGTATTTATGTTTAGCACTATTTCCCCGCTTTATTATAGTGTTTTCAGGTGTTGAGGGTTTTAATTTGGAATTATGTTGTTTGAAGTTACTTTTGTTGTCAGGAATGCTTACGAGCAACCATAATTTGGTAATAATGTTATTCGTTGAGGTTTTTTCGGGATTTAACTTTTAACTGAAACTGAACTTAATTGAATTCAGTTGAATTTAGACCGCTTAGGTATATTCACAATTGGGTTCGGTTAGATTTTCGGTTATGCCTAAAAAACCTTCAAAACTAAATAAATCGAACCGAACAAAATGATGAACATTCCTACATTTGGGGAGCAAAGTTGAGCGGGCGGGTGACTCTAATAAGCTACAGTAGACGATCTGCTTATAATCTTCGTTTGAGTATTTTCATGGAATCCGTAGATGTGATGCAGATTTAATATTTGTGTTTTACGATGGTTTCAATGTTGCTTGATGTTAAAAGAAGACACATCGTTTGTGACTGAGAGGTCTCTTACGTATTTTAGTTTGATTTTAAAGTTGTTAGGATAAGATCGTTTAATATTTTAACCTTCAAAGATCTTGCATATCTTTTAACAACATTTTGCACAGGGGCACAATTACCTTAAGAAGAATGGGGTCAACTGATACCATTGTTTTTTTTATTAAAAAAAAGTTATAGTATGCGAATTTCAAATGACATCAATCCTTTTATCCAAATAAATATATTTCCCCATTGCCCAATGTTTTTAAAAAAAAATGTATACAAGTTTTTTAAGTTAAAAAAAATAATAAAAAATATTGCTATGTTACTTTCATTAATTATAGAATACTAGAATTAAAAACCCAAAGTCCATAGTCAATTTTCATTTTCTATTACCCAATTATTAATTAGTTCTACTACTTACAAATAACCATATTGGACATTCGATGGTTTATCGTTTATTATAGTTAATTTTAGTTTTAATGGTTGCACCCACAAGTGTTAAGAAATGATTTTCTTTAATGAATCATATGAAGACGAATTTGAGTAATAGAATGGGTGATAAGTATATGAATAATGTTTATTATTGCATTTGTTATATTCTTAAAGAGTTTTTACAAAAATTACATTAAAGATGTGATTAGTTGCTTCCTCCAGTGATTTTTCATTTCTTTTCATATATTAACAAAAAGACTATGTCATCTCATAGATTTTTTAAAATCAGTTATAGTCTTCTCAATTTCCAATAAATAATATAAAATAACCATAAGTTAAACTTTAAATTGATGATTAAAAAAACAAAATTAATACTAGTATTGTCATATTTCAAAAAAAGAAATGTTAAAACATCAATATCTAAATATCTTCATATTTATGTTGGAATGCACTGAATAAAGTTTGTAACGTTCTAAGTAAATCATTAATTTGAATATAGAGAAGATAAAATAAAGATGCATTAGATAAGTTTGTAACATTCTAAGTAAATCATTAATTGGAATTTTGAGAAAATAAATAAATTAAAAGATATTATTACTTAATTCTAACAACTATGCTTTGAATTTTAGTTAATTTAATATAATCTTAAACTCCACCCCTAACGTCTATGTTCCTTTTAAGTTTGCATGGATTGTGTTTGATGGATTAAAAGTCAGAAGCAAAATGATTATTTCCCAATTGGAAATACCATTTTCATAAATCGATGGATTAAAATTACCGAAATCAAATGTCTTGAAATCATAGCTATGCACCAATTCAACGAATTTAGAGAATGATTTCTGTAGTTTACGGAAAATTAAAAGATGTTGTAAGCCAATCCCACCACCCCTAGGGAGAATTTATTGCTCTTCTATCACTTTTTATGTTCTTATTATCATCAATCTAAAATATTATATCAAGTAATTAATATCAAAAGATACGGTCAAACACCTGTCAAAAAAAGAAATAAAAAATAATAATAATAATAATAACAGGAAGAAAATGATTACGGTTATGAACTAGCTAGTAGGTTGCAGTTCACACAGCTTCACTGAAGATATGTTCATACACGAAGGTGACAATGTTGCTTAAACCCACGCTTCTATATAAGCAGACAATCTCTGCAAATGAAACCTCAATCATATAACATTTTTCTAATTTGGTACCAAAAGACATGTCTTCCAACGTTGTACCAGTGTGTTTGTCTGCAAATCATCATCGTTCTAAATGGTGTATCTCTCATCTTCATAACAAGAACAAGATTTCTTGGTTTAATGGTGATTTTAGGGTTAATGCTGCTGCATTGAGGAAATGGGGTTGTTTGAGTGCAAAGTTTGGTCAAAGTAAGCCCCATTTGGAAGATGAAAAGCCTTTGAAAGCTTCTGATTTGGGTTCAAATTCAGGGGATGGAAGAATTGGTGATACCCAGATCACCAAGTTTCATAAAGATTCTAGTTCTTTACCAAGTGAGTTGACTCTTCTAGGGTTTTTCTTTGATTGGGTTTTATTATTATTATTTTCTTGAATTGTGCCTCAAAAAGTTTGAAGCTTTACTTGACCCACAAACAGATACATTTAGGATCGTATTAATTGCATTTGCTTCCTTGTAAAAAGATAGATGATTGGTTCTTTTAAGGGTTTACTTGTCAATCCATTCATATCACAGGAAAACTTGCACTGTTTGCTTAAAATGTCAAAAGGGTGTTTAGAATTTCAAGATTGACTTGGATTAAAACTTTTTAAAGAAAATCTGATAACTACAATCAGCCAAGACAAGTAATTGTTGCTAAATTGCTTTACATGTTTGTCACTTTTGCTTTTGCTTTTGCTTTTGGGATGTACTAGGTTTGGCATCAAAGAGGAAAACCAAAAATGCAATCATTCTTGAGCAACGTATAAAAAAGTTTGTTTTTTGTCATCCAGGCCAATGTTGGCTTCAGAACTCTATGCCTGTGTATTTATTTTTATTTTATTAAGATATAACTATTTGACCTTCATAACTAGCACTGTACATAGAAACTAGAATTTTCTTTGTCTCAAATTTGGAACAAATCCATATGATTTTGGATGATGTTCTTGCATTTTATAGTTTTTATAATGCAGTTGTTTTTTAGCAAAATAGAAAAATAATAATAATTGACTTTTTGTCATCTAGAGCTCCAGGCTAATGCTGGCTTCAGATTCTATGCATGTAAATTTTTCTAATTTTTTTTAGATTTAACTATACCTTCATAACTACTACTGTATGAAGAATTTTAGAAACCTTTTTGTGTCAAATTTGGTACAAATTCATGGATTCTGCATTTTGGGTTTTTATAATTGTTAATGTTACTTTTGAATGCTGGAAAGACATTACTAGTACATTTCAATATTTTTGTTTATATAGATTTTTGAAAACTTTTGTCCAAAATATTTGTTTATAATACATGCAATGAGGGATCTCTCGCGGATCTCTTAATTGATTCTTGAACACAAATCACACACTATGTTTGCAGAGAAAGCCACACAAAAGGAACATGCATATATTTATATAAAATGACAGACAAAGGGTATTTATACCCTGGCTATCTTACAGCTGTGAGCAGTTATTTTGGAGGTTAAAATTTGGCGACAATAACTGTCTTTAACTAACTTATTCAACCCACTTGACTTATGTTCGATCCATACATACAATTACATGTTTTGACCAGACTAACTTATAACACATGATGACAAGATTTTATCCAACATGCAATTAGTTATAAATAGCATATTAAGAAACCTTATAACATATTTGCTTGCAATCTAACTATGCATGTTTTGTTTATTGCAGAACCTCTATCTTCAAAAAATCTTGTATCTTCTAATAGTGATGGTTCAAAAGTCCGGGTCGCTTATAAGGTAATTCTATTAAAACATTAAACTTGGACATTATATTTAGAGAAAGTCACGAAAAAAACTAAATTTTTTAGTGATTGTCATGTCCCAAACATTTCAGTAAGTTAGCCATGCGATACGCAATTTGGAGTCTTGTATTTACTTTTAATCACGTATCAGACTTTTCCCCATTAATAATGACTTAATTAATGTGATACACCACACCATATCTGTAAGTTTGCCATGAAATACACGACTTGGATTCGTGTATGTATTGTGTGTATAGATTTGTGTATGTATTAGATTTTTATATATGATAATGAAAATATTTAGGGTTTAGGCGAGTAAGAGTGGATACACAACCAAAGCTTTGTGTATCTCATGGTGAAATTCTTTTGACATGACCAAAAAGGTATAACACACTGAAAATGGCTACTTCCATGATTTTATAAATTTTTATTGCGGTTTAATAATCTGCAAATCCATGGTGGTTATGATTCTTATTGAATATATCTTTTGAATTATATAGGGTGCACCCGGAGCATATAGTGAGGCTGCTGCTCTTAAAGCATATCCAAAATGTGAGACGGTTCCCTGCGGAGAATTTGAATCTGTATTTAAGGTATCCTTTATATCTATAATTTTCTGTTTTTCCCACATGCAACATTCTATTTTAACCAGCTACTATCACAAAAGACACAATTCTTACATTTATTACTTGTTACGGTATTTTTACATTTTAGTTTGCATTGCTTAGTATGGTTCTGATTTGCAGGCTGTTGAGTTATGGTTAGTGGACAAAGCCATACTCCAAATTGAGAACTCTGTAGCCGGAAGTGTTCACAGAAACTATGATTTATTTCTTCGTCATAGGCTGCATATCGTCGGAGAAGTGAAACTCATTGTTGATCATTGCCTTTTGGGATTACCCGGCGTAGAAAAGGAGGATCTAAAGTGTGTTTTAAGCCATCCTCAGGTTCGTGTGGCTCATGGATTATGATAGTATTTAATAATCAGAATCAGATAATCAACTTTAATAATTGAAGATCCGTTTGTGTAAATCATATAATTAGATGTTTGAGTGTTAGATAAATTCCACATTTTTAAGAAATTATTTCATAAATGACACGTTACAAAAAATAAATAAATTCGATCGATATATACTAGAGGGTAATGTTGTAATTCTTTAATTTTGACTTGTTATGGTAAATTCGAGTGAAGTTAGTTATATGTTCAGTTGATAATACAGGCCCTTGATCAGTGTAAGATGATTCTGGATGAGTTGAATGTTGTTAGAGTTAATACCGAAGATACTGCTGGTGCAGCTAAGGTAACTTTGAAAATCTGTGCAATGTATTATATAGATTATCATATTTTTTTCCTTTTCTTCCATCTACTTTGTAAATTCACTTTAGGATTTGCATCAGACTGTAGCCTCTAAAGGCGTACGAGACACTGGAGCTATTGCGAGTTCTCGGGCTGCAGAAATATACGGACTCCATGTTCTCTCAAAGAAAATTCAGGTATCTCATTTATTTCTTTGCGATCTCGTTAGCCGGTTTCAAGTTTGTTACTTGTTCCATCTGATCATGCATTTATTGCTTTCTCAGGACAATTCAGATAATGTCACTCGCTTTCTAATTCTAGCTAGGGAACCTGTAATCCCAGGAACCGACAAACCCCATAAGGTAAAGAATCGCACATCTTTTATTTATCCTCCCAGTTGCATTCTTTTTCTTGATGACCATCGGAACCCACCAATACCCTGCTTACAGTTGGCTGGATTCGGTTGCATTCTTTAAGTGTATTAATGATTACTTTTTTATTTTCTATATTGAAGACAAGCATCGTCTTTACATTAGAAGAAGGCCCGGGAGTATTGTTTAAAGCTTTAGCTGTTTTTGCTTTCAGAGGCATCAGTTTATCCAAGGTAGCATCTTTTTACAAATTTCTTTGATTAAAAGGTCAAAATTTGACTATTTTCTAATTCATAAATTGATTTATAGATTGAGAGCCGGCCACAAAGAAATCGCCCACTTAGAATCGTTGATGACAGTAACAAGGGGAGTGCCAAGTGAGTTTACTAATTCTAGTTTACTGTTGACTATCTTCTTGTGAACTTTCTCCTATTGACAAGAGTCATGCAAACTAATTCTTAAAGTTTTGACTTAATCGCCACAGGTACTTTGACTATTTCTTCTACATTGATTTTGAAGCTTCAATGGCAGAGCCTCGTGCCCAATGTGCTCTTGGTCATCTACAGGTTTGTTTTCGTATTTCATACTTCATATCATGTCTTTTTATCTGATATTTTTTTAAGAAAATGAGAACGGGGGTGCTTTGTTAGTACAGACTGCAATGTATAGCAATTTAGGAGCGGTCTTTTTACAGTCAAGTGATTATTTTCAACTAGAAACTATAAAAAACAAAACAAGCTAAATATTTCCACCTCAAATTTGAAATATCAAGGATTAGGTTTGAATGGCTAAATATGAAAAGAAGACCATCTTTGAAGTTACTTGTCTTTAATATAGTCTATGTTTGACATCTTAGGTGTCAAATGAGTCACTGTTTAACAGTTAAATCAGTAAGATCTATATCATTTTTCTGATACTTTTTCCCAGGACTACATAACCATATATAAATTATTAAAATAAAAGCAAAAACGACAAAAATATAAGTCAAATTTCTGTCCAAGAAGTAGTATGTTTGACTCTCGAAAGTCAAAAGCAAGCATTTATTTTGTACAAGAAGTGATATCATTAGTAATTTAGCTTAGTACTCAGTGTCTCACCTTAAACAAATGGCAGCCTACGGGGTATATATTTTATAATATGATGCTAACATTTTCTTGTATACATTTTTTGCAGGAATTTTCTTGTTTTCTTCGTGTTCTTGGCTGCTATCCAGTAGATACAAACCTATAGTTGAGTGTTCTTATGGATTTAATGAGCACCTACTGCACATACTATATGCCATTGATAGAACTAGTAGAAAAACCTACCCTCCTAGAGCTTTGCTATCTCGATAAGCAAGTGGGTATAGAGTGAAAATTTGTAATCTCCACCCTAGTTATTTGTTTACAAACAATTCTTGAATATTAATGCAAGTTTCAAGAAAAGCTTTGACAGTGGATTCTCTTTTTTGGTTGATGATTCTTAATGTTGTTTTCATGCTTCTTGCAGCTTTTTGCTTCCAAACATTAGTCGTATCTTGTGTTTCTTGCTCTCCAAGAAACTTGGCCATTATATATTTATATGAGAAAGGAATGTTGGTTTGTCTGAATTATTAGTGTTTCTTTATATAATCAAACCACAAGCAATTATGCATCAAGTTTTAGGGTTAATGCTTGGTGTCCATAAATTCAACTAGCATTAAATACTAATTTGATTTTCGCTAATAACTTTTGTTAGTGAACATCTTTCAGACATTTTATATATTTAACCATGTAACATGATGATTCAGACGCAATGCGCGTGACGAGTTCACAACGCTCGTGACTAATTTCTAGTTAATAGCTGTTGCGCACAATTCTTGATTTTTTAACTAAAGCAAGTAGCATATATTTTCACTTGATGCACCATGTTGAGAAAAGCATTCCTAACTTAAGAGATCTTGTGAAACATTATGTATATTACAAAAGTTTTTCGATTCTCATGACTAATTTAAAACATTTATAAGATCTAACACCTATATTATACAAGCTTTTAAATTTATTATTGGATATTAAGAATCTCTATTATGATATTGATAAAGAACATAATCGAATCTTACTACTTATGTTATTAATTTTTATATATGTTGAAACTAATCAGCATGTAGTGATTGTAAAGATATCCTATGGGCTGCAAACAAACCTAACATTTAGCAAACTATCCCTAAACCGTTTGATAGGAAGTTCGTTTATGCTCTTTTGTTTTAATAAATGAATGAATACGAGCAAGAAAAATCTGTTCGTTTAGTTAAACGAATAAACATGAACGCAAGCCGTATTCATTTATTTATGTTTGTGAATGTTCAATAATGTGTTCGTTTATGTTCTTTTGTGTTAAGGTTTTATATTTGATATCTTATTTTATTGATTAATCATGTACTCATAAAATATATAAAATAAAATTAAGTGTATATGTAACGAATATAATTTTCCACTGTTTTATTCAAAAGAAATTTTACACTGATTTATTTTTGGATTATCACTAATCTTGAAATTTAGATCCATGCATGTGAACTTCAAGCTACTGTTCCACGCATTACGAATAGTTTCTTTATATTTTTTTGGATCATCACTTTTAGTTACTATCATATTCTTGAAGAATATTCATTAATGAAGGGAGAGTAGTTGGGGGCAAAATCACGAATCAACTTATGAAATTGATGGAAAGTTCTCTTTCAGTTATGTTTACACAAATGCCAAATTTTATAGAAAGAAAAGGTTCATATATATTATTACACACTTTTAAAATATCATATATACACAACCTATCGAGAGCGTTAAGAATATTTTTTTTGCTCAATTCAATACGCACCTAATGAACACAACTTTTCTCTATGCGCCTCCTACAAACAGCCATAGGCCTCGGCCCCACAAACAATGCATGTTAAACTTTTTTTTAAAATTAAACTAGCATATACTACTTGTACAAAGATTGATAATTTGAACAACTTATGAATGTAGAATGTTGTATTGCTGAAGATAAATGAGTTTGTGAGAAGAATTGATAAAAAAACTGATGTGATAGTTAACTAGATCGACCTGTTTCTTAAATAAATGAGCGTTTGTGTTGTGGATATTCTAAGATCACTTAACTTCGTTTTTGAATTATTATCACGTTGTGAAAACATTTATTAATTAAACTATGATCCCCCATGATTAATACTATGCAATCAATGCAAAGTTTATAATCGTTCCCGGATTTACATAGGCTACATTAAATCATGAATTATACATTTTTTAACGACTCTAAATTCTACTCCTGTCATAGTCCAATTTAAATATATTATACATTCTCCAAGTGAGGTTTGAACCCATCACCTCAAGAATGAGGGACATACACCTTTGCTACTATCCTAATAGTTTTTTACCGTGAATTATACATGGTTTGCAACCTTCCACTACAAGAATTGTTCTCAATAGCGGCGATACATTTAGCGGCGACACAGGCTTTTAGCGGCGACAAGTCGTCGCTATTGATCAGCGATCCGTTCCACGCCTTTCGAGTTAGTTCTGGTCGTTGATCAGTCTCCTTATCTAACGGCGGGGGTTAGGTCGTACAAACACCAATAGCGGCGACATGTCGCTGCTATTGGTTGAGACATTTACCTAGGCCTTATGCTTCTTCCCAAACATTCGCGCCCTAATCCACCTACACCACCGCGACCGCACCTCTTCAACACCACCGCGACCGCGACCGGGCCTCCCCACCGCCACTGCCACCGCCACCGCACCTCCCCACCGCCACCCTCCCCACCTTCGCACCATCCCCACCGCCACCGCACTTGACACCGCCACCGCCCCGCCACCCTCCCCACCTTCGCGCCTCCCCACCACCACTACCACTACCACCGCACCTCCCCACCGCCACTGCCACCACTACAGCACCTCCCCACCGCCACCCTCCTACCTTCGCACCATCCCCACCGCCACCGTACCTCCCCACCGGCACACCGCCTCCACAGCAGCGCACCAGCCTCCCTACAGCCAGAAGTTCGCCTCTGTTGGAAGACTTTCTTCTTCATATCTCACATGTAAGATTCGAATAACCATCGTTATATATTATTAGCTATAACTATTTATGGTTTGTTGACGATTCTTTCCAATCTATGTGTATTATGTTTCACTAGCTCGACCAGTCACCGGAAAGTCGCCGCTACTGCTGTTGAGGTATTTTTTTATTTTTTATTTTTAGTTTTATTATGTATTGTGATAGACCATTTAGAATTTATGCTAGTAAATTATTTGAACTAGTTGTATGAATTATCATGTTAATTATGTGAATTTTTTGAACTAGTTGTATCATTAGATGTTAGTTTGGTTTTGTAGTAATATGCTAGTTAATTGTGTGATTATTTTATTAAGTATTAGGTTAGTTGTTTGCATCTTTTAAATTAGTTGTGTCATTATGTGTTTGTTATATTAGTCATTTAAAATATGATAATATATTTGATAGAATAAAATTATCATAAATTAAAATTTCTTTTATTGTTTAGCCGTATGATCAACAATAAGAAATTAATTATAAAATCAAACAAAATGTGACATTATTTGAACCAATTGTAATAATATTTCAGTTTGTTCAAACGATGTCACATTTCATTTGATTTTTATAGTAATTCCTTATTGTTGTGTATTATGAGTTTTTAGGTTTCGTTACTTCATTCTAATTATCACGAGTTTAAAAATACCCGTCTGAAATTGATATAGTAACTAATTTTAGGTTGCCCCCGTTTTGGGACTGCTTTTTGAATATTTTATCTCATTTAGGATATGAATGTGTATTACATGATTGTTTGTTTAAGAAAAATTTGGTTGTCATTTTCTCTTTGCTCCTCGAGTATATATTTTTATATGTATATACTTGGGAGCTAAGAGAAAATGCTGCTAAATTTTTCATAAACAAACAATTATGTAATGCACGTTCATATATGAGATAAGGTATTCAAAAAGTGGGTATAGCAGCCTATATTTTTGAATTCTTAATCTGTTGGCCTACTTTTTTTTCATGTTTTGTGGATAGTTTTTCATCCACTTAAATCCTAAATTATATTGCAGTTCCATAATCATATCCGTCGATAAAAGTTGGCTTTTTAATCCGAACCGTAGATCACCTGAATATCAACAAGGACTCAACTCTTTAATAGATATGTGCGAAAAACTTACCGATAGTTATGGCCAGACTCGATGTCCGTGTATGAAATGTAAGAATACCGTATTATTAGGATGTGTTAAAATGAAATATCATTTAGAAATATGGGGCATGTGCCAAACGTACAAGGATTGGATCTATTATGGTGAAAGTTTAATTCCTGAAGTTGTAGATGACGTTGATCCAACAAACGATATGGTTCACGTCATCGAAGACGTTATGGAAGAGAGTAGCGGTGTCCTTGATGATTTTGAGAATTTTTCGCCGCTAATAGTCAACAAGAAATTTTTAAACGTAAACAAATAGCGGCGAATTATTAGCGGCGAATTATTAGTCATTAGCGTCAAATTATTATCGGCGACTTGTTAGCAACGACATGTCGCCCTAAAGGTATTAGCGGTGATTTTCCCAAGTAATAGCGGCTACACGTGTCGCAGCTAATGGTCGAAAATTTTGTAGTGTTTGTAGATTATACTACAATTGTTTTTGCATATTACCATGATATACCACAAACAGTATAATATTTTTATATATTTACATTTATAATTTTATACATAACATAATATAAATACATGCATATATAATTTAGTCATTTTTTTAATAATTATATATAATAATACTTACTGTTTAATTACATACTTATTATATTAAACGAAAAATGTGTTGGGTTCAATAATAGATAAACTGAAGTTTTTCAAAACACAATCAAAGCCAACTGAAGATCTCATTGTACAAGTTCAGAGACCAAGTTGATAAACAGAACAAAACAAACACAAGACAAAGTCAACAGGACAAAGTCAACATCAAGACCACAAGAAAAGTCAAAATTAGGTCATGATGTAAAAACATTATAAATAGAACCACTAGTGCTACTTTGTGTGGGTAGTTATTGCAAAGTGTGTGAGTGGCTAGTAGTTCTTAAGTGTGTGTATTTCATGGTGTAAATCACCACCCAAGGAGAATTTCTCTCCTTTGGGTGGGTTTGATGTTCATCCATCTTTGTATATGTTTCTTCATTGTAATTTGTTATTCAATATCAATGAAATCATAACATTATACATTACACACACATCCTTGTTCTTCGATTCACACACTTCCACCCATCTTTAATTTTGAATTCTCAGATCTAAAAATGATGAATCCTAATATCCAAGCTCAACGTTTCTGAAATTTTTGATTTAGCAAAATGGTATTAGAGCTGTTGGTTGCTGGGTTTATGTATGTTTCAGATCTGTTTTCATCTTTAAAGATGTTTTACAACAAAGAATAAAATCACAGAAAATTGAAGAACAAGCATCCGTTCCTCAAACCATCATCTGTTCATCAACAAAATACACAGAACATCAACAAATATGTTCAAAATGGGTTCGAATTGAAGATGATAAAGCATTTAACAGAAGACATTCGGTTCAACCCTTCAAACAAGTAAATTAAATCCGTCCCAAGAAGAAAAGTGCCTCGAACAGGTTGTAATTCGATGAGATTGTTGAATCAAATTCGACCACAGCTCAGATCCAAGAAGAAAATTGCTTCGAACAGATGGTAATCGATGGGTTTTTTTTAAATCAGATCCAAATACAAATCCGACCCAAGAAGAAAATTACATCGAACAGGTTGCAATTCGAGATGATTACATGACTTCTAGGCTAACCACAAAGATCTCAAACAGAAATGATTCGGATTGAAGACTGAATTCAATATTCTCAAATCGATGATGAACAGGAAAGACAAATACGGATGAAACACAAGCCATCCACATTTCTCACTTGCATCTGTATTTCCTACTGAAGCCATCCGCATTTGTCACTAAGGCAATCAAATGCGGATGTTCAAACAGAACTAATGCTGATAAAGGGCATACAAATGCGGTTGTGAGAACTAAACGAATGCGGTTGTTTGTTACATCAATGCGGATGAGTTCCAGTGTTGACACAACTAATGCGGTTGTGTAACATCACAAATGCTGATGTTAAACATCTAATGCGTATGTGCAACAAAACCAATGCTGCTGATCAACTTAACTAATGCGGATATTAAGTCATCCAATGCGGATGTTGAGTCATCCAATGCGGATGTTGAGTTATCCAATACGGATGTTGTCCAGAAATGAGCATGTTTGAAACAAATGTGGATGTGAAGATGTAAAACTAATGCGGCTGTTTGATTCAACAAATACGGATGTTAAGGCAGCTAATGCTTATGTTGATTCAACAAATGCGGATGTCAAGGCATCTAATGCTTATGACTGATTCATTTTAAGCGGATGTTATATCCAAATTTCAGCCTTTGTTTTAAACAATGCTGATGCTATCAACAAAATGCACATCCATCAACAACAACAACATCAACATCAACAACATCAACATCAACAACAACATCAACAACAACAACATCAACAACATCAACATCAACAACAACATCAACAACAACATCATCAACAACAACAATATCAATGAACAGATGATGAACAGTTGACAATAACAAACAAGAAATACAAGAAAGATGATGAATAGATGACTACAACAAACAAAAAAAGCAAGACACATGATGAATACAGATGATTGCAACCAACAGGCACGTCCATTTTCACATTCAATAGAAATGAAGAAATCAACCTTGGTCACATAATCACTGATCCAATCAAGGATTTGTACAACTGTTAGAAACTCTTTTTGAAGTACTTGGAACCATCCATTATCAAGTTAATTCAGAGAATTAAAGAGTTGAAGTGTCTTCAAGACTGACTTATGTTCCTGATGCTGTTTATTGAAGTTCAAAGCCTCATCATATGCCTAATACATTCTAACCCTTTGAGTGTGATATGAACAAACAGTAATCCAAAAGTGATACACCTCATATCCAATACGTTAAGTATTCTTAAAGAGATTCTATCCTTTATCAGAAATACATTAGGAGAAGCTTAATCTGAGGGGGAGAACTACAGTGAACTGTGTTAGAACATCAGTTGATCAAGAAGACATGTGACAGAGAAGATCTTCAAGTCAAGTTTGGCAAGCATCAATTTAGGGGGAGTATTGTTGGGTTCAACAATAGATAAACAGAAGCTTTCCAAAACACAATCAAAGCCAACTGAAGATCTCATTGTACAAGTTCACAGACCAAGTTGATAAACAGAACAAAACAAACACAAGACAAAGTCAACAAGACAAAGTCAACATCAAGACCACAAGAAAAGTCAAAATTAGGTCATGATGTAAAAACATTATAAATAGAACCACTAGTGCTACTTTGTGTGTGTGGTTATTGCAAAGTATGTGAGTGGCTAGTAGTTCTTAAGTGTGTGTATTTCATGGTGTAAATCACCACCCAAGGAGAATTTCTCTCCTTTGGGTGGGTTTGATGTTCATCCATCTTTGTATATGTTTCTTCATTGTAATTTATTATTCATATCAATGAAATCATAACATTATACATTACACACACATCCTTGTTCTTCGATTCACACACTTTCACCCATCTTTAATTTTGATTTCTCAGATCTGAAAATGATGAATCCTAAGATCCAAGCTCAACGAATCTGAAATTTTTGATTTAACAAAATGTTTCTTTGATATAAATAATAGTATCACGAGTCTAGTAAAACTTGATATATGGTAAAACTTGATATATGAATGTTGAACTCGAGTTCGTTTGTTGAATGAGATTCGATTTAGGTTCGAGCTCAAACTGCTTTTAGTAACCAATCTCAAATGGTTTGAAACCTTTGGGAATTACGGGTTAGAACCTGGTGCCTGTATCTAAAACTATGCAAGACATGCTACAAAAGTTAAAGTTAGTATTACACAATTAACTGCAGTGGGTGTTTCGAGTCAAATGGATATCCAATCTTGTCGTTTTCTTGTAATTACTAGAAATGCTCTCGTGCTCGTTGTGCGAGTAATTGCACCACGAACTTGAATACGAAAACCCAAATTCAAATAATATACTAATGGTTATTACTTCGACTTCAAACTTGAAGAGAAGACATCAAGCAAATAAAAAAAAATAACGTCAACATAACATAATAAATTTAACAAACGTGTTGAGGTAATGCAAGTTTTCACATAAAAATAGGTATTGAGAATAATTTTTAATTACTAATATAACTTGACAAATCAAAAAGTGCAAAATATAAAACCAAAAAACTTTTGTGGCCAAAACACAAAAATTAAAAAGTCCATGTAACTATAACTTTGTTATTATATAGATAGGTAATTTGCCCCACCTCTGAAATGAGTTGTCCATTAGTAGAAACTAGTATTCAAGCCCCACGCGTTACGGTGATGACGTAAAACCATTCCAAGTAACATTAATGTCACACTGTTGCTAACGACCACCAACACCAGAAAAGGTCGTATCTCTTTTCCATAGGCGCTAACTCTTACTTAAACAGCTTCGCTTCCTTCCATTAGTCAGTCGGACTTTTCACAATCTAATGCCTAATAAATAAAAGAACGAAAAAAGATGTAAAAACGTTAAACTGTGCACGAAACGTAAAAACAACACGGTCGTTAAACAAAAAAAAAGATGTAATGAACTACATACACATGTTGCAGCATGTTAACTCGAAAAGTTTAGACCGAGACATAAAATAAAAATTTTGTAAAAGAATAAAAGTAAATGGGATCAAAGTTAAAAGTAAAAAAAGATGTTAATGTTAAATGTAAAGGTTGAAAACTATAGGGTTAAAAGTAAAAAAACAAAAAAAAAACAAAATAAAATACAATGTATAAAACATAAAATATAAACAATTAAGTTGAAAATTAGTATTATATAAATTTCATAGTAAAGTTGATAAGCTACAACCACCTCATGCAACAATCTAATGCCAAATAAATTTGAAAAGCATAAGGTACAACCATCTAATGCATAACATAGTTGAAAATTAGTATTATATATAATTTGATAAGAATAAATGAATATTTATATAATCGTAAACTAACTAAATTTTCTTAAATTAAATACTGAATTTGATTTTGTGGTTACTCAAAAAGATTGAAAACGTTATGAAAAAGCTAGATGCAACTTATTCTAAAAAATAACTACGTATTTAACTGAATAGAGATTATAAATTATTCGGTTACACTAAAAGATGATATTGTAAACAATATTAACATAAACGAAGAGCAAAATAAATGAATCAAATCAAACTGTCGATGACATTTTAAACTAAAACCAAACCGTAATAAATTGAAACCAAACTTTTTGGTTCGGGTTAATGTAAAAAAGAGTGAAGAGCAAACATAATGAAAATTAGGATACAAATAAGTAAAAACAAAAAGAAAATATAACTAATTAAAAAAGGGGTATCTTTTAAACAAGATAACAGTTGATTACATAAAACAAACTCAAAGCTGAGGATCATTTGCACATCAAAAAAGATCACCACAAAGCTTCAAATGGACATGAACGATCACACGTTCAATCAAATGTACCCTCAAAGTGAATCAATATCCTGCCGAGGTTTAGACAACAGTTTTTATTCTGCTTTTGCCAAAAACTAATCGAAGGAGTGTTAAATTTAGATGTCAAGTAGCAATCTTCGTGGGTCTTCAACGACATCCTTGATGCGCCTCAAGAAGAAAACAGCCTCTCTACCGTCAATCAACCTATGGTCATAGGTCAAGGCCACATACATCATAGGCCGGGGTTTGATTTCACCCCCGACAACCATTGGTTTGTTGACTATTGAGTGCATGCCAAGAATTGCCGACTGTAAAATAGAAAATCAAACATATAATAAAGCTAACATATAATACAGGTTATTAGACGTCCACAGCGGACCTAACTTTTACAAATAAGTGATATTCATTGTGATTATCGGCTAATCATCATGGGTGTGAATTTCTGACAGGACATGAAATTTATGAGTTTGAATTCAGTATAAACAGGGTTCTAGGTCAATTTCCGTTTGAACACATGAACATGTTAGCTAAAGTGTCATGTTCGGGTCTACATGACGGGGGTTCACATGCATGTTGACACGTTTAATCCGTCTAAGATCTTATGTCCTTAAGGATTACCCATTAGGATTCTCGTTACCCAAAGCCCAATCATAAACACGCCCCAAAAACCAGCTTGAAATATCAAATACTTGACTAGATTGTTACAGTTTCACGTTTCTAACAACTTCAAATACCACCTTACAATTTATAAGATCTTACACTATATTAATTAATATATTTAGTTTTGATGCAGGTTTATGGGATTGGTTTCGGGTAATCATACTATCACCTATGTCATACCCATCCAATATCCATGAAAATTAAAATAACTAGTCCTATAGGCCAATACCCATCCTGAATGTTTGTGCTTTTTGCCATCCATATTGATGGTCGTGTTAGATTTACAAACAGGGTACTTTAAACATTTGACTGATAAGCACCGTACCTGTGGAGGGTTTATAATGGGAGTACTTAAAAGGCTTCCATACACGCCACCATTAGAGATGGTGAATGAACCTCCAGCCATTTCATCAATTGATAGGGAGCCATTGTTTGCCTTTTTGGCAAGAGTGTTAATTGTCTTCTCTATTTCAGCAAAGTTCATTTTCTCAGCATCACGGATCACTGGGACCACAAGACCCTTGAACAATACACAGAGAAATATAATCCAATGTCATGAGGCTGAATTGATGAATATTCAAGTCTATTTGCATATAAAAACATAAAAAGTTAAATATGCAAGAAATATAAAAAATAGTAGTCATGAGTTTATCTCCAATTTACACTAAGCAAATTGACTAGTGTGTGACCAAATGACACTTCAACCACCATGTTTGGCTCTTCATTGTAGAATTTAACCACAAATATACTTCTGAATGGGTCAATTCAGGATGTGTTTCATCTCTAACAAGTCAACTGGTGGTGTTGGGTAAAATAAAAAAAACATAGCTCAATAAAAATAGAGTTGAAAACATTTTTAATCAAAATATTAGGTTGCTATTGATGTTACATAATTTTTGTTATCAAACAATAATAACTTAATGGCCTATTTCATTTCGAAACCTACATTAAACAAAAAAAATCATTAAAGATCGACAAAGATCTTCGCAACCAACCACATAACCAATATCCAAAAAATTACCCATCTTAACCCCATAGCCCAACCGGCTCCATTTGCCCCCTCACCCCAACTTGCAAATAGCAATGGATGCAACCCAAAGCCTCTCCTCCCCTAAAACCTTGCAAAACTGAATAGCCTTGTGCAAGCAAATGTGCACTAGGGTACAATTTTAATTAATGCATTTAGAAAAGGAAACCAAATGGTGAAATAAAAACATCATAAATATACCTTAGGAGTTCCAACAGCAATACTGATATCAATATAATCTCTATATATGATGTCATCTCCATCGATCACAGCATTGATTATTGGTTGATTCTGGAGCCCACTAACAGCAGCCTGGAAAATATAAAACCATAAGTAAAAAAAAACTTAAATTTGACAAAATAACAATATCAAAGATCCTGTTTAAGGTATAGGGTCTACGGTTTAGGGTTCATAGCAAACAGCTACACTTACTTTCACAAATCCAGACATGAGTCCCAACTTCACTCCATGCTTCTCAAAGAAAGCTTCTTTATATTCAGATCTTAGCTTCATCAAATTTGTCCTAAATTTGAGACAATCATTGAGTATGAATTGTATAGAAACATCACTTATTAAATGTTTTAGGCACTTATAGAATAACCCAACTTACATATCAACTTCGTTGAAGGTAGTCAGCAGTGCAAAAGTGTTTTGAGAATCTTTCAAGCGGGTCGCAACACGCTTCCTGAGCCTTGTCATTGGGACCTATGGTAAATGCCAACATATTTAAGTAAACATGTTATGATAAAATTGTATAGCACATTATGCCCAATCCCAAGCCTAGATATTTCAGTAACTATACAGCCCAATTCTCACGGTTCGGTCCAATTCTTTATGACCGATTTTCGGTTTAAACCGCAAACCAAATCGTTAGGTATGGCTTGAAAATTTTAAAGTCAACCAGCCAAAAACGAAATAGAAAAGAACAGCTAGGAAACCAAACTAACGACCGATTTGGACAGTTTCACAGTTTTAAGCATCAGCATGAACACACCCTATCTGCCTATCGTAGTCTAATTTACAACCCAGATAAGTTTTTAGATTTTAGATAAAGTGATTAAGATCCTGATTATTTGATTGTTTCTCAAATAATCAACTAGAATGATGTTTCAAAGTAGCTTCAACAAAACTGATTATTCTAGGAAAAACTAAATTACATGTTTAACAATTAGCACAATGTTCTAGACACTCTTCACAACTCTCTTTTTTAGTATTTTCTTAAACAAAGTTAATTGTTTGAATTATAGATGACATATACTTTATAAAAATTTAATAATAAAATAATCTATAAAAAGCATGGTATTATAGTTCACAGAAAACAAACAGTCATATTTAAAATTTTAGATACTTGGAAAAGATATACGTCTTTTTGGGTCCGTTCTATCATTAACTTGAATATTAAGACAAACACTCCATCCGCAGTCTCTGATTACTACAACCTCAAACAATAGAAACAAATCCAAACATTATTTCCCTAGGATTCCGGTCAAGATCTAAGGTTCCATCAAAGTTCCAGAGTTGACGAACTAGGAATCCGGTAATGCTTGAGAGTTGTAAAGCTTGTATAAAGAGCTTTAGCTCTTACTACAAAACAAGATGCGAGAATATTTTCTATATCATTTCTTATGAGGCAAGTCCTCAACTTGTATGCAAAGCAAAACCTAGGGGCAGGTTAACCAGAGGAACCACTTGTTGACCTTTGATCATGGGGAGGACGAAGAGAGGATGGTTGTGATTCATCACTCATTCACGGAGTGGAAGACACATAATTATCTCAGATATCAACAATCAACTGAAATTGGACCTGAGGGCCAAAACAGTTTGGTTCCTAATTACGTAATGGTTCTCATTTGAACCCTCCGTCACAAAACCTAAATAAAGGAACTAGATAAGATAATCCTAATACAGCAAGAAACCATATTTAAAAGGCTTAATCATATGTAACGAGTTTCTTGAACCTCGTGTTGCTGCCATCAGTGATGTGCATGTTTCAATCATTTTACAAAAGGTAAAAAGAAGAGACGTAATGCATAGAAAAACAATATGCATACTCTTCTTTCCCTGTACTTTGAAGGCAATTGAGATATGATCCAAGAGCCAAAAAGTTTACTTCCTAATTATTTATTGGTTCTCATTTGAACCTCCCTCACTCACATAAGCTAAACAAGGGAACTAGCTAAAATAACCTAGTACAACAAGAAACCATGTTCTATAAATAAACCATATTTAACAGTAGTAACAAGATTCTTGAACCACATTGTGTATCCCGCCCTTAATGAGTGGGTGGTGTGCACTGTTCAGGTTTCAACCATTTCAAAACTAAAGTTGGGACATTCGATGCATAGAAAAAGAACATGCTTACTCTTCTTTCCCTATCCTTGGAGGCAATTGAGGTTCTGAGGCAGAAGGTTTAGGAGAAGATGATTTAGGGGAAGGTTGTTTAGGTGCTTCTTTTGGAGGTTGAGCTTCAGGTGTAGGAGGCGGCGGCGGCGGCGGTGGTGTGTCTGCTTTTGCAGGAGCAGACTGAGTAGGTGGCTCAGATGGAGCGACATGAGTAGTCACACCTTCACCAGATTTTGATATAATTGCAACCTTTGTACCTGGCTCCACCGTATCTCCTTCTTTTGCCACAAACTGAAAAATAAATAAATATAAAAATAAATTAATTTTACTTATGAACATGTTGATCTGGGTCATATTTGATCTTTAAGGATCGAATGGGTAAAGTAAAAAAAATAATTAAAATGGAAGAGGTCCAAATGGGTCGGAAGTCACCCTAAGTGTAATTTTAATGCCTACAGCCTCTACTAAATTGCCATGTTCAATAATTTAGATTACTATTGTAGTGAATTATTTTTGTAATCATATCTAATGCACAAATTCTTCATAGAAAAACAGTATATAAATTTGGAGGAAAAGTTTGTTTAATCAAATTAACCTGATGTTACCCGCTTCGAATCACACCCAAACATACTAACTTTGACACATCACTAACTACAGGACCCGACCAAATTTGCCAATCTACTAAATTTATAGTTTACCTCTTGAATAACACCAGCTTCAGGACTAGCAACATCAATAGTCACCTACAAAATCACGGATACTGTTTAGGCCTCATAATGACATGTAATGCTGCAGCTGCAGACACTTGTTAGTACCTTATCAGTTTCAATTTGGGCAATGGGTCATCAACCTCAACACGATCACCAGGTTCTATTACCAGACAATGAAAAAGTCAATGAAACTGTTAATGCAAAAGAAAAGGTCAAAGAAAGTGACTATTCAACATACTCTTTAGAAAGGCGGCCAAAGTGCCATCACTAATGGATTCACCCATAAAAGGTACAACCGCATCAACCAAATCACCTTCATATCATAAAACAAACTACGAGCTTACACCAACCAGGATACAAATTTATAATGAGTAAGCAGAAATCATAAAACAAACAGAGCATAGGGTTGCGCAATGGGTTAGAACAGGTAACTCTATGTATGGGTGGGGTTATGGTTAAAAAATGTAACTCTATGTATGGGTTGAGTTACCTGAAGACTTCTTTTTTCACCTTTTAAAGAAAATTTATAAATAGTTAGTGTGTTAAAGGGAAGATTTACAAACAGTTAGTAAATATGATTACAAAAACAATATTATATGCTATTACAACATTCACCTAAATTTTTACTTAAAGCATTGTAAGAAGTAATTTTTTTAAATATAATTTGATTACCATTGACTCTTCAACCCAATTTGTTTATTTACTTCTTTTTCTGAGGCCACGATTTGACCTATCAGAGATAAACACAAACCCAACCAACCCATCCAAAATTACATGGGTTGAAATTACCATCTCTATTACTGAGAATTTACAAGATGAAGAAATGAAAAATACTAAAAAAATATACCACTATCTGAAGAAAAAGATCGGCTCCACACTTGAGTTGAAAAATCTGTTTTAAGGGATGATGCAACAGTCCTGTAATAGGGAAAAGTTGAAGAAAAAAGAAGGTTATAGTATCTTTATTTGCTAGTATGCTTAGCTTATATTTTACATTTCTATCGTGTGTAGTTCTTGCATATTTGCATCAATATCAATTAATGTTATATACATCATTTGAGATGGTAAACTAATGATGTTTAGTGTAAAATCTTTAAAAATGATCCATACACATAAAATTATAATTCATAAGTTATAGTCACTTAAAATTGGTGCTACACCAAAACAGAAGTGCTGTAAATTAAATGTTACTTGTTTTACATTTTCCGTTTCAAATATATTTTCTTGGATGCCTATGTGCATGTGAGTGTATGTGTGTATGGGTTTGGGAGTAAAGAGATACACATGCAAACACAAACACACACATATATGGAAGGGAGAGAGGGAGAGAGAGACAGAGGTACAGGATTATATCAACCTTATAGGCATTGAATAAACAGGAACACCTGCAATCATTTAATAAATATTAAGAAAGCAAAAGATGAATTTATACAAGACATCTCAGGTGTGAAGAAAAGACCCTTTGATTGGAATAAGCAAATTACTTTGATGAACTTGCCGTGCTAATTTAGAATTGCTTCCAAGAACTGGTGCCTATAAAAATAGCACAAGACATCAACAATTCAACAAATAGAATTGGAATGATAAAAGTACCTTAATGTCAACAAATTGATTGTGTGCATGCTATAAACACAATAGCATATAAAAGACATGATAAATACACTACCTCAGGTGTCAAGATTGTATAGACATAACTTTGCGACATAGATCCTGTTAATGCAGGCCGAACCCTCCCCACAGATTGCATCGTGCCCTAGAAACAACTCAAACAAGTTATACATGCAGACAACTATATTCGTACTTCTAAATGTATGTGTATGTGCATATCCTTACTCATGCTTTGATATTACTTGGTTACCAAATATTATCCTATCCAACAACCATGCCTAATAAAAGTTGAAAGCTATAACATATATGGGCATATTCTAGACACTCCAATGGTGAGGAACTAATAACTAACTTACTAATGTATGCTTAGAAGCTATTGTCATTAACGATATAACATTTACACCAACATACAAAACCATCCCCTATACATATGCAATTGAGTTTCTTTAAGTACCAATATCCCCTATATACAGCCATACAAATTCATGAATGTTGATGCTGCTTATAGCATATACAGATTAATTATTTCTCAATTTAACAACTTTTCTAGATGCAGTGGTGTAATTGATAGGTAAAATATCTCCAAACAGAATCAAGGAAATATAACATCCCCAATAATAGTTTTCAATGCACAAAGAGAAATCAAAACAGATTTACATCCAACATTAACAATCAAACAAAAGAATGAAGCATACATACATAATTCACCAGATTAGATGAGCCTGCAGACGCAGCTTTCCTCCTAAGGATTGACCACATCGTGCCTCAAACGTTCCCTACACAATATTAAACATTCAAAGTCAACAAAAGTGGAAGAAATCAAAAGCGCCCTAATTAGCAATAAAATCAAACTCATATTAGCAGCAAGTATTACACAATAACAACAGTTGCACCAAATTGCGAGATCAAAGGGGTTTCAAAAGGGTGAAGATAGAAATTGACAACAAAACAAAAGGGTTTGATCATTTCAGATACCTTTGATCAATCAACACTGAATGAAATCGATGGTGAAATTAAAAGAATCGGACATTTACCTTGTTAAAGACGATTTCAAATGTGAGGTGGGTTTATCGTTGATTTTGCTGCTTTTTACAGACAGATGATCGAATTTATTCGAGGAGAAACAGGTACGGACCGGAGAGACAAGACGACGAGGAGGAGCCAATTTTTCCGCTTTTTCTTGAATTGTTATTATATAAAATTATAAAATAAAATAATCTTAGAGATCAATTAATACTATTTTAAGATAATTCATCCATGTGTTTAGTTTTAAATTTAAGGGTCATATCATAGGTTGAGGGGTAAGAGTGTCGGTCTAGCGATAAGTTTAATTCTTCTCTAACCTTTAGATTAAAGATTAACTTGTCGGAAAACAATACTAGTCAATCCCATCGTCAGTAAAAGAAAATAAAAATACCATATAGAAGAATTTTTGAACTTAAAAAAAAAATGGGATTGTCCTGTATCTAAAAAACGGAGGCGCCGAGAGATTCTATGACCAAAGGTCTTGTCGCGAGCTTCAGTCGAACCAACACCTCTGGGATCAAAATAAATACAGGCCCAGCGAACTACCATTCTTTCTGATCGCGACTAGCTTATTCTCTTTCGCCTATCAGCCGGCCGGCTTTAAGCAACCTTCGCATTTCCTGTTGAGATCCCAAGACTCCAAGTAGGCCCTCTTGTCCACCCACGACCTTGGCTTTTTAGAGAATCCCGCTCCTGTCACGTAGGACTTGTAGCTCGGCAGTCCACTGGGTGGGTTTTTATGGTGTATAAAACTGTAATGTAAGATTACGGATATTAAATGTAAGTTTATACTTGTTCTGTTATGATGTTTAAAATAGATTTTGGAAAAGCTTATGATTCGGTCAATTAGGGTTTTTTTTAGATTCAGTCCTTAATCAAATGGATTCCCGAGATGTTTGGAAGGTTTGGATCTTAAACTATTGTCCTCGGATAGAGCTTCTATTCTTATCAATGGGTCTCTAACTATGGAGTTTTTGTTCTCAAAGGGGCTGCGTTAAGGGGACCCGATCGTGCCTTTCTTGTTTATATTAATTATGGAAGCTTTGCATGTTGTCTTGAAAGATGCAGTTCATCTAGGAATATTTCACGATATCCAATTGCTTAATAATGGTCAATCATTTCGCACACGCTATATATGGATCATTTCTCAAACATTAAGAACCTCACATATTTTATCTTATTTCAACTTGCATTCGGCTAAAAGTAAATTTTGATAAAATCAATTTATATGGATTAGTGATAAACACTAATGATCAACATATGTATTGCTCAATGCTTGGATCTCTGCTAAATCTGACTCAAGCCGGCCAGATATTGTGTTCTCAATTTGTTAGTGTGCTCGTTATTAGAGTAATCCTAAAGAATCTCATATGAAAGCTGTTAAACGGATTTTTAAGTATCTCAAAAGCTAACCACAACTTGGACTCTGATATATCTGACTGAAAGTGAGTATGGTAGGTGTAATCTAGACAGAAAATCATCAACTAGTGGATTTTAATTTCTTGGCAATTGTTTGATTTCGTGGTTGTGAGAGAAATAGAACATGATATCCACATCCACTGCCAAAGCAGAATATGTAGTCGTGTCACATTGTTGCTCTCAGATTGTTTGGATCCAAAAACAATCACTTGATTATGGCTTAAATCTTTATGATACAACCATTTGGTGTAACAAGTCCGCGGTCCTGAACATTGTGAAAAATCCCATCCAATTCAAAGACAAAACATATCGACATTCGCATGCATTTCATTTGTGAATATTTTGATAGAAAGCTTATTCATCTTAAAAAAGTGCATTTGATGACAACATTTTGATTATTCTCGATTTGACTACTTAGTTTAAATCTTTAGGGATGATTAACTTTGGATATTACATAGGAATTTTCAATAAAAATATTTTTATTTCTTTGTTTACGTTAAAATTGTTATATTATATAGATAATCAAAATTTTAGAGGGAGAATATTAACAAAAGAAAAATGTAAAAAGATTTTGGTTTTAGGTGTTAGTTAATTTTGAAGAATATCAAAAAGATTTTTGGTTCAATAAAATTTTTAAAAAAAGAATTTTTCTATAGTATCTTTTTTGATTTTGAATTATCACAGACTAAGTCTTAAAAATAAACTGACTTGGATTCTATTTGATATACATATTGATAGGCTTGGTACACTAATAAGCAATATGGATTATGATTCATTGTAATAAAATCATATGACTAAAGTGACTAACATATTAGGATTTAGTGGTAATTCTGATTTCATGTTAAAATAGAGTGAGAGTTACAATCTAGTCATACTCAAGCCAATCATACTCTAATTCAGTGATTCCCGCATGCACGTGCGCGTGCCCGCCCGCTGGCCGCCACAAGCACGCACGTAAGCACGCGCGCGCGCGCACACACACACCACACACACACACACACACACACACACACACACACACACTACATATATATATATTATATATATATATATATATATATATATATATATATATATATATATATATAATATATGGGAGAGTTCAAGAGAAAAACAACTTTACACCCTTGATTTGATTCATTAATGGTTGAGATCAACTCATGCTAATTTTGTAAATATATTTAAGTTAATGGCTTTAATTAGAATGATTAGGGGCATAATGGCTATACTGTTTACTAGCTTTTATAAACTCGCATATCATTAATAAATTTACTAAAATCATCTCTCTTTTTTATTCTACTAGCATTTTTTGTAAGAAAACAAATACTATTAGAACCAAGTTAGAAAATGTATATTTATTTGTAAAATTTACATATATGTAACTCCTAGTTTCATGTATGTAAGTCCTAGAAAATATATATATATATATATATATATATATATATATATATATATATTGTGAATAACTTAAAACACGTATCAAAGGTTGCAGAAAGATATGTTTATCTCGACCCCTGTAGTACATACTCAGAGTGTTACATATACGGAGCTTACGGTGTTACATATACGTAACACATAAGAACTGAAAATGAAATATGGATAAGAACTTTATTTGTTGATTTCAAACCAACGACGATAAAAAGCAATGAGTATCAACAAGTTAAACAAAGTAATCCATATATAAACAATCATCATACTCATATGATGGCATAATAAACATATATTATAACACTTCAAAATC
>CM046434.1:13969289-14074289 GCA_025506505.1 Flaveria sonorensis
TGCACCTGGAAAATTGCCTTAGAAATTCTAAGTAGGGGCTCAGGCCACCCCAATAGTGCCCATACGCCCAAACTGTGCCTAAATATTCTGTGTTGCTCATCGCCCAAGTATTCTCATGCGCCCAGGATGATGTTGGAGTGCCTAAGTGTTTCCATTGTGCTTAGGAGGCTTATGCGCCCAGAAGTGATTTGGAAATGCCTAAGTATAGAGGTCATATGCCTGAATAGTTGAAATGTGCCTAGGCAGTACTCATGCACCTTCATATCCTCATGCTTCCAGGTATGAAAGATTTGTAAAATTATTTTAAAGGTATTTTCCTATATTAAGCTTACCAGGTATTTTCTAATGATTTTAAAACTAGACCTCACTCAGCAAAGCTTACTTTTATGCATTTTCAGTTGGTAGGTAATATTGCTGAGGATGACACTCGGGGGAGGCTACTCGTCGGGACAAGGCTGACATCCATTCATGAATATAACATTGTTGTTTTGTAATGCAAACTATTATCTTTTGTAACTATTAACAAATATGTATTGCTTAGAAAACAGTGGTTATAAACTAATGAATGGTTTTTGATATTTAAGTTTCGTTGCAATGTTGGATAAATTATGATGTTTTTATTTTAATTATGCTGTGTTGACCAACTGTGAGGTCTCGGGAACGGGGCCTTACAATTGGTATCAGAGCCACAGTTTAAGAGAAATAGGTAAATATTTTTAAAAACCTAAACTTAAACTGAGAATGGGACGAATGGAGGGGTGCCAGCCCGAGTAGCTCCGTGCCATCGGTACTTTTTCTTAATATCAACCGGTAATATGTGCCCATGCTATTTGATTTATGTGCTCTTAGTAGATTTGATACTGATTAGTCAGGATAGGAAATGCTCGGGGATGAAGAGTAAAGTAAGTGGCTAATCACAACTGGCCACTGTAATTAGGGACTTACTACTATCTCGACTAAAACTGATCTTGACTATCTTTGAATGACCATGTTGGTGTTTGAATCTTATAGTGTTTAGAGGATGGCCGGAGGTAGATCATCAAAGGCTTCTCGAGGTGGAACACCGGGGTGTCATGCTGGTAGGCCACGGGCCGTGAAGAACAAGACGAGGACTGCAGAGATGGCTCCTGGTGAGCCTGGGCTTCATCACCCAGAGGGCGGTGATGAGAGTGCTAATTTGAGCCTCGGTGAAAGAGGCAGTGGTGGAGGAGGTTCACCAAGTCATGCACGATCCTACCGTCTGTAGTGACTGAAGTTATCCGGGCTGTTAGAGAAGACAAAGGAAAGAGAAGGAGGAGGAAAGGAGGAGGACTGCTGGTAGGAGGGAGAATGTAAGTGGTCATAATGATAAGGAGGAGATGAATGCTGTAAGGGGATCCTCTAGTGATGAATAAGAGGTGGTGGTGCGGGAAACCGCGAAGGGATGCATCTACGGGGCATTCCAACGATGTTGGCCCCCTACCTTCAACGGCAATGGTGATGATGCTGCTGCTCACCGTTGGGTGAAGGAGATGGAGGCGGTACTGGAGATTAGTGAGTGTCGGGAGGACTAGAAAGTGAAGTTCGCCGCCACACACTCCTTCGTTGACACTAAACTGTGTTGATGGGACAATCTTGTCCAGGCCAAGGGTAATCAAGCCATCGGAAGAATGAAGTGGGCAGAACTGAAGAGTTGGTGATCGAGGAGTTCTGTCCTCATCGGGAGCTCGACAAAATCGAGAGGGAGTTCCTACAGCTGGAAGCGGGCACTATGACCCACCAGCAGTACACCGCCAAATTCAATGAGATGCGAGGTTGGTGCCGATCAAGTTACGCCGGCATCAAGGAAGATCAAAAGGTACATCCAGGGGTTGCCGCTGACGTTCGCAGGCATTTGATCGCTGCCCGACCGAGCACGTTTAGGTCGGCAGTGGATTTGGCGAGAAGACTGTATAACGAAAGGGAGGTAGTGGTGGTGAAGTGAAGAGACTGGTGTGGCGATAGGAGTTGGAACGGAAGAGATTCGGGCGTGGTGTTTCATCCCGAATAACAAGAGGCCGAGATGGATGACCGCCGGGTTGTTGCTACAAGCTCAGGTTGAAGCGGTGTGACAAGTGTGGGAAGGAACATAGAGGGGAATGCCGTTTGGGATTGAATATTTGCTTCAGATGTTGGATGCCCGGTCATATGCAAAAGATTGTGGAGTGTCGAGGTGCTCCATTATGGCGGGACTGGCCACAGAACCACAAGTGCAGGAAGCCAAGGGCTGAGAGCTCTGGGGGCAAGAAGGTGGCTGAAGAAGGGGGGCAGGGCAAGTGCTAGAGCCTTCACGATGACTCGAGAGGAAGCACGGTAGACCCCGACGTCGTGTCAGGTATGTTTCTAGTAAATCAAACTTGTGCCTCTGTATTATTTGATTCTGGTGCTAGTAGGAGTTTCATATCTGCTGCTTTCTGTGCTAAGTTGCCTGTTAGTAGTAGAAGTATTGATGAGACCTTTGATGTAGAAACTGCTATTGGTAAGTCAACCAGAATTTCTTGTATGATTGAAGATTGTGGCATAGAACTAGAAGCCATAGGTTCTCTGCTAAGCTATATGATGATGCCCCTAGGAGGATTTGATGTAGTACTAGGGATGGATTGGTTAGCAGCCTATGAGGCGAACATCGTGTGTCGCAAGAAGATGATTCGATTAGTTGCGCCCGATGGAAGTGCGATGAGGGTTTATGGTGATCGTGTCACTACGGTCCTGAAGGTGATATCAATGGCGGTGGCAGAGAAGTGCATGAGACGGGGATGTAGTGCCTACCTGGCATATTTTTAGGATGTGACGCATCGATACCACAATTGTCAAAGTTCCTGTTGTGTGTGAGTTCCCAGACGTGTTCCCAGAGACTTACCAGGTGTGCCACTGGACCGCGAGATTGAATTTCAGATTGACCTGATACCCGGTGCGCAACCTGTTGCCAAGGCACCTTATCGGTTAGCTCCGACTGAGATGAAAGAACTAATGGATCAGCTACAGTAACTGATGGATAAGGGGTTTATTAGATCGAGTATCTCTCATTGGGGTGCTCCGGTATTATTCGTAAAGAAGAAAGACGGTAGCATGAGAATCTGTATAGACTACCGAGAGTTGAACAAGTTGACAGTAAAGAACCGATACCCCCTACCGAGAATTGATAGCCTATTTGATCAGCTTCAGGGTGCAGTTGGTTTTCCAGGATAGATCTTCATTCTGGCTACCATCAGCTGAAGGTAAAGGAACAAGATATCCTGAAGACAGCGTTCCGCATGCGTTATGGACATTACGAGTTTCTCATTATGTCATTCGTTTTAACTAACGAGCCAGCTGCCTTTATGGATCTGATGAAACGAGTGTGTCGGCCGATGTTAGATAAATCAGTGACTGTGTTTATTGATGATTCTGATTTATTCGAAGAGCAAGGAAGAACATGCCGGCCACATACGTGAAATGTTGGAGACACTTAGAAAGGAGAAGTTGTATGCTAAATTCTTAAGTGTGCTTTTTGTGGTTGTGGGAAGTTCAGTTTCTGGGTCATGTGGTGAATACCGAAGGAATTATGGTGGACCCGGCAAAGGTTGAGGCTGTAATGCAATGGAAGTCTCCAAACGCCATCCGAGATTCGTAGTTTCTTGGGTTTGGCGGGTTACTACCGAAGTTTATCCAAGACTTTTCCAAGATAGCCTCACCTTTGACTAAGTTGACACGTAAGGATGTGTAGTATGTGTGGGGACAGGAATAGGAGGATGCGTTTGAGGAGTTGAAAGCTAGACTAACCCAAGCTCCTGTCTTGACATTGCCCGAAGGGAGTGAAGACTTAGTGGTATATTCAGATGCTTCTTATTCGGGACTGGGTTGCGTGCAAATGCAACGTGGAAGAGTGATAGCCTATGCATCCCGACAGTTAAAGACCCACGAAGTCAATTACCCTTCACGACTTGGAATTAGCTGCAGTGGTCTTTGCATTGAAGATTTGAGGCACTATTTTACGGAACAAAGTGCACAATCTTCACGGACCATAAGAGCTTGAAGTACTTCTTCGAGCAGAAGGATCTCAAATGAGGCAAAGGAGGTGGTTGATTTGATCAAAGATTTGACTGTGAGATCCATTACCACCCAGGTAAGGCCAACGTAGTGGCCGACGCCCTTAGCCGAAAAGAGAGACCCGAACCGATTTGAGTGAAGGCGTATAGTTAGTGATGACCTCAGATGTGATGGCGAGGTTAAAGATTCCAAGATGAAGCTTTAAAGAAGATCGCCTCTACTCCGAAAGGATGAGAGGTTTAGTCGCAGAATTGGAGAGAATACCCACGGGGTTAAAACCCGCTTTGGACGGATGTGGATTCCTCGATATAGGGATCTACGTGGGTGAATATGGATGAAGCTCATAAGACTCGATACTCCATTCATCCAGTGCTACCAAGATGTATCAAGACATGAAGAAAGATTACTGGTGGCTGGGTATGAAACATGATGTGTGGAGTACGTGAGTAAGTGTCTTACTAGCCTGCAAGTGAAGGCAGAACATCAGAAGCCGTACGGGAAGATCCAACCTTTGGATATACCCTAGTGGAAGTGGAGCACATCACCATGGACTTCATCACGAAGCTACCCTGTACGGTGAGGGGTTGATACCATATGGGTGATAGTTGATCGCTCTATCAAAGAGTGCTCACTTCCTACCGATCACGAGACGTATTCATCCGAGAATTGGCGATCTGTTCATCAAAGAGATTGTAGCTAGTCATGGCGTGCCGGGTCAATCGTGTCAGATCGTGACACCCAGTTCACATCGAAGTTTTGGTAAAAATATTCCATGATGCGATGGGGACGAGGCTACACATTAGCACGCTTATCATCCTCAGACAGATGGTCAGTCTGAGAGGATGATCCGACACTCGAAGATAAGCTTCGTGCATGCATGATAGACTTTGTAGAAGCATGGATGACCACCTATCATTAGAAGAGTTCTCGTACATAACAGTTATCATGCCAGCATTGGTATGCCACCATACGAGATGTTGTATGGTAGGATGTGTTAGACGCCCGTATGTTGGGGTGACATCGGGCATTGGAATTGGGAAGCATCGAGGTGATCGAGGCTACGACCGAAAAGCTGGAAAAGATCAAGCCTTTATGAGGGCAGCCAAAGATAGGCAAAAGTCGTATGCCGATAAGAGGTGTAGATCATTGAATTCAACGTGGTGATAGAGTCATGTTGAAGGTCTCACCTTGGAAGGGATCATCGATTTCCGGAAGAGGGTCAAGCTGAGCCTGAGATACATAGGGCCTTTCCGATCGTTACACGAGTAGGGGAGGTAGCCTATCGATTAGAATTGCCAGATGAGTTAAGTGGAATTCATCCAACATTCCATGTATCCCATCTAAGAAAGTGCTTAGCCGGAAGACAATATTTGTACCACTGGAGGATATCGTAGTGGATGAACGGCTCAACTATGTGGAGCAACCAGTGGCAATCATCGATCGAAAGGAGAAGAGGTTAAGGAATAAAGTGGTTCCACTTGTGCGGGTGCAGCGAGACACACCGGAAGGGTTCTGAGTCTACGTGGGAGATGGAAGAAGAAATGAGACAGCAATACCCACAGTTATTCGAAGAGTGACAGTTTCAGGGATGAAACCTCTTTAAGGGGGGTAGACTTGTAACACCCGAAAACTTGGTCACATAAAAGAAAAGAAAGTATTTTGGAGGAAAATTAAAAGAAGGCAAAGATGAGGGGTGCAATGTGTAAATGGTACACCAAAGTCAAAATGCACTTTATATGGCATGGCCGCCATAACATTCTGTTGTTGCTACTGTTCGACCGAAAAGAAGAAAGAAAGCTGTTGACCAGCTCTTTTTGTTCCAAGAAGGAAACAGAACTGAAATCTTCAAGGTTAGTGTGTTTACAGTTAATTGGTTCGGTTTCTTTGTGGTTTCACCCTTAGAACCGATTATTAAGTGTTTTTGGTGTTTTAGTGCTTGTTTGTGCTTGTTTTGGTGTTTGAACTCATGTACAAGCAGTTTCGGAGGAGTTTTGCTTGTTTGCTACACTAGGTGAGTTCTATCCCCGTTTATGTGCCCTTTTAAACTGATTTTGGGGCTGAAAATGCATTATAAATGGATTTTGCTTGTATCTTTGTACCCGTATGTTTATGTATGATTATGTTCATGTATGGTGCTTGTTTATGTGTTGGGTATGCTTAGAAGTATATGTTTAGGCCTTGAGCAGATGCTAGAACAGGTTGGAATGATTCCGAAGTTTAGAACTGCACAACTGTTGGCCATGCGCCCATAGGGCCCATGCGCCTGAAATTTTAGTAGAAAAATGCCTAAGTACAGGCCATGCGCCCAACTAGGGTTCATGCGCTGGAAAATTGCCTTAGAAATTCTAAGTAGGGGCTCAGGCTCCCCAATAGCCCATGCGCCCAAACTGTGCCTAAATATTCTATGTTGCTCATGCGCCAAGTATTCTCATGCGCCCAGGATGACGTTGGAGTGCCTAAGTGTTTTCCCATACGCCTAGGAGGCTCATGCGCCCAGAAGTGATTTGGAAATTCCTAAGTATAGAGGTCATATGCTTGAATAGTTGAAATGCGCCTAGGCAGTGCTCATGCGCCTGCATAGTCCTCATGCGCCTATAACACTTAGCTGATTTTTTGGAATTTTGGATAAGCAGAAATTGTAGGGTTTGACCTTGGGTTGACCTGCCTATGCTATTTGATTATTTTATCCATGCCTTGTGTTTGCTCTTATGTTCCCTATTATTATTATATTGTGGCCTTATGTGGTTTGTTCATATATGAAGTATTATTAATCAGTAAAGATTAATACTAATGAAAAGTGGAACATAAAGAACGTAAGAAAGTCTTGCAAGCAAAATTCACAATGGGTTCACAACCGCTAGGTTATTAGCTCAACTGTGTGTGGTTTAGCTAACCCCAGAGGATACACACAGGGTCAATCTTTAAGATTGAGGGGACCACTGTTGCTGCCCCGGTACTGGAGTCAGCATTAGTGCACCACGGATGGGGTCTATTATACCTCAGGCCCAGTACCAGGTTTATGCGCATTATATGGGGGTATAGCACTTTGGTCCATATCGAAGTGAAAGATTAAAAAGGGTAAAGGTTCAAGTGAACGGCCATGGAAATGGTGAAGAAAGTTAATAATGATGATAATGAATATTAATCGAATGTATGTATGATGCATGAACACGTATGAAAGATTGTAAAGTATTTTGAAGGGTATTTTCCTATATTAAGCTTACCCGTATTTTCTAATGATTTTAACTAGAACTCACTCAGCAGCTGACTTTTACCGCATTTTCAGTTGGCAGGTATTTGTTGAGGATGGCATTCGGGGAGGCTACTCGTCGGACAAGGCTGACATCCTTCATGATATATAACATTGTTTTTTTTGTAATGCAAACTAATAATCTTTTGTAACTATTACAATATGTATTGCTTAGCACCAGTGGTTATAAACTAATGAATGGCTTTTGATATTTAAGTTCCGCTGCAATGTTGGATAAATTATGAAATGTTTTTATTTAATTATGCTGTGATTGACCAACTGTGAGGTCTCTGGGAACAGGGCCTTACAGGAAGAAGTTTATCATGTTCCCTCGTTTTATATACAGATGATAGTGAATACTGCTCACCCTAAGCTAGCTATGTCTGATTCACTTACATATGTAGTAATGACAATGAAGAAGGATATATTCACATATCTTATGGGTGCACATGGATTGCGTGGGATGGTTCACATTTCGCTAATTGGGTCGTCTTGTAGATGATTTTCAAGCTGAAGATAGACCGCAAGAAACTGATACTCCACATGTCCAAAGAGAGGTCACATCTGGTGCATCTACATCTACTGCTCAGGCTGCTGAAGCTGATACAGCAGGTCCATCAGCTAGTACTGCACCAGAAGCACCTGAGAGTTTCTCAGGGTGCTCCCAGATCTGAAGTTGGATGCTGAGATAGATACATGGTTCTCTAACAGTGGGAGTGAGTCTGACAGCGATCAGATTGGGAACATACCATACGTGTTACAGGAACGTCCCAGAGTGCGTGAAACTCCAGCCGATCGCACTGCTGAGGAGCGTTATTTTGATTTTATTCCTGAAGAGATTCCTATGCCTAGGGGGAGGAGAAAAAGGATGGCGAGGAGAGCAGGTGAAAGTCCTCGTGGTAGGGGTAGAGGACGTGGTGTGTTAAGGAAACGTCGGACCCCGGTGACCACTGAGCCGATTATAGAGGAGGTTACCTCTACAGATACTTCTTTCACAGTAAGTGAGGCAACACCAACTGAAACTCCATCTGAGTTGCCCACTTATACTGCTGACATTTTGAGGACCCCTCCTAGAGAACAGATAGTAGATGAGATGATTAGCTTGGAAGACTTTATACGTACACCTCCTGAGTTTAGACAAGGTGCTAGTACGTCAACTAGCTCACCAACACATATTACATTGGAAGAACGTGTACGTAATCTTGAGGGAGAGATGCTGGAGAAGACAAAAGTTATAGATGATTTGCAAAGGCATGTTGGATAGAGATGAACGGATCAGAACTCTCGAACATCAACAAACATTCATATTCAGCTATGTTCAGATCCTTGAGCGTAACTTGCAGGATTTCACTTCCAGTATATCTTCTCAATTTACTCATCAAAGGACTACTGAAGTGGGAGAGAGTAACGGACAACAATCTACTGGTCCAGAACATGTTAATGATCCCATAGTGTCTACAGAGCTTCTTGATGATCCTGTTGTTCAGGAGAGGACAACAGAGACTGCTGAAGTTGGTCAAGAGTTATCGTATACTGATGTTCATATGACTACTGAGGACCAGCCTGCAGTTTTTACTTGAGAGGCGTTTCTTGAGCCTGAACACATGATGCCTATCCAAAACCCAGTTGATGATGAAGATGAAGGATTATATTTGATTGACTATGATTCGTCTGAGGATGATGATGATGACAATGGTGATGATGGTGATGATGGTAATGAGGGAAATGATGATGATGATGATGGGGGAAATGATGGTGATGATCAGGGTGGTGACATTGGTTCTATAGCTACAGGTGATGCTGGAACATCGGGCATTGAAAATGTCTCCGGACCAAGTCCCGATGATTCAGTTGATCACACACCACTAGACCCTGAGACAAAAGCTGCTTATAAGAAAAAGTTCTATACGTTCCAGCAAAGTCTAAATGCTGAGGAGACGGAAGAAGAGTTGGGTGCTTTTGATGATGTGGAAGAGGGTTTTGAGTATACTGATATATTTGAAAACAGTCTCAAAGACTTATTTTTTGATACTTTGATTGAAGAAGGTGAGATTGTGGGGAGTCGAGCTACACACAGACGACTGACGAGACAGTAGATGTTACATGCCAAAGTGCTGTGCGTCAGGTCGGTAATCTAACAGTAGTGCTCCTCCTCCCCAACTTATATTCATACGCTAAGGCATTCCAACCTTTCACAAGTACGGAAACTCAAAACCTATCATTAGTTGGGCTTACGATCAAGAGAAGAAGATGTATATTATGAAGAGAAAGGGCGGGGCCATAGAGTATTTTAAAGATGAACATGACTTTCATACGCTCAGAGCATCAGATTTATATGTTATGGGTCGCTTTCCTTTCTTTAACCCTAGTAATTACAGTAACGCGAACTGGATACGTAATATGATTTATAGACAAAGTCGAACCAACTTCAAAGACTTTAAGACAGCCAAATTCAAAGTTATTGAAGATGAGACCAGGATGGACCCGAACTGAACAAGCCAATGAAGATAAGGGTTTATAGACATCCAAGATATGCTAAGAAGATTCCTATTCATACTCCTGTGCCAATTAACAGCTTGTCTAAGCTAAAGGAATAGAGTTGTGAAAAGGATAATGGTCATGCAGTGACTAAGTGTGAAGATATAGAGTTTCATATCATCGACCCTGTGGATCTGCTATAGTTTGGTAAAGAAGATTTGATGAAGCTGCAGGCATGTCCAATTGCAGCTCATGAATCTATACACTTCATAGCGGCACAGTTCGCTTGGATGATTACGAAGGCCCTGGACAACAAGATTTATGCATATGGGGGCAGTTATCAGGTTGCAGACGTGGACTTCTAACAGCATTGATTTACCGAGCCTAGGAGGAGATTGTGAACCTAAGAGGCTCGGGAAATCAAATCAAGATGAAAATCAAGATCAAGTCACGCGAGAACCTAGAGTTATCGCGTGAAAACTCTCTTCTCGCGCGACAACTACTAGTCGTGCGAGAACTGATGTTTTCGTGCGAGAACTTCTTTTTGTTTATAAATAGAAGTTTTGCTTTGTAATAGAAAACACTTTGATAGAGAGATTTTCGTTTTCCTGATTTGTACTACTGTATTGTAATCGAAACAAAGATCAATAGATTTGGAAGTTTATTTACTCGTTTGTTCTTCATTTCTATAATCAATCTTCGTTACCATGATGGTTACATTCCGCATTCTCATCACGAGATCGATCTAATTGTATTATGCTGATCCTTACAAATATTTCTAACTAAAAACAACCAACGGATCACATATATAAATTACTATGTATTAAATATTTCTAACTAAAAACTAGGATCAAAATTTAGTATGGCCATAAACAAACACAGGTACACTCACCTATGTAACTTGCTCCTAGGCAGATCTCGAATTAGAAGATTCATGCTAAATGAAAAACCTAGATTATGGTTCATGCTAAGGGGAATATATATAGGTGCTCTATTTTCTCAAGATATATGCTTTGTATTCAAAACAATCATACCTTATATACTTTCTTTATCTAAGATTACTAAAAATTTCACTTTTAGGTTGTGCAATGTAGCTTTTCACTCTTTCAGTTGGTTATGAAAAAAAAACTAAAGCTTTGTTGGGGTTTAAGAAGTAAAAGCCAAGCTATGAAGGAAAGTCAACTTTTTTAATGTTAAATTAAACCGAATCTAAGGGATTACAAGCTAGTGGTATATATTTGTAATACATTTAAATAGTTATTGTTGTAATAATTTGTTTATGGTACCATAAATGCTACATGAATGTCTTCGTAATGAACTAATTTGAACCATAGATCAAGAAAATGACTTTTAAAAGTCAACACACACAGAATACTTCATCCAAAATTTTCAAAACAAAAAACTTGAAAAACTTATAATTTTTCTTGCGGTTTCATCATATGTATCAAGATATACATGTCCTTCTATCCTTTTACGCGTACGTTCAAATATTTGAGTTAAACTTGGTAATTCCTTGTTTGGATCTTTATTTTTCTATATTCATGATAACATATATCAATAAAAAATCAACATCTTGAATAGTGAAAAACACAAATCACGAGCAAAATATAATCATATTACCATCTCATCACAAATTCTAGCAATACTTTTTGGGCCGGCTGTGTGCATATTTTTTTGAGACATGCGCATTTTCTTAGCCCGCAAACAACGCTTCTGGATACATATTAATGTAAACGACTCAGCTAATAAAAAACTCTAAATAGCAAATACTAGTAATAGATAAATTTTCTAGAAAATTACCACCACGTCTTTATTACTCCATAACCTCAACAGTTGTGAGAAATCATCTACCGGGATATTTTTAGGCCTATTATTCCATCTTGTTTTGTTATCCTTATGTTGATAGAAGTGTTTTTTCTTAAGCCTACACTTGTATACTTTATACGATTGACCAATACTCTTTAAAAGCCAAGTTTTAGCAGTATCAGGCACATCATATTTTTTCTTATAATATAAATATAACAAATATAAAGATAAAGCTACTCAAAACCTTACCAAGACATACTCTCATATTTTATCTTTATGTGACACATTCTTCCATGAAGTATGAATCAATGGTGCATAAGTATGATTACGAGCGATCGTACCCAAAAATCGAGAGAATTGTTCAACTACATCCTTCTCCTTTGTTACAGGTCCCACTGGTTGCCCAAATTCATTACATATAATGACCTCTCGTGCATCGACTTTTCACGTGTGCAAAAGATGCAACATTGTTGGTCCTCTTTTATTGGTTTTAGATTCTGAACTCAAGTATACATCAAAAATATATTTATAAATATACATATATATACACAAAAGTATAACCAATAACAAATCAAAAACATGGTATAAGTAGTTAAATTGAACCTGTTGATTTTTCTAAAGCAGGGCGATGTAATTGATCTTGAACTAGTGTATCGTCCTCGTCTTCCAAATCATCTTGGCTATCACCCCCTTGTATCTCATTATTATTTGCAGATACTAAAAGGTTCATGTCCTCAATTTCATCATCTTGGTTAACATAAAATTGTCAAAGTTAAATACAACACTACCAATAAATAAAAATTAAAAAAAAATACAACAACAAAAGAATGAACTTGTTTAATTGATCACTAAATATAAGTACCTTTAGATCTCATTATATAACCTTCATTCCCATTATCCTCCAACCCTATTGGTTTCACATCTACTTCATGAACAATTTAAAGCATTTAATAGTAAATCCATGTGAAAAGTACTTGTATGACTGACTTATTGCTAAATAATTGAATGAACTTTAAGATCATGAAAACGATACCTTGAAATGTGTCTTCATACTCGTCATCATCCTCATCAACAAGAACCAAACGTTTCTTTGATCCACGTTTGATACAAGAAGGCTTTGTCAAAAAATTGTTGAATACTTCCGTTTGCCTTGTCCCTTTATTAATTGAAATTAGTTCACCCATGGTAAGTGTTGCTTTAGAATGACTCCCTTTTATTGTATTTGAATCCGAGACCTTTGGAGCGATTACTCGACGTTGCTTTGCCAAATTAGCAACTTTATTCCTGGACATTGGTGCAACATATCGTGGAAAATATTGCTATAACAAATGTCATTTTCATTAGAGAACATAATTCTACTAAAATTAGAATTAATAAAAAATCTTATTACCTTTCTGGGTACTTCACCACTTGTATCAAATTCTTGATAATCTCCCTCATTATCATCATTCTTTAAGAAAAAGAACCAAACAAAGAAAAAGCAAAGGAAAATGAAAAGAAAGGATTAAAAAGAAAATAAGAATAAAATATGCAAGTGTGCACACAGAAAAAAAAGATACGTCATAGAACATATATAATATATAGTAAATATTTTCTTCTTTCAAATATATGTTCTAACACGGGAGGAAAATTTGAAAGATGAGTCTTTTAAGACCGGATCGACATGTAAGTCCTAAACATCTTGACAAGGCAATGTAAAACCGTATGGTTAGTAAGTATTAAAAATTGTTTAATTTCGTGTTCAGAAATGCTTTTCGGGCTAGTTATACTCAAATAGTTATATTAGGAAAAACAATAATCAATGAGATTTCTCATTAGAGGTGAAAAGTTTAAGTTAAGTTAGTGTGACTTGAAATCTCAATGATGTTTTCAACTTGAATAGGTGTTCTATAGGATTTTTTTAGTTGTGGGATCCAATGATTTTATATAATCATATCAAACCATGAAAATCATCACAACATGTTTGTCTTAGTAAATACTAAAGTATGAGTTTAAATTGACAAAAATACTGGTGATCAACTTAAATAGTCTTATTTTAAATACAACTGGAATATGTTAATAGTTAATTTGAGAGATATGATTATATAGTAGAAAATTCACAAAAAAATAAGTTATTTAGACAAGTATTGTTTGAATTTTTGTATTTTTGAAAATTCTGAAAATTTTGAAAATTCTAAAATGTACCAAAATTATTTTTAGTTTATTTTTGATAAATCTTTTAAAATAAAAATTCATGGTTAATTGTTCATATTTGGTTGAATATGATCTATCTAATTTAGAACTGAAAAGAGTTAAAAATTAAAAAATGTTAAACTTTCAAAAAAAGGTTTTTCAATGTTTTTTGCATGCAAAAACAATACATAAAACAAAATCTTGCTGATGAAGGTTGTTGGTGTGGTAGCTTTTAGTACTATATGTTGAAACTGCAAAAACAAATCACTTTTTGCTTCCATGGTGCGTGTTAGTCAGAATCTTTAAACACACGTTTTGTTATTGATCACTTCATTTATTGGTTTCGCATTGTGTTGCTTAGTGTTTTAAGGTAGGTTTCAACTTGATTATTTGAGAAATTGATATGATTTGAAGACAAGTTTACGGGTTTACGTTGAAAAAATATTAAAACTTCTCAATAACTTGTTACATGGATAAATTGGACTTAAAAACGACTAGATAATCATAAGATGATGGTTGTGATAGTGTAATCTTTGGTTAAAAGTTACCAGGACGGTCTATGTGATTGAGTCGGTTTTGGATTTTCGCAAGAACTCTAGCAAGTGAGAACATTCATAGAATATGAACAAACTTGAAAACTTTTTTAATATGAGTTGATTCACTTGACATTAAGCAAAAACTTTGACCAAATGGCTCTGGCGTCTGATGCGAAAACATTGAGGTTCTAACACAATAACTCCATGCGAAAACATGGCAAATGCAAAAACTTTCAAAATTGATTGTCTAACTTATAATTTTTTGTAAATTTTAACAAATGGAGTATGTTACTGATATCATTTATTGTGTTTATGCAGATGGCTAGACAACCAACATTTGTGAAGGGAGCTTTTAGAGGGGCGAAACTCTACTATTTTCTTTTGGGAATCCAGTCTTTGGAAGGCTAATTAACACTTAGAAGAAGCTCATGATCATTTAAACATCATCCATAATAATCACCGGTTTGATTGTTCCAACTGACCGATGATTTCATTACTACCTTCTAACTTTTTTGTTATGTTTAAGCTCATAAAGAGCTTAACTTTTGTTATCATCCTAATTTGATGAAACTTATGTAATTTGTGATGAACTAATGAGTATTTTTAGCTCAATTCACTTTGAAGAATGCTGTAAAGTAATGGTTTTTTAGCCTTACTGTCTGCAAGCATTTACACTTGGGAGAATATGTAGTAAACCTTTTATGAAAGAATATTACACACCTCAGTGAACAAGTGATGCTAGAGCCAATATAAGGATTTTTTAACAACAACAGCAATCATGTGAGCTAATTTATGAAGCTTGGAAGAGGTTGAAGTAATTGTTTAAATTTTTTCTCATCATGGTATTCCACAATGAGAATTAATCAAGGCTATTTATAATGTTATCTAGTGATGATGTTTAGGATGTAAATTCTGCTATGGGTGAAACTTTTCTATGTAATCATGTGGAGGTGGATACTAGAAAAAGATGTCTGTAAATTCAAAAACTCAATTCGTAGTTTGATGAAAATTCACAAGTCTAAGTTGTAATGGAGGAAACATATTACAATAAAGTGGCCAAGTATTTGAAATGAATGAAGGATGTGGTGATGTGGGAGATTCAATTATGGGTTGTTCTCATAACTGGATCGAGCTGAAATAGAGGTCAACCAAGCGTATGGTGACTAAAAATAATATGATATGAATTCAAATACATATCATGCAGGCTTGAGAAACCATCCTAATTTTAAATATGGTAACACTATTAATCAATCTGATCCTTATCTTTATGTACCAAATCAAGGAGGACAACAATAAAAGAATTGACAACCGGCCTATAATAATCAAATCTGTAATCAAGGAGGCTACAACAACGGTTATCAAAGGAACTATCAATAGAATGCTGACCAAAGGAGATTAGGTAGTTCATGTAAAAATAATTAACTTTCTCAAGGAGATGGGGAAGGACAATAAGGAAAGGGATAAAGTAGTGGAGGCATTGTCTAAAGGGTTAGAAAAATTGGCAAAAGAGGTTGCTCAATTAAGACGAGACGCTAGCAAACTGTCTAATGACGCAATACTAAATCAACAACATCAGAGCTCAAACTTAACGAACACAAGAAGTGTGTGCATTAACGTGGTTAGTACTTTCATAAGTTGTAATGTTTATGATTATAAAGTTACTCCACATCCATAAGTTGTTAAAGGTAAAGGAAAGGACATTGACAAAGTGGAAGAAGTTAAGGAAGTTGAAGAGAGTGCCAAAGGAGCACCCCTTATTCCAATTAAAGTCAGGAAATTCAAAATTAACAAGGCTCTCTTGGACTATGAAGCTAGTGTTAGCATGATGCCATGTGTATTGTATGATCAATATGAGCTTGGCCCTACATGAACATGACACTACCATGGTGTTAGCTGACTCAGCCCATATACATCCATGGGGGATGATGAAGGATGTAGTAATCAAAGTGGTGCCATGTGGACTTCAAGGTACTTGATTTTACATATAAGAGGGTGTGAGAGCAACCTCAAGTAATATTGGGTAGATCGTGTTTGGAAACTACCAATGATTAAAACTAAACTATCAAGATGGAAAATTGACATGACCTTGGAAAGCCATAAGTTGCATCTTGATGTATTTTTCGAGTCTATCAATTATTTTGTTATTGATGAACATGGTAAGGTAGGTATTACTAACAAGCGTGTTCTTCCTTATATTCTACATGTAGCCTAGGAAATACATTCGAGACTGGTATTAAATATAAAATAGCAAAGCTTGTAGATTTGATGAAAAATAAAAAATTGGTGAATAAGGTGGACATAATAAAGGAGAAACAAAAAAATGAAGAATAAGGTGGACCATCCACCTGATCCTATGAATGCTTGAGTTGTGAAGATGGTGTTTGTGTGAAAATGGAATGAGATAGAAACCATACTTGATCACTTGAAAAAATCTATTTAAGGAAATTCTGGAGTGGTGTTAGATACGATTTGGCTGGAGACCTAAAATTTAGCGCTACTTGGGAGGCAAACCGAGATATTTTGTACTCTTGTTTTAGTTTATTTATGATTATATTTATTTTATTTTAAAAACTTTATGGGTGTGGTCACTAGAAACCTAACGAGACTACACTCGTCCCCTAGCTTAACAGGTGGTTTAAAAATCATGTTGCATATTCTAAATACAACTGTGATTTATACAAAGTGAGTTTTGTATATTTATGTACATCTAAGTTTGGAAATAAGAGGATTAATTGCCAAAAATTTGAGCCTTTGAATCATTTCTTTGATCAAACCTAATAGTTTAACCCTATAATCTTGTTAGCCTTTATATTTTAACCATATAATGAAATCTGGTTGGTTGAGTAAAGTTGATGTTAGCTAATGCTGGCATTTTCAAAATATATATGATACCATATAGGATGAAAAGGGCCACGAGCATGATGAAAGGGAAGTTGGGTGAATGAGCTCAAATATAAAGTCTCCATACTGAAAAAAGAAATAACATTATCCCTAACAAGTGAAAAATGAAACATTTTGGCCAATGTTTGGCACATAAAGGAAACTTAAATGCTTGTTAAGTTTGGTGATATGCTCCAAATTATACATATAAAACATATCAATTGAATATCAAATATTTTAAAAACTCTTAATAAAAGTGATGAATGATATCTAAATCATTTAAATTGTGTTTTTAGGTTTGAAAATGACCAAGATGAAAAAAAGAGCTTAAACAAGGAGAAAATAAAGAAAATGAACTTCGAAGTCCAAGCATGGGGTCTTGTCTTATGAGGTACGCCCCCTTGCCCAGCTTGAAATACACCCCCTACTAAAATTAGCACACCCTCTTGTTCGACAGTCCTACAGGACAAAACTAATGTCCCCCCGAAAAGTAAGCACGGGGGCGTGACCACCCTAATCACGAGGCCGTGCCTCATGAAGCAAAGGGGCGTGCACCAACAACTTCTGAGCGTACGAGCCGACCAACTTGCATAAGCATTGTACTAGCAAAGGGTTGTGTTTAAACACTCTAGAAAGCCTACAAATAGGAGTTTATTTGCAACTTTGAGATGAGCTTTTAGGAGGTGAAATGCTGGTGTTTTCTCTCAGGAACCCAACCTTTGGAAGTCCTTAAAAGGGTTTGGAGGTCCATTTAACACTTAGAATAAGCTCGAGATCGTTTAACATCATCCATAGTGGATCACCAATTTGATTGTTCTAATTTATCGATGATTTCATTATTATCTTCTATCTTTGTTGTTATGTTCAATCTCATTATGAGCTAAACTTCATTTATTATCCTAATTTATTGAAACTTTATATAATTTGTGATAAACTAATGATGTTTTTTATATTATGTTAATGTTATGTTAATCTTGGGTACACTTTTGATAGGTATTGTCTACATTTAAACGGGGAGTTATAAACTTATGATTTGTAATTGTGAATGTCATACAAAGTTGAAAAACATATGAACCAACTTTTATTTGCAAAACTGGTCTTCAAAATAAATCCATTGCTAATAAACTATAAATGGTTATTAGAAATCATAAAATATTAGCTTTCTGATCATTTCCGGCTTTCCTTTTATTAGTATGAAAAATCTACAGTAATTGTTATGGTTTTCTAAAATTAATGGTATTTTAAAAAGGAACTTGATCAACTCTCTTTCTAACATTAACTTATGTTTTCATAAATCGTATGTTGAAATGGTACATAAGTATCACCTACATTACTAATAGCTTGGAGGATTAGCATTCTAAGTTACTCGATGATGGTGTCCTTGTCACTACAAAGCTAACAGATGAGAAATCCACGTTGGCTCACATTTATAAATATTAAAATAATTACATTAATCAATATCTTTAACCACACCACTAAGTCATCACGGTTACATAAGTGTAATATAAATTTGGATGACAGCCTTATTTCACTGAAAGAATAACCAAAACTCTTAATCTTTATCTATCTTTATTTATCGTTATTTTCCTGAATCAAAACTGATAGTCAATTACAAGGGTTGTTGAGTAGATTTAGTGTGTCCACAGATTAATACTTGGTTCTTACCAACACTATGTACCTCACGACAGGTACATTTGCTTTTGTGTGTGTAGTTTAGTATAATTAAAAACCATTTAAAACTTAATCTATGTGAAAAATCCTTTATCAAAATCATGGTTGTAAAACTCGCTAGGCGCTGTCAGGTCGGTCGAGTGGGGAGTTACGAATACTCGGCCTAGGTGGGGAGTACTCGGGGAGTACTAGGACGTGATAAATTATAAAGAAATTAATTTTTCGAAAATTATAAATATGTTAAATATCACAACCTTACTAATATTTATTAAAAAAATACGTGAATATCGATATAAATAAAAATACATGTTCACATACAAAAATATTTCAAAACGTAATATCAATTATTTAATCTTATAGACATAGTAATCAATTGATTATCATAGTAATCATATGTGAATATCGATATAAATAAAAAATACATGTTCACATACAAAAATATTTCAAAACGTAATATCAATTATTTAATCTTATAGACATATTAATCAATTGATTATCATCTTCCAAGGTATTTTAATAAAAAACAATAAAAATCCAACAAAAATAGGTGAAAAACAGCGAAAATCGGTGAAAAATAGTGAAAATCCAAGTTGGACCGAGTTGGCCCGAGTAGGGCCGAGTTAGACCGAGTTAGACCGATTCCGAATAATGTTGACCAAGTTAATGAAAAGCGCCTCGGAAAATTGCCGAATACCGAGTACTCGGCCGCCTAAGCCGAGTTTTACAACACTGATCAAAATATATATACTATTCACACACACCAATGCCATTGACGTAAGTTTGGGCACTTGTAACATCGTTGATCAGAAAACATAGAATTTTACATATGTCGGGACGCAGCCAACGCCCCTAGATGCACTTTTTCGGATTTTTACCTACTTCTAATAGGATAAAAAGGAAAAAGGCCTAGATTTGAAGAAACATTCATTCAAGAGCAATCAAGGATGAAAATAGGTGATCTTCAATTACTCGAAAGACTTTCCAACATCAAAATCATCCAAAATCTTCATGATTGGACTGATTCGTGTTGATAATCCAATAGCGATGCAAGGCTAATTCGCTTGTGATTTGATTTAGGTGAAGGATTTGTGCAAGCAGTCATCTTTCTTAGTTATGACCTAGTTTGTGGGATTTCATCTGGAACCTACCAAGTTCTGTCTGATGTAAGTTGTGATTTGGTAATTTAAATAGTTCGATTGTGTTTAAATCTAATTTTAATGTCATATGGATCTAGATTCTTTTTATCACCTTCTATTTGGTTCTTAGAATTAAGAATTACGTTGTTGAATTGATGATTGTATGAATAGAGTCTGTTATACTTCGATCTGTAATTATCACTTAAATGATATCACACATAGAGTCTTTATTAATGAATTCTCATTAGGTCAAGCTAGAATTATTATTATTTTGTTAAACTAGAATCTCGAAGCGGGTTACTTTTCTCTAATATTGCTTAAAACAAAGTTTCAATTTCGCTAGTTTTATAATTTCTAAAATCAATCAACAAATCAAGTGTTTTTTCCATGTTTAATTTATTTAGTTGCTTTGTTACCAATTCCTAATTTTCTTTAAATTTAATATCCTACTTGCCTTTACTATTAATGGTAATTAGGAACTCTTTTTATTAATATTTTTGCCCTACCAAATAACTTCAATCAATTTGTAAATATTTAACTTTTTAAGATACAAAAATGTTTTTTTTCATAATGTTCTATAAGTCTATAACCACATGGGTTAAGTTACTTAGATGAAGTATTAATTTTATTTCAACACAATTTTCATGGGTGGTTATACCACATCATAGGTGTGTCCTTATATAATTCCACAGTATAAGGTACTTTCAGGGAATAACAAGATTAAAGGTCACGTAACCTAGTAAGTCTAACCATTCAAATTGAAAGATCGATATGGTATTACACCTTTCATGCTATATATAAAACTCAAACTGTATTTTTATGCAAATTCATATATTCGGGGATTGATCATCATCTCACTGGTATGAACTCTAAATTTCTTCCAGCATTCATGTTGGTTAGTCCCTAAAGTCAGTCTCTCTTTATATATTTTCATGATAGGTATACGTTTCTTGTGAATGTAGTTTATTTCTTGACGCTGCATGCAAACAATGAGTTATGGGTTTTTGTTGGATTATTGTAATTATCTACTTTTTATCCTTTCACATGTTTTAATTTGTGGACTTTATATAGTTCTCATTGTCTTTACTAAAACAACGCTTGAGGGTAGGAGACTTACATTATTTGATTGTTTTATATGAGAAACAACTATTGGATGTCTATTTGCGTGTTTTAAACACATGGAACTATTGTTGGAACAAATATGTTAAAAAGCACCAATAACACATCTAATTTTATATCAATGGCTTATTGTTGATGCACTTCTTATCTTCTTGATTCCTTGATATGTATCTTGTAATAACAATATAGGTTATGAGTTTGCATCTTAATTACATAAGTAATGATGTTTTAATTGTGGGCTAATTTACAGGTCAACATGGAGCGTAAACTTGAAATAATATCAACTTTCCTACTCCTACTCTTACCGACCTTGCTTTCTGCTCCAATTTATTCAACATCTACCGATGAGCTTATTAGAATTCAGCTGAAGAAAATGAAATACGATGAAAATAACAGCATTGCATCTGAACTTGGTTTGCACGATGGTCATTACTTAAAGACGTCTATTAGCAAGTATAGAAATGTGTATAACCTTGGTCATTCCCATGAATCTGCGATCATAGCATTGAACAACTATATGGATGCACAATACTTTGGTGAAATTGGTATTGGTACCCCACCTCAAAAATTTAAGGTCATCTTTGATACTGGTAGTGCTAACTTGTGGATACCATCCTCGGAATGCATATACTCGGTAAGCTTTTCATTCTTATATATGTGTACGCATGTGTGTATGTGGGGGTGTATATAAAGGGATCGACGTGTTTATCACGCACCAAGTTTAAATAGAAAACATAAGAATCGCATAATCACTTTTATATGCCCCTATTATTAATGTGTTATTTTGACTTCACATATTCATAGGGCTGTAAATGAATCGAACGAATACGAACGGGGCTTTGTTTGTGTTCGTTCACTGAAAAATAACTTGTTCACGAACTGTTGATGAACGCTTATTGAACAAGATTTCTTGTTCTATTCGTTTATTAAGGAAATAAATTTGTTCACGAACAAAACCGAATACAAACGAAGGCAAGCGAATGCACATAAATATTTATGAACATTAAAACACAAACAAAATTTTCTAAAACAAACAAATACAAACCATCATATATTAATTTTATATTTAAAATCATTAGCATTATGTAATATCCACCAATAATATGAATAAGTACTTAACATAACTATCTCAAAAATGACTTTTAAATGAACGAACACAAACGAACGTTCACGAACATAAATGAACGAATGCAAACTCTATTCATATTTGTTCGTTTAACTAAACGAATAAAATTTCTTGTTCGTGTTCGTCATTTAATTATTAAACGAACGAACATAAATGAACTTCCCTTCAAACGGTGCACGAATTCTCGGTTAACGTTCAGTTCGTTTACAGCCTTATATATACATGTTTTTTTTTATATTATTTCATATTTAAATTGGTTTAGTTTATGTTATGAAGTTTTATTTATTAAGGATTAATTTAGAAGCATTGGTGATTAAATCATTGGTTTAGTATGAAGAGGGTGTAGGGATCAATGTAAGGGGTGGAATTCGGTTTATTATATTTAAAAAGTCGTGGGATGGTTTTACCCAAAAAATACCATGTGTTGTCCTTTGTGTCTATTGATTCAATATACGTGCAACTTTAAACTATAGTGGGAAAAGAAAGAGAGACCATTATAAATGGCTTATGTGCATGTTAAACTTAAAGCAATATACGTACGTGTTTATATGCTTACGTAATTCTTAGAAGTTTCACTATAATATGTTTATATGCTTATGTAATTCTTAGGAAAAGTTTACGGTAAAAATCATATAATTCGTGCGAAGGGTACGAAGTAATGAATACCATAGATCAAAAAGATAAACGGTTCAGATTTAAAATGGAATAATCACGCAAGTGAATGTGCCTGGAGGGGTAGAATTGGAAATAGTCTGTAATTGTTGATTTTTTTTTAAATTTTCCCCGTTTTTTTAAACACATATAACTTTTTCATATAGTATTATTTTTTTAAAAAAATACACCATAAAAACAAGCATTTTATCCTCTTTAATAATAGTATAGTATTGCTATACTTTTTTTTAAAAATAACCTTTAAAAAAACTTCTATTTGTTGTGCGTATAACTTGCGTGATTATTCACTGCGTAATTATTAACATAACTTTCGTAATTATCATATAACTTGCGTAATTATAAATATAACTTGCGTAATTATTTTTTATAACGTGAGTAATTTTACTTTGAGTAATATCAAATATATCTTGCGTGATAATACATATAACTTGTGTAATTATAATATAACTTGCGTAATTATGTATATTATATGCGTGATTGTGACGTGGACGAAATTACCCATTCGCCAGAAAACACGTGTCGCGTCCTTGTGACTTCTTAAGGCTCGCATGAAAATTACACTTTGTATAGTAAACGACCCCTATATATATTGTGTATATATGTGTGTGTGTGGAATGCCATTCATTTAAGAACAATAATAAGTTGGCAATTAAGAAAACTGCGACACTTGTTCCTTTTGTTTTAAACGTGAGTGGTTTCATATTATCTCATTAAATCATTAATGTATTATTACAAGTGCTTTACGCAGTTCTTATAGTTTTTAACATAAAATTGGTTCACACATGAATATATATCTATACACTCACATACATACTATATATATGTCATATATATATATTTGATATATATGTCATATATGATATATATATATATATATATATATGTGTTGTTGTGTGTGTGTATGTATATTTATACACATATACATGCAGTGTGCGTATATATATGCTAAATAAAGCGTCTGATATGTCAATAAAAGTTTAATGTTGCTAATGCTGCAGGTTTCATGTTTTTTCCACTCAAAATATGAGTCAAGTAAATCAAGCACCTACAAAGCAAATGGTTAGTGCTTTTTTGCCAAATTTTCATAATGATAACTTGAAAAAACTATTACTGAAATCATATGCAAAGCATAACATCGTAATATGGATACATAACATAATACTTACATAATTTGGTAATCATATATTCATGGTCTTGGCTCTTATAATAGTTAATAGTTACAAAATTTAAACTTAGTCATACTTCAAGTATAAGACACATTTTATATGAAATAATCCTCATGTGTAAAACTCATATACAAGTAACAATCTTTACAAACATATATAGTACTACAAAAGTAATTACCATCATAAAATATGTCTTGTTACAACCTAGTTTCTAACTAACCTTCACAAAAAAAAAGACTAACGATCTTTTGTAGTGATACACTGTACAGTTCAAGATCCTCTTCGACTTGAGATTTGCAAGTGAAGACTTTAAAACCATGATATAAGTGGCATTTTAAAGTTGCAACTTGACTAGCAACACCAATAAAAGCTAAATGGATTTTCTTTTTTATATTTCATAACATTGGAGCACACAAAGGGACTATATCTTGGGGCAATTAATGTACCCAACTACTTCTAGACCACCACTTGGAACACTATCGCATGTGAAATTCTTATTTCACACCACATTGATACACGTGTAAGTTACCACTACCACTAGTACAAATAAGGGGTCAAGGATTATTTTTCACATATTTTAGATATGAGATGATCGATTTCCACAAATGTGGGTGCATTTAAAAAATATCGTGTAAGATCCCGATCCTAAGAGTTCTCACAGTTTGTTAATCATAGTATAATACATCTTATATATTTCATCATTAACTCCAATCATTGAAGGAGAAAACTTAAAACTTTTTTTTACCAAATATCAAAACTTGTTCGGAGGTAAGAAATTGTCTTAGAACAACTGAACATCAAACTGTCATTTTAAATAAAGTGTTATTCATCTGAAATAAGAATGTCGGTTGTCGTGTGCTAAGTTGCTACAATTGATGTCATTTTTATAATCTCAACAATTACATGCCAATTAATATGAATATAAAATCAGCTTTGTTAAGTGAGTTTGTAGTTTAATATATATCAAAAGAATAAGCTATTACTTTCTTTTAGGAACACATATCATTCGTACATATATGTGCATCTGATTTTCATGTTATTCATTCTAGTCTTCATTATCTTTCATTCATTCTTTCAATATCTTTCTTCTTATCATAATTCCACGATTGCATAGAGCAAGAACCCAAAACATTTGGTTGATAACAAATGGTTGACCCTTGTTTGCAAACGGTCGTTGTTAGCACCCATGAAAATTAACCCACGATGCAAGGCCCATTCCAGTCAATCAACTCGTATTTAAGGGTCCATTTGCCCCATAGTCCTTAATGGCTAGTAGTCGACACATAAGTGAGGACCATTTCATTCATTGCTTGCAAAACTTGTCATAAGGGCCCATATTCATTTTCCTTAAGTATCATTGTTTTTTTGTTGTCTATTGATGTTCCACTTCATTAGGAATAATACTTTCCATTATTTCTTTCGATTCATCACGTATTTTTTGCCAAGCATCAGTATAAATTACCTTTTTAGAACAACATAGAAGAAAATTCCACATGGTAACTGTCAACCTACCAGTCAACAAGCCCCAAATACTCTTTGGAGCAGAGCATCTAACTACCCCTAACTGAATACCTTCATAGAGCCGAGAACTACCCCTAGTTGAATACCTTCTTAGAGCCGTGAACTACTATAGGTTGAGTTCTATGATAAAAATAAAATTAACAATGAGTACTGATTAGAAAGGCCGAGTACTACTACTGATTACTAATTTTAGGGTTCATGAAATATTACACCGTTCTATCCTTCAAAACCCATAGAAATCATGGTTTTTATTATAACAATGCTATTTTTACTTATAGAATAAATATAGTGTAATACGGCATTAGAAATATGCATTTTTACCCACAAAATCATCTTAAAAAGAGTAAAATATGAGAATCTAGAACTCACCTTGCGAAGAACACATGAAAACCCTAGAATCAAGCTCATTCTAGCCGAGATCTAAGCATACATATATAAAAATCCGAATGTTATCATCAGTGATTGATTATTGCAACAAAAAAACATCAATCAACAAAAATATATTCATAATGAATAGAAGTTCATACCTTTATGCGATTTCCTTTGAATTTTCTTTCCACCCGTCACGTTCTAATTTTAGACAAATCAAGAAAAAATAGTGTGTGATGCATCCCTTAAGGAGGTGGCTCTTTTCATTTATAGAAATATCTTAGGGTATGAACCCTTCACTAATACCACTTTTAGCCCTTAAACTTATTTTTATAACCAAAACATCCTTTTCTTTCTTCTATTGGGTTTTGAAAGTTTCGGGGTGTTACAACGGCAAATGCACTTGTAAGCTGTGTTTCAAAGGACGTAATATTTCGTTAATATAAAGCTGGTCTTAGAGCAGTCGGACTTCATAGAACTTGGATAAACGCAAATAGGGCAAAAAAATGGACCAAATTATAAATGTAGTAACTTAGGGTAGATTTTGATGCCCAAATGTAATGAAAGAAAAGGTATCGACAAGTCAGATTATGTGGTAAATCCATAGTGGCAGACTAATTCACTATTTATTTAGGAAGGCAATTTTATTTGGTAGTCAATTTTAATTTATCGAATTTGGCTCGACAGGCCATATTTAGATAGACCATATAAAATGTTAAAAATCAAAATGTAATACACATAGGAAGAAGTGGTAAATTTACGCATAGGAAGAAGCGGTAAATTGAATGTGTTGCACTAAGGATTGGATGACTTGTTATCAAAATTGAATGACTTGAGAGTGGTATTAACTATTAAATAACTTTAAGAACACAATTAGGAACATGACCCACTTGTAACAAAAGATAAAACACACTAGAAATTTTTACATAATAGTACGACACTTTTATTAATCAAGAACTTCAAATAGTACGGGTACAATTAAAAGATAACAAACGTATTTAAACCAAAGAATACATGCTACCAAGCACTCCCATTTGAAGACAAACAGAGACTAGATAAAATTAACTTATCAAATTAAATGTATTCTCTATGATAACTTAGGAACTAACCTTCGACTTATGATAAGTTAGTGTTGTATCTTCAAACTTTCTCTTAACATTGACTCTATCATGCCCATTCTTAAACAAAACTCTCACATCTTCACTCTTGGTAATCACTTTCTTTGAATAATTGTAACATGTTCATTAGTATCAATATAGATCAAATCGATCTCTCTTTTTAATATCTTTTATAAATAAAGTAATAATACACTTCAATATGCTTGTTTAGGCATGGATGTAGGATTTTCAACTAGATAGGATAGCGATTTATGGTTATAAAATAGTTTTAATTTGTAGTCTATTTTTTATTCAAATATTCTGTTATTGGTACTAACGAAACTAGTTCATGAGCAGCTATTGGCGAGGCTCGATACCTAGCCTCTGTTGCAAACAAGGACATTGTAGGTTCTTCTTAGTACACCATGACAATGCACTGGATTTAATTACGATCACGTAGTTAGTGGTTGACCTTCTTGCGTTTAGATCCCCTACAAACTCAGCATCACAAAGAACCCTTTAACTCTATTCCAGACTCACTTTTGAACATGACTCAATAGCCTATTGTATTTTTAACATATCTTAGAACCCTTCAAGCTGAAAATAATTGTGAGCTTCATGAGCTTTGCATAAATTAGCTTATGAGTATCTGCAATGTTATAATCCGCCCTTCCATGAACAGTCCCAATAGCATGTTAATCAGCTTTCCACTCATTAACTCATTCTCACACAAAACATTTTACCCCGATACTATACCATACCTATCATTCCCAAAAACACCAATTAAAAACTCATAAAAAACCAAACCAACACACATATTAATCAAGTAGGCCGGCCCCACTTGATCCATCCTTGGGCGCCCTTGGGGAAGGGCGACGGACGGGCGGGCGGACATGGATGATAGGCAGCAAGTCCGAAGCGCGGCGACTGGCGTGGGTTTTTGCTTGCGTTGTTGATAGTCTAAGAATCAATCCGTTAGATGATATCTCTGGACATGTTAGGGTTAATTAAATAGACAAGGCTACCAACAGTTTGTCTATCTTCGGTTTGGTTCCAACTTATCTACCTTCATAGAATACATCTTTATGTTACATCAAATGGTCTAACCTGCTGGCTTGGCATTGTCCATGTCGAATTTTTAGTTTATTTTAAGCTTAGAGTATTCTTTGGTAGAATAACGTGCGATGCGACGATGTTATTAAGATTATTTATACTTTAAACATTATTATATTAGGAATTATTATTTATTAATTATATTATTATTAGTATTATTATTATTATATTATTTATTATTATTATTATTATTATTATTGTTATTATTATTATACTGTAGTAAATATAAAAGAACGTTTAAGCATGCAACATGTCATCTTTTTGACCTCTTTATATTTATTTTCCTATAAAATGGTATTATGGTCATTGAAGTACTCAAATATTTTTTCTCTTATTAAAAGTCATATATATATATAATATATATATATATTATATATATATGAAAATATATAATATAAAATTATTTTAAAATCATTATTTTTATATTATTAATTTTAAACCATATATACTTACTTAAAAATATAAATAGTTTAAAAAATAATTTTTTTATAAAATATAAAATTTTCTAAAACACTAAACTTTTTTGAAACAAAATATTTTAAGTCACTCTTTTTAAACTTTTCTTTTACAAAAAATGGATTCTCCTAAACAACAATTTTTAAAACGACGAAAATAATTAAAAACCAGTGTTTTTAATAAACCAGATTGTTTTTTAGTATTGTATTATAACTCTTAAATTTCATTATTAACTATTAAGTATTTTTTTATTCAACGTGTAAAACACAGGTTTCTAACCTAGTATTTAAATAAAAAATAATTAAATTTAATAGCATTTACTTATAAAAATATAAATAGTATATATGTATTTACATGTTAATTTATAGTATTGTAAATAAGATAATACTTAATGTAGTGAATTAAATAATCGCATATTATTAAGTAATGCATTTATAATGTGAATTAAATAATGTATTGATTAAAATAAATTTGTTAAATAAGGACAAATTAGGAACTATTACATTCTTAAAGGTTGTATTAGACGTCTTAAAGTTTGAATTAAATAACAATGTCTTCAAAGAGTTGAATTATACGATGAAATTATAATTATTATAGATAATAATAATTATAATTTGGTTTCCAGTACAAACTTTTCATATTTTTTATCCCAAAGCTTCCTACACATATTTGCTCCGTTCTTGCAGGGAGACCTGCTGCTATCCACTATGAAAGTGGGTTAATGTCTGGGTACTTTAGTAAAGACATTATAGAAGTTGGTGGTCTGGTTATTAAAGATCAGGTGAAATCGAAAACTTTGTCTACAAATTTTGCAGTTGGACTAGAGTTACTTACTTAAAAGGTTAAATTAAAGGTGACAATTAATAAGAACTATAATCAAATCAGGAATTTATCGAGGCAACAAAAGAGTCTGGTGTGACATTTTTGGCAGGAGAGTTTGATGGTATCCTTGGGCTTGGATTTAAGGAAAACTCTGTTGGTGATGCTATTACAGTGTGGTATGTTATTTAGGTATTTATTTGTGACTACATTATTCTTGAAGTATATTACAAACCAATGAAATCTATACATTTTTAGTTTTGATGGCAATATGAAATTGAAGTGGTTTTATTTATACTCGGGCTATTTTTTAACCATATATCTATGTTGTACAGGGACAATATCGTAAATCAACATCTACTTAAGGATCGCGTGTTTTCACTTTGGTTGAATCGACAATCTGAGCAAAGCGAAGGTGGTGAAATCGTGTTTGGTGGTGTTGATCCAAAACACTACAAGGGGAAGCACACATACGTTCCAGTCACACAAAAGGTTATTGGCAGGTTTGATTATATATATATATATATATATATATATATATATATATATATATATATATATGGGAAAATTATTGTATAAAGTGGATTTTGCGTGCGAAGTTTTCAAAATTATTACACGAGAATAAATGTTAGGAGTGGAGGGATTTTTGCATAATAATTCCGTCTCACTTGATAATTTCATGCAAGTATAATCTTTTTTACGCAATAATTCTGCCTCATTTTATACAATTTGTATAGAAAAGGACTTTTTGTTTTAAATCTCCTCTCTCTAGTGTGTGTATATACCTATGTATATCATGTATGCACGCATGATCCCTCCCTTGTAAATAAGAGGGATTTTATTGAAATCACCTTCTTAATTATGTAATAACCGAACCGAAATTTACCCACTCATTAACTTAATTAGTAGATGAGATTACATGCTGATTTTTGGGGTAATATGATTAAAATAAACGAGCGAGCAAAATTTGGTTTATTATTCTTGTTCCGACAATAGTATATTCAGCGACTAATATAAACTATAACTCCCACCATTTCACAAATTGTGTATCTATATATTTAGTATTCACCCGACTTATATGTTCTTATTACTTTTTTGGTATTCCTTGCTAGTTTGACATGAGCGATGTACTTATTGATGGAGAAACCACAGGTTTGTAACTTTGGAATGTTATTATCAACTATAAGTTGAATCTTTAATCTTAAAACTTGAATAATTTGTTGTGTTTTCTTGTAGGATTTTGTAAAAGTGGATGTTCTGCAATTGTGGATTCAGGAACTTCATTGATAGCAGGCCCAACGGTCGGTACCTATCGTTGTCTTCTCTTTAAATGTTGATTGGGTTGATGTTAATGTTATTATCAACTGTAAGTTGTATTCTTTTTTTTTTTTTTTTGTGATGATTGCCTTCAGAATGTCATCACACAAATAAATCTTGCCATTGGAGCAAATGGACTTCTTAATGTATATTGCAAGAGTGCGGTAGAAGCATTTGTTAACCTAATATATGCTATGTTTTCGGCAGGGGTAAACATATTCTACATATTAATGTTTATATATATGAATTATGTTAGTTTATCTTATTACTTACATCTTTTGTTATCTCCTTATATGTTTTTTTTTTTTTTTTTTTTTCAAATAGCTTGACCCAAAGAGGATATGTCCTATTATTGCATTGTGCCCAAAGAGCGAAGATCCTGAAGTTAGGTTACATTTCTTACACACTTCAGTTTTCACAAAATTAATCATACATAACTTGTGCTTTTGTTTACCTAGGTCTTTACACTAAATTGTCTGATACCGTTAGATTATCTTTTTTTTATTGAACGGCAAAGAAGATTTTATAAAATATACCGGGCTAGCAAGAAACTAAAAATATACCGGGCTAGCAAGAAACTAAATTGTCTGATACCGTTAGATTATCTTTTTTTTATTGAACGACAAAGAAGATTTTATAAAATATACCGGGCTAGCAAGAAACTAAAAAAAAAATAACTTACAACAGATAACACCAAAACAAAAGACGACTCTTTTCGATTACAACTTAATTTCTAGACAAGGGCGTCCGTAAGGACCACTCTAAAGCTCTTCCTTTCATTATAGGCTTGACCAACAAAGAACTTAAAACTTTTACCTCCTCCACAATCGTTGAAGCACTAGTCCATTTCTCGACCTCCATATGCACCAATAAGTAATTTGAATAATAGCATTAATCAATTTTTTCCTCTTTTTCCTCGTTAGATTATCTTCTAACACATGCTGCCAAAATACCTCTATGTGTGGCCATCTCGCTTCCAACACATTCATTATCCTTTAAAAACATTTATTTCTTATGCAATAAACTATTCTTCATAAACATTTTTCCAGTACCATATCATCACCGTCTTCTATAGTTGTTTTCCATAAATCAAATATTATTGTACAAAACTATTCTTTTAACATTGTATAATTAGAGAGATATATTAAATTATATGCAAATGCTTACTAAAATTTATAAATTTAGTTTATAAACTTTTAAAGTAAATAAACATTTATAAAATTTTCATTAATAGTTTCATAAATTTAGTACAAACATAAATATTTACAAGCTTATTAGTGAAAAATGGCAAAAGACCTAAATAATTAACCGAACCAGTCTCATGAGAACTGTTTCTATATGTCTCTAGTGATCAACAAGATCATAAGAACGAACAAGGATAACACCACATAATGCGGATGTCTGTCGCGAATGCTATGATCCACGGATCCTACACTGGGATGAACTTACAAAGTTAGCAGAAATGTTTTTTTTTTTTTTAAAACATCAAATACAAAAAACCACATATTATACAATTGTAGAGTTTAAAGCATGGATAAACCTCTTTGCAAAAATGATTACCATGTTTCATTTTGTATATCGGGTTATTTTATATTTGTTCATAGAGTTTATTTATAAGTACTATCGCATCATGCATGCTTTAGTTTTTAACTCTTGGGGAAGGAATTAATTCAAAACTTGATCGAATGCATGACACAAACGTTGATCCCTCCCTATGTAATTATCGTTCCAAAATGAATTCTATCCTTTTGCAACAACTTCATATGTAATTCTTCGACCGTTGGTGATGTGTAGTATTGGCATCGCGAGTGTCGTTGATAAGAGTGATGATGTATCAGCTACATTAGAAGCCCCCCCAAGGTGCACTATTTGTAAGGTGATTCTTGGGTTTATGTATGACACATTGGTCAAAAACCAAACAAAAGGAACTGTTACAAGATGGGCAAGCAGTGTGAGTTTCATTTCATATTTTATATTGATCAACACCAGTTAGATCATAACTTTTTACTGATTTTTATACCAAGTTTACAGATATGTGGCTTGATACCTGCGGGGGAGGTGATGGTTGATTGTGCATTGCTTCCTTCAATGCCCACTATTTCATTCATCATTGGTGGCAAAGGATTTGAGCTCTCACCTGATGATGTATTTTCTATCTTTATTCATATCTAGGGCTCATAAAATACGTCTGATCGTATTAAATGAGTCAGATACAATACGACACGATTAACACAAGTATTAAACACCAACATGATATGATTAACAAATCGTGTCATTTCTTTAAACATGAACACAAACATGTTTAATAAACGTATTATACAACATAACCCGCTTAAGATTAACAAATAAGGGGATAAAATAAAGTTCACAAAACCTACAATCGATAATAAATATATTCTTCAAGAACAATTTCATAGCCTAATTTAAAAATTATTTAAAAAACTATTTATATGACTTTAAAAAACAATAAGTATATAAACATATTTATTCGTGTCATAAATAGGTTATGCGAGCTTGTACCGACTTAGTAATGATTTTAATCGTGTCATAAATTTGTCCACCTGTTTATATATGAATATGTTTCACTCAAACCAAACATGTTTAAATTTGTGTCGTGTCTTATTAATATGCCTGTATCAAAATTTATCTCCCATACTATTATCCCTTTCTAGTCAGAACTGAATAGAAGAGAACTCTATGGTATGTTTTGGCTATTAGTTAAACTTCTTAAATATTCTTGGAATTGTGTTGCAGTACATAATTAAGATTGGTAAGGGTGCTGATGTACAATGCTTTAGTGGTTTCGTTCCTTTGGATATTTCTCCACTCCATGGCCCACTTTGGTAAGTGTGCGTGCATTTTGTGTGAGCTTTGATATCATTAATCTAAAATATTTTTACTTTTGATTTTAGATGAAGTCAATCCCCAATATAGAGACATGCAAAGTGAAATTCCACATAATAATTATTGACTTTTCAACTTATTACAAATTAAACATGTTAAATTCTTCAAAACATCCAACCAAGAGTGCGAATGCGTCAACAACGTGGATAACTCAAGGATATGACACGTGGTAGGTTAAACTTGAAAATTATACTTGTTTTGTGCAAATTATTAAAAAGCAAAATCCAGGCTTTATGCCGGTACTTCGCTGAAAATTTTAAATTTTGGTGGCGTCTCAAACAAATTGGTAAATGTATTTAAAATCGGATATCTAAAAATTTCGAATATTGAATTTACTATTATTTTGGATATCTGAAATTTCGAATTCGGATTTGGATCTGAATTCTACAAAAAAATATATACTATTTGATATTTTTTATAAAGTAATATTTTTTATTAAAAAAGATTTCTGATATCCATAGTTTTATAAAAATATCCAAAATTTCTAATTAATAATAATAATTATTTAATAATTTTAGAAAACTATCTCTACCCGAATATCCGAAAATCCTCAAAATCACTATCCGAATCCGAACCTAAAATTTTGGACATTCGAAAATTCGGATATCCAAATCATGGATATCCGAAATTTTAGATATTTCGGATTTAGATTTTTAGATATTTCGGATTCGGTTTCAGATTCAGATATTTTTAAACACCCCTATGTATTGATGCATGTGTCCCATCCTTGAGTTGCGTGTGAGTTTGGCATTTCTGCACTCTATATTGAATATCTTGGTGTGGAATGTTTATTTGGTGAGACTTGAAAAGTGAATCTTCATAAGAGGAATTTGATTTTTATTTTTTGAAAATTTTGTTTTATTTAAATATTGAATAAAATTTCATCATTAAACGAGTGAGTAACATAATCTCCTAATTTATTTCATATAGGAAACTAGGCGATGTTTTCATGCGCCGGTTTCATACGGTTTTTGATTATGACAATCTCAGAGTTGGATTTGCTGAAGCTGTATAAATATGATGTTTGTAGCGCATCGAAAGAAAAATGTGCTTGTGTGAACCATTCTTCTTTTCTTGTAGCTTATGAAAGACAGTGAAATGTTTATTATTACTAGTATTGAACCCGCGCGATGCGGCAACAACGATAATTTATAACAGAATACTTGTTTTCTCTTAGTTCATAAATACTCGCTTTATGATGAGATTATTTTATGTCATAAGCTTTACACATATCTACCACCTAATCATTTTTGTAATGCATAATAAGTAGACAACTTAACCGCTTTAGGTTGGCGTGGTGTTTTCACTTTCGTATCACATCACATAAAACACTCTTAGCATAAGCAATGATCAGAGAAGATTTACAAGACACATAAATGCATTTCTAATATCATGAAGCATAAAGAATTACTTAGATTGCTAGAAGGAGCTTATTGCCTTTGTCACCATCTGGACCATTGAGTTCTAGGCTCTAAGTAACTTGTTTATTTTATGTGTCATATTCATTTAAGATAGATGTAGGGATTAACCTAAAGGCTCGGAAAATCAAATCAAGATTATGAAGAGCAGTAGCGCGAGAACCTGAACTTGCCACCTGAGAAGTTGTATCTCGGGCGAGAACTAGGAAGTCACGTGAGAACTACGCGAGAACTTTATAGTTTAGTATAAATAGTTGTTAATTGATGTAATTTAGTTAGCTTCTGTCATTTCCTGATTTCGCTTGTACTTTGTATCTTTCAAACCAGAGAGCAACAGAAATTGAAGTTTATTTACACTTGTGTTCATCTTTTGCTTATTATATCTTCGAACCGTGATGATTACATTTCGCATTCTTGTCACAAGATCGATCTGATTCGTAAAGTGTTGATCTTTACATTTGGTATCAGAGCAAGGTGTTGCTCTTGATACACGGATTTTCATTCTGCGATCATCCGTTTTAAGACGTTAAACATGAAGATTGATTACTTGATGATTATGGTCGGTTATGACTCGATTTCGAAGGTAAAATGGACGAAATCGAAGATGAACACACGAATATGAAAGATATCTGACAATCTGATAATTCATGAAGATGTGTGACCGAAGACAAACATAGCTTGATATCATAATCCATAGGGAAATTGTAAGGATCTAGCCTTTATGGATTACAATATCTAGTGAAAAACAAAAACTCAAATCAAGAGAGAAGTACAAGTATGCGAGAGCTCCAAGATGATTGATAAAGAACTTACCGCGTGACAAATTGAAATTGCCGCGCGAGAACTTGATGTTCTCACGCGAGAACATCTAGATAGTATAGATAGATGTTTTTCCTTTGTATTTCATTATGTCTGTTCATTATGTAAAAATGCTCTGAGGGTGAGAGAGCAGAGAGTTATGTGATAGACCGCCCAAGGGGAGTTCACCTCGAGTGGATCGAGCTTTAACGATGTAAACTCTTTTGGTATTGTAATCATTTGATTAATAATATTTGATTGAGTTTGTATGAAGTTCGTTGATATCACACATACACATCCATCTTAATTTGATTATCAAGTGCAACAATATGTGGAATCAATCGTGATGAGGACTTTACAATAGATGATATTTAATCTCTAACCACCCAACTATAGTATCCTTATTAATAATAATTCAATCAATTTTTATACACCAACAAAACATCAATATAATTTATTGTCTACCAACCAACCTGTTTTGATCCGTTTGTATAAATATTTGTATAAGTTATTTACAACTCTTTTAAACACATCAAACATACTTCATTAGATGCATCTAATCCACTGAAACCAACAATATATGTTTAAACAAAGTCTAGATATACATGATATTTTCAGACAACAATCAGCACCCATATTCATTTAAAATGTGAATTGCAACTGCTAATATGCAAATTTAAAATGTCTGTTCGGTAATGAATACTGTAGTCAAGCTCTAATCAATATGTATATGCTTTGTGGCTATATTTAGGAACATATGTGTGTTGGACAACTATCTGTACCTAGATTTTGTTCTAATCAAGATATTAGTTTTCAGTGAGTTATCAAGGATTTAATACACTATGATGTTTACCTTCAATATTTTACGCATGGCCATTTCAAATTCCAAATTGTAGCATTATTAGGCTTACATCTCATTAGATTTGAGCCAATACCTTGAACCCTGATTTGGTTGTCAAGAATCGATAAAAAACGAGTTAATATATCGCTCTTAGCTACCTTAATTGCGTAAGGGTAAGTAAGATCGTCTTCACAGGAAATTTGTGTAAAATGTTTAACAAAAAAAACTCAATTAAATTAAAGACACAAACTTTGGAAATAAAAATCAGAACTTTGAAAGATTTCTAGAATACTAATGCAAAAAGCAACAAACTTTGGAACAAATTTACTAATTAATGGAAAGATAATCAACTTCAGGTTTTCAATTCCGCGAGATCAACAATTGATATGTTTAAACAAGGGCTTGTAAGAACTTAACTTCAATATTTTACTTTTTAATTAAAGTGATAACCAAAGAACAATCTTTTAAGACTCGTTCGATCACAAGATTACCAATTCACCTATATCAACTTGCCTAATTTTCTTAATGAGTTACCGGTGAAAGGAAACGAAAAACTGATAATCAAGCACACAACTTTAATTATAAGAAAATTTTTAAATCAACCAAAATTTAATTGCATTTAACAATTCAATGTTCATTACAAAACCCTAATAAAAACATACCAATAGTTTTTATTAACAAGAATGATTCACCCGAAAGCAATTACAAAGAGAACTAGCCACACATCATCATCATTATATCCTTAATCTTGCTTTCAATGATGATCAATAATGATTTGGAATAAATTAGGGAGCTTGAAAGCACCAAAAATCTCTTTGAAATCACCAATTTTTGGCTGAGAAAAGTTGTCCTTCAAATTGGGGTTAGATAGGTTTAAATAAACTTGAAGTTTCATAAAATCCAGCGGTTTATTGGTGACCGATGTATGGTACGCCCCTGCCCAGCGTATCATACGCCCCCTTTGGTTTCATCAGCCCAACTCTCTGTTTTCTTCTTCAATACGTCACTTTTTACATTGCTGATATGCCCCTAGAGTATGATACGCCGCCTCATACGCTGCTCGGCATATACGCCCAAACCCGGAGTATGATACGCCGGGTCCCTTTCTTAACCTCCTTTTTCCTATTTTTTAATATTTACATATTCAATCCTTTAACTTTCATGTTTTACTTCTTTTGCCTCAAATTATGATCCTTTAAGCTCTAAATACCTATGAATTAAAATATAAACAAAGCGTCAACTTGTTCCACAATATTGACGATGTAAAATCAAGCATTTAGATCAATTAAAAACTAAAATATTGACTCGTGATCACATCCCCACACTTATTCTTTGCTTGTCCCTAATAAAAGCCTTTAAGTAACTTTCAAACTTTTGTCATCAAATACTTTCTCCAATCCCTTACTAATTCTCAGTTCTGGTTCAAGGTCGTACCTAAGTTTGCACGCGTTTTTGAACATATTTGTCAGTTTGTTCTTTCACCTAACCGAGCCTAATAGGCCTTCACGTTTTGCCATGCATATAATCACATTTTCTCATAATACACCTAAAGTATACACAAATCAAAATGACTTTTATAGGTTTCATCAGGCTTAAGTTATGTGTAGCAAATTAAGGATAAAAATGGCTAGAAAGTGATAAAATCCAAAAACTGGGTAAGGTTACATTTTTTAAAGGTCTATTATTGATATCAATGCATTTTGCATTGTGAGGCAAACAATGACCCATCTTTAATAATTTTTTTACTTTTGTGGGGCACACTAACATTGTTCCTCTTTTGGTTTCTTGCTTATTGAACGATATGACATTTTCAGCCTATATTTTTATATGATTTGAAAACATCCTTATCAGCTTACCGAAGAACTAGGCTTTGGTACTTTGGCCACTTTTGAGCACATAATCATCTATCCAATTTGGATTCATAAAAAACAAAACTAGAACAATAAAAGGCTTCATATTTCACTTCTTTTCATCATATATATCATTAGGGACCAAGTTGACTTTTTTTTTGGTTTCTTGGGTATGATCTATAAAATAAAAAGCAGAAGGGCATTTTAGATTCCTAAGGCTAGATCCTAATGCCTTTATCATCTTTGTGCATAATTTGGTTTCTTGCTTGAAACATTCCATATGAATTATTCGTTTAACTTTGGGAACTTAATGTAACCTATGCATGAAAGGTCCACCTTCTAGGGGTTATTACCCTTGGTTAGACAAATCTAAAGACTTTTTCTCTGTTGAAACATCAAAACGAGTCTAACCCTGACCAGAAACCCAAAATCATGCTTTAGTAGGTAATTAGTTAATTTGTACTTAAAGAATCAATCTTTACACATATTCAAGTTTACTTGGGAGATTTTTTTCAAAAATTGTAATTTTTTTTTCAATTTCTCATATTTAGCTCTCTTTTTTTTCTTCAACTTCTTAATGTATTTTTTTTCTTTACTTCCCCCATCCCCACACTAGATACATTGTCCCCAATGTATTGTTTTTAAAACAAGAATAAACATTACGAGGATGAGGTTTTCGGTTAAGATTCAACCATAAACCAAAAGAATGAGTTCATATGAACTAAGTGAAAACATTTAATATAATAAAGAAAATTACAATCATACAAAAGACAAACAACATAAGAAAGGAGTACATGGACCTGATAATTAGTGAGAGCCTTCATTAATTGACTTGTGCCTCCCCACACTTGAGTATTTGCATATGGTGATTTAACTACCAACATGACACAAAACAAATCAAAAAGAAAAAAACACAATCTAATAGAAGAAATAAAACTCACTTTTGTAGGAATCACAGTTGTATTTAGCGTATGCAACAAGCCTTTAAAGCCCTCGATAGACCCGAGCGGATGAGTTGTAGTCTTGTGAGGGTTTTTAGTGAACACATACGTAAAGTTCTCGGGTTGTCTCCCGCAAGCGCTAGGTTTTAGGTATTCAGCTAGACCGTACCTGAAACCACTTATGGTGGTTGTATTGAGTGCTTTTCTCTAAATTTCTTTTCAAAGAAATGTTTCTCCCTACTTAATATATTCTCTTGTTAGCTCCCATATTGGTCAAACATCTCTTTATTGACCCTTTCATACTTTCTATCTGGTGGTTTACCCATCTTAACCTTTCGTCTTGGATTTTCCTTTCTTAATGGCTCCACTTTCACATTTTCATTATTTTTCACATTCTCGAGCAGCAACTTGTAAGGACCAAAACCATTCTCTTTGATGATGTCCTCGCTTACATGTGAAATGTAAGAAGGAGCACACTTGTTAGTAGAATCTATTATAGAATAATCATTATTAACAACATATATAATTGATTTTGAAAATACAATAAAAAACAACTTAAGATTTTCAAATGTCCTGTCGATGATTCCATCTCGGCAATTGATTTGAGTTTTGTCTGTTGCCAAAAATAGTCGACCTAAAATTACCTTTCGTTGTTCATTCGTCCTTTCTGGTGCATAATCAAGCACCATAAAATCCACTGGTTAGTAGAACTATCCCAGCTCGATTAACACATCCTTAACCATCCCCCTGGTTGTTTCCATGTCGAATCAGCAAGCACCACTATTTTGTCTGTTTCATGTAACAGACCAAAGTCATATTAGTCATATAAACTTCCCAGAAGGATGCTCACCTCAGCTCCATAATCCAAAAGTTCTTGTTTGATTTTAAATTTCCCAATTTGAACAGGAATGATTGGTGCTCCCAATTCACTTCCTTCTTCTTCTTCATCACCTTCCTCATCATTATTTGCAACTACTTGAGTAGGAGAGGTTAAATCATCATCATCACATTCATATTTAGGAATGATACTAACTGAGTTTATGTTCACATTCTTTGAACTTGAGGGTTGATGTTGAGGGTTCTTTGTTGTATCACTTAGGAGTTTTGCAGGATCGGTGAAGGCTGTCAATGCAACAGTTTAACAATGTTTGGAGAGACTTAGAACACTTAGGAAATCAAATAAAGAACCGGCTTAAAGGTGAAACAAAGAACACAAGTAAAAGAACAAGAACAAGAACAAGAACATAGTAGATGGTTTTCAAGAATGCTATATATTGCTCTCAAGTTCCTTTTACAAAGTGTTACAAAGCTTAATTTTAATAAAAGTACTTGAGATACTTTATACTACATCCTACAGATGGCCATAATTTGAATGCCAGCTAGAAGCACTAATCTAGACAACAAGATCAATGTAAAGCCAAAAGGCAGATTGCCTTTTGACCGGTGACTGTGACATGTCATAGCTCACATTCTATATATTACAAAAGGATAAAAGTACAAGAGTAGAAAGTTACAGACTCTAAGAAAATATTTAACAGGTGACAAAAACATGGATGTTTTACTAACTTGTATAAGTTGGTGAGTCTTCAGAGTTGGCAGCGAAAAGTGGTTCAGCTTTTATCATAAGTAAGTCAGAGAAAACATGTCTTCTCTGTCTTTGGAAGGAATCAGTCCCTTAGCTTCGGAAGAATTTTTCTTGAAGCTTCAAAAGATTTCATCTTTGGCTTCGAAAGAAATGGCCTTTTGGCTTCGGAAGATTTGATACTTAGTGTATTTCATTGAGTTGTATCGAATCTTCCAAAGTAACTTCCTTATACTTTACATGTGCATGTTGAGAGCTTTATGGTTGCATTAGCCTTTAAGTGGCATCCTTACAGACTCCCCCTAGGCTGATGCTACAAAAACTGAATGTAAAACCCCGTTCCTGGAGACCTTATAGTTGGACCATCACAACATTTTTCATATAAAATAAATACATTTCATAAAAATATCACAGCGGATTAAGTTATCAAAAACCATTTATGCATTAATACTTGATGTTGCTAAATAATACATCATCATATTTTAACAGTTACAAAAGAATCATCCAGTTGTATTACAAAACAACAATATCATTAAGCACGAATGGATGCCAGTCTTTGCCCGCCAAGTAGCCTCACCCGCGTGCCATCCCCAACAACAAGTTACCTGCCAACTGAAAATGCATAAAAGTTAGCGTTGCTGAGTGAGCTCTAGTTTTAAAATTAAAGTCCCTTGTATATATATATATATATATATATATATATATATATCATTTTCTTAAAATACTTCCTTTTCATAAATCCATTACTTCTGTACGTGTTCATGCATCATACATACAACAAGATAATATTCATTATTATCTTTCATCATTTTCTCATTCATTTCATACTTTCACCATTATCTTTCACTTTCTTCCTTTCGGCTAAAGGCGTCTGCCACTACGTTGGCCTTGCCTGGATGATAGTGGATCTCATAATCATAATCCTTGATTAACTCTAGCCACCTCCTTTGCCTTATATTGAGGTCCTTCTGTTCAAAGAAGTTTTCAAACTCTTATGATCCGTGAAGATATTGCACTTCGTCCCGTACAAGTAGTGCCTCCAAATCATCAACGCGAAGACCACGGCCGCTAACTCCAAGTCATGAGTAGGGTAATTAACCTCATGGATTTTCAACTGTCAGGACGCATAGGCTATTACTCTTCCCCTCTACATTAGCACGCAACCCAATCCCGACTAAGAAGCATTAGAATAGACCACTAAGTCTTCGTTCCCTTCAGGCAATGTCAAGACAGGAGCTTGAGTCAACCTTGTCTTTAACTCCTCAAAAGCGTCCTCCTGTTCCAGACCCCATACAAACTTCACGTCCTTGTGGGTCAACTTGGTTAATGGGGAAGCTATCTTGGAAAAGTCTTGGATGAACCTCCTGTAGTAACCCGCCAAACCCAAGAGACTGCGGATCTCAGATGGCGTCTTTGGAGACTTCCACTGCATCACTGCCTCAAACTTTGCCGGGTCTACCATGATCCCTTCAGAATTTACCACGTGACCCAAAAACTGAACCTCACGCAACCAGAACGCGCACTTGGAGGACTTAGCGTACAGCTTCTCTCTTCTGAGTGTCTCCAACACTTCATGAATGTGGCCGGCATGTTCTTCTTCGCTCTTCGAAAAAATTAGAATATCATCAATAAACAATCACTGATTTATCCAACATCGGCCGACACACCCGATTCATCAAATCCATGAAAGCAGCTGGCGCGTTAGTTAGACCAAAGGACATAACGAGAAACTCGTAGTGTCCATAACGCGTGCGAAAAGCTGTTTTGGGGATATCCTGCTCCTTCACCTTCAATTGATGGTAGCCAGATCAGAGATCTATTCTGGAGAACCAACTGGCACCTTGGAGCTAGTCAAACAAGTCATCTATTCTGGGTAGCGGATATCGGTTCTTCACCGTCAACTTGTTCAACTCACGGTAGTCAATGCACATTCTCATACTACCGTCCTTCTTCTTTACAAACAAGACCGGAGCACCCCAAGGAGAGACACTCGGTCGGATGAAACCATTGTCCATCAACTCCTGTAACTGAACCATCAGTTCCTTCATTTTTGACAGAGCCAATCGATACAGTGCTTTGGCAACAGGTTGAGCACCAGGTATCAAATCGATCTGAAACTCGATCTCGCAGTCCGGTGGCACACCTGGTAAATCTTTTGGGAACACATCTAGAAAGTCATGCACAACTGGTACGTCAGACAATTGTGGTACTGACGCGTCCACATCCTTCACATAAGCCAGGTAGGCACTACATCCACGTTTCATGCACTTCTCGGCCACCACCATTGAAATCACCTTTGCATTGGTAGTAACTCGGTCACCGTAGATCGTTACCGAACTCCCATCAGGCGCTGTCAGTCCGATCATTTTCTTGCAACAAACAATATTTACCTCATAGGCTGCTAGCCAATCCATCCCTAGAACTACATCAAATCCACTTAGGGGCATTACAAATAGTTTAGCAGAGAACCTATGGCCTTCTAGTTCTATGTATGAATCCTCTATCAAGTCGAAAATCCTGGTAGACTTACCAATGGCAGTTTCTACATCGAAGGGCTCATCAATGCTTCTACTACTAACGACCAACTTAGCACAGAAAGCAGCAGAAATGAAATTCCTACTAGCACTAGAATCAAATAACATAGAGGCACAAGTTTGGTTGACAAGAAACGTACTGACACGACATCAGGGTCCATCCTGGCCTCTTCCCGGGTCATCATGAATGCTCTAGCGATTTCCCTCTGCCCTTCATTCTTGGTCCCCTGCTTTGCCCCAGAACTTTCGGCCCTCGGCTTCTTGCAATCCCTGCTCATATGGCCTTCTTCACCGCAGTTGTAGCACCTCCTCGCCTTACAATCCCTTACCACATGACCAGGCTTCCCACATTTGAAACAAACATTCAGTCCCCACTTGCATTCTCACGTATGCTCCTTCCCACACTTATCACACCGCTTCATCCCCGTACCTGCCGACACTACCCTCCGATCATCCACCCTTGCCTTCTTGTTGTTTGGGGTGAAACCACCACGACCAAATCGTTTCCTGTCCCAGTTCCTGTCACCACCACTCTTCTTACTCACCTCCACCACCGCCACTTCTTCTCTCTTATCATAAATGCCTCCCTGCCAGATCAACCACCGACCTAAACGTACTCGGTCGGGCGGCGATCATGTGCCTGCGGATATCCTCCGGCAAACCCTGTATGTACCTCTTGAACTTTCTCGATAATGGCGTAACTTGGTCTGGCACTAGCCTTGCCATCTCGTTAAACTTCATCGTGTATTGCTAGTGTGTCATGGTTCCCGCCACTAACTGCAAGAACTCCCTCTCTATCTTGTCAAGTTTTCGGTGAGGACAAAACTCCTCGATCGCCATTTTCTTCAATTCATCCCACTTCATCTTCCCAATAGCCCTGCTGCCCTCGGCCTGGATAATATTGTCCCACCAGCATAAAGCCAAGTCCATGAATGAGTGAGTGGCAAACTTCACCTTTTGGTCCTCCCTACATTCGCTGATGTTCAACACAGCCTCCATCTTCTCACCCATCGGTGAGCAGTAGCAGCGTTACCATTTTCATCAAAAGTTGGGGGCTTGCATCTATGGAATGCCCCGTAATTACACCCCTTCACAGTCTCCTGCACTGCCTCCTCCTCCTCCCCATCATCACTGGAGGCAACCATCTCAGTATCTGGTTGCTCCATCTCCCTTGGACCTACTCATTCGCCCCTTCGCCTGGTGGTTCTTCTTCTCTCCTCTCCTCTTTCTCCTTCTTTTCATCTTCTCTCACCGCACGAATGACCTCGGTCACCACAGACGGCAGGATCGTTTTCATGACCTGATGCACTTCCTCCACGACTGCCTCCTTTACTGAGGCTCTCAAGTTAGCACCTCATCACCGCCCTCCGGTGATGAAGCTTGGGCCCTGCAGGGGCCGTCTCAGCGGTCTTAGTCTTGTTCCTCGTGACACATGGCCCAGCACCACGGCCACCCCGTACTCCTCCTCGGGAAGCTTTCGACGATCTACCACCAGCCATCTTCAAAACACTATAAGATTCAAACACCAACATGGTCATTCAAGGTAATAGCTCAGTTTATATCAAGTATAGTAAGTCTCTAATTATAGTGGCTAGTTGTGATTAGCCACATACTTTACTCTTCATCCCTCAAACATTTTCTATCCTGACTACATCAGTATCCAAATCTACTAAGAGCATATAAATCAGATAGCACATGCACATAATACCTATTAACATTTAAGAAAACGAATTACCTGATGGCATGTAGCTACTTGGGCTGGCATCCCTCCATTCGGTCCCATTATCAGTTTAAGTTTAGGTTTTAAAAAAATGTACCCATTTCTCTTAAACTTTGGCTCTGATACCAACTTGTAAGACCCTGTTCCCGGAGACCTCACAGTTGGACAATCACAACATTTTTCATATAAAATAAATACATTTCATAAAAATATCACAGTGGATTAAGTTATCAAAAACCATTCATGCATTAATACTTGATGTTGCTATTTAATACATCATCGTATTTTAACAGTTACAAAAGAATCATCCAGTTGTATTACAAAACAACAATATCATTAAGCACGAATAGATGCCAGTCTTTTCCCGCCAAGTAGCCTCACCCGCGTGCCATCCCCATTAACAAGTTACCTGCCAACTGAAAATGCATAAAAGTCAGCGTTGCTGAGTGAGCTCTAGTTTTAAAATTAAAGTCCCTTGTATATATATATAAAAAATATCATTTTCTTAAAATACTTCCTTTTCATAAATCCATTACTTCCGTACGTGTTCACACATCATACATACAACAAGATAATATTCATTATTATCTTTCATCATTTTCTCATTCATTTCTTACTTTCACCATTATCTTTCACTTTCTTCCGAACCAATGTGCAATACCCCGAACATTGTGCATGAAGCTGGCACTGGGTCTAGGGCCTATAAATAGACCCCGAACATTGTGCACGAAGCTGACTCCAGTACCTGGGGCAAGCAACAAGGGTCCCGTCAATCTTTAGGATTAACCCTGTGTGCATCCTTCGGGTTAGCTAAACCGCACACAGTTGAGCTGACAACCCAATGGCTGTGAACCTCCTTTCATTTGCTTTCAAGACTTTCATTCTTTCGTTACCTTCTACTTTTCATTATCATTAATCTTTCGCTTCTTATGATAATACTTTACATATACGATCATAATCACACCACGTAAAGTCACGTAATAATACGTAATATGGAACATAACAACAGGCCACAAACATGAGAAACACCAACAATCATAACCATCAAAACATCCCAGGGTTTAGTCTTAAAATTTCTACTTCCAAAATTTCAGAAAATTTTCTAAGGCATTTAGGCGCATGAGCACTTTGCAGACGCACGAGTACCATGTAGGCGCACGGGCACCTTAGGCGCATGAGGACACTTAGGCGCATGAGGAAACCTAGGCACATGAGCACTGCTTGGGCGCATGAGCACTTAGGCGTATGAGGTACTGTTTGGGCGCATGAACCAACACTTAGGCGCATGAACAATTTTCTGGGCGCATGGGTACTATTGGGGAGCATGGGCTGGTACTTAGGCTTTTTGGCAAATTCTCAGACGCATGAGCCCTATTTGGGCGCATGAGAAGGGACGTAGGCGTCCGAGCAAAATTTCAGGCTCATGAGCAGTATTATATTCAAACTTATAAATTTCAGTCCCAAATATCATTCTAACATGTCCATAACTTAAATCTAACATACTAAGCACCTAAAACAAGCATAAAACCATAGAATCCAACCAACCATACACAAACATACATACGGTTACAAAATATAAGCTGTAAAATATTTTTTATATGCATTTTCAGCCCCAAAAATATGGTTAAAACAAGAAAACCGGGGATCTAGAACTCACCAATGCAGCCTTCAAGCAAAACTCCACCAAACTTGAGGGCACAAAGAGCTCAAACAACCTAAACACACCAAAATACAAAACCAAGCACAAAGAACACATAAGAATCGGTTCACAAGCTAAAAATTCAGCTGAAACCGAACCAGTTACACAAGAAAATACTCACTATCGAATTTTTCAGCTTTCTCTTACTAGAAACCGAGAGAACTTAAGTTCTTCTTTCTTCTTTCTTGTTCCAGCCGAAAAGCAAAGTGAAAAAGGCAGTGGCATGGGCGGCCATGCCCTTTTAAACCATAAAATAATACGGTTTTGTACTTTGTACACTTTACCCCCCTCCACTTGCGTCCATTATCTTTTCTTTCAAGATACTTTTCGTTTCCTTTATTTTAAATAAATATTTGGGTGTTACACTGAAAGAGAACATTGAATATTGATCTTCATCTGTTGATAGTCCTCATCAGACCAAGACCATTCCATTCATCATTAGTTGGTTAGGATTCATCAGACTTTCAAAGTAACTTCTCATGTCATAGAGATCATGCAGAGGAAAGTCAAGTATGTTTTGCCAGAAGTACACATCTTGACCCCCTTGATCTCTAGTGACATACCATCTGTCTGGGTTGGTAGCAAATGCCAAAGAAACGATGGGTCTCTAAGCAGCAAGTGGCTCTACTTGAATGGGAGTTGGATGAGAAGCCTCTTTTTGATCACCCTCAAGATGTTCTGACTCATCTTGAGGTGTAGCTTTGGACTTCTTCTTCTTCTTGTCCTTTTAATGGCTATCATTTTCTTCTTTCTATATTTTAACTTAGGAGTTTGGTCTTGAGTACCAGATTTTTCTTGTTACTCCTCCTCAGTTGGGTCCTTTTCCTTCCCAGATTCAAAAGGAGATGGACCAGGACCCTGCTGTGGGTTAGAAGATGAAGCTGGCTGAGATGCAGTACTAGGTCCAGGTTGTGTTGTCTCTTATGGTTCAACCTTGACCTCAGCTTCAGGTGCAGCCTAACTTGGTGGAGAATGAAAGTCAACTAGCTCACCCCTCTTGATCTTCTGCTTGATCACTCTAATGTGCTCATCCATAGTGGATAGAGACATTAGACCAAGTCTCCTTCCGGAGAACCCATACAGCTTTAAGAAGCTCACCATCTTTAGTCTGTCTACAAACTTCTTTTGATTGGCATGGATGGTGGATCTTGACTTTGCAGCCTCTTCCTTTATCTTCCTCTTAGTAGCTTTTTGTTCTTTCAATACTTCTTGCTCAAGCTTCTTGAGGTACTCAAACTCTATGTACTCATAGGATAAGGGAAGTAGGTCTGCTACCTGATAGAGGCCTGTGGCACTGAGGTAGGTTATCATATTTTGCCTATCTTGTTCCCTACGTGCCTGACTTTCTTGTTCAGTTGACACAACCTCTACCTCAGGGCTTTCTTGAACTAGAGAGAGGGTAGGAGCTTTGTATAGTCTTTTTTATTTTTCTTCTTCGATTTTAAGGAGCAATTCTACAGCCTTAGCTTCCTTCCTCTCTTTTGACACCTTAGTGTCAGCCAGTTCATTAAGTGCCTCCAATGGTAGAGAGATAATTTCATCAATGTTATATTTCCTAGACCCCAAGTAGTTCAATATGACTACCCTCAACTCACCCTCATAAGTGTTTGGCTTGGGGGCAGCCCTGATTGTAGCTTGTATAAAGCTAGGGGTCTCACTTGAACTCTCTCCCCTTGCCTTCCTCTTCCTCTCCCTTTTCTCCTCCCAATCTCCTTAGAGGTCATCTTCATCTTCCCTTTGTTAGTCATTGGCCTGTATGTCTCAAGGTGGAGAGAGATTTGGCCTTCATCACTCGGTGTAAAACTTGAGCTTGTCTAGGGAGAGGTTGTGAGACACCTTCACCAGCTGGGGCCTCACTGAGGGTACTTGGTGCTAAAGCAGTTCCTGTCTCAAGGTTCATAGGTTCAACTACTGGGCCTTCAACCAAGGTTTCCCCTTCGAAACTAATCTTAGGGTCTGCCTTAGTATCCAGTTGATCAACAGTCTTGCCTGCTAGCCTCTGTTTATATAATTTGGACCTCTTCTTGAACTCTTCAACCACCCTTTCTTAAATTCTCTCAGCTAACCTTGCAGCTTGCCTGCTTTGACTTGGATTGGCAAGTGGCAGATCAACTAGAGAGAAGCTCTCATAGTATCTCAATTTCTGGAAATTGAAGACCTCTTCTTGTCCCTGATATCTAAAGAGTATCAGGGCTCTTCTTTTAGCATCATAATTCTATCCTACTATTGGATTTTCAATAGAGTAAGATGGGGTAGACATAGCCCATGTTATGCCCTTGTTAAATAGGCTTTGAATCAGGGCTTCCACTTCAATATGGGCCTGAGGAGGTTATTGAGTATAGACAACTACAAGTGAGGGTAGTGAGTCTTCTATGTTCATACTCTGAGCAGAACTCCTAGGTTCTATGATTGTAGGTAGGACTTTCTCCCCCTTTTTGGTAGCATCACCCTCTTGCATAGGGGAGCCAAGGGTTAGGTCCACCACATCCATAGGTTCTTTTGGACCTGGTTGAGTTTTCCTGGCAGGTCTTTCATCTAACTTGCCCTTGAGATCGGTGATCTTAAGTTGCTGGTCATTAACCCTTCTTTGTAAGGTAGCCACCTGAGATTCCTGGTGACTTACCTTTGAAACTAAATAGGTGCAGATATTTGATAGTTTTTGCACCTATAGTTGCAGACTCCCCTTATCTTCATAAGAAGAATCATAGGGAGATGAGAGAATAGGACCAAAGTCTTCTTCCTCACCACCAGCTTGGAGTTCTTGGCTGTTGGATTTCCCTTGCACCATGACAGCTTCAAGAGAAGTGTCAATGGGCTAGGTTGCCATGGTTGAGGTCTTAATAATGTAATCACTTTCAAAAGTGAGAGCCTCTTCCATATGGACCTCCTGAACATGTTCAGGGAAGTCCACCTCAGTTTGGGGTGGATGATGTGGGCTTGACATGGGTGATTCAGGAGCACTCATCTCTTCTTGAGTAGGGGAGGAGAAGAGAGACTCATGGTACTCACTAAAGCCCATATCCCTATCATCATAGATGTGATCTTTCATATCTTCATTAATAAATTGTTATTTCCGCTATCTATTGTATGTGTCATTTATGTCTATAATGTGATTATAGGAGTTCTTTTACAATTTTAATAATCCCGATATACCTATTAATTCGTAATCTTAATTATACTTAAAACTTATATAACTTGACTTGTTATTAAATAAATTAATTAACTAAGTGCTAGAAATATTAAATGTTCTATATTTAAAATATATATATATATATAAGTAAATAGATAAATAAATATTTATTTGTTAAAAAAATACAAAATTTTAAACTTAATAACACGTTTTGGCATAAAATGATAATTTTAAAAACATCAGGGACTGAAATTGTAAATATTAAAAAAAAAACCATTGCCCCCCCCCCATTTTTCCGGCGACAGCCCCGGCAGGGCTACGTCGATCATTTAACCCAAAAATTTAACACTTTTAAAGCTAAATAACCACCCCCTGACCTTCGTGCATCGATTTTGAACCTGTGTGGGGAAGGAATTCGAAGTAAACAGTCAATTAGGAACTTCATCTCGTAACCGAAGTGTATCGGAGTTATATGCATTCAAATTCCCTCAAAAATCAACTGAATTGGTCCAATGAAACGCTTAGAAATGGTTGTATTGTTATGAGGAATTCAAATGCGTTCATAATTATCATTGAAAACGAGTGTAAATCTCGAATCAAACCAAAACCGTCGAACCTAACATTGAAGTCGTTTGGTTCGAAACAACAACAATGAAACCTTTATAAACACGGCTGCACATTCCATTTGATCCCTTTAAACTCTCCTAACCTCTAATTCCTTTATCAAACGCCCATCCTCACATTCGATCTCGGCTTCTATCGCGACTTGTTCTTCAAGTTCTACCACGTTTCGACAACAATTGAGGTAAATTGAACACCAATACAAACTCGTTTGTACATAGGGATCAAAGCCCCTAAACCAATTTGGTTAAGTTTACACGATTTGGTGTTCGATTGGATTGGTATGGATTCTAGGGTTCTTGAGGAAATTGGGGGTTTTGCTGTTCAAGTGTTTTATGATTTTGAAAAGGGTATTTGATAGGCGCAGGCGCCCTAGCTTGCTGGTTAAAGCTTAAGGGGGAGGGGCAGAGGGCCCGGGTTCGAACCCGAGCCCCTGCAATAATTTTTAAAATTTGTTTTTCTTAAATAATTAATTACATAAAATATTGAAATATTATTAAATTTATATAAAAATCATTCTTTTTGATAACTATATTAAATCAGAATTTAAATAGAAATATGTTCTTTTAAATTCTTAGGAAATTAACTTATTAAATCCTTTATTTTTACTTTGGAAGTTATAAAATTATTATAAAATATATTTACAAGTTTTAAATTGTATAAAAATTATTGTGAAGCAAATAGAAAGATATATGTACTAATTATTCAAATTAGTACCTCATAAATCATTATTAATAAATTAACGGTTTCTTTTATAAAGACGTTTACCTTTTATGTTATTATTAATAAATCTCTAAAATTTCTAGTAGTTAAATCGCATTGTCTCTTTCCATTTAAACAAGGTTAAATAATATATATATATATATATATATATATATATATATATATATATATATATATATATCATCAATTTATTAAATCAAGAATCTCGATTACAATTGAAACTCTAGCCTTCGTGTATCGTCTCTTTACCTTAATGACTAAATTCTAAATTTTAAAACGCTCACTTTTAGGCCAAATTATGAATACATCGTTGGAGTAACCTTATTCTTATTAGTCCTTGTACATCATATATCATGTGAGTTTCCCATACCCCGTTTTACTTTATTTCACACGTTTTTGGGGTGAAACATGTTAACCGCATCATAATCACACTTGTAAAGATGTTTGAATACTTGTAACGCACGAGCAATTCATCTTATATTTTGTCATGGTTATTTGGGACTTGTGTAAATATTATATGATAGACACTTGTAAGCACAATCATTAACTATTGCTAGCCTAGCGACGTCATAGATCTATGGGCTTGACAAGCCTATTTGGTGCTAAAGCCGAGGTTATTGCCGGCTCCTGATGACGTATTCTTGATTATCACGGGAACCAAATACACTTAGCTAATCATATAATTTCATTGTGGTCATATTTTGTCAAGGTTTGATTGTTTCATGATGCTATCCATTTATATTTGCACTAACGTTTAACCTATGACTTGAATTGCCTCTTTAAAGATTCTATATTATATGTACAATCTATGAGAACTCACCAACATTATATGTTGACCATATTTTCTAACATGTTTCAGGAAATTCTCAAGCTTTGTGTTGCCTTTGAAGATATGAAATCATCTAGGATTGGACCTAGAGAAAATAATAAAGAACTTGTTTGATATTTGGCGTTCAAATTAAACTTATGTTATGTTTGTTGATTTAAGACTTATGTTATGATTTGAATGACATGAATTTGGGATTTAATAATATTTATACTTTGAAATAGCATTGTGTGGCATGAACAATCTTAAGCCCTCACACCTCAACGTTTTCGCCGTTAAGGTTGGGGTGTGACAATAGAATTGAAGGTCAAGGATAGGTTGGTTTAAGTCTAACAGCTTGGAATGGTAGCTTTCCCCTAAAGGCTGATCACTTGAGTTTTGAAACTTAGAGTAATGGCTTAAGGTCTAGGCAATGAGCTCATCAGGCTGAGCATGAAGAACCTCAACACTGATAAAAAAAGTAAAGGGAGTGGTCTGCTCCTCAGGGAAAGTGGGAGCTCTTGGTTCCACTTCCTCCTGCATGTGTGATTGTATGGGGACCTGCTTAATCTGACTAGACTGAGCGGTGGTTTGTTTGGATTTTTGGTGTAGGTGATGGTTATTTTAGGCTGTGAGTGTGGTGCAGATGTAGAAGGAGTGGGTTAACATTGACTGGTGCTGCCAAGTTGTCACCTTAAGCAATGAGCTTTAACATTTTTGGGACCAGGGCTGTTTCTATCCCTAAGAAACCAATAGTGGTCTTTCTCATGGTTTTAAAGATGTCGGGTTCATCTGTCCTAATTTAAGAGTAGCACTTGTTCCCCTTAACTGTGAGTCCAGTTCACAATTAAGAATGTGTTAAACATATCTAGGGAACATGTAGTACTCTAGGAGTTCAAGTTTGCAAGTAGGTTTGTATAGACAAACTTGAGTACTTGAACTTGACCCCTGAACTATTCCATGGACTATGTAGGAACGTCCTCTGGAATCCGGTCCCTTCCTCCATGTTTGTTAGATAATGAATGGAAGACAACATTGAGGAGGTACTTCCATTTGTAGGAGACCTTTCCCTTTTGGAGCTTCTGACTGTGAAGTCCCCTTCATAGTCCATCTGCAGAAATGACTTGTTAACAGCAGATTTGGGGAAAGACAGCTCGCCTTTTTCATCATAGCCTTAGATGAGAGTTGATTGTGGTTGGGGTGATGAAAACTGTTCTCCCCTGCACTGAGGCAGACAGTGCCTTCTCACCATCCAAGATCACCTCTTGGCAGGTCCTCCAGAACTCGAGGAGTTGTTCTCATATAGTGGAGGGTCTATTGTGAGTGCGTTGAGGTAGTTTGATTGAGAAAGAAAGCAGCAAACATCTGAGAAACCTTGATCTTTCTCAGATGATAACAGAGCAACCTGATTATGTTGCCTGTGAAGATGCATGGAAAAATCTGGTTGGTTTTGGGGTTTAGTGTTGGCCATTATAGAAAGCTTTAAAGTGAAGAAAGCTAAGAACAAGGTCGGTTTATGGGTGAATTTAGGGTTAGAACTTTTGCAGATGGAGAGGAAGGTGAAAGGCGGGAACCGTTGTACTAATATTTATATGGTAGGATTTGAGACAAAGTTAATGCAAAAGGATAAACTTTGAAATCCGAAAGTCGGTCCCCCTCCAAAAAAAAGTGCCCAAAAAGGTAGTTATCTTGGAAGTAGAAAATCTCCCGAAGTGAATTTGTCTTCGGAAGTTTTTTTTGAGAAAACTTCCAAAGCCAATTTGGCTTTGGAAGATATTCCTTAGTCTGATAAGAATTGCTTTAGAAGAAAAATACTTAGAGTATTTTTACTTCCTATTCAAATTTTGTTTCGGAAGATATTAAACCTCAAAAGTTTTATTCAAAGGATGAATAAAGCTTCCAATACTTGATTGCTTTCGGTAGAAAATTGTCCTTCAAAACATGCAAGTACTTAGAAGCGTATTTAAGATTCAAAAGATATTTTAGAATTTCTTTCGAAGGTAAATTTATTATGAAGTAGTTGTTAGTTTTGAAGAAATAATTTTCTTCCGAAGTCAACTTAATGTCTTCCTAAAGGAAATATGTCTTTAATTTTCAAAATTCTAAGGAATATCAGTTTGAAAATTTTTTCTCCCAAGATAAATAGGGCTTATATAAGTGATGATATAAATAACTTAAGACCCACCTATTTGAAAAATAATCTTGAAATTAATTTAAGAAAATCTACTTAAAGTTAATCATTCAATAGCTGATATAAGATACTTAAATCTCTATTCATTAAAAGCTTTTGTACACAGATCAGCATATTATTCATTTGTCTTAACTTTGATTAGTTTTATGAATCCCTTTTCAAAATTATTTCTTATCAATATATACCTGATGTTGATGTGCTTGGTCTTTGAGTGCTGCACAGGGTTCTCTGTAATAGAGATAGCACTGTTGTTGTCTATGTGGATTGGAGTCCCTTTGAAGTTGAATCCATAGTCTATCATCTGATTCTGAATCCAAAGCACTTGAGCACAGCAGCTTGCAGCAGCAATGTATTCAGCTTCATCAGTTGATGTAGACATACAAGATTGTTTCTTGCATTACCATGAGACTATCCTTCTACCAAGGAATTGACATCTCCCTAATGTAGACTTTGTAATCATGTTGTAGCCACCATAGTCACTATTTGTATAAGCATACAGATTGAAGTCAGAATTCTTTGGATACCAAAGGATGGTTTGGGAGAACCTTTGAGATATCTAAGAATCCTCTTGACAACAACCAGGTATGACATCTTAGGGTTAGCTTGATATTTTGCACATATGCATGTGGCAAACATGATATCAAGCCTGCTAGCTGTAAGGTACATAAGAGACCCAATCATAGCCCTGTAGAGATGTTTATCAACACACTCCCCCTCAAGATCAGGTCCTAGTGAGTGGTTTCTAGCTATGAGAGTCTTAGCAACCTAGCACTCAGTCAGATGAAATCTTGTAAGTATGTCTTGCATATACTTTGACTGGTTTATAATGATGCCATTGTCAACCTGCTTCACTTGAATTCCTAGAAGAAATTGAGTTCCCCTATGGCACTCGTTTCAAATCTATTCTTCATCAGCTTTTCAAAGTCTTTGAAGAGCTTTGGATTAGTTGACCTAAAGATGATGTCATCTACATAAACTTGAACCAGCATCGTTTCCTTTCCTGTTCCTTTAATGAAGAGTGTGTTGTAAATAGTACCTCTCTTGTAACCATGCTGAACAAGGTACTATGATAGTGTCTCATACAACTTCCTTGGAGCTTGATGCAACCCATAAAGAGCTTTGTCAAGCTTGCAGATATAATCAGGATGATTTGGGTCTTCAAAGCCAGGTGGTTGTTTGACATACACTTCCTCATCAATCACTCCTTATAAAAATGCACACTTGACATCAAGTTGGTAGACTTTGAAATCTTTGGATGCAACAAAAGCAAGGAATATCCTAATAGTTTCAAATCTTGCCACAGGAGCAAAAACTTCTGTGTAGTCAATCCCTTCTTCTTGAGTGTATCGTTGAACAACTAGTCTTGCCTTGTTCTTGATGACAAGTCTTCTTATATCCTTCTTATTCCTAAAAATCCACTTAGTAAATATTGGTTTCTTCCTATGAGGAAGAAGGTATAGGTTCCAAACCTTTTGTCTTTTATATTGGCATCTCCTCTTGCATTACTTCAACCCAACTTCCATCCTTCAGAGCCTCATCAACCTTCTTTGTCTCAATCTGGGATAAGAAACAAGAGTATAGACAAACATTTTTATCATGGGTTTGTCCTCTTATTCTCACCCCTATCTCAACATCTCTAATGATATTTGTGATGGGATGTGACTTGTGGATTCTTAGTTGAGGAATCACAACAAGTTGGTTTGAAAGATCTAAATTAGTGAAATTCAGATCTGGTGATTAAGTATCATCCCCCACATAAGCATACTTATCAAGAGAGGCTTGATCCAATGAGTGTGTGAATGAACATTGATATTGTCTTCAACATTGATATTGTCTTCAGTTGATCATGGAAATTCTAATCACTGTCACCCTCTCCATCTCCTGCTAAATTAGAAATCCCTTTATTTGAATTATATGCCTCTATGCTGGAAATTGTAGGCACTTCAGATGTAGCAGCTGAAGAGTTTGTCATGGTTATGCTGACAGGATTTCCAACTATAGAGCTTGTTACCACTTGAGTTGAAGTAGTTTTATCACTTGGTCTTCTCAGCTTAAATTTTGGGTCAGGATCTCCTATTGATAAGTTACCTATAGATCCTGAAACATCTTCACAAGATCTGTTAAAACAGTTGGTAACTAAATCAAGATCAAACAGCTAATCAGGACCAGAACCTTTCACACTGGGTGTGTGCTCATTGAAGGTCATATTGGCTGACTTCTCAACTAGTCTAGTTCTGAGATTGTATAGTCTATAAGCATTGGCTTGGGAAGAGTTTCCAATAAAGTGTCCATCATCTGATTTCTCAGCAAATTTGGCTATCTCATCTTTGGTATTCAAGATGGTGCATGGACATCCAAATGACCTGAGGAAACCAATGAAAGGTCTCTTTTTATGCCACAGTTCATAAGGAGTCTTACGATGAGTCTTAACTACTAAAACTCTATTTTGCACATAGCAGACAGTGTTGACTACCTCTGCCCAGAAGGTGATGAGCAGTTTAAAGTCAGAGAGCATGGTCCTTGCAGCCTCAATAAGTGTTCTGTTTCTCCTCTCAGCAACACCATTTTGCTGAGGAGTCTAGGGAGCACTATATTGTCTTGTAATACCCTTTTCATCACAAAATGTATCAAGGATTTGGTTCTTGAATTCGGTTCCTTGATCACATCTTATGATCTTGACCTTGTGATCACATTGATTCTCAATTTTTAGAATAAAGTTTGTCAACATCTCAGGGGTCTCATTCTTAGTTCTAAGAAAGAAAACCTAAGTGTATCTTGTAAAATCATTTGTGATCACTAGGCAATATGAAGTCCTTCCTACTCATTACACTGGTGGAGCCAAAGAGATCCATATGTAATAAGTGTAGGGGAGTAGTGATGGATTTCTTTTCCTTTGGCTTATGAGACACTTTGTGTTGCTTTCCTTTCAGACATGTAACATAGTGGTCATCACTTGTAAACTCTTTCTTTGGCATTCCAATTACAAAATCATTGTTAATCAGTTTATTCATATTCTTAAAGTTTACGTGGCATATTTTTTTATGCCAAAGGGGAAAGACTCATAACTATTGGCCTTAGCAGAAAGCAAGAAATTTCTCCAAATAGGGAGGTTACCTGCAAATTCATCTTGTACATGTTCCTTTCCTAGTGGCTCTGAGCAGAATATGCTCTTGAGGAATGACCACCCAGTTCTTGAGAACAATAAACTTATGCTCAATGAAGAGCATTATGTCTCTGGTCATAAAATTGGGCACACTCAAGTGATTGTACCCAAGCTCCTTAACATTGTTTACCTTTTCAATGTTGAGCTTACCATTTGTGACCCTGCCACTTCTAGTGATGTAACGACCTGATTCTCCTCCAAAAGCAACTGACCCTCTGCAGGATCGGTGTTTGTCTCACAACACAAGATATTCTCACAAACTCACTTAATATCACTCTAGTTGATGAAACAGAATCTTAACTAAGTTCACAAGTAATATAATAAGTTAATGAAAACAAGAACACAAGAATTAGTTTTTCAAGACACTTGTATATATTACTTCTCAACTTAGTTTTACAAGACTCTTACAAGCATAGTTACTAAGTTACATGGAGAAACTATATATACTACTATCTACAGTCGGTTATACTTGGAAAACCAACTGGAATTTACAACTAGACAAATACTACATTTCTAGAAGTAAAGCATCTAAGATAAATAATATCCTAGATTAGGTAGTCATGACAGGTCCATGACTTACCTTTTGTCACCAACTAAAAGTGGCAACTGTACTAACTGATAATACTGAACTATGGATAAAGTATGCTCAACTATATGGGCATGGGAAAGCACCAAGCAGTATATCAGAGTGGCAGCGGACCATCAGACAGACCATACTTATGTCCACTAGTTCATAGTTGGTTCTTCCGAAGCTAAATGACTTCGAAAGAATAAATTCTTCCGATGTCATTTTGGCTTCGGAAGAAACAACTTCTTCCGAACTTCTGCAAGTCTTCAGGACTTTATTTCGAAAGACTTTGTCTTTAGATCTTCTAAGTTGTATATTTCGGAAGGAGAATAACTTGGTCTCAAAAGACTGAGTTCTTCCTTCTAAAGTTCTTCATACTTTGAGGTTCGGGAGATCTTTGACTTTGCTTCGGAAGACCACTTCATTTAGCACTTCAAAATTCTTCTAAGTGTTGTTTTGGTTGCACCAGCCTTATATGATCCAACAAACTCCCCTTAGCCTGATGCTACCAAAACTTCACTTCTTCCTACTCCTCAAGGTCTTCAACACCAGGGAAAGCAGATATTTGTCTGTCTCTTTGTTCTTCCCTGATGCAGTGGTGAGGAGTTTGTACAAGTCATCCGTTGATAGTAGATCTAATCTATTGCTCTGGATGACATGTACCCTTTGTTGTGTCCCTCTGAAGAGAGTTAGTTTATGGGAATTATAGTCATATTCCTATCTAACTATAGGTTCAGAAGTCGGTCCCTCAACCATCTGCAGGAATATTCTTCCTTTTTTGGTTGCTCCTTTTTCTTCTTCTTTTGCTCTTTTTTTCAACTCTTCTTTAGTTTTGGCTTTTGTTGTAAGCTCGTTAACATAAAGACTGCCCAGATGATTCCTTATGTGAGCAGCAATCTGAGAGTTAGAGGGATTGGAGAATGGTCTCTCTGCTAACTTAGTAATATCAAATCTACTAGAGTGTAGCAGAGCTGATGTATCAAGTCTGGTTACTTGACCATTATCCCTTTGCACAACAAAGGTGTGTGTAACTTCATCGAACCTCCACTGGACAATTGGCATTTAGGATTGAGGAGATTAGTTGGCAGCTTGTCCCTTTTTCTTGTGTCCAGCAGAGTCACCAGTCTCCTTCTTAACTTCTTCTCTTCTTTTCTAAGTGTATTAGAATTGGTGGCAAGAAGTTGGAGAGCTTGATCCAGTGTTCCCCTTAGTAGATCAAGGAATGCATCTCTTATGAAGGAACAGTAAGAGCCATCAATATATTTTAGTTTAATTGAATCTTCCTCATAAGAGATGTCGCTCAAGGTAGTGCAGTTAGTAAGCTTTCTTTTTAATTCCTTGAATTCTTCTAAGGCCAGGAGCGTGAAAGGTTTAGAAGTTAGTTTGGGTTGATATTGGGTTTTGGGTTGTGTTTTGGGTTTTAGGATAGGTGGTGGTGGTGGTTGTTGAGAAGCAGGGGGTGAAGGTGTAGGAATGGCTGATTATATGGGTTCAGGGGTGTAAGGTTCAGTTGTTGGCTCAATTTTGATAGGGAAGGGAAAAGGTGTGGGCATAGGTTGTGGTTTGGGTTTGGCAGTTGGTTTGGGTGCCATCCTCTGAACACTTTGCCTTAGAGGTACCTCCCTCCTTCTTCCTAAGCGAATGTCAGCCTTGATATCGCTGACATGTCGCTGTAGGGTCTTTAGAGACATGGGACCCACCTGCCTGCCAGTGAAGCCGTGGGCTTTAAGGTAGGCTATAAGGTACCTCCCGCCTTCTTCCTAAGCGAATGTCAGCCTTGATATCGCTGACATGTCGTTGTAGGGTCTTCAGAGACATGGGACCCACCTGCCTGCCAGTGAAGCCATGGGCTTTAAGGTAGGCTTTCATCCATCCTTATCCCCCTCAGTCTTGGCTGTAACAAGTTTTGCCTCTTCCTCCATCTTCTTCTTTCCCTTCAATTTTTCCCTAGCAGCCTTCTTCCTCTTCTTGTTGATCTGATCTTGTTCTTTGTGGAAAAGGAACAAGATCGTGTCATAGTCGTGAGGGGCTAGCTCCTTCTGAGAATAGCCTCATGTACAGAGAAAAGCTATCCTCTCCTTCCTCTCCTTTGCCCTTTCCTCTTTCTTCTTTCTCCTCCTCTATGGCCAACCTTGCTGCCTCCTCTTTTTCCTTTTGCAACAAGGCTGCCTTCTCCAGCTTCACAAGCTTATCAAGTGGGGGTAGAAACATTTCTTCATTGTCTACTCCCAGGCTGATAAGCCTGTCTTTGACCTCCACTCTCTTTTGATTATTGATACTTTCTTGAGCGGCTACTGCTGCTTTGCTGCTTGCAGCCAGCAGCTTCCTAGTATCATGTCTTCCTTTCTTCTTTAGCTTCTCCAACCTTTCCTCCTCTCGAAGCTCTTCAGCAGTGAGCTTTCTCTTCCCTTTAGGATCAAAGGAAGATTCAGTCCTTCAAGACTCAGGCTTAGAGGATTCAGGTTGGGGAGAGGGGGTTTGAACTTATGGTGCATAGGGGATGGGAGTTATAAGAAAGTCCTCACTGTTGACCTCAGAAGACAGGTCAAGAATGGCCTATATGATAAGCAGATCATCGGGCATAAAGGACAGTTCTACAATTCCTTCCGCAGCTCGGATTACTGATTCAGAAGTAGCTGCACTACTTGTCCCTCTTAAGTTGGTTGCTAGGCCATCAGTCTGTATCTCCCCTTTGAAGTTAATCTCAGGTTCAATAGAGACCTTAGGTTGACCAACTTCCTCCTTAGAGGTAGGTGGTGCATTCAGCATTTGAAGTTCTTCAGCTCCAAAGTAGGCAATGGTAACATCAGGTGAGGTTGTTCAAGTGAGGAGCTTATCAGAAATTTGGTTAAAATATTGTTATGGTCGATAAGCATCCTTGGGTCCACTTGAACTGTGATAGGAGGGGGTTGAGGAAAAATGTTTGCAGGGTGTTGTTATATGGTATAGAAAGAAGAAATGGCATCAAGGGAAGTAATGGCAAGGTTGGGTTTCACTTGAGTTGATATCTGCTCCAAAGAATGAACAGATATCTCCTCATCATGTCTTTCTTACTGTATATTCTCCTCCTTTTTGGTAGCATTATCTTGAGAATTAGATGTGCTGGAGGAAGAACTTAAAGAAACATGAATTGGTACATGCCAAATGGACTTCTCAATCTATTTCTCAGCTAGTTGAGCCTTGAGATTTTCAATCTCAAGTTGCTGAGTGGCAGACCTATCTTTTAAAGTCTTAACCTTTAATTCAAGGTTTGAGACTTTAGAAAGTAGGTCTCTGATAGTGAGTTTCAGACTACCCTCATCTTCTTTTGAAGAATCATCGGGAGATGGGATAACATACCTATTATGTTATCCTCATCACCAGTAGTGGTCTATTGGCGCCCTGGATACCCTTGCATACTGATGTCTCTTTTAGAGGCATCAATTGGCAAGATTGCCATAGATTCAGTCTCACTAATGTTACCACTGTCCTAAGAGGCTAGTGAAACACTCTCAGTGGTGGCAGCTGAATCTACATGAGTCACCTCCACTCCGGTTGGACTTACCTCAATTTGGTCTAGCTGATGTGGGCTAGATATCAGAGGTTCCCTGGGGCTCAGTTGATCTTGAGAATGGTGAGGTAGATCAACATCATGGCCCTAATAGAACATGATATCCTTATCAGGTTGGGTTAAAATGTCAAGAAAGGATAGGGAGGTTATATCTAATGACCCGGGATGTTGGTCAGCATCTAATGACTCTTCTACAATAGCAGTTGAGCCAATGATGCGGCTATCCCTTTTTGGCTGCTCAGGGAAGTATTGAGACTCACCCTGAGGGCTTAAGACTTTGGTAGTGGGCTAGTCAGGTTGAGACTAAGGAGACTCGACACTAACATTGAGGTTAATGGTGGAGGATGGTTGGACCTCTGGCTTTGTGGGAGCCCTGAATTCCACTCTAGCCTTTTTGGTTTGAACAGAGGGGCTTGACCAATCAGAGTAGATTGATCAAGGGTTCATTTGGGGCATCTTTTTTAGGTAATTTTGATTGGGTGGGAAGAAGTAGATGGCAGTATAGTGGTGGTCTGGTGTGGGTTCATCGCCTGTTGGGCTTGCAGGGATGTCAGCAGGAGCCATTGACTCAAGCATACTTAGAAGAAGATCAGTGATCCTTCCAGTGAAGTTGGTAGACACCTTCTTTAGAGTCTTGAAGATGCCAGGCCTCATGTGAGGGACTAGTAGAACATGGGCACATTGTAGTTTGTCCTAGTCCAACTCATAATTGATTATGTACTGAATGAACCAAGGATACAAATAGAATTGATCCCGGGTGTGATTACTTCTCAGGTTGTTCAGCATAAATCTTGAGTAGTTGAAGCGTAAGTCCTTTACCTACCTATGGACTAAGCAGTCCAAATCATACGGTAGTTAATCCTATCCCCCTGACTGGTTGGATAGGTTGTGCAAGACGATGTGCAGCAAGAACTTCCAATTATAGGAGAAATTAAACTTGTAGACCATAGACTTGCTCACATCTCCGCCACATCCCATCTGAGTGTAGGTATCCTCCAAATCAGACTTAGGGAAATTAGTGGGGGCGCCTTCATCATGGAGTTCCAGATGCTCCTAATAGTTGTCTCACTTATGGTGATCTTTTGTCCGCAGATCCTCGATCTTATGACCCTTTTATCATTAATCATCTCACTTCGACCATGGGCCCAAAATTCGGCCATGTGGTTTGAGTGGATGGTGGGGTTAACAGTAAGGGCAGTGAAGTATGTCGATTGTGACAGAAATTGGACAATAGGGGCAAAATCGGCAACCTTCGAAGAATCAAGGATGGCGACTTGGTTGTGTTGGGGATTCAAATCCATTGTGTAGAAGGTATTGTTTGATTGAAGGAATTGAGAGTGAGAAAATAATGGAAATTTGGGGCTTTCCAAGTGGTAAAAAAATAGAGAAAGAGAGTCAGAAGTTTCTAAACATGTCATGGATTGGACTTCATCACCCAAGGTTTCATAAAAAGGCTAAGGCTTTATAGGTTTATTGTTTCGGGTTATTCAAACAACAAGTTGGGGCTCAACATGGTGTCTAAAGAAAAATTATCAAGGTATGAAAGTTAAAAGAAAAGGTTCAAACAAATGGTTCATTCCTAATACCTCTATCACATTTATGCACATCTTGGTTCATGATCATAACACGTATCAATTACACCATTTCTAACTTAAATACACATTATGGTTTCTCTAATTTGAAAAAATATAAAGAAAATCAACATATGCTATGAATTGCTCAATTAGGCTCAAATTCTCACAAAAACGGTGGAAAAGGGTTAAAAATGTGAAGCACATATGTCATCTACCATCCGGTTCGTTATGCCTCTTAAGAATTCTACCTAAATTTGTATAAAAACTCATGTTGGGATGCTTTTATTACACTTTCATAACAACCAAACCAAGAGATCTATACATACACAAACAAGTGATAATTAGCCAATCTTTAAATTATAAAGTTCGTGTCATTGCCATTGTTAATAAAATTCATATTATATGTCTTCCTTTCTCCTTGGCCTTGTAGTTGATGTACAGTTTCACTCTTCCCCAAATTCAATTAGCACATAACTGATGTGTGACCAATGTTATTACACATGTCACACACTTCATATTCACTAGATATATACGCCACACCACTCTTTCCAACTTTGAGGCTCCCAATTTCCCGTTCCAAAACTGTAATTCTGTCCATTGGCACCTGATCATTCACCATCTTTACATTTGCACCTCTTGACATTCGACTTGATTGTGCATGTTTTTTAGATATCACACTCATCCGTTCCAATATGTTCCAATCGTCATCCTCATGATTCAATGTAAATGTACCCGCACTTGTAGAGTTCACATCTCTTGCATCTTCCGGTGATAGCCCATCATAGAAGGCCGAAATCAACTCCACCTTACCTATCCCATGATGTGGACAAGTTTGCAACATCTCCTTGAATTGATGAAAAGCTTCATGGAACTGTTCTCCCGGTTATTGTGTAAAACCTCGAATGGCCCGCCTTGCATCAGCTGTTCTTTAAGAAGTATAATATTCATCTAAGAATAGTTGATGCATTTGAACCCATGTGTGAATACTCGTGGAAGGCAAGGATAAAAAACCATTGCTTGGATTTGTCTTTGAGTGTAAATTGGAAAAGTACCAATTTAACTTCATCCAGTGAAAAACCTTGGCCACCTATGGTATTACATGATGCCTCAAATTCTGATATGTGCAAATATGGTTCTTTGGTTGCCATCCCATGGAAGTGAGGAAGAATTCTTAAGCATTGTGGTCTAACCTCAAAGCTCTCCCTTGTTGTGTTGGCAAAACTATGGGAGATTAGTTAGTAGCAATGGCAGGACGGACTTGACTATCCATGCCATGTGCAGGTACATAATGTTGAGCTCCCGGATTTGCTGGTATGCCATTAAATGGTTGACCTCCCAAATTGTGAAAATCAAGGGGTGGGGCATAACCATCGCGATCATGGTTCGGCTGATGGTTTTGATAACCTTGTTAATTTTCATATTGTTCAAAATTATGTTGTATTGGTCCTTCCATATCCTCCTGATCTTCAATCCATTCATCCACATAATAAGTGTGATGACTTCCTTTCCACTAAAAACCCTTCCTCATTGCTATGATGACTACCTTCTTTGCTATGCTGAAAACTTGGATTACGAACCCAAAAATTTGGCATTGGTTGGAAATTTACGGGAGGAGGTTGGTGTTGCACACCTTGATTTACAGGGATCGGCCCCTAAGGTTTAGGTTACACAGGTTGTGGTTGAGGTGGAGGATCATCGGGTGGAGGGAACACTGGTAGTGGGATATCCCCTAAAGGTCTGTTGGGTTGTGGCCTCCTTGGTTGTCTGGATTATTTATCCTTCTTGATTGGTTACTTTCAAGAGTTTTTAAAAGTCTACTTAGAATCTGATGAGTTGTTGCTGATGATGTATCTTCTTTCGATTTTGTTTGACCACGAATTTGAGAAGTCCTTGAAGTTGATGCTTTGTGAAACACACGATTCTCTCTTGCAGTCTTCTCGATTTCTAGATCAAATTGCAATGGTGAGGTCCTTCTTGAAAATCTTGTATGCATTAACGTAATGGTTACCTGCAACAAGAAACACAAAATTCCTCGCGTAATACTGAACAAAAAAACAAATAAAAAAGAAAAATAGAAAAATAAAATCATTTTTGGTTTTTTATAAATTTTTAAGAAAAGCAAATAAAAACAATTAAACACTAAGCACACTAATTCCCCGGCAACGGCACCATTTTGATCTGGTTGTCGAGACTCGATCAAAAGCAAGTTATTATATCGGTCTTAGCTACCTTTATTGTGTAAGGGTAAGTAAGATCGTCTCCACAGGGAATATGTGGAAAGTGTAAAAGAATACGACTCAGTTAAATTAAGACACAAACTTTAGAAATAAAGATTGAAACTTTAAATGAATTAATAAACACAATTGCAAAAACCAACAAACTTTGAAACGTATTTGATTAAATAATAAGAAACAATCACTTTCGGGTTTCAAGTTCTACCAGACCAATGGGTTATCAAGTGTACTTTAGGGTTGCATAACACGACTCAAGATCTTAGCTTTTGATTGAAGTGATAACCAAGGAACAATATTTTAAGACAAGTTCATTCACAAAGTTACCAATTCATCTATATCAAGTTATCTACTTATCTCAATGAGCTAACGATGCAAGAAAACTGAAAACTGAAAACTAATGATAAAGCAAATAACTTTTTTCTAAAAAAAAAAAATTTAACTCAATCAAAACCTTCAATTACATTTAATCACAAAGTGTTCAACATAAAAGAACCCTAAACATGACTAACCCTCTCACTTGCCAAGAACTATCCATCCGAAAGCAACCTGGAATGCTTTAGCCAGTAATGGTCTTCATTGAATCTTCAATCGTATTTTGATAATGTTTGTAGATGATTTAGGATGAATGGGAAGGATTGAGATCACCACAAATCAGCTTAGAATCGTCAAGAATTGAGCTTTGAAGTTGTTCATCGAATTAGGGTTGGATTGTGTTTAAATAACTTGAAAATCCACAAAATCCGGGTGTTTGTTGATGACCGGTATGATACGCCCAGGGTCGGTGTATCATACGCCCCCTTCAGCATCCATACGCCCAACTTTCTGTATTTTTTCCAAATACTCCCACTGATACGCCGCCCATACGCCGACCGATGTATTATACGCCCATACCCGGCGTATCATACGCCGGTATGGCCTTTAATTGTGCCTCTTTCGTAACTTTTGATATTTACGACTTTAGTCCTTGTATTTTTGTATTTTGCTTCTTTTCCTCCAAAATAAGCCTTCTTTAACTCCAATCCCTACAAATCAAAACGCAAACAAAGTAAACTTGTTTCACACTAATCATGATGTAAAATCACAAAATTAGATCAACTAAACATTGAATTATTATCACGTGATCAATCATCTGATTTCTTAGCAAATTTGGCTATCTAATCTTTGGTATTAAAGATGGTGCAAGGACATCCAAATAATCTGAGGAAACCAGCAAAAAGTCTCCTTTTATGCCACAGCTCATAAAGAGTCTTACCATGAGTCTTAACTACTAAAACTCTATTCTGCACATAGCAGGCGGTGTTAACTGCCTTTGCCCAGAAGGTGATGGGCAGTTTAGAGTCGGATAATGTAAGGCCCCGTTCCCGAGATGCTTACAGTTGGACATTCATAGCGTAAAACCATTTAATATAACATTCGCAATGGAAAAATATTCTTTTCATTAAAATTAAGCTCGTGTAAAAACATAATATCATTTCATTTACATTACAATTACATTCCTAAAAATATGGATGCCAGACTTAAATTATCCCGGTAGCTTCCATGTCCATGCCTGCACCTCCTCAGCTTCGCCAATTACCAGCCAACTATTATGCATACAAAAGTCAGTGACGCTGAGTGAGTTCTAGTTTTATAATAAAAATACTTTACTTTATGTAAAATATTTCCTTTACTTTCGTACGTAAGCATACATCATACAACATCTTGATAATAATCGTTTATTATCTTTCATCATCGTTCATCCTTTCGTTTTTGTACTTTCATTCATTAACATCTTTCATTTTCATATGGATCATGCCATATGCTAAACCCATAACATTATACACGAAGGTGGTACTGTGCCGAGATTTACAAAAACATTATGCACGAAGTTGACTACAGTACCGGGGTAAAGCGACAAGGATCTCGTATCGTTCTGGTCAATCTCAAGGATTAGACCCCTGAAGTGCATCCTCATGGGCTAGCTAAGCCGTACTTCAGTTGAGCTAACGACAACATGGTCGTGCTCCTCCATTCATTTTGCTTGCAAGACTTTCATTCGTTCGTTACGTTCCACTTTTCATCTTTGTTATCTTTCACTTTCATTACGTAGTACTTTACGTACATATACATAACATACCACGTAAAGTCATATCATAAAATATATCGTTTTCAAAATCATTTAAATGTGAATAGATAACATAGCACATAAACAACAGGTCATGCGAAAACTTCATCTCGGGCGAGAACATCCATTTCGTGCGAGAACCTACAACAGTTAAACCCTGCACATCAAATCAGCCATAGTCGCGCAAAAACTACAGGTCGCGCGAAAACTATAGGTCGCGCGAAAACTATCCTTTTGAGCTGCCTATCGCGCGAGAACTTACCGGATTCAAATTTTGTACCATACAATCTAGCTATTCACCCGAAAAGTTCTGGTCGTGATGTAGTTTCAAATTTATCTGAAGGAGGTAGTTTAGAGACATGGTGTACCGATCTCGATTATTTCCGATCGTGATGCTTGTTTTACATGCCATTTCTGGCAATCATTGCAGAAATCTTTGGGTACACGCTTGAACATGAGTACCGCCTACCACCCTCAGACCGACGGACAGAGCGAGCGCACTATTCAAACTTTAGAGGACATGTTGCGAGCTTGTGTGATAGATTTTGGGAACAATTGGGAAGTCCATCTACCTTTGGTGGAATTTTCTTATAACAATAGTTATCACACCAGCATTAAGGCAGCACCATTTGAGGCGTTGTATGGACGAAGTGTAGATCATCAGTTTGCTGGGCGGAAGTTGGTGATAGTCAGCTAACTGGCCCCGAATTGGTGCATGAGACTACCAAGAAGATCGTGCAGATACAGAACCGTATGGATACAGCACGAGACCAACCAAAGAGCTACGCAAACAAGCGACAGAAACCCTTGGAGTTTCAGGTTGGAGATAAAGTTTTACTGAAAGTCTCACCATGGAAAGGTGTGATTCGATTTGGCAAAAGGGGCAAGCTTAATCCGAGATACGTTGGGCCATTTGAGATTCAAGAAAGAGTAGGTCCAGTAGCATATCAATTAGACCTGCCTAATTCATTGAGTGGAGTTCACAATGTATTTTATGTCTCTAATCTAAAAAAGTGTTTATCTGACGAGATAAAATGACGATGTAACACAATTTAGGATCAGATGAAGCTTAAGTATCCTCATCTATTCAAAACGACAATGACAGTCGGCGAAGGTATTGATTAAATTTCGGGACAAAATTTCTTTCAACATGGGGATGATGTGACAACTCATTCGATTTCGTTGTGCCAATGCAGTAAACCAGTGATGTAACACAACCATGTAACGTAATTTTTGGGATGAAAATTCTTTCAACATAGGGATAATGTGACATCAGGTAATTTTCCGTTACCAAACTCCGTCAGTTCCTTTAGGTCTTGCATACACGTGTCGTGAGCACACACTAGTTGTTATTGAACGTTGGTGGCCTAATAATAATTAACAATGATTAACAGATAATAATTTAATTAATAATGTGATTATTAATTCATGGTTATGTGATTCATGAATTTTAAATATTATCTGTGAATTTTACTTTGTAAAGTGACGACGTGTGATATTTGATTCGTGTGTTTTGTTGCTAGCTAAAAATATATGATTATTATTGTTGAATAATTATATATGAGTTTTGTAGTTAGAAGTATGGCCAAAGTGTTTAAAGATTAGTTATAAAATATAATCAAGGAGGGTTATTGTGTAATTACCATTAAACTTAAAATTAACAAAATTAAAACCCTAATCCCCTCCCCACCCCCTTGCACAACCAAGAACCCCAACACACACACATTGCGATTTTGTGAAGAACACCAAGTAACCATCGACTTTGATTGAGATTCAAGTGTTACAAGTTGTTTGCAAGTGCTAATCATCATCTAAACACACCTAAAGGTAAGTATTTATCAAGTTTTTATGGTTTTTAATACTTGATGAACCCTAGTTCAAAATTGATGAGGAAAAGTCAAAATTGATGATTGTTTTATGATGATATGTTGTTAGTTACGTTGTATGAATGTTGGCTTATGATGATTATGCAAGAATCCATGGTTTGATCATATAGTTCATACATTGCCTAAAGTAGAAACTTTTCTTCATAGGAATTCATGTTTTGATGATTAGTGTATGTTAGATGAGTTGTTATGATTGGTATGAACTAGATTAGGGATGTTATTGTTGAATTTGGGATTGAAATTGATGAATACATAGATTTTGAATGTCACTTTCCCAAAGGGGGAAACTTTATTTATATTAAACATGTGATTTTGGTGATTTGATCATGATTAGGATGTTGGGAGCATACTAGGGTGATCATGGATGATGTCTAATGTGTAACTATGATAATTGGGTCATATGGTTAGTTAATGAATCTATGGAAAAATATAGGTGTTCTTGAAAAATTTGCAAGTATGGTAGAATGTACAAGCTTATGAGTTGTGATGCACTATAGTAATTGAACATTATTAAGTTGGCTACTGACTTTTAAGAATTTCATTTGAGTATGTGAATGATCGTCATACAGGCGTGCGAATCTGAGGCCCCTACTTAGTAGGATTGGCAGGGCTTAGGATGTGAATTCATAAGTGGCTTCACATGGCATGTAGTGCGTGATTAGACTCCATGTATGATTTATTACTTGTAATTGTAATTGTACTAAGCATGATTGATTTCGTTGGGATTCATATGTGTTGTATGATAAGCTATGTTAGTATGATGATCGTGATAGAATTTATGATTATGGTGTACGTGAATAACTTGCATGATGACCATGTGTATGAGATGTTATACTTGATCAAACAAGATTTCAATTAACATGTCACTAACGGGTCAAACGGGTCAACTAGGTCAAATGAGTCTTTTTTTCCAAAACCTTGGGTCAACGTGTTTTATTGAGCACTTAGGGTTATTAAGCTTTTTATGTACATGTACTTATGTACTTGCGTGTTCTAAGTAACCTTTGAAGGGTTGTCTTTCCACTCATCGTTAGATTTTGTTATCGTTTGTTTGCGCACCAGGTGAGTTCAATGCTCCACTTTTATTTACTCTCTTTTTTGGGGGAGAAAGCATACTCTATTTTAAAACGCTTTACTATTATAACATGTGTTTAGTAAGACATAGTATGATATACCAATGAAAGCCCTTACATTTTCGGATTGTTAATTAAGGAAATCTAGCGGGAAATCTGGGTAGTACTACTGGGTCTGACAAGCCCCACCCATACGAATGGAGGTCAAGCGGGTGCAATATTGTCCTAAACGACTAACAGCGTCACGATTTGGTATGTCATGGCGGGAGGCAAACAGACAAACATAGTCAGCTTCGATCACAAAATCACTATTATTTATTACTAATGAAATTAGACTAGCTATCTATTTCAATGCACTTGTTTATATTTTACTAACGTTACTGTTTATGATGATTACAAACTCGTGAAATCACCAACCGTCATGTTGACACTTTAGTATGAATTTCTCAGGTCGTTACTAGCAGCTGTTGTAGGAGCATGCACGAGTCATGCATACTTTGAACAAACATTCATCTGTTTTTGTCTTATTGCATTCTTTCATACTTTGGTTTGGCCGCGTGTTTTGCGTAGTTTACATTTGGTACTCTATGTTTGTAATATTTACAAAACGCTTCCGCAAATGTTTAAAGTTTCAAACTCTGATTTGTTTTAAAAGTTTTATATAGTGTCGTTCTGAGTAACTAATGACTGGGATCCTGGTTTGTTCACTCGCCTTGCGATAAACCCCGCACATGGATTTTGAGGGTGTGACAACCGGTTATCGTCGTGTCGAGGCGTTAGCTTCTCCGCCACGGCCGATGTCTCCGGCGTCATTTTTTTATGGTTCTTATGGGGACACCCAAATAACCAAGGATTTAATAGACCAAACCCTAGACCAAATCTTAGCCTGTGAATTTCGACCATTTGCAATGAGACGAGAAACTAATGAACCCAATTTACCCAAAAAGAAAATCCAATATTTACACTAATCTTTTTTTTTAAATGCAAGATAGGGGTAGAGTTTTATATTATAATCACTTAAAGTGTTAGATTGATTAAGCTCTTCTTATGGTTAAGAGTTTGAGTCCTGTCAATGACGGGTTGATATAAATTAGTTGTGATGTAGAATAAAGTGTTGGTTAAGCCGGTATTTGTTTGTCATCTAATTATATAATTATATATAGGCTATCTTTTCTTGCATGGGCCAAAAACGTTTATGTTTTTTTTACTATCAATGTAAGGGACGTTTCCGTATCTTTGTAGGCATATTAGTATTTATTTATTTTACACAGAGCCACTTTCACGTTGCATTGTGCGTGAGATTAAAGCGTATGGTTTCCAATGAGCCGATAGTGAACAAAATAACACAGGGTTGTGTATGAGAAAAATAACCAGACTCCCGCCGCGAAACGTGGAAAAGAACAAAAATAGTTCAAATAAAAAATTTCTTCAACACAAACATTAAGGACAATATTTAAATAAAATTTAATGTTTTTCGTATGGTCGCCACCGCGCCACAAACATTAGAAGCAACATTAAATGTGTTGCGAGTGATATTAATTTAGAATAAAGTTTAGTTAATCTTTTTATTAATTTTCATAAACGTTAACACTATACTCTTTGTATTATTTTCAAATACATTTAACATTATAATAATAACAAGGCTCATGCAAGTTGTGTTTGTAATTTTTTCAAATGATGCGAATTTTACATTAAAAAACCACATGCAAATGAAATTTTGTAAAACGTTGAAAGGGAAGCATCTCGAGGTCAAACTTCGATGATAAATGAAGGCAATTTATGAGCTTACAATGTTAATGTGGTTCGAGAACAAATAACACATTATGTGATCCAAGAACGCTTAGCATTCAAGCACTTCGTTAGAGAACGTTTGACTCGACTAATTCAACGAACTTTCCAACCACGTTACACACATGTAAGTCATGCTACACTTAGAAGGGATTTTTTAAGAATATGGAAAAAAGCTAAAAATGAATTAATCACCTATTTTGAAAAGTTGCAGACCGGTGTTAACTTAACTAGTGATATTTGGTCGACCCTACACTGTTCACCGGACTCACACATTTGTGTCACTGCCCATCGGGTAGTACCCGATTCGTGAAAAAAATGAACATACGATTGCGCTGAAATTTTTGATTTTTCTCACACCGGCGAAAATATATTTTTCTTATTGACAAAGTTATTAAAAACATATAAATTGAAAAACAAAACTATCAATATCTTTTGATAATGCTTAAAATTATAAGCTGCAATAGACCACCTAAAATTAAAATATAAAGCAATTTGTGATGGTATTTGTTTTCATAGTCGATGTATTGCACACATCAAAACTTGGTCGTTCAAGACGGTTTAAAATGCACACATTATAAACTTGGCCTTTAAAGATGATTTTAGAATGATTAACCAAACAAAAGATGATTTTAAGAATATTATGTGATATTTTTAGCAATAACCAAATATGTTTGAAGTATCTTAAGTTTTGTAAAGACGTAAATTTCAAATTTTAGGTCTGAATTGAAACGTAACTATAAGATGGAGTTTGACTTGTAACATGTTTGAAAAGGCTATTGAGCAAAACGAAAATTTAATAGTCTTTCATAATACTCCGGTGAGTCGTGGGAAGGCTTCTTTTTATCATCCATCTAGTTGAACTATTATTGAAGAAATAAGCGAATTGCTTCATGTTTTTAAAACCGCAACTACTTGTCTATCCGGATTTATTATCCAACGAGTCTATTAGTACTTCAACAAATATATTTAATAACTTCAAAATCAAGAGAGATGTCTTTTAGATGTAGACCTTATTCGGTTATGATACCATCAATGAAAGAACAACTTAAAAAATATTTTTAAAAAATATCTCCGGTTATTACTTGTGCTGCCGCCTTAAACCCTTGCTTAAATATATCGAGGGTTGAAACTTTACTTGAAAAAATTAGTCTTGATTTGGGTTAACCAATGAAAAAGACCTATTTATTGTCAAATATTAAAAGCTAATTTTAACAAATAATTATCAAAGATGTTTGATGTTTTATTTATATGATATACGTTTCACTATTATCTTAAATGTTTGGAGTTGGGTCTTATTAGAAGCGGTCTCTCTAGCCTTCAGGATAGAAGAAAGGTTTGCCCTCATCCTACCCGTCTTAGACCCTACAAGTAGTCAGACTATTTATTTGTTTGTTTATTTAAAAAAATTGGTGAAATATCAAGCATTCATGAGTCAAAGAGAAATACGGCACATGCTGAAAGTTCAAGTGATCAAATGTTTGCTTTGTATAATACTTTAAGCAATGAATGTAATAAACGTCAACGGGTAACACTCTGAGTGTCTTACTCGAGAGATGTGGTAGGACAAGCTTTTAATCGATTATGACCCCGTAATATTTTAACATTTTTGACTTGCTGGCATGGTGGAAAGGTAAGAAATATTAATTTTTATCTCATCCTCCATGGACTGAGATTTACTAACCATTCAATCTTCCACGATAGCTTCGAAATTAATTTTTCCTGCTAGTGGTAGGATCATATCAATACGGAGAACTCGACTCGCATCCACAAGTGGTTAAATGTCCATTTGCTTACAGAATTATTTGGATGTTGAAATAGAAATAAGATGCTCACTTGAAAGAGAATTGAAATATGAAGTCGAGTTATACGAGGACGGGCTAGATGATGGATTAACACTTGAAATGACCGATGATGAAGCGGCATACGATGATTACAATAGAAATATCTCAGGTTCGAAGGGTGAATAATAAAAACATCAAAATCCTTACTAATGGACGACTCACGACTCGACATAAAAAACCTTAAAAATAAAAACAAATAGAATATTTAGTTATTTGCAATGTTTATATGTTTTAATTTTATGTATTTCATTTCGATGTTTAACTTTAAGTATTGAATAGAAATATCTAAGCTTTTGTTAATTTCCTGATTTCATACTTACTGTAATTGTTACCAAATCAAAGAGCAATACTATTGAAGTTATTTACATCTTGTGTTTGAGTTCTTCTTTTAATCTTTCAATCTTATCCGTAATGTCTACATTCCGTATATTTATTGCGAGATCGATCTTTGTTACATGTTGATCCTTACAATTGGTATCAGAGCTTGAATGCTCTTGATCGATTGATTGAAGATTAAGTGAGTGATTTGTAGTGTTCTTGAACCATGATTTGATTGATATTTGAAGATATACTTGATTTCTATAAAGTTTGATCATATTTGAAGATGATGAAATTGATTATCTCGGCATTTGAAGAATTGAAGATGTTTTTTTACCTTAATTAAGCTTTATTGAATCAATTAGAGACAATTAGGATCTTAATTGAACCTAAATCACTAATTGAACACTTAATTAATCACATTTTAACCAATTTGGTGATAAAGTGAAGATGAAAACCTTCAAAATTGCACAAACTAATCAGGCGAAAAGTTGGTGAATCTGTACGAAAAGTTGGATTCCGCGCGAGAAGTTGTAGTTTTCGCAAAAGTTTGTTACTAGACAATTTCTCTCGCGCGAGAAGTTTTGGTTTTTGCGAAACTCAGTTACGGAACTTTCCGCGTGAAAAGTTTGTGAGATTCACGCGAGAACTTGGTCATTCGCGTGAAAACTTCAAGTTTGAAGAATTTCTGGAAATTGATTTTTAATTGAGAAAGATGGCAAATCTGAAGCACATATCTGCTACTCTTAATCTCAACAATGAGATCGGAACTAGCACAAAGCCTCCCCAACTTCTCAGTGAGGAAGACTATCTGGATTGGGTCTATCGCTTTGAGAATCATGTCATTTACACGGAACCCAGGATGATGAGATCTATCAAACAAGGTCCATGCATCCTAATTTATACTAATGACAAGGGAGACCTAGTGCCAAAACCTGAGCATTTTGGGATGAGGAAGACATGAAAAAGATGGAGCTTGATGACAAAGCGTATGCTGCCATCATAATGGCACTTACCACTGAGATAGCCCAAGAATTCAAAGACTTCAGGAAGGCTAAAGATTTATGGGATGCTATGAAAGAGCACATAATGGGAAACAAAGACATGCGGGAAAGTCGGAAAGACATGCTTAACTAAGAGTTCAATATGTTCAATCATATTCTTGGTGAAACTTTGGAAGCCCAAATGTCTACGTTCGTAAAACTGATAACCAAGATGAAGAGTGCAGGAATCACACTGGAGAACTCACTACTATATAGCTGGAACAACAACTGCACTACTATCAAGAGAACCAAAGATTTGTTTACCCTATCTCTGAGTGATCTGATCTCGACCATTAAATCCTATGACATGGATGATAAACAGAGAGCTTCTAATTACATAAACACAATAGGAGCTGAAGCATCAGCATTGTATGCCAAAATGGCTAGTAATCCGAATTACTATGTCAGCTACTCTCATTTATGCCAACAACAATAACAATCAGCATCAATGCATCAAACTATCAAGGATCAATCATTGCCTCAAGTTCAATCATATATCCCATCCTATTCTCAAAGTCAATCATCTCAACCTGCACAACAAGCATTTGTTTCTAACACCCAACCCAACAAACAGACTATCCAGATTGCAAAAGAGCACCTTGCTCTATTTACCTCATTCATGAACAGCTATGAAGCATTCTCTATTGGAAGACTCAATACACCCAACATCATGGTTGATGACTTGCAACAAGTCAACCCAGATGATGTACAAGAGAATGATATCAAGTATCAGATGGCCATGGTGGTGTATCGTGCTAAGAACTTTGCAAGAATAACCGAGAGAAAAATTTTTGGTCTAAACAACTCTAGCAAAACTGGGTTTGACAAATCAAACTTGAGATGTTACAACTGTGACAAACCTGGTCACTTTGCTAGAGAATGCACTGAGGGAAGGTCTGTTCAAGCTGATAATGGAAAGAAGATGGTCATGGTGGAGGTTAAAACTAAAGGAGATAAGGCTGGTTCCTCTAATAACAAAGAACTGGTATCTCAAACTAAAGGTGAGTATGACTGGTCTAACCAGATGGAGATATTAGATATGAAGCTTTCTATTGCTTTGTTAGCAGAAATTCAGAGTGTTGAAGATCATGTTGAGGAGAATGTGTTAGCTGAGTTTGTGATTGATGATTTGTTAGATGGAGTGTTTGAGAAGGTAGAAGTGAAGAAGGTTGAAAGTGTGAAAGTTAATGCTGAAGATGAAAAGGAAATAGCTATTGAGATTACTCCAGTTATTTAAACACTATCAAGGAGAAGTAGATGAAATGAAAGAAAAGACTGTTAAGAATACTCCAGTCAAGAATGAAGACAAGGATAATGCTGTTGAGTTTACTCCAGCATCTGCATATGATGACAAGGAAAATACTGTTGAGATCACTCCAGCAATCAAAGCAAAAGAGAGGATTATTTTAAAGGCATTCATGGTAAAAGTTGTACCTGAAGAGACAAAGAAGCAAGAGGAAATTGAAGAGGTACATTCTAATCTTTTTTCTGATAATTGCATAGAAAAGGTAAACAGGTATAGAGTTCACAACGAACGCTTGATCTTGGAAGTTGAAAATCTTCCATATCAAGCTCGTAAATATAAATCTGATGAGAAAATTTTTAAAGAAAAGATAGATGGTTTAAAAAAAATAAATTTACCAATCAAAACTAAATTTTTATGATAAAGAGTGTAATATAAAAGATTTGACAACACGTAATGATGAACTATCTTTAGAAATTAACAAACTCAATAGTGAACTCTTGTCTGCTAAATTGGTTGTTGAAAATTTTGAGCTTTATCAAATATGGTTGAAGGTATAATCAAGTCTCGGATGACACAAAAAATTAATGGTGGTAAAAGTTGAATTGGTTATGCTAACATTGCACCACCTATTAATCATGATTATACATCATTGCCTTCATCAATTACAACTCCTGATGAAGAGACCTATGGATTAGGTTTTCAACTAAACACAGACTTCACACCTTCAATCAATGTTTCACTGACTATTGACCCTGTCACAAAAACTGAAATTAATATTAATTATGACAATTTTTTTACAGAAAGTGTAAAGAAAGAAGTGTTGGTTGAAGAGTGAAAGGGCGATGATGAACTAGATTTTAAGGAAAATAAGATTTGAAATGAAAAATAATCTTGTAATTCATCATCAGTTATAAATGAAAAATCAGCAGTATTTATTGATTCAAATGTCAGTTAAAAAATGTCAAATAAAGAAAAAAAAAGAAATAAAAAATGAACTTTAAGAACAAAGAAAGTAAACATGTCACAACATCCATATCTGACTTGAAAACTGATTTCAAGAACAGATTTGTTTCTGTAGGCAACATAGATAGGGAGGATCATGTTTTTAATGAAACCAATGCTAGTTTCTTTAAAAATAAATCTACTATTATAGCTAACTTTGTGAAACAAGATGTTTGTAGAACAGGTTTGAGAGACACTGGTCCTACTCCAGTACAGACGATTCATAAGGATAAAGCTACAATTCATGCTATATTAGCATCAGTAATGAATCTAAAAGCTAGGAAAATTACCTCATTTCCTTCTGAATCATCTCAAACAATTTATAACGAGAAAAGAAGAGAGACTGTTAAGAGAATCAAAAGGCCAAGGATATACTAAGGCCAGATTCTGTGATAACTATGAAAGTTATCCAAAACAGTTTGTGCAAACATACAAGCGTCAATACATATCATAAATATGTGTTATTTGTGTGTGAAAGCCAATCACAAGGCTAGAAATTATAATTCATTATCAACATCAATTGACCGCAAACAGAGATTTCATAATTCAATTTCAAACAATAGAACGTTTCTTGTAAATGCAAATTTAAAAAGAACTTAATAAGTCAAATTCTTTTGCTAAAAACAATACTGATTTAAACAAAGAAAAGTCAAAAGTAAATCAGTACAAGTGATGATAACAATTTCACCACATTACCGATCAAACAAATTCAAAGATGGAAAGTTAAGACAAATCACCTAGCCTATTGTTGTTGATAAATGTATTTTTCGATGACAAAGAGATATGATATTGCAATGTTCATATTTAGATGAGAACAAAGAGCTCAAGTCAACCATGGCTTGGGTACCTAAAAATGAATAAATTTATTCAATTGTGCAGGAACAACCAGACAAGCTATCAACAACAGTGTTTGGCATGTAGATAGTGGTTGTTTAAGGCACATGACTGGTAATATATCTTTGTTAAACAACATATAACCTTACAAAGGAGGATATGTTATCTTTGCAGGAGACAAAGGTGGTAAAATTACAAAGAAAGGTACAGTGACAAATGGTGTGTTAAGTTTTGAAGATGTCAATTTTGTAGATGAACTAAAACATAATATGCTTAGTGTCTCACAAATTTGTGACAAAAAGTATTCAACATATTTCACTGATAAAAAATGTCTTATTCTAAAACCTGGCTTTGTAATTCCCGATGAATGGATTTTATTAAGAATTCCGAGAGACAACAACACATATTTACTAGACATGAAGGTTCATATTCTTTTAACTGCATCGTGTTTGTTATCTAAGGCCTCGGAAAGCGATACATTGTATGGCATCGTCGTCTTGGACATGTAAATGTTAAAACTATGAACAACTGGTTAGAGGAATCATGTTGTTGGCCTACCTTTGAAAGAATTTCAACTAACAGAACATTGTCTGTCATGTTCAAAAGGCAATAACACAAACTTCTCATAAACCCATTGCTCATACCAAAATTGACTTTATTCTTCATTGGTACACATGGATTTATTTGGTCCGTTAGTGTTTTGAGTTTTGGACATCATGCATATTGTTTAGTCATTACTGATGATTTTTCTAGATTTACATGGTTTTCTTCTTAGCAACCAAAGATGAGACACCTTATTTGCTGAAAAATTCATGACACCCATGGAGAATCAGACGGACAAAACAATCAAATGCATACGTATTGATAATGGACCGAATTCTGTAATCGTATCTTAAACGAGTTCTGTGATTCAAAGGGATAGGAAGCCAATTCAGTTCTGCAGGAATTCCTACAATAAAATGGCGTTGCAGAAAGACGAAACAAAACTTTATTGAGGTAGCCAGAACTATGTTATCAGCAGCCATTACCATCATTCTTTGAGCTGAAGCTGTTAACTGCATGTTTGTTCTGACGTGTGTTAATCAACAAACAACAAAATGACTCCTTATAATCTTTTTAAACATAAACCCAAGTCAATATTTCAAAACGTTTGGATGTTGTTGTACTTTTTAAACACATCTGATTCTAAATCTAAATTTGATAAAAAAGCGATGAATGTTATTTTTGAACATTCAGCCATAAAGTAGCATATCGGTTTATAATAAAAGATTGAGTCATTTGATATGGTTGGCATGAATCTAACAAACAGATGCAGTTCTGCATCATGGGTTTATGATTACGCTTCTTTATTTGAAACATTTAATCGACCATCTATTGTTTCAACTGTTAATCTACCTTTGTCATCCTTAATTTTGGATATTTATGCTGATGATATTGGATCTATTCCTTCTCAAGTAACTGGAATATCTTCAAACATACCTTCTTCTTCAAGTGTTGCAGCTATTCCAACTTCTGTTTCTGAAATGGATTTACCTCATGATGATCCAGTTGTTGAACAAGCTCCATAAGTTTCTGATCAGAGTTCTTCTTCTACTCAAAATGATCCAATTGATATTATTCAAGTACCATTTGAAGATCTCTCTATTATCAATGATAATCATGATGAAGATATTGTTTATCAACCTAAAGAAAGGAGCACTGCTGAAGAACCAATTGGTCACATGTCTAACTTAGACGAAGTTATCTCTAAAGATGCTACTCCACAGTTGAGAATTCATAGAGACCATCCCACTGAAGAAATTATTGGTCTATTATCACAAGGTGTCCGAACTTGAAGTCAATCAGGAACGATAAATACATGTTTGTATTCATGTTTTCTATCACAAATTGTGCCGAAGAATGTTGAAATGGCATTAAAAGAAAACAGTTGGGTAGAGGCCATGCAAGACGAATTGATGTAATTCAAGAAGCTGAATGTCTGGCATCTGTGTGAATTACCAAAGGGTAAGTTGCCAATTGGTACTAAATGGATTTTTAAGAACAAGACGGATGAAAAAGATGTCATTGTTCGCAACAAGGCCAAACTTGTTGTTCAAGGATTCTATCAAATTAAATGGCTTGATTATGAAGAAGTATACCTCCTGTTGCAAGACTAGAAGCTATACAATCTTTCTGGCATATGCTTCATACAAGAATTTCACAGCATATCAAATGGATGTCAAAACTGCCTCTGTCTTGTGACAGTGAAAGAAGAAACCTATGTTTGCAACCACCAGTTTTGGAAGATCCAAATCATCCTGACTTATGTTTATAATTTAGACAAAGCACTTTATGGTTTACACCAAGCACCTCGAGCTTGGAAGACTGGTGATGATCTTATTCTCGTTCAAGTTTATGTCGATATATTTTTTTGGATCTACCAATGATTATTGTGCAAGGAATTGAAGCAGTAATGAAGAGAAAATTTGAGATGATTTTTTTGGGAGAATAACGTTTTTCTTGGGCATTCAAGTTAAACAAATATAAGGGAATACTGATACATCAATAAAAGTATATTCACAGTATCCTAGACAAATACAAATTCCAATATCCAAGACAGCTCCTACTTCTATGCCTTCTCGTCCTATTTGACTCCTATCTCACAGGAGAAGATGTTTGATCAGCATTGTATCGTCATTGATGGCTCTCTGATGTATCTCATTGCAAGCAGACCGACATCATGTTTCCTATTGTCATGTGCCCGTTATCAAAGTAACCAAAGGAATCTCACATCAAGCTGTCAAGAGTATTGTTTAAGTATCTCAAGGATCCACCAACACCACCTTTGATCCTATGATTTTAATTTATTTGCTTATACTGACAGTGATTATATAGGATGTAACTTGGATAGGAAATCTAGTACTGGCAGTTGTTAATTTCTTGGAAATAGGTTGATTTCATAGCAATGCAAGAAACAGCAGACGGTATCCACATCCACTGCAGAGGCTGAATATGAGGCTGCATCAAGTTGTTGTTCACAAATCGTTTCGATTCAACAACAACTCCTTGATTATAGCCTTTTATTTCATACATTAGAAGCATGTAATTTACGCATTTTTCACTTTCAAGCTTGGGTAATTAATTATTAAGTTTGATGATAAATTGTTAAGCAAAAACCTAAATAAATAAAATTTTCTTTTCTTCTTACCAATATTATAATTCAAATTTTATTGTAAAAGTAAAAAGTGATTGTGATAGGTTTATAACCGTGGCGTTTGTGAAACCCACCAAAAGCTTTTAACCAACCCATCTACCATGATGATTAGTTATTCTTCTCAGATTTGATTATTAATATGAAGAAAAACGATAATAAAAAAAATAATACCTTTACTGTACACACCAACAGGTTAAATTAATAATATATATAATTGATTTTAGAAAAACATTATAATAACAATTATGAAAGTTAATAGGAAATTTCGACACACCTACTATGTCACATCGTATACGTCTTAAAATTGCCACAAACAGTTTCCCATGAGGATTTATTACGTTGAAAATTCGTTTTAATACGCATATTTCCAACGAAAAAGTAACAATTCTTTTTCTTGTAGTGATGTTCAAATTTGAATTTATAACGTGTCTTGTTCATGTCAACCTGCATAAACTCGTGTTGTGTTTATATTAATGTTAGTGTTTCTGGCACGAATCTTGTGTTCAAATTAATTATAAAATTCTATTAAGATTTCGGGTATATGTCTACAAATCCACGAACATTATCCGTTAACACGCTTTGTGGATGGATTATATGTTCCTTTTAGTCTATATCCAATCATTTCCTTTTTAAGTTTTAACCCGGTCAATAAAGAAGGCTTTGTTTTAATATTCAACTCCTTAAACATCTAAAATTTAAAAAAATTAAAGTGATTAAATGTAAATTTCACATAACTAAAAAGCTTAAATATAAAATTTAACAAAAAAAGACAAAATGAGTCTATAGTGGTGTTTGGGATTGCTTATAAAAACAACTTATTGACTTATTACCTTTTTCAATAAGTTAATAAGTTAGTATGAACTAACTTATCAACTTATTTCCCTCATAACCATCATATTGTCAAACACTATAAAATGACTTTTTAACTTTTTAAAAGTTAAAAAGTTAAAAGTTGGTAAAAAAAGCATTCCCAAACACCCACTATATCAATTTGGAAAAGAAAAAACAAAGAGAGAAAAAATGTTGTGATTAGTTTCAAAAAATCCTTAAAGGTTTAAATGTAAAATTATAAAAAAAAACAAAGTAATGTTTTTACTAGCTTGTAGCATAAAAATTATTACGGGAACATTGAGAAAACCTAAATCTTCACTACTCATATTTTTTCTATTTGTTAAATATAGTGATGCGGAGGGTGTTATCAAGTCTTTTTTTTGGCATGCTTTAAACATTGATTATTTGGGTATTATTATTATTATTATTATTATTATTATTATTATTATTATTATTATTATTATTATTATTATTATTATAACTATGTACATATTTAAAAATTATATACTTGAGTGTTTGAATAAAATAATATTTAAATCAAATAGTATTAAGTCATAAAAATATAAATAATAAATGTATATATTTTAGTATTAGTTTAAAATATTATAAATAAGATAATAATTAAAATAAATATATTTAAATATGTACTAATTGGGAGAAATTTATTAAATATGAAAAAATTAGAAACTATTGTATATAACACTTGTAGCTTATGTTTAAAAGTTATTTTAGTTGTCTTAAATTTTAAGTAAATTACAAGTATGCACTTATGAAATGCTTTATATAATAGTATAGAAATATAATTATAATTGCCTTTAAAAACATTATAATAACAATTATGAAAGTAAATAGGAAATTTCGACACACCTACTATGTCACATCGTATACGTCTTAAAATTGCCACAATCAGTTTCCCATATTACGTTGTAAATTCGTTTTAATACGCATATTTCCAACGAAAAAGTAACAATTCTTTTTCATGTAGTGATGTTCAAAATTGAATTTATAACGAGTCTTGTTCATGTCAATTTGCATGAACTCGTGTTGTGTTTATATTAACGTTTGTGTTTTTGGCACGGATCTTGTGTTCAAATTATTTATAAAATTCTATTAAGATTTCGGGTACATGTCTACAGATCCACGAACACTATCCGTTAACACGCCTTGTGGATAGATTATATGTTCCGTTTAGTCTATACTCGATCATACCTTCCTTTTAAGTTTTAACCTAGTCAAAAAAGAAGGCTGTTTTAATATTCAACTCCTTGAATATCCCTCCAACTCCTTTCTCTTTCACGAATAATACACCCCAGGCTTACAAGATCTTTTTTATTTGTATTCATATTTCATTCTTACCTTTTTTTATCTAATCATCTAACTCCTTAAATATCCGCATCTCCTTTCTCCTCCACAAAAATATGCAAGAGGTTTACAACTTCCTTTTGATTTGTATTATATTTCTTCTAACTTGGTCAATATAAAATCATTTGTATACAATTAGATGATCATCTCAATTCCTTACATATCCTGCATCTCCTTTTCCATCCACACTGGAAACTATGTTCATCCTTCTTGCAAAACTACTGTTATGCTTGTTATCTTTTACTTTCATTGTTTAATCAATACCACCACTTTAGCTCAACCCAATTTCATTTCCTACTACTGCGAAAACACGGCTAACTACACTGTAAACAGCACATACCAAAGAAATCTCAACATCACCCTCTCCGCCCTCCCCACCACCAACATGGGCCTTGGTTTCTACAAGCTCTCCATCGGGCAAGGCAACGATACGGTCAACTCAGTCGCCCTTTGTCGAGGTGACGTCAAGCCTGATGCGTGCTTGAGTTGTCTTTATGACGCTGCTGTTTATTTGCAAGGACTTTGCCCTACCCAAAAGGCAGCAAGATTATACGCCGACTACTGTTTGTTGAAATACTCCAACGAGATATATTAGGGAGCACACTAATAGACTTTTTGTGTATCTTGCTAACCTTGAAAACTCAACAGATATTGATGGGTTTAATCGTGCTTTGGCGCCACTCATGAGGGACCTGAGAATTGAAGCGGCCGCTGGTGATGACCAACTGAAGTTCGCCAGCGGGAACACGACCGGCCCTGCTTTGTCAACGATCTATGGGCTTGTGCAATGTACTCCGGACCTATCGAAGGAACAGTGTAATAATTGCTTAGGGGATATTATCAATCGAATTGCACAATGGTTTAATGGGAGAGTTGGAGGAAGAATTCTTCTGCCATGTGTAATTTTAGATACGAGACATATCGGTTTTTTAACGGGAGCACTCTTCAGGCCATCCCACCTCCAATTTTACCGCCATCTCCCTCGATCCCACAACCAGCCACACCACCACCAGGTATGAGTTATATTTTCATTATATTTTCTTTATTATTAACTAGTATTAAGAACCCATGTAGCAGTGTGGGCGTGAAATCATAATAAATGCAAATAACTAACGTCGAAATATGGTTGCGAACCCCCGCTTTATATGTACAAAAAACAAAACCTGCGCAACTTTATATAATAAGAAAACAAATACGCAACTTTGTATTAAAAAAACAAAACAATCACAAACATGTGCATTATGGCAGGGTTGTTCTAGATAATTGAAGCTTATAAATGTTTAAGCTTACAAAAATAAGCACGTGCAAATTCGGATTTTATAAAATTTATATGTCTAAAGTTTGAGGGGAAAAAAAGAAGAAAATCACTGTTAGAAAAACCCGAAACCTAGAATATGTTTTGACGACTTTTACATTTGTACATCGATGACTTATAATACGTTATGACGTACAATTTATATTAAAATGAAATATGCACAAAATGTAGAAAAAAATTACATCCCAAAGATGTATTTAGAAATTTTAAAATATTAAATTTTAAAATCTATAAGGGAAAACAAAATTAAACAAAAAACTATGAGTACGTCAACAAAAACATATACATAAGAATATAGTATAAAGTATTAATATAGCTAAACTTAAGGGGTTAAATATAAATTTCCGTAGTTATTTATGTAAATTAAGAATGCTAATTCAAACATGAATTAAAAACTTGTACCATACACAAACATTTTTGGTTTTTTCTTTTACCAAATATTATACAACTTATATAACCTAAAATATTAAATACTTTGATTATGCCTTATAACTTCTTGACGTACCCACTTATGTCCTAGTCTTAGTTAAATCAATCAAAACTTTAAAAAGGTTGTTCTCCGTGGAGATAGTTTGCTTGTAAATAGTGTGTTTTCCAACAAAATGGTTACACGTTTAAATGTTGCAAGGTGTAGGTTTGGTGGTTGTTTTTTTAATAATGGGAGTTGTTTATAAAAACATTAAAAAACATTTTAGGTCAAAAATAATGTTGAGTCGTCATGCTACCCATCTTCTAGTTGCATTTTTTTTTTTGAATTACTAACTGGATCACTGAAGGGCCATTGACCCATCTTATTATTTCCATTACTCAAGTACGCAATCTTAGTCCTGAACCTGAGACCACCATCACGAGAAAACTCACCATTGATGAGAAAACCCTTGGCTCAACCTGGAATATCCTCACTTTTTTTTTATATCAAAGGTGAGCATTGAATCCAATAACTTCAACTAATTTTATTAAAATTTTGGAACATCTCATTTTAATCATTTGGATTAAATATCATTGATTCTTCTTGTTATAACTATATGCAACAACTAAAATTGTTATAATCTGACCGAGATGTCGGACCAATTGGCAAGATACGGGATCATACTTTATACGTTTCATTTGACCGTTGAGTGGTTCTGTGACCTGGCCAACCATAGTTGAAACAGTTTTGAGTAAAACTACTTTTTTCAAGTATTTTTGTCTAATAAAAAATACTTTTTGGATTGTCATATTATTTTAGTCAACTTCTATAAATTTTTGTATCCTAGATTTCTGACGCAAGATATAAATGAATATGAAAATTAAAAATAAAAAATAAAAACTTTTAAAAATATATAAAACATTTATAATCATAACGAACTGTACGCTTTTTGTAATTGTTAATAAACCTTTCGACAGTAAGTTTGTTTACGTTCGTTAATTTAATAAATAAACGAACATGAACAAAAAAACTCCGCTCGATTAACTATAAGAACGAACACAAACTGAGGTTGGATTCATTCAGTTACATGAGTATATGCTTGGTTATATGTTCATTCATGTTCGCTAATTTTTATTTATTCATGTTAGTTTGTTTATGCTCAGTAATGGTTATTTATATGATTATTATGCTAAGTGCTAACTTTATATTTAGAGTTAATTTTGATCTTGATCCTTGAGTTTTACAAATTTCTTCGTTTAAGTATCGACCTTTACTTTGCCTTCATTTTTTGCTAATTCTCTCTCTCTCTCTCTCTCTCTCTCTCCCCCCCCCCCCCCCCCTAGCAATCACTTTGGCAAAACACCATCCAACGACCCTACAACACTAGAGACGCCACCTGACCACCATAGTAGAGCCTCCACCCCACTTGAAGAACACTATCGCCGCCACTTGTACATCTCAATGAATAAGTCGAAGTCCCCTCCCTTCTTCGTCTCGAAACTATCACCTGGTTACCACCATAATCTCTCTTAACCTCACCAAATCCTTCAAAAGAGGAGAATCAAACATCGAGGGGAGGGATGGAAGCTTGGGTTTTGATGATGTTTAGAGGGGGGTTGGGGTGGGTCTAAGATATAGATTAGTTGTTATGGAAGGAAGGGTATGGGATGGGACGGTGGTGGTGGATTCAAGCAGCATTGGTTGGAAAGGTGGTACTAGCTGGTTTTCTGTGGTGTTCAGAGAGGTTGGGGTGGGTACGGGCTGATAATGTTGGCGGTGGAGGAAGGGCAAGGGGTGGGACACTTGCGGTGGAGGTGGTTGGCGGTGGCAATGGTAGTGGATTCAAGCCAGCGTTTGTTGGTTTAGGTGAAGGTATATGGTAGTGGTTGTGCAGGACCGGTTAAGGTATAAGAACATAAGCAGAACACAAGTATTTGGTTTCAAAAATGATGTATATTGCTCTCAAGTGTTTTACAATTGTTACAAGGTTTAGTCCTATGGACTGGTTACTTGAGATACTTTATACTACATTATACAGTCGGCCATACTTTAAAGACCTACTGGAACACTAATCTAGACAAAAGATCAATGTAAATCCAAAAGCCAGATTGTCTTTTGACTAGTGACTATGACATGCCATAGCTCACATCCTTATCTATTATAGAAAGGATAAAAGTACAAAGTTACAGACTCTAAGACGTTAATCTACAGTTGATAAAAGTATGGAGATATCACCAACGTCATCAGAGATGATAGCGAAAATTGGTTCAACTTTTGTCAAAAGCATGTTAGAAAAAGCATGTCTTCTCTGTCTTCGGAAGAGATTAATCTCTTGAATTCGGAACACTTTGTCTTGAAGTTTCGGAACACTTTGTCTTGAAGTTTCGGAATACTTCATCTCTGGCTTTGGAAGAAATGGATATTTGGCATCGGAAGAAATGGATCTTTGGCTTCGGAAAATTTGACACTTAGAGAATTTTTTAGTGCTTTTGTCAAATCTTCCGAAGTAACTTCCTTTGTACTTCAGTACAAATACTGAGAGCTCTTTGGTTTGCATCAGCCTCTAAGTTAACTCTTACTGGTTGGTTTCCAGTGGTGGTTGTCGTGGGGTATGGGGTGTTTAATTGTTGTTGTAAAATAAAATAATATTAAATTTATGATTTAATTTTTAGTTTTAAATTTTATACAAGCGATATTTTGGTCATTTAACACTCACCAAATGTTAACGACATTAGTAAAATGGACATATTTTTGAAACTCAGTCCAAAAACGTTGATACTCAAATGGTTAAGATTTGCAAAACTCATGGGCTAAAACCGAAATTAACTCTTATATTTATTTTAATTCATTATCTTTAACTGTCATTTTAAGCTAAAATAGTGGCTTTCCAACAACGCTTCGCCGCGGCAATATGTTGTTTCCAACGACTGTTCGTTGTGACTGCAAACAATATGTTTACCATGCCCAAACATCAAACAAAAGTTTTTTTTCACATCGTCATTGCCTACGAACCTGACAACATATACCGTGTCAAGCAGCAGCACACAAAGCATAAACATTTTGTTTACAAAGGCCCAAAAATAGGTTGTACATCAAACTCTAAAGCATGTACGTGCATGCATTAAGGAGTAGTACATAGTGCATGAATAGTTGCACTCCACTTTTCATCTCACTATGTTATTAACATAGAATATAGATGCATATATAATAAAAAGTAAAAAGATGCTAGAAGACTTTGATGTGAAAGTTCGTTACGGTTGCAAACAACGCGTTTACCTCGACGCAACAGTTCGTTGCGACAGCAAACAACATGTTTATCTCGCCATAACAACGATCATAGCCTTTTTTTTCATCATCATTGCCTCCCAACACCCAAGATTAACCTGCCCAAACTCAACAGAGGTATCCCAACAAAAGCAGTTGTTGACATACCACATATGCTCAATATCATAGAGATATGTTGACCTTAAAATGGATTTCAAAATGAAATAAACAGTGTATAGAAATCATGGAGTGAACAACCAACAAACACTATCTGGACCAAAAAATGCCTCAGTAACTCCAAATCAACAACCTTCGTATGGTCTCAAATGTGCTGAGGCTCATCATCATGGAAAGCAACCAAATCTGAAAGACTTGCAAAGCAACAGAACCCAAGATCCAATGCTGAGAATCAGCTTTAGAAACTACAAATGAGCAGACTTCATAAAATCAGCTTTAGAAACTACAAATCAGCAGACCTCATAATTGCAAGCAATGGCTACCGATGACTGTTATAACAATTATATGAACAACTAATGTCAATATAGAATTCTCAAATGAGCAAGAACCCACCATCACAGGGGTAAAAGACAAACAAAACCAACTGCGTAAATAACCCAAGTAGGAGACACAAAATCAATACTTGAGTCGATGTGAAGCATAGAAACCACCAAAGGTGGCGGGAGTTACTGTGACTACAACATAGGATCGGGATTGTCATGCCATTAGTGGCGGCGACCCTAAAAACAAACCAGAGAGGACCCTCACTGGAAACGGGGCCGGCTATGAAATAATCTCATCTGAGTTCTGATCCACGACAGAAAGTGGTGGCGACATGCAACAGAGTTCTCGCCCTTGCTAGAAAGGGGAGGCGACACGATGGTCGTCCACATCGTGGCCGCTTGCAACCTGCCGGAAACGGTGGCGACACACAGCTGCCGCCTTCATCCCCTCGGCGAGCAACCAAGATGTCGACGACTGAAGCGTGCATCTAGGAATAGTACACAATGCATGAACAGGTGCATTCCACTGTTCATTCTGTTCTTCTATTAATACGTAGTATAATTCTGAACTCTTCCGAAAAAAAACTTTGGTGTTATTTTAGTTCTTAAAGTATATATGTGAAGTTTAAGAAACATGACCAATATACCTTTAGAGTTTTATGTATCATATAAATACTTTTTAAAACTAATTATTATGAAAATTACATATTCTCCCTATAAACTTAATTAATTACATATATACACAATTTAAAATTTTAATTACATATATCCACTTCTAAAACTTAATCAATTACATATATACCCATATTAAAATTTTAATTACATATACCCGTTTCTAAAACTTAGTCAATTACATATATACCTAAATTACAATATTGATTACATATATCTTCTTTAATATTCATAAATATTACATATTTACCATTTGATTATTTAATTAAAAGTAACTTATATAATTAGTATTTTACTCTTATTTTTATTAAACTATAATTGTTCTTACTAACTTTCGGGTTTTGATTATTTGTAATGTTTCTATACTAACGTTTTTAATGTTCTTTTTATTTTTTCTATCTTGTTTACGTTTTGATACTAACGTTTTCTGGTTCACATACGAGACACTTTTAATCCCGTCATGCAACACGATCCGAACACATGATTTTACTCATTTTTGCATCGCGAGTAATTCTTCTATCTCAAATCCTGGTTTTGCACATGTTTGGTTCAAAAGTGTCAAACCCGAGCCTTCTCAATTTATTTGATAGCTTGAAACAAAATTGAAACGTAATCCAATTAATTGCATTGGAATCGTCTTATCATCCACCATCACCCTCACTTGCAGTCGTCGTTGTAGGGCCGAAAACATAATTGGTTGAAAAAGTTTGATTCGGTTGGATTTTCAAGCCACAACATAAAAAAAATCATCTCTTCTAACATCTATTTGCCTTCAAATATAACATCCAAAGTTATGTGTTGAAAATTTAGTTGAATCACGTTTTATTGGTCGGTTACATTTTTCACCCACTAGTGTACAACGCAGGCGACATGGATAACATAATTGGTTTGTCTCCATTCCGAGTTAGTTTATACTAGTTTCGAGCTACTTGAATAAATTCATGAGAAAGTTAGTTGAAAGAGAAAACTAGTTAAGAAATAAGTAATACTTAATTTTATAGATTTAGTAAGAAAAAGAGTAATGCGGTAATTATATATGTTATTTTTAATAAAATATATTCAAATGGGCATATATATATATATGGGCCGGTTACTATACAAAGTGTTTTTTTCGTGCGAACCGTACGAAGTTTTGGGGTGGAATTATCACGCAAGAACAAAACGACAATTACTCAAGACAAATTACACTCGCGTGGAATTATCACGCAGAGATGGAATTATCACGCAAGAATATCTTCTTGCGTAATAATTTCACATTTGCGTGATTATTTAATCTCTGCGTGATTAATGATTACCATTGGGTTATAATTCCACCCGTAATGTTCATTCTTGCGTGATAACTTCATACGCTTCGCACGAAAAAAATATTTTGTACCGTAAACTTATATATATATATATATATATATATATATATATATATATATAATATTTATATTTAATGAAAGAGATATTTGTAATTATAATTTTAGTTTGGGTATATATGTAAATGATTAAATTTTAAAATAAGATATATCTAATTAAAATTTTAAGTTAAGTATATATATAATTGTTTAAGTTTACAGTAAAAAATATGTAATTCTTCCTAATTATTATATCATCATGCCTATTTAAGAAGAGATGGATTCGTGACATGGAAAGGATGGGGGAAACCCAGTCCTAGGTGGGAACCCACCCCAACCACCTCCCCCACCCCTCATTAGGGAACCATGTGTGCCTCAAAATCATGAACCTGATATAAAAATCTCGACCAGCATTGTCCCTCTCATTTTTACTGTTATTAACAAAATGAGAAAACAAGGAAAATTAGAACGACATACTGCAAAAAGAAAATAAGAAAATAAAAATTGTTGACTGATGTTAAAAAAGGAGAAAATGAAAAAATAATGACGACCGTTAGTGACCTAAGTCTGATTTTCAAGACAATGTTAACAAAGGTGACACCTATGGTAATTGGACCACTAATATTAGTTTTCACAACCCAACTAACTAAGTTTTTTAATAAAAAATTAATTTTTCTCTCTTCAACCAACACAACCCAACTAAACATAACTTTTCACTCCCATTAACAACACAATCTTTATTGTTTTTTTTAAATAAATATAATTTAAAATTTTTGATATTTTACTTAAACTCAGTAAAAATATAAAAATAATTGTCAAGTGTCAGTTTTATTGATATTTAATATTTATTTATATTAAAAATTGTTTTAATATAAAATTGTTTAAAATAAAATATAAAATTATTTTAATATTATAACATATTTATTTGATCCACTTGTGAATATTATATTTAAAAAATTAACCAATCTTAAGTTGGTGTGGTAAACAGGTCGTTACATATAATACATGCATACATACATACATATATATATATATATATATATATATATATATATATATATATATATATATATATTTATTGACTTTTTCATAACCCAACTCAATTTGGGGTTGACAATGGGTAGAAGTCAATAAAATAACTAAGAAAACTAATATTATTATTTAATTAAAGAAAAAGCAGTTTTCTCTTAAATTCTAACCACTTTTTCAATTTGCATTTACAAAACTATTGAACCATCCTACTTTTGTGTGATATAATTACCAATGTCTATTAGTTAAAGATAATTAGGTAAGATCGTATAAATAAAATAATCCGTGAGGATTATATGACATTTTTACTTACTTTATACTATATAATAAATAAATTTTTTAAAGACACGTGCCAATTTTTGATAAAACCTAAACATTTTTTCCCACCACTCTCTCCTATTAAATAAAAATAATTTTAAATAAGTAAATTAAATAATTTAATAATCTAATAAATTATTAAACATACTAAATTATCATATTTTAATCATATTTAATGTTAAAATATAATATTATAATTTTTTACTTTTTTATTTATTATTTATAATTTCTTAAATTTTCTTAATTTATTTTCTCATTAATGGGTAATGACATATAACATATAAAATATAAATAAAGCCTAAGTATTGTAATATATTGAATTTTTTCTACCCATGTAATACATGTATTTCTAACCTAGTTTCACATATACATGTGTTGCAAAATGCATATTTCTACAATTCGTTATTTATTGTGTATTGAGATGTTTTGTGTTAGAGAAATATGAACTTCATATATCTAGAGTAGTATCTATGAAATTGCCCGCTTAACTAAATGGGGGACCACTACGTCTCCACTCTAACATGGTCTTAGGCTTTCGAGTTGTTTATATATGTCTAAAACTAGGGATTTGAAACTTGTGTGATACATGAGTTAAATAAATTAAAAATATAAAATGATAAAAATACTTACAATCATAAATCTCTAAATATTTATTTGTAAATAATATTTTATGTCTATTGTAACAATATAATGTTTATCTGGTATTAGTAGTTTCAATATGTCATTACTTTTAACTAATGATAGTGTATCATATACGTGAATTTCTTAAATATTAGGTAATTTTATTTCTATTAATGTCAAAGCCTTTTTTAATTAATGATTTATTAATAAGAGTATTTAATATCTAATAATTAATAGATGGATAGATTAAAATAAAAATGATATTTAATTTAAAAATTATAAAATAATTCTCGACTTAACATGTATCCTTATATTGTCTTAAAGATGATGACATTTTGTTTATTATGTCAAATACGTTAATTTATTATGTCTAATACATGAGATTATTGTGACAAATATCAATTCATTGGGTTATTACATAAAATGTCGTCTAAAGTAAATAAGAGTTATTTACACAAAATGACGTCTTTATGAAATTACTTAAGTGTATGTGTGTGCGTTTATATATTTGGGATTGTATCATTACATAATTCATACTAATAAATAAAAATAAATCCGGACACTTGTCACCATATTAGACAATCTAGTCATTTGTTTTCCCGCCTCTCTCTCATTTTAATTATAAATATCATAATAGCTATTTATTAGTTAATAACTATCCATAATTAAAATTTCAAATATGTTAACTTTAAAATTTCAGATACGTGTAATACATGCTGAAGACTGAAGATTCGTTCCACAATAGATTCATCGTATTGTAACCTAACACATTATTGTTTGATTCTTAACTTGTGTGTGTATTTATATGAGGTTAGGACCATTTAATAACTCTCAAATAAGTTCAGATTTGTATTAAATTTAAGAACTTTCAAATAAGTTCAAATTTGTATTAAATAATTTGAACTCTTAGATTACGTTATTTTCATAACTAAGTAGAATATCAAGGAGATTTAATAGTAATTTAAAGAGTAGTGTAGAAGTTTAACATCATCATTTTTTTCCTTTTAATTTGAAATCCTTAGAATTCGTGTCTACCTCAACCGACACAAAAATCCTCCACCAATTCGACCTAAACTCCAATGTAAGCTACGTGGGGCCATTTCCATTTTTCCAAGGGACTAAAAGTTAATTAATATCCATTTTTATTGTTTATTACACTTATATTTCATTACTAGGTTACAATCCCGTTTAATACACGTGCTAAATAAATTTACTGTTTCGTGGTTAATAATATAAAAAGTTATGTTTTAAATATTATATATTATACAGATTGAATAAACCCCATGTATTACACATTTGAAAATTTAAGTTAACATATTTGAAACTTTAATTATGAATAGTTATTAATGAATTAATAGCTATTATAACACTAATAATTAAGAGGAAAGTGAAACGAGAAAACAAATTATTAGATGTTTTAAAATGATGATAAGTGTTTAGATTAATTTTTATTTATTAGTATAAAGATTTCTTTATAATTTCCTTTATAATAACCGAAGATCCATGATATAGCCTTGTTCTTTGTACTTATACATTCATTCTGCTGATATATCCTGACCATGTGATTTAGTTATTATTATTTTTTTCTTATTTTATTGCTTATTAACTTTTAAGTATTTATTAGATACATATCGGGTGGCCCCAATACCAAACCCGGCTACAAATGTGAGTTAATTAGTGATGTAACGCACGGTATGAAATCGAAGCTCAAACACGTTGATTCTGCGAATACCCGTGATGTTCTTCACCCAAACCCAAATTCGACCCCAAAAGTCGCGAATTTGAAGAGACAAACTGTTATTTTCAGAAATGATCAAGTGTCCATTCACATTACACCAAGACAACTTAAATAAGAAGATAAAATTCGAACGGGCCTAAAACAAACAACCATGGGCCAAACAAAAACCCAAAACAAAACCGAAAAACTAGGAAAAAAACATAAAAGTGGCCCAAAAACCCATTTAGAGGCCTTATTTTGGAAAAATAACGGGTTAACCCGCCTACGGCCGGTTACCATGACGTAGCCCACGTTTCCACGGTCGTTTTGACTGGTCGCATGTCAGAAACGGGTTATGCTCATTTTCGTGCCGCTTGGTCTTGGGCCTCCAAAAACATTAAGGCCCGGTTTTCAACACTTGGGCCCGCATCAATTAGTCACATGACATACTTGTTGGTTGCCATGGATAATTGCTGTTTTCTTTGTTCACATAAGACTATCCTGAATGGTAGGGATATGTTCGTTTCATTTCCATAATTTTTAGTAGATTAGCATTACTAGTTTGAATTGGAATTGATTTTTGTTTAGTAGACATCAGAAAATATGCATCTTAAGTTATCTTTATCTCTGTGTTTTCTTTTGAATCTCGAACCAACCGCATTAAATCTGCTCTTTCATTGAACTCTCTTGGTTAGAGGTTTTATGGTTATTTGATGCAAAGAGTTTTTATATGATTTTAATGCTTATTTTCTCCTATAGTTGACGTTGCTCTCTGACACCACTGGCTTCCTTTTACTAGCCGTGTTGTTGTCACATAAGCACCTTGGTCTTATATATCTTGTTGTGTTTTTGATCTGACCATATTCCCCTGCTATCCAATGAACGTTTTCCCTTTGTTACTAAGCTCTTTGTTCCATTCATTCATTACTCTAAAATATTGAAATCTGTGAGTGTTGAAATAGGGTATTTCTTCTTCCCATATTAAGTCGTGCCCTAGGGGTGTCACACTATCCCATCTTGTGTTTTCTTCTACTCTATGTTTTCTTTTGAAGAGTGTTAATTATCGTGAATCAACCTTATCGATTTTACATGCACAAACAGAGGAAAATGTTGTAATGCGTTTTTCATCAAGTTTCTACTTACCTTGCATTTTTGCATTTTTAGAAGTTGGTTTTAGTTTCTCTTAAAGTTAGATCTAAACATGGTTCATCTGAACGCCTTGTTATTTTGCAGGCAAAAAGAATAACACAAGACGAGTTGTAATAATAATAACCGTTATTGTGATTGTCACCACCACTTTACTTGGTATCGTTATTACATTGAGGAAGAAAAAGCAAACAATGCCTCCACTACCCTTCATAAGTACTCAGAGTAATAATACTACTAGCGGTAAGGGTTAGTGATTTATACTCGAAGAAATAATCTTGTGCTATTGCTAAAACTAATGTTTTCATAACCGGATCGAACCGACTAGTCGGACTACAAATTGGTCATAAAACCGATTTGGTTATGTGTATTTAGATCGTTTTCAGTTGAATCTACTGGTTACTTGTCAGACTAGTGAACCGAGCTTGATGATTGATTGAATTTTAAAACTTTTTCTTTATTTTTCTTTCCTATTTTTAATTAATGTAGTAATTAAGTTTTGATATATATTTTAGTTCATTAAGTCTTAATATTGTGTTAAAAATGTAAATCTATCTAAAACATATGGTAGTTTATATCTTGTTTTTAAACTATATATATATATATATATATATATATATATATATATATATATATATATATATATAATATTAAGAGTTATTTATATATGACATCATCTATTTTGATCGATTCGCTGTCTTGTATGGTTTTAAAAACATTGTCTAAAACTCCAACTTGCATATTTTAGTTAAACAACATGCCATTTGCTTGAGCGACATGACATGTTGTCACGATAACAGCTTCTAACATGTCGTTTCTTTCTAATAGCTGGAACTATGGACATTGGCACAATAGAATCATTACAGTACGATTTTAGTAGAGTGAAGAAAGCAACAAATGATTTTTCTGAAGAAAATAAGCTTGGACGAGGTGGTTTTGGAACAGTTTACAAGGTACGACCAATCAATATTTAGTAATTTGTAGTAACGTAGCATTACCGAGTTTGCTCAATGAAAGAATAGGAGAGATGAAAATTTTAAAGTTAAAGAAACGAAAAGAAAGAGAAATATATAATTTTAATTTATGTTAGAAAGTTTGAAAAAAAAGGAAAAGGAAAGGAAAATAAATATGTTTGTGTTCTCTCATTGTGAGGAAAAGAAAATAAAATTATATTTTTATTTTTATACACTTTTAGTCTTACAATTACAATTAAAGTATGTTGTAACGGTAAAATAAGAAAATGAAATATTGTTAAAAAGTATCGTTTATCTTCCTTTTGCTTGGGAGGAAAATAGGAAAGAACACTGTTAGAAAATCTTCTTTTCAATTCCTTTGCTTCTTTTATTAAAAAAACTTTAGAACATAAATATTTTTTCCCCTATCTTCCATTTATCTTTTAAAGAAAACTCGGGAACACAGCATAAATAAATACACTAATTGGGGCAAGATTGATATAAGTGGTGTACTTCACAACTAAGAGATTAAGAGTTTAAATCCGACATATGACACATTATAGTAAGTATACTTGAAAAATCTAATAACTATTATTAAAATGCAAATACATTATTTGCACGTATTTACGCAATGATATACAAATTCATACAAAGCGTAGGAAGTATTTTGAGCCATTGATATACAAAATGATCGGTCGAGATCTGAGGATAAAATTATCAAGCACAATTTTCTCAGGTAAAACTTCAAAGAGCATATAATTGTTGAATTTTATCAAATACCACATGTAAAGTATATAACTTTTATAGTGTGTTTTTTATTGCACTATAAAATCAAGCAATTTATTTTATTTAATTTGAGATAATCTTATTATAATTTTTTTTCTAAAAGTATCGATTATTTATAAAAAAAAAAATAAAAAACTTATATGTGTTCTACGTATAAGTTGATGATTATTATTCTGTATAATTATAAATATAACTTGGATAATCATCATATAAATTGAGTAATTATTATATTGTGTAATTATAAACATAAGTTGTGTAATTATAAACATAACTTGTTCAATTATCAAATAACATGATAGACACTATCAATACCATTAGGTTACATGCCATTTCGTGAGGACAGAAAGTGAATAGAGTAATTTAGATAAATTTTTATGATGTCCTATTGCATGATGAAGTAAAGGTGTAACAAATTATTGTCTACACTTTTAAATGTAGATAAGTTGTATGTTTGCACAAAGTTAAAATCTCATATCTTTTTTAACTGTGAAACTTAAAGTCTAATGTTATTTAATAAATTTTCAAGTTTGTAAATTATTAGTGTCCGAAGTTGATGTTTCAACTCGTAACAAGAGTGAAGAAATAATATTTTGTTATAATAATTAAGAATCATTATAATACTTCTGCATTGGTTTATATACTACCATATGATGTTTAGGGCATGCTTGAAGATGGGAACCAAATAGCAGTAAAGAGACTAGCTTTGGATTCTGGACAAGGTGACCTAGAATTTAAGAATGAAGTTTTGCTAGTGGCAAAACTTCAGCATCGTAATTTGGTTCGGCTTCTAGGTTTCAGCGTAGAAGGAAACGAACGACTTCTCATTTACGAGTTCTTGCCGAATGCAAGCCTTGATCAATTCATATTTGGTGAGTTAGTAAGCGCATACCATCTTTTGGATAGTATTACAACTGAAAACGTTGATTAGTATACATCTCGGAAGTTCATAACAATAATAAAAAAAAACCCTCTTTTAAAATGTCACAAATAAGATCATAAAATACAAAGTTATGAGGTTCGATACATTTAGCGTGGGTGGAAAAGAAAGTTTGATGTAGTGAATATGTTATCAACACCAACTAACTGATGCTGTGTGTACGTAGATCCAACTAAACAAATACTTCTTGATTGGGAAAAGAGAGAGAGTATCATCAAAGGCATTGCAAAGGGACTATTGTACCTTCATGAAGATTCCCGCCTAAGGATAATTCATCGTGATATGAAGGCAAGTAATGTTTTGTTAGATGAACAAATGAATCCAAAAATTGCTGATTTTGGCATGGCAAGATTGTTTAAAACCGAGGAAACTGAAGGAGACACGAATCGAATTGTTGGAACCTAGTAAGTACACTTCCTTTAGATTAAATGTATTAATAAAATGTTATTGTAGTTATTTTAACTATAACTCATAAATACCATGTTGGGCTCATAGTACTTGAAGTACAGAAGCATAACATGGTGTGTTTAATCAAGGCTGAGGCAAAGAGCCTTAGTTGGGGTGACATTTTTTAGTTCAGTTGGTTTCGAAATTGAATAGTTATCTTAAGTAGATTATCTCATTGTTGTTGAGTCAAATAAGGAACCTTTATAAGAACTCATAGCCTAAGATCTATACATGTTAGGGTGGCTGTTACAAATTAATAGCGATTTATTAACTTGAATGGATCAAAATCAATCAACAAACTTTTCAGTTAATCAATGAACGATTACACGAAGAAGAAAATGAAAAGCTGATAACTAATTTGAACAAGCAACTCCCGCTGCTTATATGCCTTAATTCTAAAATCTGTAGCTAATGACTTCTTAATGACCTTTCTTTGCAAGTTACACATTCAGCCCTCTAAGTTTACAAACTATACATCTAAGATAAAACCAGTACAAGAATTGATAAATTACAATGAGACACTTGCAGTTTGGAATATGACAACTTGACTTATACCTTACAAATCTCCACCAAAAAACTTCATTGTCATCAACTAATTCCCAAAGCATCAACATGAAAATTAAACTTAGGACATGGTAAAACTTTGTAAACACTTAAGCAGAATTAGCTTCAGGTCTAACCTCCTCCGGTTTAACCTCTTTAGAATTGATGAAATGAAATGAAACTTCACATTGATGTGCTTAGTACGTTCATAAAATATACTATTCTTTAATAACTGAACAACCCCTTGGTTATCACAAAATACCAAAGTATCCATCAGTTGCACACCTATATCAAGCACAAAACTGTTTAAGCTAAATTGCTTTTTAATTGCATTTGTTACGGCTATATATTCATCCTTAGTAGTAGATGAGGCTAGTAACTAATCCTTCCAACTTACTACATTTCCCATCACCAAACATGCATATCAGTAAGTGCTCTTCCTTTATCAATATACTTTCCATAGTCTGCATTCACATACCCAATGACCAAATTACCCCCACCATCAACACCATGATTCTTTGTACCACAAAAGTAACTTAATATCAATTTAACTACATCCTAATGTGCTTTACCCGGATTTGACAAAAACCTGCTTAGCAAACTAACAACATACGAAATGTCAGGTCTGGTGCATACCATTACGTATATCAGACTACCAACGACAATACCACATAGAACCTTTTCCATATAATCATGTTTCATATCATCTTTAGGGGAGTCTTGACTACTTTGCATTCTGCCATCCCAAACTTGTTAGAATATTATGAACATATGAGCTCTAAGTCAACTAGTCAAGGCCTCAGAAGGTTCAGCCGAGGGATTGGAGGGGGGGGGGACCCCAGCCAGGTTGAGATACTTTATACCTCTATCTTTTATGATCTCCATACTAAGAATCTTTTTTTATCTCCTAGAAAATTCATATCAGAATCCCTTTTCAACATTTGCTTGGCGACTTGAATTATATCTTATCCTTACAAGCCACTAAATTATCATCCACATATAAAAAAAAATAAACATATTTACCTGGAAATTCCATTAGCTTTACAAAACTAAAGAAATTCATCACTGGAAAACTGTAAACCATTGTCTATTCTAAGTTTCTTTAATCTTTATACAAATCGATTTTCAACTTATGAATGGATGATAACCAATGTGGATCGAATATATCAGATGATTTCAATGATGATTTGTAGCGGAAATACAAACATCAATGATCAAACAATCAGAAATACTCAAAATGTAATGTATTGTATTGATTTCAGTGAATACAAACGTTTTCGTGTGAAAATTTATGCAAATGGGTACAAGAGTTCCAAAAAGGGTAAAAACCTTATCTATTTATAGGTCAGACACTATTACATGTGCAATGTCCTAAATACCCTGACATATAATCTAGGAATATTAATTACAAAGTACAAATAATAGTATCTGCAAAAATAGTTCTTCACCCGTATTTGTGTCTTGTACATCCGCATTTGTTTTTGCAGGTGTACAAGTCTTGTCAGCATTTCTTGTGTTAGGCATAAGTATTTGTTTTGCTTCACCCGTATTAGTTCTTTGCGGGTGGACAAATGCTCATCCGCATTTGTCTTTGTTCACCCACAAAAAATAATGCGGCTGAACAAACACTTAGCCTTTTCTTCATCTGCACGTCTTCATACTTTATCCACATAAATCCATTCATATAAATCCAAACTTATGTTTCCAAACAGAACATAATCCATCACTACTTAAATTGGCATGCATGATCCTTTCAGGGTCCAACAAACTATATCTTCCATTCTTTGATCTTACTGAAACCAGTTTTGTTTTTTAATTCACGCAACCACACCCGTCTAGCATAATCATCAATAAGTGATTGAAAATATCTTACACCCCATAAGGAATCATGTTTAGCTGGCACTGACAAATCAAAATGGACATAGTCTAAAACACTCTTTATGGGATTTTTACCATGACTAAACTTATCTCCCCTATGCTTTCCAAGAACACAACTCCCACATAAATTAATGTCACAACTTTTAAGATTTCCTAAGACTTGTTTTTTTAAACAACATGACCTTGTATACTTATGTGACCAAATATATTATGCCATAACAAAGCATCACTATCCGTGTCTTCTTGTACTACATATATTTGTAGTATTTGACAATCAACATTTCCATCTAAAAGATAAATGTTGTTATCCTTTCTTGTGCTTGATAAAACCATCACGGATCCTTTAATGACTCAAGCTTTACCATTTTTTAAATTCGCATGGTACCCTAATCTTTCAAAAGTAAAAAGTGACAAAAGAACTTTTTTTTTCAAATTAGGAATGTACGTTACATCTTTAAGATCATAAACCATTCAATTCTTAATCTTTAGTATAAATTACTAGAACCAAGGATTTAACAAGGTTTATCATCTCCTGACTTCATAGAATTAAGATCCTAATGCTTCAACTCTATGAAGAATTATTTAATAGGATTCATATGAAATGAACATTCTGAATCCATCACCCATTGATCCTTACTCATATGTTCATTTACATAAAATACATCTACTACAAATATGTTCTTTTATAATTTAAATAGTTTGTTTGGATGGGCTGGAAGTAGCAACATATGCTTGTTGAATCTGGGGTTGATGCTGAATGGATAAATAAGTGTAAGATTAAGTCTGAACTAAGGAATATGTGTGGGATTAATGCTGAACTGATATGTGGGATTGCGTAGGAGAATACTGATTGGAATTTGGAACTTGGAGATGATCTACTGGTGTTTCTTGAACAAATGAAACGAAAGGACTTTCGGATTGTTGTTGGTGACACATCTGGGAGTAACTTATATAGTAGTTTGGATTACTAGCCATTTTTGCATATAATGTAATAGCTTCAGCTCCTATTGAGTTCTAATGGTTAGCAACCCTTTTCTTATCATCCATCTCATATGATTTGATGGTAGAGATCAAATCACTTAGGGATAGAGTGAACAAGTCTTTAGCCTCTTAACAGATGTACAATTGTTGTTTCAACTGCATGGAAATGAGTTCAGAAGCTTTTTGTTGACAGCTATGTTTTCCAAAAGATACCAACACTTTTCATCTTTGTTACCAGCATCACAAATCATAATATCTAAGTTTTCAATGTTTCTCCCAGAATATGATTGAACATGTTAAACTCTTGATTAAGCATATCTTTCTTGCTCTCTCTCTCTCTCTCATGTCCTTGTTTCCTATGATTTGAGTTTTCATGGCATCCCATAATACTTTTGTCCCTCTAAAATCTTTAAATTTGTGTGAGATTTTAGTGGTCAAAGCTATGGTAATAGCTGCATAGGTTTTGTCATCAAGCTCAAACCTTTTTATGTCCGCCACATCCCAAAGAAGCTCCGGTTTTTGAACCATTTCTCCATTGTCATTTTTGTACCGAGGGATGTAAGGTTCGTATTTTATTGACCTCCACATTTTTGGCTTTGTATATATAACATGGTTCTCAAACTGGTATGCACAGTCGGCATAATCATCTTCACTCAGTAGTCTTAGTGGCTTGGTGCTTGTACCAATCTCAGTATCCAAACATAGCCTAGTAGTAAGATTCTTTAAACTAGATCAGCTAAGTAGGTAGCTTCGCTCAATTGATTCTATAACTCCAAGCTGCTCTGCCTGGATCGTTACTAAAAATTTAGAATCCGGACTCTTAGCTAATAGCTCATCGGATCATGCAACTCCTGATCTAGTCATAGAAAGAAGGAAATCCAAACTCAAAGCCAGTTTCCGAGCCAGCTGTCCTTTGTAGACTGTATCCGACTGGCGGCTCCTGCGTCTGGGGCCTTTATACTAGTTTGCTGCTAGGAGTCCCTCTAGTCAAATCCATAATCCATAGAAGTCTAGAGTAATATTATATAACCAAGTTAGATACACTTGTGTTACACAAATTGAAATAAAAAATTATATAATAGATTATATATATGAATAATCTAATATATATTATAGATAACATATCATTAAAACTATTATATAAAACAAACATATTTAAGATATAAACAATAGTATAAAACGAAAAAAAAATATTATTCATTAATATACATAAATATTTTTATATATCTGTTTACAATATTTTAGTTTTAACAGTGATTAACTACAAACTAAACTATATTTTAACAAAACTAAATCTTATTAAAGTATTTTTAATAAACTGTTATTTATTTCTAGAAAGAAATTATCTTGATTATTATAATATTAATTGAGAGTTATTAAATAAACTTTTTTGAAGTCAAAATTTTTACGAAAATTATAAATTTATTGTGATGATTACACATGGACAATCCTAGGTGTAGCCTAGGTGGATGTGACGTGCACATGTTAGAAAATTGTTATGTGGCTAATATTTATTTTGCTTTATTAGAATAGATGAAAAATGGATTTTCTTAAAAACCATATTTTCTATCTTTTTGCAATTTTCTATTACATAACGAAACATGTTTTAGAAACATGAACTAGTGATTTATCTTCATGTGTTATTTACATAACACAACACGTCTGTCATTATGAGGTAATCATGATGACTGTTAAGTATCCTGTTCCAAAAATTAATTTGAAAACTAATATTCAAGACATATAAGTGTGTGCAAGTGCTAAGATTTTTTTCATGACTGTAACAGCGGTTATATGGCGCCTGAGTATGCAATGCATGGACAATTTTCTGTAAAGTCGGATGTCTTTAGTTACGGAATCTTAGTACTAGAGATGATAACTGGTCAAAAGAATCAATGTTTTAAGAATGGGGACAAGAGAGAAGATCTTCTTAGCTTCGTAAGTATCCACCTTTTCTATGAAATTTGAACGACACATATATACCAAGGGATCGGTCATAATGTCTTGAGGATATTAACTCAAAACT
>CM046434.1:14081789-14089289 GCA_025506505.1 Flaveria sonorensis
AGTATCCCCCAGTTGAAAGAATTTCGTCCCGAAATTCAACTAGAGTCATCAACTGCACTGTCATCCGCAAATAGGTGAGGGTACTTAATCCTCATTCCGTCTTCTCTTTCCCAAGTAAACTCAGGGCCTCTCCTTGAGTTCCATCTTACCTTCACAATCGGGATCTTGCTACGTTTCAACATCTTTATTTCCCGGTCCATGATCTCTAATGGTTCTTCGACGAATCGAAGTTTTTCATCCACTTGAATTTCCTCGAGTGGCACATGTAGCGTCTCATCAGCGAGACACTTCTTGAGATTTGAAACATGAAACGTGTTATGTATGCCGTTCAACTCTTGCGGCAATTACAGTCGATATGCAACAGGACCAATTCGTTCAATAATCTTGAACGGACCAACGTATCTTGGTGCTAACTTACTCCTCTTGCCAAAACGAATAATGCCTTTCCAAGGTGACACTTTCAATAGAACATTATCCCCAACAGTGAACTCTAATGGCTTCCTTCGATTATCAGCATAACTTTTCTGACGGTCTTGGGCTGCCTTCAATCTATCCCTTATCTGAAACACCTTATCGGTAGTCTCTTGTATAATCTCGGGTCCAATCATCTGACTTTCCCCGACCTCTACCCAACACACCGGCGACCTGGACTTACGCCCATACAATGCCTCAAATGGTGCACATCCAATACTTGTATGGTAACTATTATTGTACGAAAACTCCACCAATGGAAGGTGAGTGTCCCAGTTACCGCCAAAGTCAATCGTGCAAGCCCTCAGCATGTCTTCTAAAGTCTGAATTGTACGCTCACTCTGACCATCGGTCTGAGGGTGATAGGCAGTACTCATGTCAAGACGTGTCCCCAGTGACTTCTGTAAGGATTGCCAGAATCGGGATGTGAATCGTGCGTCCCGATCAGATATGATTGACACGGGTACCCCATGTCTCGACACAATCTCACAGATATAGATCCTTGCCAACTTTTCCATTTTGTAGTCTTCACGTATAGCCAAGAAATGTGCAGATTTGGTCATTCGATCCACAATAACCCAAATCGTATCATGCCCACTACTAGTCCTTGGTAACTTTGTAATAAAGTCCATCGTAATATTCTCCCACTTCCATTCAGGGATTTCAGGTTGCTGCAATAAACCTGATGGTCTTTGATGTTCTGCCTTGACCTTCGCACACGTTAAACACTTACTAACATATACCGCTATATCCCTCTTCATTCCGGGCCACCAGTATAAATCTCTAATATCGTGGTACATTTTATCCGCACCAGGGTGTACCGAATACCTCGTCGTATGTGCCTCATCCAATACGATTTCCCGAACATTCCCCGTTATGGGTACCCAAATCCTACCCATAAGGTATAACCCTCCATCATCCTTTTGTTCGAACTGCCGGTCCAGTCCTCTCAACCCATCACTCTGTACGTTTGTTTCCTTTATTGCTTCGACTTGAGCAGCAATAATATGAGTCTTAATATCCGAATGAATGGTCATTTGTAGGGCCCGGATGTGTACAGGTTTGACTCTTTCCTTTCGACTCAAAGCATCCGCTACTACGTTTGCTTTACCCGGGTGGTACCGGATTTCACAGTCGTAATCACTAAGCAATTCCATCCATCGACGCTGTCTCATGTTCAATTCCTTTTAGTCAAAAATGTGCTGGAGGCTCTTGTGGTCGGTATAAATGACACACTTTGTACCATACAAATAGTGCCTCCAGGTCTTAAGAGCAAAGACCACCGCGCCTAACTCCAGGTCAGGTGTAATTCTTCTCATGATTCTTAAGTTGTCGCGACGCGTATGCAATCACTTTATCTTTTTGCATGAGCACACAACCTAAACCTTGATGCGACGCGTCACGATACACAATGAATCCGTCTGAACCCTTAGGGAGTGCCAATATCGGTGCATTACACAACTTATTTTTCAATGTATTAAATGCGTCCTCTTGTTTAGCACCCCATTCGAACTTCTTATCCTTCTGCGTCAATTGCGTAAGTGGTAGTGCAACCCTTGAGAAGTTCGCGATAAATCGCCTATAGTAACCTGCTAACCCAAGAAATTGTCTTATCTCTGAAGGCGTCTTAGGTGCCTCCCAGTTTTTAACTGCCTCGATCTTTCCAGGATCCACATCAATTCCTTTTTCATTCACTACATGCCCAAGAAATTTCACCTCTCGCAGCCAAAACTCACACTTGGAGAATTTGGCATAGAGCTTCTCTCTTCCCAATAACTCCAAGATTGCTTTCAAGTGTCCCTTATGATCCTCCTTTATCCTTGAATAGATCAAAATATCGTCAATGAATACTATGACAAATTTATCCAGATAGAGTTTGCACACCCTATTCATTAGATCCATAAATACCGCGGGTGCGTTTGTTAGCCCAAAAGGCATAACCAAGAATTCATAATGCCCATAACGCGTCCTAAAAGCCGTCTTTGGTATATCATCCTCGTGCACCCTCAACTGATGATATCCGGAACGAAGATCAATCTTAGAAAAATAGGTCGCCCCTTGAAGTTGATCAAATAGATCATCTATCCTTGGCAAGGGGTAACAATTCTTAATAGTTAACTTGTTCAATTCTCGATAATCTATGCACATTCTGAAGGATCCATCCTTTTTCTTAACAAAGAGCACTGGCGCTCCCCACGGCGAATGGCTTGGTCGGATGAAACCCTTGTCTAGCAACTCCTGGAGCTGACTAGACAGTTCTTGCATTTCTGATGGGGCTAGTCGATAAGGAGCCTTAGCCACAGGCACTGCGTCCGGTATCAAATCGATTCAAAAATCTACCTGTCTTGGTGGTGGCAATCCTGTCAAATCATCCGGAAACACCTCTTGAAAATCCTGCACAATAGGTATGTCTTCGATCTTCAATTCCACCACTTTCATACTCATTATATATTCTTTCTTCACTTCCGGCTTCTCCCCATGTACTTCAAGTGTCTTGCCACATGGTAAGGGTATGCGCACAATCTTTTCGTTACAAATGATTTCGGCCCTATTCCTAGTTAACCAGTCCATACCCACCACTACGTCAAAACTTCCAAGCCCAAAGGGTATAAGATCTATTCTAAAAGCATGATCGCCCAAAGTTAAGGTGCAGTTTCGTATTATATCCCTAGTCTCTACTAGGTTACCGTTGGCCAATTCTACTACATAGCTTGATTCCATACAACTAGGGGTCATATCCATTAATTTCACAAACTCGGATGATACAAAACTATTATCGGCACCCGTATCAAATAAAACTGTAGCATAATGTTCATTTAAAGTAAATGTACCCGTCACCACTTGTGGTTCCTGGCGAGCGTCATTGGCACCGATTACAAACGCCCTTCCACGAGCCGGGTTACCATTGTTACCTTGTCTAGGATTTTCGCCAATCGCTAATGCTTGATTTTGGTTGTTGTTTCTTGCATTCGGGTTGTCCACCCGTCTTGGTGCTCTGTTTAACTTTGGACAAGTATTACGGTAATGGTCTTGGCTCCCGCACTCGAAACACACGCGTGGTGCCCCCGCTGGTTTAGCCACATTGACCGGCACCGCTGGGTTCACGAGTGTCCTGCAATGCTTAGCTAAGTGCCCGACTTGCTGGCAAGCATAGCACACAGTACATGGCACTGTAACTGGATGATGCCAGTCGCACTTGATGCACTTCGGATGAGTACCAACATAATCCTTCTTTGTAGGCGCCGCAGCAACATATCCCTTCACCACCTTTGTTTTCTTATCCACTTTACTATTGGTCGATCTGCTTGACTCCCCAACATCCTTTCGCTTTTCTCCAGTCTTTCCCAAAACTCCAGTTCGCACCATTTCATCAGTCAAAGTGTCTGCTTTCAAAATTGCACTTTGTATGGTTGGGGGTGCCGCGGCCGTCACCATGCCACGAATCAGTGGTACCAGACCCCAGATGTACTGCTCAATTCTCTTCGACTCAGGTGTTACCAAGTGTGGCACCAGTTTTGCCAATTCATGAAACCGGTCGGTATATGCAGCATTACCCGACCCTACCATCGAATGGTTCCAGAACTCGTGTTCCAACTTTTGCATCTCATTCATAGGGCAATACTCCTCAGCTGCCAACGCCTTAAATTCGGCCCATGTCATGGCCACAGCTGCCTCTCTACCCCGAGCCTGAACTTGGGTGTTCCACCATGTCAATGCCTTTCCTACCAATGAACACGTCGCATACTTCACCTTCTGATTCTTAGCACAGTTACTGATATCCATCACAGTTTCCATCTTCTCAATCCAACGGGTCAAAGCGATAGCTCCGCCCTTTCCATCAAACTCCTTCGGTTTACAAGTTATGATATCCTTGTAGGTACATCCAACCCTACCCCCAGTACCATTCCCCACGACATTCACGTTCCCACCATCTCCAGCTTCCATCAACACCTCGCCTCCATTCGCTCCTTCTTCACCTCCATGATTGCCATTATCCCCTTCATTCCCATTATCGTTCCCGTTTACTCCGCCCATACCGCCCCCATTGTTCAAGATGTTGTTACTCACTTGCGTAACAATAGTAGGAATTAGCTCAGCTAGCTGTTGAGCAATAATAGTGGCGATATCTGGGTTACCAGCCCCATTATTTTCATTGTTCGTTCCACCTTGACCTCTTCCACCTATGGCTCCACCACGGCCACCAGCACCTCTACCACGTCCCCGTCCCCTCGGGGCTGCACCTCCAAGGGCCGAGCTGCGGGTAACTCTTTTTGGCGGCATGTTCTAAAAAAAATAGGGCAACCCGTAAATAATTATAATCCAACATTGCATTAGTAATAAGGCTAGGAATTATTCCAGAAAATAGGCACGTATATGATAGCACTTAATTTGTCAATTCGACACCCATATTCCATAATAGAAATACTTAAATAATATCCAATCCTAATATCCATAACATTCCAATGTCAAAACTCAAAGTCAAAATATACTAATCCCAATAATCAACAGTCAAGATACTTAAGAAAAGAAAAGAAAAATCATAAAAAGGCTAATCAGTAGCAGTATGGAATGTCTCCAATTCAATTCTTCTTTTCACTCCACGAGCAGGAAGCAATGAGTCCGCCTGTCATACGTCGCGCGAACTCTCTCTTGCTCTTTAAGGCTGGAGGGGCAGGTATATTGCCACCATCATCGTGAATAGTCGGTGGGGGCACAGCCACCTCCGGTAACGGTCCTACATGGCTCTCACAGCTGCTGGTAGACCTAGGGGAATCCGGTGGTGACCCATGAATATCTCTAACGTCCTTTGAATGAGGAAATGGGTTCCTCACTGAATGTGCTCTCTAGGGTGCTCCAAACCCATATGGCCTAAAGCATCCCGTCATAGACCTCGTCAACGGTCTACGTCCACGCACCGCTACTGCTTGCTTCACCAGCTTCGGCGGGCCAGGTGACGCCTCTTCATTCTCCGAATCAGACAAAATATCAATAATAGAAGGGGGAAAGGAATGAGTACCAGAAGTCATGGCCTAAAAGAATAAAAACATAAACACTTTCCTCAAAAGGACAAGAAAAAAAAAGAAAGAAGCAACAAGACAATCCAAAAATCAAAACAATTAACACAAATATTCACATGTATAAAGTACACATAATCCTATTATGCATACTACATGCGGGTACTTAGGTTATAGTCTAGGTCGAATAATCCACCTAATTCTCTATAACCTGGCTCTGATACCAATCTGTCACACCCTCGCTAAAGCGGAAACACGAGGATGCGACGGACGGGATCGTCATAACAAATTGGGGGTTCAAGAGAATATCTAAAGGTATTCTCCGTACATGGGTCATGACGTCGTCCGACACATAAGAACACATGTCAAGGATAGTCACTACCAGAACGTCATACCAAAATGCATAATCATACCAAAGCTCCAGACAGAAACAAATCAACACAATTGTCAAACAATAAAAATCTCAAAATCCTCAAAATTACAATCCATAAAACCCAACAATCCACAACATGTCCCAAAAGTCTCTTGAATGTCTAATGCTCCTAGTGGAGAGGTCTCGTCTAAGTCCACGCCATACACCTAGACTTCATTACCTGAAAAGACATGCTCTAAAGAGGTCAACATACGTTGGTGAGTTCACAGGTTTATAAGTACAATTATTTTGCCGTGTAAACATGTATAGAAAATTGTATGTGAAAGAGATACATAGCAGTCAAGATATCAACATAAGTTCGAATGTAACCCAAGTCCAAGACATTCCAAAAATTTGCACACAACCGGATTATATTCACCCAAGGGCAAGCCCCGACCAAGTCGGTCTCGACTAGTATACCGACAACATGGGTGGGGGTGTCAACCCGTTAGTACTAACAATATCTCTCCATAACATCCAAGTACACAAGTTGAAGCACAAGCACAAGTACACACTCATGATTGAATATCAAGACTCATACCATGACCCAAACCACATATAATATTTCAAAAGAAAATCAAACACGGCATAGTCCAAAACCATGAGCATGCTTTTCCCCCAAGTAAAATATATTAAAAAGGGGCCGTGAAACTCACCTTGAAATATCACAGTTCAAATTCCAAAACTCACCTTAATTTAGACTATTTAATCCCAACCCTTATTTTTTTTAGGTTTTAACAAAATAATTCAGCATACATATCTGATTGCGCATCAGTCTTGTATAGGCTGTTAGGAGATCGACACGACCACGAAACATCGCGTACAGGTGTCATTTGAAAGAAGAGACATTAAATTAACTCCAGAAAAAGAATCAGGTTCATTTGTCAAAATATGAGTAAGTTATGACACGAAGAATAAAGACCAATCTGCTGCCCAGATTCGTCAGTTGTGACCTTCAGTTTTGTTTGCTACGTTTGGAGGACCAAACGATGTCGAAACGACATGAAACCACTTGGGTTAGTTAGAGGACTCATAGGGCTTAAATTTAGACCCATAGTTTTCCCCAATTGGGCTTGTTTCGACCAAGTTATCACACGAACAAGATGACCCATTTTTCTGACAGCAAGCTGCCCAGATTGTTAGTTTCGTTGTTTCGATTTGTTCAACACATCAGTACTTTCAAGGAACAATTCTAGTTATTTCAAAACGTTTTATAGGTCCAAAATCTCGATTAAGGGCAGGTCATCCAAGATTACATCCCAATCTTTTAGATTCGATTACCATACAAGACCAAGGATTAGGGTTTTTACCAAGTGACGAACCCGACAATCGTAACGCTTAGATCTTCACGATCTAGCACCAAAAACCAAGAATGAGAGATCATTAGATGAAGATTTTGAATATAGATGATGAGTATCATCGATTTTAGAGTGTAACTAGAATTAAACTTCATCAAAAACGAATTTCGCTTACCGTAGCTTTGAAGACGAATGTTTCTAGCCGAGTTTAACGTTCTTGGATGACTTGGTTGCCAAAAACTCGATGGATGCACAAGTAATTTCAGAATTTTCGATGCCCAAGTGGAGAAAAAGAGAGAATTTT
>CM046434.1:14094289-14225012 GCA_025506505.1 Flaveria sonorensis
CCAGAATTGAGGTCTACTAAACAACCATTATAATAAGAAACAGTAGAAACCCTTAATACTCTAGAGCAATCAAGCAACAATGGCTCTTGAGCACCCATAACGATAACCAAGTGCAGCCCCTGATGAACACATGGTGACCATCTCGCCTGTAAACATCCAATCGAATCAAAGGTAGGTGTTAAAATGAAAATGAGGCCCTAGTTCAAATTACAATAGAGCAATCATCATGACCACATCTCTTACATGAGAGTGTTACTCTTACTTTGTAACAATTCTTATAGCCATCTTCCAACATGATCCCAACATAGGTTTATACCAAATGAAAACCCTAAATAAGAAAGAAGAAATTACAACAACCTAAAATTTGCTCAACAAATGCAAGAAAACAAAATTAACACATCCTTAGATGAGGAAACCCTCATCATCATCGACCTATAATTAGGGCTAAGAATAGAAATAACCAAACGAAAATAGCACGGAAAAAAAAACCCACGGATCATGATTAGGTCTTAGCGTAACCCTAACTCTTATATGAACTTTGGCACATCATCATGGTGTAGATCTATGATTCAAATAACAAGCATACTGGAGTGGCCTCACCTAAAATAGGTGGCGATGCTACCATCGCCCCCACACATGCCGCCAACAAAGGCATCCAGAAAAGACAATGGCCGAGGTCCATGATGGTCAAAACATAGCGGCTGGATTCCCCTCAACCGAAAATGGGAGGTGGAGCGGCAATCAGCTCCGTAACTATCACCACCATCATAAGCGATGGGCAGATCCGGCATATTTGAAAATCTTCACTTTAAAGCAACAAAAGAAAACAGTACTAGATAAAGTGACCGGGAGCACCGCCACCATCACCATGATCTCCATCACCACCGTGATCATGTTGTCGTGGTTGGATAAAAAACAAGTTAACTTTAAAGACTTAGGTACCTATAACTAGTACGGGTAAGTAAGAGATGTCTTGACAGCAAATTGGTAGAAAGTGTAAAACTTTATACTTAAGAACTTGAAATAGGATACGAAAATACAAAAAAGAAAATAGTTTTGGGTTTTTATTTAGCTGAAAAGTAAATTGAATGAAAGTAATTAAGAAAGCAACAAACTTGATTTTGGGTTTTGAAAACTATTAATAGAAAAGCAATCATTTTTGGGATCCGGGTTCAAAGATTCATAAAAACTTGTTAACCTAGCTTGAAGAACACATAGACATGAACTTGTAACGATTTAGTTAAAGCGATAACCTAGGAAAAAAATTTAATACTAACTCATGCACCCAATTACCCAATTATAGATGCCAAACACCCCTTTATTCAAAACTGTTCAAGTTGCAAGGAAACCGAAATCGAATGATATTAGACGGATATTTGAAACATAGATATTTCGTTTAAATTAACCAAACCCTAATTGAACTTGTACTGTCACTACATAAACAATCCAATAAATCTAAGACAAACAAAATAACTATGTGTCTTACAAGAACCCATCACCCTAAGATGACTACAAACAAGATTAGTCGATCATTGGCATGATTGGATCTTCAATGATTTATTGGATGTTGTCAATGCTTGATTCAGGTGAACCCATGGTGAAAGAAACTCCCAAGGTGGTTGAATTGAACATTTTTCTACCACATTTCAAACAAAAGCTTGATAATAGACATAGCGAAGCCCTGTTTTCTTTTTCATGATCTTCATGTCTCTTGAATCAATGATTAACATTCTAAATCCACATTTACCCATCGAGTTTCCAATGTTTGCACGGTAGTTGATATGTCGGTCCACACCTTCTTTCCTGTCCTTGACGTGTTTGTAAAATCTTTACGGTCTCTCCTCTAAATAAGTTGTCTGATGTCCTCTATACTCACATTCTTCTTCTTTGAACACGAGCCATCATCCCCTGCTTTTTCAAGTTGCATAATAAATATTGAAGGATGCTTGGGACCACATGGCAATATCTTAGTCTCTTGTTTCTTAGGAGGTGTTATGTCGTCCATTAGGTTTAAACATTCAAAATTTTGCTCTGGAAGACCTATAACCTCTTCTTCCACTTCATCATCATAAGCATCAACCATCACTCGTTCTACACATGGCACTTCAACAAATGAGGGAATTTGTGTGGCATTAATCTCCACGACCTCATCCTCGACTTTAAAATATGGTGAGATTGACTCTTCTAATTCTATTTTCAACAATAACGCATCATACTTGATAATTAAGTAGTCAACTCATTCTTGATCCGAGTAATGATGTTATGATAACAACTTATCGATCTCGGGCAACATCAACTCCAATCGAGTAATAGTTTCCTCCTCCTCAGATTGATAGGTATTTTGAAATTGCTTGACATTTTGGGATGCAACATTTTCTTGTAGTTGACAAGGAAGGTAGCATTGATTGTGATCATAACCTTGGGAAAAATTTGATTGCCTAGAGTATCCATAAAAATCCCCTTGGTTACTCCTCTTAAGATCCGCGTATGCCAGTTGTAAGTATTCATGTTTATAGGTGTTATACTCTACGAGGTAACGTGATCTTTGTGCCATTTCAGATTCATAGTTTTTACAGTCCCAACCTTGGCTAAAGTTGTTCACCTCATACTGACAATATCTTTGATAATTTGGTGGATGCCATCGTAATATTGATATGATGATGAAGTGTCATAAAATTCTTCATAATCCACCATCCTATATCATTTTCTTCCATTAATATATTTTTCCTCATAACGTTTCTTATAAGCTTTGAATTTTATAAGAAACACTGGATAATCTGGCAACTCATGAAAGAGGCTCCCGCATCATTCACACGAATCATCATCCCAATTCATGACAAGATCAAATTCCTTGATATTCTATTAAGCATGCAAAGATCGAGCCCACAAGTAAACTAGAATACCCAAGGTAACAAATAACAAAAAACATAAAGTAAAATAATAACAAAAGTAGAAAAAGTTTTTAAATTTTTATTTTTAAGATAAAAAATTAAACAAAACTAAAGCTTAACACTTTGCGCACGCATTCCCGCCATTTTGATCGTGTTGTTGTGATTGGATAAAAAAACAAGTTAACTTTAAAGACTTAGTTACCTATAAATAGTACGGGTAAGTAAGAGTTGTCTCACATAGAATTGGTGGAAAGTGTAAAACTTTATACTTAAGAACTTGAAACACGAAATGGAAATACCAAAAAGAAAATATTTTGGGTTTTTATTTAAGCTAAAAAGTAAATTGAATGAAAATAATTAAGAAAGCAACACACTTGATTTTGGGTTTTGAAAACTATTAATAAAAAGTGATCACTTTCGGGATCTGTGTTCAAAGATTCATAAAACACTTGTTAACCTAGCTTGGAAAACACATTGACATGAACTTATAGCGATCTAGTTAAAGTGATAATCAAGGACAAGTTTTTAATACTACACTCGAATGATAATAGACGAATATTCAAAACATAAATAATTCATTTAAGTTATCCAAACAATAATTGAATTTGTATTGTCACTACAAGAATAATCTAATAAATCTAAGTTAAACAAAATAACTATAAGTCTTACAAGAACCCATCACCCGGAGATGAACACGAACAAGATTAGCCGATCATTGGCATGATTGGATCTTTAATGATTGATTAAATTTTATGGATGCTTGATTCGGGTGAAATCGTGGGAGAAGTTTGAATTGGAGAAGTCTTTTTCGAAACCATAATGATTGGGTTCAAGTAGCAAAGAAAAAACATCAAAATTCGGAAGTTGTTAGGGTGACCGGCGTATCATACGCCCACCTCGGTGTATCATACGTCGGGTGTTAAGTTGTACGGATCTTGTTCACTGGATTCTGTCCTGGATACGGTGACTAATATGTGGTCAGCGTATGATAAGGTGGTGGATACAGTGATCAGAGTATGATATGGTGGTGTATACGGTGGTGGATATGGTTGTGCCTGATTGACTTAATTTGACTCCATCTTTCGTTTAATGGCACATCCGGTCCTTCCTCTTGCTCCAATACTTCCTTAAAGCTTCCAAAATATTTACTTTTGTCTTCTAGCACCTACAAGACTCAACACACTCAAAGTACACATGTTCAACACTAATATATATATAAATAACATAACTGAACACTATAAGTATCGAATAAACAGCCCACAATCACACCGCCACTACCACCGCCAAACTCATGAATAAGAACTTAAGTCTGAAAACCCTAAATAGGGTATTTGAGAAACACAGAGGCAAAGGGGCAACAGACGCGGTCGTACCACCATAAACTGCAATGCACCACCTGCTCCACCTTAACAACTACAGGGGAGTGGCAACAAGCGCCACGCTACCACCGCCTTCGATTTGTCAGAATACAAATGGACACAACGATAGAACCACATCTCTCTAAAGTTCAAAATGACAAAACACCATGTGTAAGGTAGATGGTGGTGCATCAGGAGTTGTACCGCAAGCGATAGAACCACAAAACAACTGTTCATCAACTTGCTTTGTTAATATATAGGTAACTTTATAAGTGTATTGTTAGAGTTATCTTAGAGGCTGATGCTAACCAAAGATCTCTCAACATACATTCTGAAGTACAAGGAAGTTACTTCAGAAAATTTGACAATGCAAAAAGATAATTCACTAAGTGTCGAATCTTCCGAAGCCAAACACACAAGTCTTCCGAAGCCAAAGATGAAGTCTTCCGAAGCTTGAATACTGGTTTCTTCCAAAGATAGAGAAGACATGCTTTCTCTAACACTACTTTTGACAAAAGTTGGACCACTTTTCGCTACCATCTCTGATGACTCACCAACTTATACAAGTTGGTGATTATCTCCATAGTTTTGTTAAATGTACAATATGGTGTTTGTGTGTGTAACATTTCACTCTTGTACTTTTATCCTTTTTGTAGTAGAATAGGATGTGATATATGGCATGTCATAATCACTAGCCAAAAGGCAATCTATCTTTTGACTTCATATTGATCTTGTTGTTTAGATTAGTGTCCAGCTGGCCTTCAAAGTATGGCCGGCTGTAGGATGTTGTATAAAGTGTCTCATGTAACTAGTACGTCCTTAGGACTAAGCCTTGTAACAATTGTAAAACACTTGAGAGCAATATACATCATCCTTGAAAACCAATACTTGTTTGTTCTTGTGTTCTTACTTTTGTTCATTGTTTCTTTTGCCTGGTTCTCTATTTGATCTATTAAGTGTTATACTCTTCATCTTATGAAACTGTTACATAACCCATAATCGGTCCTGCAATTGGTATCAAAGCTTTTCAGGATCTTGATTGTAAGATTTTACCATCTTAAATCTCTTCAGTTTCCCAAAACACTTACTTGCTCAAATGGCAGCTCTCTCTAAGACTGATATGGAAATCGACCCCATGATTAAATCTCCACTAATCACTCCTGATGACTTTGATACTTGGTGTATGATAATGTAAGGCTTCATCAAGTCACAATACTTCAGGTATGTTGTGATTGTAGATACCCTGATGGATGTTTGAGTTAAACTCGAGAACAGGGACACTGTGAGGAAGTTCATGTTCTCTTTTCCTAGACAATGGACACACTATTATGTGGCCATTAAGAGAACTGAAAATCTCTCCAACCCCAATCTCACTGAGCTACATGGTATTCTGAGTGGTTACCAGATAGAGATGAACATGCAAAATCCATCCACCAGCTCTTCCAATAATCAATAGAGTTTATCTTTTCACGTGGTTGAAAAGGATAGCAGAGAACCATAACATCATCTCATCTGCTACCCTGACATCTCATAAATGGGACCTTTCATCACCTTCCCAGAGACACCAAGAGATATCTACACTCAAGGAAGCCCATTGCAAGAGCCCAACTCTTCTTAAGCCTTTTTGTCTTCAGATTAAAGTTGTGGCAAATTTCTCTTCACCCTTGCAGACTTGGACTGCATCTATGCAGATGATCTATAGTACATGGAGATAGTCCAACAGATGGCTCAACTCACTCACAGAGCCAAGAAGTTCTATAAGAGAAATAAAAGAAAGTTTCCCAGCAATGTAACCAGTGAAAAGTTTGGGCCGGATAAAAGAAAAGTAAAGTTTCCCAGTAATGTAACCAAATGGGACACTTTGCTAGGGAGTGTAAGGAACCAAGGACAAATAGTGGGCAAACACAATCAAAGCCAAACTACACTGATGCAGCTCCCAGAACTAAGAAACCCAGACAACCAAAGCAGCAAGTTACTGTTGCTGTTGAAGAAGGAGGATATGACTGGAGCTTTCAGGTTAAGGATGTCTCTCCAAACAAAGCACTGATGGCAAAGCATAATGAATCCAAGGTATTGGAACAACTTTGTTCTCCTGAATGCATTACTAAAGTAAACATGTATAGGTCCTATAACTTGGAAGTGAGATATGATCTTGAGTCTTTGAATATTTTAAACACTGATTTCAAAAGAGTAGAAAATGACTATAAACTTAAAATATAAGAACTAGAGAAAATAATTTCAACTCTTAAACATGAGCATACAAATTATAAGACTCAGATCAAAGATATTGTTACGAAGTTAACTGAATGCCAAGCTGAGCTTGTGATCAGCAAAGCTAGGGCATAAAAATACTTGAAGAGGAAACCTTCATGAACATTATATCTTCATCCTTGAATGTAAATATTTGTTATGAGAATAGGCAGGGACTGGGTCAAGTGAAATAGCTCCTCCACACACATTATTATTAATCAGATCTCCAAGGTGTGAAATTAATAAAGATGAGCTGCCTCTTATTGATCCTATCCAAGAAGAGGATGAATATGAAAAGGATATAGTAAAGGATGAACCAGAGGTGAGTGAAGAGGTTCATCCTAAGAAGGGTTAGTATAATCTTGGAGAAAAGAAGAAACCAGGGATAGCCAAGTCAACTAGAAAGAATTTGATCAGGGCTATTAAAAGAAAATAGAGATCAAGCCCACCTTCAACCCCAAACAAAAACAAGTCTTTATCTCTCTTTGGTTTAAGGTGGTGAACACTAAAGACTTAACTAAGGAATTTAGTATCAAGAATCCTAGTTCAAGTTCAAATCATCCTGGTCAAGAGAAGAAGGTTGAAAAAATTTGCACCACTGTTGCACAGCCTGAACCATCCAACTCCAAGAGTAAGCTTCACCCTCAGAAGCCTACTGCATTATCTAAGAAGATAAAGAAGGAGATGGAAAGAGATCAAGATCAACCTTCTTCTTAGAAGAAGATCCTCAGAAGTATGCCTGTGAAATGCATCATGTGTGGTAGTACAACTCATTATGCTAAGGATTGCATCTACAATTATAAGAGTACCATCCACATAACCAAGAAGAAGATTTTTGAGAGGATGAAGAAAATAGCTTTGAAAGGAAAATCATTTTCCTTTGGAAGCTCCAAGGTGAACAAAAGAAGATAGGTGAAAAACGGTCTTCGGAAGCAAGTTTGGTCTCAAAAGAAGGAATGCTTCCAAAGCACTGAAGTTTGCTGAAGTGATTGCAAAAGCTTTTGAAGGTTCAGTCTCCAAAACATCCAAAGTCATAAAATCTTTTGAAGTATTAAAGGCCAAATCTAATCTTCCAAAGATGGTATGGAAGATGAAGGAAGGCCATGTGACTGAAGTTTCTGCATCAACAACAACCAAGGATCCTCATAGCTTGCATATAGGATCAATAACTTTTGAAATATCTACAGTTTATCTTGATGAGCCCAAGAATAGCAAGGCTTGGGTTTCCAAATGCAACTAATCATCACTTTTTATGTGTACGAACAGCTAAAGACCAAAAGAAATGTATGGATCATTGATAGTGCATGTTCCAGGCACATGACTGGCAATGGCTCCTTGCTTCAAGACCTTGGGAAAATTAATAGAGGGCCAGTTACTTTTGCAGGTGAATCAGGTGGTTACATCACTAGAAGGGGAAAGGTCATAAATAGTTATCTCAACATTGAGAAGGTAAACATTGTGAAAGAGCTTCAGTACAATCTTTTGAGTTTATCTTAATTTTGTGAACAGAGACATAGCATGCTATTCACTAAGCATGAGTGCATTGTTCTCAAGCCCGGGATGATCATTCCTTACGAGTATATCTTGCTCAGAGACCCTAGGAAAGGGAACATGTACAAGATGGATCTGCAAGAAACCTCACCTTCAAAAGAAGTTTCTTGCTTTTATTCTAAAGCAAATAGTGATGAGTCCTTCCTTTGGTATAAAAGAATGTGCCATGTAAACTTTAAGAACATGAATAAACTAATTAAGAATAAATTGGTAAATGGAATGCCAAAGAAAAAGTTTACAAGTGATGACCATTATGTTGCATGTCTTAAAGGAAAGCAACAAAAAGAGTCTCACATGCCAATAGAAATGAACTCCACCACTACTTCCAGACACTTATTGCATATGGATCTCTTTAGCCTCACTAGTGTAATGAGTTTAGAAAGAACTTCATATTGTCTTGTGATCACAGATGACTTCATAAGATATACTTGTGTCTTTTTTCTTAAAAGTAAGGATGAGATCCCTAAAATCTTGAGATCCTTAAAAATTGAAAATCAAGAATCAATGTGATCATAAGATTAACATCATAAGATGTGATCAAGGAACTGAATTCAAGAACCAATTCCTTGATACATTTTATGATGAAATGAGTATTTCAAGACAATATAGTGCCCCTAGAACTCCTCAACAAAATGGTGTTGCTGAAAGGATAAATAGGACGCTAATTGAGGCTGCAAGAACTATGCTCTCTGACTCTAAACTGCCCATCACCTTCTGGGCAGAGGCAGTCAACACTGCCTGCTATGTGCAAAATAGAGTTTTAGTAGTTGAAACTCATGGTAAGACTCATGAAATGTGGCACAAAAAGAGACCTTTTATTGGTTTCCTCAGGTCATTTGAATGTCCATGCACCATCTTGAATACCAAAGATCATATAGCCAAATTTGCTGAGAAAGCAGATGATCACAATAAGAAAAATGACTATCAGAGACTAAATTATTAGGGACTGATTTATTAGTCTCAGATACATAGTATCAAAGACTAAGTTATCAGTTCCTAATGATATTCGAGACTGATTTTGTTACAATCCATTTTAATGAGTGATAATCAGTCCCTAATACTTTGACACCTTATTTAAGATTAAACTTCAGTCACGTATTCGTCTGCACAATAAAAGGTTTTGGAGGGAAACTTTTTGGTTACTGAATTTTAGTCCCAAATAAGTGCACTTAATAATGAAAAATGGCACCATTGTATGAGTAATTGAGATTCAATTTCTGATAAAGAGAAAATATATTACACACTCAATATTAGTTCTTAATATTTCTACAATGAATTAAATTAGGGATTGATAATTAGTCTTGAATGTGTTTTGCATAAAAAAAGATCAATGACTAGTTTTTAGTCTTTAGTTATTTGACACAAATCATATCATTTTAAGAAAGACATCAAAGACTGAAAATCAGTCTTAAAGATCTTGTAAGGGATCTTATTTGACACTGATATTCAGTCTCTATATAGTTTTGTAGATAAAAGAACTAGTAACATATATTTTCAACAAATCAACATGCATATATTCTATAGTTTTTTGGAACATATTATTGACTAAATAATATTCCTACGTTGGATCAAATTAGGGACTGATAATTAGTATTGAATGCTCCTTATGTAAAAAAAGATCAATGACTAATTTGTAGTTTTTAAATATTTGGTGCAAATTATATCATTTTGAGAAAATTATTAGAGGTCACACTATCTAAAATCTTATAAGGGAACTTATTTGAAACTGATACTCAATTTCCAAATAATTATGTTGTTGAAATAATTAGGGATTGATATTAAGTATTCAAAACTTGACGTTTCAGTTTTGAATAAATTGTATCTAGGACTGATTTATAAATTGTGAATGATATTATAGACTGATTTTTAAACGAGTTATGTTAGTGACAATTTTTCGGTATCAACATGAAAAAAAATATTAAAGACTGTGTCACAGTCATAAATATTCCTAACAGATTGACTTAGTCACTAATATTCAGTGTATAATCTTCGATACACGTTCGTCCATTTTTAAAAAATATATTAGAGACTGATGGTTAAGTAAGAACAAACATGGCCACTAATAACTAAGTAGAATCATATATTCTTCGGTTTGAGTAATTATTGGTCAACCAGGGCCTTTCATGAACAATGATGGTCATTATTGGTCAAACAGGGTACATAATCTTTAGTTATAGTCATTAGTAGTCAATTTGGGTCGTTCATGACTACTAAGAGTTAATGATGGTCATTTAAAGGCACTAGCAATAAATCAGGGTTGTTGATGGTTATTTAGAGTCATGATGACAAACTACAGTTATCGATTGTTTTGGGTTATTAAGAGTTAATTAGGCTTACTAATAATCAGGTAGGATAAATTATCATCACTGATGGTTAGTTTGGGCCATTTATGATTTATGCTGGTTATTATCGCTCAATTAGGGTTAATGATGATCAATTAAAATCATTAATGATTAATAAGGGTCGGTGATGGTGGTCACTTAGCTTTATATTAATAGTGAATTAAGACCATTGATGGTCAATTAGGGTCATTCAAATCATATTGATCACTATTGGTTAATTAGGGTCAATAATGGTTAATTAAAGTCTTTAATGGTCAATGAAAGTTGTTGATAGTCAATTTGAGTCAATGATGTTTTATTATAGTCATTAGTAGTCAAATTAGGTCATTGACGGTCAACTATAATCATGTTGGCCATTATTGGTCAATTTTGCATCAATAATGGTGAATCAAGATAAATAATGGCCAATTATAGTCATTGATAATCATTTAGGTTTTTATTGATCAAAGGATCACCTACAGATCATTAGCCCATCTGATCATCTCCATTACTCGAATATGAAACCCAAGATCACTCTTAAAAGGAAACTCACCTTAGATGAAAAAAATCACCCGGTCTAACCTTGAACCCCTTTTTTATGTTAAAGATGAGATTTGAACCTGAAATCTCCATCAATTTTGGTGAAGTTTTGGTGAATTAATGATCATTCAGGTCTTTTTTATAGTAACTTAGTGTCATTGATGGTCAAATAGGTTCAATTATGACCACTCATGGTTAATAATAATCATAATAGTAATAAACGAATATCAATGATCGTTAGCTTAACTGGTTAAGTTAAGCTACCTATGACATATACATATTAGGAGGTCATGGGTTCAAGTCTCACTCTGAGTAAAATCTCAGAGTTGAGCCAAAGGTTTTCTTAATAATGGGTTTCCTCCTGGGGGGTTTGGGGGTGCAGTCCCAGCTGGAAAACCGATAGGTGAGCGCAATTAAAATTACACCTATTCTCCGAATCAGGGTCACACATTTGCCGTTTAAAAAAAAAAGAGTAATAAACAAATAATTAAATACACAATCAAATTAATGTATAAATATATAATTATATCAAAAGGTGTGGGAAACAAAAAGATTTGAAATTTTGATAAAATTAATAGTTCCCGCTCCTTCCTACCATTTCACAAAATCATCCGCGTTTGACTCGTATTCCCGCTCCCACTAAAACTAAATTCTTTAAAATTGATTTCATTCCATGGAAACCATAATTTTAAATTTTTAACTCAATTTTTTCAATAACAACAAGAAGCAAAGTGGCAACCACTACCGATGCCATTATTACAACCACTCTAGCCATGGGAGCTTTCGCACCGCTGTTACAACCGCTCCATCCATTGTGTATGTATTTAGTATTTTTATCGATATAGGTTATATTCTCGTGGTGAGTATCACTAGCCGATCAACACAATTTTATTGGATAATTTTTCACCGTCAGGATTGTGTTTTGTTGTTTCAATTGGTTTCGTTAACAGTAATTCGTCTTGATCAGAATTAAAATTGTGTGTTTCTGCACATGTGCTCCATGAAGTGTTTAAACACCCCATTTAACTTGTGTGTTTCGATTGTTAAGTTGAAATGGATAATTGGTTTTCGGTGAAATTCTTTAATTTGGATCATTAATTTTTGATGGAATTGTTTAATTTTGATCATTAATGTTAAATAATTGCTAAGTATGAAAAATTGATGATTCATTCATAGAACCAATGAAAATAATTGACTATTGACAAAAAAACTTGATGATTACTTTAGAGAGCTGAAAATCATAAAAAGAATTGATGATTGATACACATAATTTGATTTTGGTTTTGCTAAGTGGTATTCTGTTCAACTCCTTCATTGTCATAGGGTCTTAATTTTGTCTTTATATTCAGCTGCCAATGAGTACTAAGTAGTAAGTACTAACAGTAATATATATTGTCCATGAAAAAGAGTATAACTTACGGAATTTTACATTATGTGCTTCCTATCAAATTTATATTGCATCATAGGATTATTTTTATTTTATTATGAAGTTGTCTAATTTTCAATCTAGGCAAGTAACTTGTGACGCATTTTTTAAGGCTAACATGACATGATAATATTTTCTTACCTACTCTTATGAATTATATTTTGTTTAGTAGATAGCACATCAAATTGAAAAAAAAGGAATCAAGATGGAAAACCAATAAAAGGTTTGTATATCTCGATTATTGCAGGTCACTTGTTTTTGAATTTTGCTTGCTTCTTCATTGGTGACATGCAAGAAAATTTAAAGAAATGCAATATAGAGTTTTATGCTTTGAGCTGCAAACTTGAGTCTACAAAGGTAAGCTACAACTTAATATTGAAAACGTCATCTTGGTTTCTCTTTTTGTTATAATATAGAACAGCTTTAACCCAACCAATAGTGTCCACAACCGGGTGAGCAGTTTCACATGCTGGAAAATGCTGAGTTATATGTATGTTTGTGTATTGTTTTATGTTTGTTGAGAAAATATGAATTGGAATTTGGTTCTTTTGAATGTGTTAACTAAAACTAAATTTTCATTCTAAAGACCATGGAGGTTTACATCATTTCAGATATTATAAGATGCTTCATGCTTGTATATAAGAAATATATTTTGGATGCCATAAATATCTTTACTTAACTATAAACAATAGTAACAAACAACATCTTTAGAAGACCATATGTAACAATTTTGTTGTAAAACCATTGGTTTTACCTTTTTGTACATCATGTTGCAGGAATCTCAAAGACAACCCCCTCTCTAGAAGAGTTCCAACTTCATTAGGAGGAAAGCTCTTGCACACAACAAGCTTCAAGTATGTTTCTAAATTCTTTCATACATAATGTACATATATGATTATTGTCTTTTATGTTCTTTGAAAAACCATATAAAATTGTAGAATAATCTGGTAGATGTGTATTATATATGCCTGGAAGGCTAAATAAATCTTAGAGTGGTCAAAATGGTTGATTACAACAACCACGCATAAAAATTTAGTTTTATAAAAGTTAAGAGTGGATATTTGATCACACTTGGTCTAAATGTATGTTGTAGGATTTGATGGCTTATATGCATCTAATAGAGTATGTTTGAATTGTTTAAAATACTTGCAAATGGGTTATGCAAGCATTTATACAAATGGGTCAAACGGCTTGGTTGCTAGAGAAGAATTATATTGATGTTTTGTTGGTGCATAACGTTATGTTGAATTATTATTAAAAAGGATACTAAAGTTGGTGGTTAGAACGATTAAACATCATTTATCCTATTTAAATATGTAACATCAAATAAGTAGGGTGCTTGGAGCCCGAAGTCAACTGGTTGAGATAGTGACAAAGGCAATAAGCTCCTTTGGGCAAGACATATAATTCTAACTACACTTCATTTGAAATATTGGGTGATGTAATATGCGTTGTGTAAATAAGGTTATGCAGATGAACTTGAAAATACTTTGATTATATGTAAGGGGGTTATTGGTTTGTGCACCATTACTTGTTACATCGTTAACAATATGTTACTATATAAGTATGGTTTTAACAGTAGACATAACATGTTGTGTCTAATATAAGTTGGTTCGGTACTACTCTTGGTACTTTCACCTATTTGTTACTTGTGGTTTGGCATTGTTTACTAAGCTTCGTGCTAATTATATCCTTGGTTGTATTGTAGGTAAAGGTCAATTGTAATGAAAAATTGGAGCACGTCTCGGATCGACAGTTAAGTCTTTTGCAAGTCTTGTATAAATGACTTTTGTGGAACTTAAATTTATGTTTGGAGTGACTAATGTTTTGTGAATTGATTAAGTATTTTTTGGAATATGTTTTGTTACCGGTCATCATTATGTTGAAGTGTCGGTTGATACAATCATATGCATTACAGTAAAAACCTAGTGTGTAGGTAGTTTTATTTTTCTCTATGTATATTGATGTGAAACTTAGATTTACGAATAAATTTTATTTTGTAAGCAAATTTAGGAATTGATTTTGAAGATTGAATATCTAGATTGCATTAGAGACTAGTTTTAGTCATCAAATGAATATATTGAGAATTGATTTTGGAGACTGTCTTTTAAACTCCTAATTAACATATTAAAGACTAATAAAACTGTTATAAAATATTGATATCAATCTTTAAAAAACACACTTGCGATTAAAATGAATTATAAGATACTGATTTTCTATATTTAGAAAACATATTTAAGACTAAATAAGATAACATCTAAGATTATTTTTTTAGTTCTAAAATGACATTAAAGATTGAAATGATATGTTATGACTTATGAGGGACTATTGATAGTCTTGATAAAAATATATTCGAGATTGAAAAAGTGTTTAAAAAGTATATATTTTTAGTCTATAAAAACTATATTCAAGACTAGATAACATAACATGTAAAATTATGTTTTTAGTCCCTAAACGATATATTAGAGATTGAGTGGTTTGTTTTTAAGACTAGTTCTCAGTTTCTAAAATATTTCATTAAGGACTGAATTGTCATCGATGCTGAATCAATTTAAATGTGTTCGAGACAAAATAGACAATATTTAAGTACCGATTTTCAGTCTCTAACAGCCTACTATCAAAGACTGATTTTCAGTCATTGACAACATATATTCGAGACTGAAATAACTCAGTATCGAGAGATTGATTAAGGACTAAATTTATATGTATGGGAGACTGGACGTTAGTCGCTGTTGATGGCATACAATCAAGACTGAAATCTAGTTACTAATGTGAGTATCTAGGACTAGGTATTTAGGACTAACTCAAGACTAGCAATATCAGTCCTTGATAGCTATTAGAGACTGATTTGATACTATCAAAGACTAATTTTTCGGTCCCAAATACCCTGCTTTTTTGTAGTGGATGGGTACTTCATTGGATACTCTTCCCAAGCTAAGGCTTATAGAGTATACAATCTCAGAACTAGAATTGTTGATGAGTCAGCCAATATGATCTTTAATGAACACACTTCTAGTGTGAAAGGTTCTGGTCCTGATTGGCTATTTGATTAATGATGTTACACACTCTTCGGATCAAGTTACACTTGATAAGTGTGCTGATGTGGTAGGTGATACTCAATCACCAGATTTAAATTTCACTAATTTAGATCTGTCAAATCAACTTGCTATGATTCCACAACTGAGAATTCAAAAGTCCTATACTCCTATTCTACCACAAACATCATTAGAGATGTTGAGACTGGGGTAAGAATAAGAGGACAAACCCATGATAAAATTGTTTGTCTGTACTCTTTCTTTTTGTCTCAGATTAAGCCAAAGAAAGTTGATGAAACTTTGAAAGATGGAAGCTGGATTAAAGCAATGCAGAAGGAACTGCTTCAATTCAAAAGACAAGGTCTTTGGAACCTATGTCCTCTTCCACCTGGGAAGATGCCAATAGGTACCAAGTGGGTTTTTAGAAATAAGAAAAATGATAGAGGGCTTGTCATCAAGAACGAGGCAAGACTAGTTGTCCAAGGGTACACTTAAGAAGAAAGGATTGACTACATAGATGTTTTTGCTCCTGTAGCAAAACTTGAAGCTGTAAGGATATTCCTTGCTTTTGCTACATCCAAGGATTTCAAAGTCTACCAACTTGATGTTAAGTGTGCATTGTTATATGGGGTGATAGATGAAGAAGTGTATGTCAAACAACCACCTAGCTTTACAGACCTGGATTATCCTGATTATGTCTGCAAGCTTGACAAAGCTCTCTATGGGCTGCATCAAGCTCCAAGGAAGTAGTGTGAGATACTGGCATAGTACCTAGTTCAACATGGTTACAAAAGAGGTACTATTGATAGCACACTTTTTATTAAATGAACAGGGAATGACTTGATGCTGGTTCAAGTTTATGTTGATGATTGGGTCAACTAATGAAAGACTCTGCAAAGAGTTTGAGAAGCTGATGAAGAATAGATTTGAAATAAGTGCCATGACGGAACTCAATCTCTTTCTAGGAATTCAAGTGAAGCAGGTTGACAATGGCATCTTTATAAACCAGTCAAAGTATATACAAGACATACTAACCAAATTTCATCTAACTGAGTGTAAGGTTTCTAAGACTCCCATAGCCAGAAATCACTCTCTAGGACCTGATCTTGAGGAGGAATGTGTTGATGGACATCTCTACAGGGCTATCATTGGGTCTTTTAGGTATCTTACAGCTAGCAGCCTGATATCATGTTTGCTACATGCATATGTGTAAGATATCAAGCCAACCCTAAGATGTCACACCTAGTTGTTGTTAAGAGGATTCTTAGACACCTCGAAGGAGCTCCCAAACTGGGACTTTGGAATCCAAAGAATTCTGACTTCAATTTGTATACATAAACAGATAGTGACTATAATGGCTGCAACATGAATACAAAATCTACATCAGGGGGATGTCAATTCCTTGATGGAAGGATAGTCTCATAGCAATGCAAGAAACAATCTTGTGTTTTTGTATAAACTATTGAAGCTGAATACATTGCTGCTACAAGCTGCTGTGCGCAAGTGCTTTGGATTTAGAATCAGATGCTAGACTATGAATTCAACTCAAGAGGACTCCTATCCATATAGACAACAATAATGCTATCTCTATTACAGAGAATCTAGTGCAGCACTCAAAGACAAAGCACATCAACATCAGGTATCATTTGATCAGAGATAAATTTAAAAAAAGGTTGATAAAACTGGTCAAAGTTAACACAAATAAATAATATGCTGATCTGTTCACAAAAGCTTTTGCTAAATAGAGATTTAAATATTTTGTATCAGTTATAGGGATGATTAACTTTGAGTAGATTTTCTTAAATAAATTTTCAAAATTGTTTTTCAAACATGTGTGTCTTTAAAGTTGTCTAATTTATCACTCATATAAGCCCTATTTATCTTGGATGAAAGTTTTCAAAGTATATATTTCTAAGAATTTCAAGAATTATGAAAAGATTTTCTTTCGAAAAAATTAAATTGACTTCGGAAGAAAATTAAGTCTTCAAAACTAATAACTACTTACTAAGGGATATATCCTTGGAAGAAATTTTAATATATCTTTCAAAGATTAAATATGCTTCTAAGTATTTATATGTTTTGAAGGACAAATTTCTTTCAAAAGCAATCAAGTCTCGGAAGTTTTATTCTCTTCTTTAGTAAAACCTTTGAAGTTTAATATCTTTCGAAACCAAATCTGTCTTGAAACCAAAATTACTTTAAGTACATTTTCTTCGGAAGCAATTCTTCCAAAGCAAAGGAATATCTTCCGAAGTTAATCTTGCTTCGAAAGCTTTCTTTAAAACTTTCGAAGGAAAATTACCTTCGGAAGATTTTCAACTTCCAAGATAACTACCTTTTTGGGCACCTGTTCAGAGGTGGGACTAACATCCGAATTTCAAAGTATATCATTTTGCAATAACTTTGTCTAACATCCGAGCATATAAATAGCCTTTACTATAGTTCTCCCTCTTTCTTCTTCCTCTTCATCTGAAATCTTCTAGCCCTAAATCACCCACAAACCCTTGTTCTTCTTCACATCTTTCTTACTAAAGCTTTAGAAAATGGACAACCCTAAACCACAAAACCAGCCACTCTTTGTCATGCACCTTCACAGGCAAAGCCATTAGGTTGCTCTGTTATCGTCTGAGAAATATCCTGGTTTCTCAGATGTTTGCCGCTTTCTTTCTCACTCTTCATATCTCACTGCTCTCACAATAGACCCTCCACCGTACAAAGATCAACTGCTGGAGTTTTAGAGGACCTGCTAAGAGGTCATTTTGGATAGTGAGAAGGCACTATCTGCATCAGTGCAAGGGAAGACTGTATTCATCACTCCAGCAACTATCAACCAACATCTGAAGTTGGATGATGAAGAAGGTGAGCTGTCCTTCCTAAAAGAGGTAGTCAATGACTCATTCCGGCCGATGGGCTATAAAGGTGACTACTCTGTAAGAACATTCAAAAAAGGTAAGGTCTTTTTTCAATAGAATTACCTCCTTCATGTTGTAATCCATTCATTATCAAATAAACATGAAGGATGGGACCAAGTTCTAGAATACCTATCCTATATAGTCCATGGAATGGTCCAGATGATCAAGTTCAAGTATTCACTATTTGTATATACAAACTTGCTACTAAATTAGATTCCTTAGAGTATTACATGTTCCTTAGATATGTCCTACATAGTTTCAACTGTGAACTAGGCTCACAACTAAGGAAAACATGTAATATTCTTAAATTGGGACAGATGAAGCCCGACATCTTCAAAATAATAAGGAAAACCAATGTTGGTTTTTTTGGAGTAGAAACAACCCTTATCCCAAAAATGTTAGAGCTCCCTGCTCAAGGTGACAACTTGGCATCACAAGCCAATGTTGAACCCATACCTTCTTTATCTTTAACACCGCAACAGGCAATATCTGGTGATGAGGGAGATGACTTTGGTCTTGTACTCTCATCCCCCCATGATTCTTCTGATGAAGATGAGGGGAGTATACAACTAAAGGTGCATAAACTAACCAAAACTTGCACCTATTTGGTTTCTAAGGTTAGTCACCTGGAGTCTCAGGTGGCTACCTTATAAAGGCAGGTCCTTAATCAACAACTTGATATCGCCAATCTCGAGGGCATGTTAGCTGAGAGGCCTGCCATGCATGCTCAACCAAGTCCGCAAGAACCTATGGATATGGTGGATTTAACCAAGTCCACAAGGCCTACTAGTATGACTCAACCAGCTTTTTACCTACGAGTATTGCATTTTCTCTATTTAAGGATCCTTAGGAAAATTTTTCTGAAATTCTTGTTGGTCTTTGATCTCTTTATACCTTTTGTATATTTGCTTAGATTCTTTCTTCATTACATCTTGAAAATCCTTGAGCAAGTCTTTAACCTCAAATAGGTTAAGATGCATGAAAGTATCATAAGGAAAGCCTCTAGATGCTAACTCTATTCCTATAAGTGTTTCTGGATCATTTAGGAATAAGTCTTGAATGTTCTCAATCTCCTCTTCATCTTTTTCTTCTTCTTCTTCTTCTTCTTCTTCATTAGAATCAATGAGGATAATGATTGGTTCTTGCTGTTGGTCTTGAGATTGATCAATCTCTCCTTCTTCTAAGTTAGCAGCCTTTGATTCTTTTTGTTTATGCTTATCTTCATCAGCTGGCTCAGCTTTAACTTTTAGAAGCTTAAGAGGTAGAGTCTCAAGTTCTTCTTGTTCTTGAACCTTTTGTTTTCCCTTCCTTAATAAGCTAGGTACAGTCTGTTTCTCTTCCTCTCATAGGTTTTCAATGGAGGCTGTGATGATGATGATGCCTGATCTTTGGATATTTCGGGTTGTACTTTCAAAGATTCAACAAATTGTCTGATTAATTCCTTTTGCTTCTCAGACAAAGGACTTACTTGAATGATGCTTGATGGAGATGGTTAGGTGTTTGGTGTATGAAAATGTTGTCTTAGAATGGGTGAATAGTGGATATTCTCAAATGGATTAGCTTCACCAAACAACTGATCCATTGAATATTTTTCCTCAGGGATGATGATTGATTGTTTAGTTTCCCTTATGCTTGTTTCTTTAACAGGAGACATTGCTTGATCAAAAAACCCTTCACTCTCATCTTGTTCTTGAACTTCTGAATGTTCATCCTCATTCAGCTGTGTGTCTACATGCTCCAATTTCTATTTAATCTTTTGATTTCTTCATTTTGATTAGAGATTATCTTTTTAAGCTCATCAATGTCATTGTCTTTAGTGTCTGTCTACTCAGTTAAGTAAGCAATGTCAATTCTTGCACTGCTAAGATCTTGGTCTTTCACCTTCACTTCTTCCTTTGATTATTCAAGTTGTTGTTCTAGAAACTGAACAATCAACTTCTAAGCTTTCTGATCGGCTGTGAGCTTATCTATCTCTTCATCTTTGCTCTTGAGCTTCTCTTTTAACCTCTTTGCTCTGTTGTTTGACTTCTTTATCAGCTTGTTGTACTCAGTGAATAAAAACACCTTTAAGTACTTAATTTCTTCTTCAGTAGGCACTTCACTTGCTTGTTCATCTGATTCTGTATGCTCAACTTGAGTACTTTGTTCTTCTTGCTCAGACTCATGCATTGATAAGGTTGTAACATTATGAGTTTTTTGCTCAGCTAATCATGCATCTATATCGCTTAAAATAGATGAAAGAGTCTATTGATCAGAGAGATTAGGGCATTGAGGTGGTGATGGAATGTTTTGCTTAAAATGGAATTGCTCTTCTTCTTGAGCTTCTTGTTGGATGATTGGTTCTAGTTCAGGTGCAATAGGATCTTCTTGATGAATGATTGGTATAGGCTGAATGCTAGGGTCTTGGTGAATGATGTTCTGAAATACCATGTGTGATTCTCCTTGGCTTGGAATCCTCATAAACACTTATGGAACAGGCAGATTATTGTTGTTCATATGTGGAGGCACAACAACTTCATCACCGTGGTACAAACTTGATATGATCATGTTGAACACATGTTCATTGAAATGAACAGGCTCAAATACAACACCTTCTCTTAGGAGGTTTGGTAATAGATCATCAATGATTATCTAAAGAAATCTATGACACATCTGGAACTTGTTCCTTACTTCAGTAAGATTGTATATCATTCCTTTCTGCACTTAAACAATAAAATTAAAGGGCCTTCTTGCTATAATACTACCAATTGAAGATGAGCTTCTCAGTGATTTGCAGCCTGACCAGTCTTCTTGTTGGTCATAGTCTTCTAATATGTGTGCATAAGGATTCTAAATTGGGCACACATGTAAGACTTCTTGATTTGCTTCCTTTCAATGGTAACAGTGTAGCCTATCTGTAGGAACACATGAAGAATATAGTTCTCATCAAATTCCAATAGACCTTCAGCATCTTTATCACTAAGATGTAATACTCTTCTGATCACTTCTTCACTAATAGTGATCTGCTGATCATGAATGGTAGACACCACTACATATTGACCTTGATCTTGCTCCAAATGAGCATGAGTCCAAAACTAGACAATATGATCTTCAATAATCTTAGGTCTAGCTGTCATAGCAAGTACAAGCCTGGTCTGTCTGATGGCTTGTATGATATCTCTATAGTTCTCAGCCTTTGGTGAATCAGGGTTAAGATATGCACAAAGATTATGATCTCTGACAAACACAGGGTTTGCCATATCTGAAATGTTGTTTATGTGTTCACTGGTCATTTGCAATGTTATGTAATGATTAATCATGTGTGTTTGACAAGTTATTATGTTAAAATGCTTGGTTTTTTGATAATGAAACTCATTTTACAGTTTGACTTTTGTGAATTAATTAAAAGTCAACTTATATCAATTTTACAGTTGCATATCTCATTGAAATCTTGTTATTTTGATCAAAATTTATGTCAAACATGTTTGTTTCATTAAAAAGGGTTAATTTGTTCAATACATTCAGTGTTTTAAAATTTGAATGTTTGTTAAAATTTTATAATTATAACATGATTAAAATATGGATGATAAAATATCACCCACAGGCAATATTGTTCATGTATATGTGTTAAACTGCTGACTTGACTTGCTTTATTTAATTGAGTGCTCAAACTTGACTTGCTTTATTTAAAATCAAAATTTTAATCCTAAAATTTTAATTTTCAAATTTTAAATGTATGATTATACCACATCTTCTGTTTTTTTTCCACGTTGATATTTTCACGTTTCATTTTCTTAAATATTTATAAAAACTATTTATAAATGACTTTATAAAATGACAAAAATTTGAAATGGTTTGATGGAATTATCAAAGTCCAATTTGATTGTTTGCATGATAACTTTTAGAAAGATAACACTTTATCTAACTAAAAGTGAATGACCGTGGTACAAACTTGATATGATCATGTTGAACACATGTTCATTGAAATGAACAGGCTCAAATACAACACCTTCTCTTAGGAGGTTGGTAATAGATCATCAATGATTATCTAAATAAATCTATGACACATCTGGAACTTGTTCCTTCTTCAGTAAGATTGTATATCATTCCTTTCTGCACTTAAACAATAAAATTAAAGGGCCTTCTGCTATAATACTAGCAATTGAAGATGAGCTTCTCAGTGATTTGCAGCCTGACCAGTCTTTTGTTGGTCATAGTCTTCTAATATGTGTGCATAAGGATTCTAAATTGGGCACACATGTAAGACTTCTTGATTTGCTTCCTTTCAATGGTAACAGTGTAGCCTATCTGTAGGAACATATGAAGATATAGTTCTCATCAAATTCCAATAGACCTTCAGCATCTTTATCACTAAGATGTAATAGTCTTCTGATCACTTCTTCACTAATAGTGATCTGCTGATCATGATGGTAGACACCACTACATATTGACCTTGATCTTGCTCCAAATGAGCATGAGTCCAAAACTAGACAATATGATCTTCAATAATCTTAGGTCTAGCTGTCATAGCAGTACAAGCCTGGTCTGTCTGATGGCTTGTATGATATCTCTATAGTTCTCAGCCTTTGGTGAATCAGGGTAAGATATGCACAAAGATTATGATCTCTGACAAACACAGGGTTTTGCCATATCTGAAATGTTGTTTATGTGTTCACTGGTCATTTGCAATGTTATGTAATGATTAATCATGTGTGTTTGACAAGTTATTATGTTAAAATGCTTGGTTTTTTGATAAGAAAACTCATTTTACAGTTTGACTTTGTGAATTAATTAAAAGTCAACTTATATCAATTTTACAGTTGCATATCTCATTGAAATCTTGTTATTTTGATCAAAATTTATGTCAAACATGTTTGTTTCATTAAAAAGGGTTAATTTGTTCAATACATTCAGTGTTTTAAAATTTGAATGTTTGTTAAAATTTTATAATTATAACATGATTAAAATATTGATGATAAAATATCACCCACAGGCAATATTGTTCATGTGTATGTGTTAAACTGCTGTTTATTGAGTGCTGGCTTGACTTGCTTTATTTAAAACTCAAAAATTTTAAAATCCTAAAAATTTTAATATTTCAAATTTTAAATTGTATGATTATACACATATTCTGTTGTCTTTGATATTTCCACTTTCATTTTCTCCCCCTAAATTTTACGCATATTTATAAAAACTTTTATAAAATGACAAAAATTTGAAATGGTTTGATGGAAATTATCAAAGTCCAATTTGATTGTTTGCATGATAAACTTTTAGAAAGATAACACTTTATCTAACTAAAAAGTGAATGATTTATATGTTTGGACATGAATCATTTGTACATGACATGAGATCATAATAGTCTTAAATTCTTATTAAGTTGATTTGATCATTTGTACAGATATTGTGATCCACTTAAACTCATGCATGATATTAATAATTGATTGAAATAGTGAGTGATTATCATGTTTTGGGTTTATTTACATGAAATGTATGTACCCCACACCTGATTGTATGTTAAGATCAGCCCACCTCAAGATATACTAGAAAACACTTTCAATACTTATGACCTAGCTACTTATGAGTATAAATGCTCAAGTTGATCCTTATTGTTTAATCCACATTAGGATTCTTTAGCACTTCACTTTGAAAGGTGATCATCTCTGGGATTCTTTTGATTTATTAACAAGGAATGTAGTCTAAAAGACTTTATTGATTGTTCATCCAAGGTGAATGTGTTCCTCATTGGAAATCTTTTTGGATCATGATGTAGGTCATTCAGGTCTATGCTCAGCACAACAAAGAATGCCTTTGTGTATTCAAGGTCTATGATAATCATAACAAAGGAGACATGTATGACTGAGCAGTTTTAAACTGTTTCACTTGGTGTATATCCTTTATCATAGATTTGGGATACACTGAGAAGATTAAATTGGAGGTTGGAGCAGTAATTGACATTCTAAAAACTAATCAACCATTAGTACTATTCCTTCACCAATTATCTTTCCACCTGTCTTTCACCTTCAAATGCTACGTTTCCTCCATGTTTGCTCTTGAAATCCCGAAGGAGGGAACCGTTGCCAGTCATATGTCGGGAGCATCCACTGTCAACATACCAAAAGTTGTCAGACCTTCTTTGATGTCCCTACACAAACAAAGAAATTAATTAGAGGGTGCAATCCAAGCCAAGATGGTATTGGGTTTTCTGTCTTTTCCCATAACACAAATTTCTTCTAAAGTAACATTGTCTACTAGCTTAAGAATTCTAGGTACACTAGATTTCCTTTGCATGTTTTTAGCTCTGTCAGGAGAAGTACTTTGAGCTCTCCTCTTTTGAGTGCTAAGGTCTGATTGGGGTCTACTTTGAGACTTATGTCTCCTTTCTGTTTGTTTAAAGTTATCATAAAAGGTTTTGTCATTATTTAAAACAACTTTGTGTGAGGAGTTTGTCTTGGTACTCCTCCCTTGTTCTTGCTGGGAAAACTGTTGTTTCTTAGTTAATTTCTTAACTTGAGGTTGTTTGTTTCGCTTCTTGTTTTACTTATTGAAAAAGCAATTTGTTGTACTATAATTGTTTCTTTCATAAATTGAATAGTAGTTGTGAAAATGACTTGTTTATGTACTATGATTGTTCATATCATAGTATTTGCAGTAACACTAAATTGATGACATATTCCTTTCTCTGCATAAAAAGAAGAAATAATATCATTCTTAAATTCTATACCATTATCACTTCTTAAAGTTTTTACTTTAAGGTCCAATTGATTTTCATTTTAATGATAAATGATTTGATGATTTCTGTTATTTCTAACTTGGTAGTAGAAAGAAACCCAGTTGAATCTAGAGTAATCATCTACTATAACAAGGCAGTATTGCTTCTTTATATGCTCAGGATGTTTGTAGGGCCAAAAAGGTCCCATATGAAGAATTTGAGTGGTGGTGTTATTAGAGTTACCAATTTAGACTTATGAGACACTCTATTTGTTGCTTTCAGAACATGTAGTGTAGTGGTCTGTAGAAAGATTCTTTTATGGTAAACCTGTTACTAAGTCACCTTTTACTAGTTGATCATTCTATTAAAATTTTAGTGTCCTAATCGTCTGTGCCGTAATTGGGAAAACATCTTCTGTGCTTTTTGATAGTAAACAAGTTTAGGGGTTGATGCTGAAACTATGTGTTCATATCAATAATGTATGTGTTTGTTTGACATGGATTTTTCAAAAGGATACATTCTTCAAGTATTTGAAAACTAGTCTTGAGGATGTAGCAATTGGTGGAGTCAAATAGGGCAGCATATCCTTTATCATAGATTTGGGATACACTGAGAAGATTAAATTGGAGGTTGGAGCAGTAATTGACATTCTAAAAACTAATCAACCCATTAGTACTATTCCTTCATCAATTATCTTTCCACCTGTCTTGTCACCTTCAAATGCTACGTTTCCTCCATGTTTGCTCTTGAAATCCCGAAGGAGGGAACCGTTGCCAGTCATATGTCGGGAGCATCCACTGTCAACATACCAAAAGTTGTCAGACCTTCTTTGATGTCCCTACACAAACAAGAAATTAATTAGAGGGTGCAATCCAAGCCAAGATGGTATTGGGTTTTCTGTCTTTTCCCATAACACAAATTTCTTCTAAAGTAACATTGTCTACTGGCTTAAGAATTCTAGGTACACTAGATTTCCTTTGCATGTTTTTAGCTCTGTCAGGAGAAGTACTTTGAGCTCTCCTCTTTTGAGTGCTAAGGTCTGATTGGGTCTACTTGAGACTTATGTCTCCTTTCTGTTTGTTTAAAGTTATCATAAAAGGTTTTGTCATTATTTAAAACAACTTTTGTGTGAGGAGTTTGTCTTGGTACTCCTCCCTTGTTCTTGCTGGGAACAACTGTTGTTTCTTAGTTAATTTCTTAACTTGAGGTTGTTTGTTTCGCTTCTTGTTTTACTTATTGAAAAAGCAATTTGTTGTACTATAATTGTTTCTTTCATAAATTGAATAGTAGTTGTGAAAATGACTTGTTTATGTACTATGATTGTTCATATCATAGTATTTGCAGTACTTTTCTATGGTGTGGGTGTATTGATCACACCACTCAGAGTAAGAAAAAATTATAGTACTTTGTTTGTTGAAAACTTTTAATTTCAAGTTTGACTTTAATGGTATCTCAAAAGTTACAGTTGGTTGTTTTGGCTAAATGGGGGCTTTTCCTTTCCTTTTGTTTGTTCTTTTGGGAGAGACCATGGAAGACTTAGCCTTTCTTCCACTTGAGCAGATATCAATTACTTGTGTCTGCTTTGAATGTTTTGGTGTTGTATCAACCACACTTGAAACTTTTTCAGTTTTAATAGATCTTCATCATCTTCATTTGATGTGTGAATATCAAATTCATTTTTTCCCCTTGATAGAAATCTTGATTGTATTTGTGGTGGTGCTTGACTTTTAACAAATTTTATCAAAGGTGATTTTGATATTAATGATGATGATGATTGTTTGGAGTCATCAGTTCTATCATGTGGGTCAAGTGATTTCCATGTTTGTAGGTCGTAGAGTTAGGTAGTGGGATATAGTTGTCATTATAAGGTGGGTTAACCTTATTGTATCCCAAACCTGAAGGGTCTTTGAATGCCCTTTGTCGAACTTCTTATTTCTCACCTGAAACTTTTGAAGTTTCACTTCAATTTCAGCTTGTAATGTTTTTGACTGAGTCAAAGATTCAGAGATTTGCTCAACTTGAGTTGCTAGTGTTAGTTTTTTAGACAACAGTTTGTCCAAATAATTTTTAGTGATAGAATTATCTAATATTGTTTTTGTTCTGATTTTAAACTGTCATTCAAAACGTTTGTTTCAATAACTTTCTTGGAAAGTTGGTCTGCATGTTCTTTGTATCTTGTGACTTCGGTAATGCATCCTTGAGAAAAGAGATACTCCTTTACCTCTTTCAGGATTTTAGCATTTTTATCCTCTACATGTGCCATGAGGGCATGGTCAGGAGATTGTATCTCTATCTCATACATACTCCAGTCACACTCACCATCCTGTTTGATTATCATTGCAAAGGACTTAGAGTGTTGATTGGGGCTATATTATGTGATTTGTGCTGGTGTTGGGGTAGATAGGATGCTAATGGAAGGTGGAACTTGTTTGCTTGTATGATAACCACTTGAAGCTTGTGGTTGTTGGTTGCTTCTATCAGCCCTTGGTTGTTGACATTCTCTAGAGAAGTGACCATAGAGCTGGCAGTTATAGCATCTCACTTTGGTTTTATCAAAACCAATCTTTGTTTTCTTGTCCATATTCAACCCCCTGTTTCTTTGAAGAAACTTCTTTGATCTGTATGCTATCATTGCCATTGACCACTGAAGATCCATTTCTTCAACCACATTTGGTGGCAAGTCTTGCTGGATGATTTGTGATGGTGTGGTGAGATTTGCACCCAAATATGCTTCAAAGCTTGTGGAGAAAGCTGCAAAAGCTGCCTTCTGCTCCTCACTTTACAAAATGATTGTGAGGGCATCCATGGGTTTTTCAAACTTATGTATGTTTTATGGCTTTGTTTTATGTTGTTTGATAGAGCTGGAAGCATGTTGGTGTTGTTTGCTTTGAGGTGTTGCTTCATTTGAAGCATGAACACCAGTCTTCTTGGACTTTTGTTTGTTTTGTGGTGATTCTAGAGCAGAAAAGAATGAAGTTTCACTTGAATCAAGAAAGTCCTCCTCTTCTTGTTCACCTATGCAAGTTAAGAATGCATTGTCTGTTTGTTGCATCTTCTTGAACTTGTATGATTCTATATGTCTAACTGAGCTGTTGTTTATGGATCTCTCATCTAGTTCTAGTGCCTCTACTTTGGCTACAAGTGCATCCAATGATTGAGTCTATATCTCTGGAAGATATGCAACATTTTCTTGTTGATCTCCACAGATTCGTATTTGAGGCCATAAACAATCATCTCATTTACCAGCTGTTCCAATCTGTGAAGCTATTGTGGTATTGACTCTCCTTGAACATGGTGAAAGGTTTCATACTAGGTCCTCAAATTTTCTTTCTTGATTTCCCTGATTTCCTCACTTCCTTCACACATTGTGTGAAGCACCTTCCACAGTTCATGTGCTATTTTGAAGTTTTCAACTCTTGTTAGTATCTCATATGGCAGAGTCATTGCTAGAATGCTGTAAGCCTTCATGTCTATATTGACCTTTTCCAGGTCATCACCAGCTACACTCTTTAAACTAACTGGTTTCTGAATATTGTAATCTGGACCAAGAGTCACAGGTATGTATGGTCCCTCGGTTATGGAAGTCCATAGATCCGGGTCTTGTAAAATAATCCAATTTCAGAACATTATTTTCCATTATTTGTAGTCAGTTTTGTTCTTCAGTCTGGGTGGTTTGAGACCAATGTTGGAACCTGAAATTTCGTCTGACAAGATTATTAAATTTTGAACTTAACGGAAGTCAAATTTGTTTGATTATTTCGGTGCTAAATATTTTTTATCCTAAGGTCACTAGAATTTGTTTGTTAAATTTGTCACTTTTAAATTTTTGTTTACCAAATAAAGGAATTAATTAATTTAATTTCAAATTAATTAATGTCCTAGGTTAAATCACTGTCAAGTCTTGGTACAATAAAAAGAAATATTATGTTAAGGAATGTCAACATCAGTCAAAATCCTTTTTAATGATGTTAGTTAAAAAGTCAAAACCCTAAAAACAAATAATATGTTTTAAAAATTAACTTTTTGGATCAAAAAGCAAGTTTTTCAAATATTCAAAAGAAGAATCGGTTTATTCTTTGTTTTGATGAAAAACCAACAAAATCACCGATGATTTTGAACGTTGTGTATGAATGAAAAACTAGGGTTTATCCTAGTGTGGTTGCGGCTGAAACACCTTCAATAAACAACAATCTGTTGTTTGAAGATGGTTAATCGCCTGATTTGAATATGATGTTTAAATACAATGAATGGATTCAAAGTATTCAAAACAATGCTTATTTAATGAAAACTTGAAAGAACAGTACCCGTGTACTGTTTTATCGAAAAACCCTTGAACCGATGAGGTTTTTGAGAGTTTTTGTGATGAACAAGTTTGAAAACAGTGTATGACTGATGTTTAGAGCTTTAAACACACAAAATCTTCTTCACAATGTATGAAAACAAACTATTGAATCATGTTTTGAACATTTGTTAAATGTTTGATGTAGAAGAGGGTTTTGTGACAATTTCCAGCTTAGAAATGGATGATATGAAGTTAATAAACGATAGATGTCATTGTATTAATTGAGAGGATAAAAAATCAGTGATTGATTTGAGTCAAGTCTCTGATACCACATTATGGAATTTGGGTATGAGTCAAGTCTCTGATACCACATTATGGAATTTGGGTATGTTTGGGTGTTTAACTTAGAACACAAGAACAAAACAATGAAGTCCCCCAAGAATAGATTTCAATCTCTCAAAGATAACAATAATGTATTATTGATACAATACTAATTAATCATAGTGCGGAAACCCATGATTAATGATATGATATCTATGTGTGTGTGTATGATTATGTGTTTCTATGCTTGAATGCTTGAATGATAATAATAACTGCTTTGTTTGATTGATTGTTCAAAAGCTTATAAAGGATTAGGGTATACTGCTATTTATAACCTATAAAATGATCCATGTATAGTTACAAAAATACCCTTATGTAAACAAAATACATATACTCCTAAGTCTATAAGTCGTCCGCTGTGGATGATTAGCTGTCCGCTGTGGATGATAAGATGTCTAATGTGGACGTTGAATACATGTCCGCTGTACCTTGGATGTTGTCCGCTGTGAACACTTGGTGTTTGCTTTGTTAGTGTCCGTTATGGAGTGTGCATCTGCTATGGACTGTTCATCAGTTGCGGGCTTGGTCATCCGCTGTGTGTGATTTTTAGTCCGCTATGGGCACTTAGACTGTGTTCTTTATCCGCTGCATCTTCTTGTTCATCCGCTGTGGACAAGTCCTCATCCGCTGTGGACACTTAAGAAAAAATCCCTTTTTATCAACAAACCTGAAAAATAAATTTAAACTTAATTAGTGTTTGACATGAATGTTTATGTGTTAGTTAATGGTTGTTTGAATGTTAGAACACAATATGTTTGATTATGGCAAGCATTATCCTTTTATGCACTTGTTGAGTCCAACACCTTAAAACCCTAAATTACAACACATCCATAATCAACCACAATTCAGCAATCAAAACAAGTAAAAATAATAATGTAGCACATTCACCTTTGCGATGGGCCTGTGACGGAGAAAGAAAGCACAAAACGGGTTTGGTTCCCCTTTGTGATGGGCCTATAGGCACCGACGAAGGTGGCGACGGACAAGGCGGTGACGGAGGGTCTAGCGGTGATGGAGGGGCATAAGCGGCAACAGAGGGGCAGTTGATTGGTAATGGTCGATCATAGGGGACTGATTTGGGCCGGTCGATTGGTAATGGTAGATCGTCTACTGAGAAATTGGGCAAAAAAAGGGGGCGGGGATCTTTTAAAAGGTAATGGTTGATTAGGCGCGCGTCTACTGATAAATTTCCAAAGATGACGAACCAAGATGACACACAAAAATACGTGTCATCCTTTCTAAAAATCTTGTAAAATACGACATATATTTTATGATAAGCGTAAATGTGCATCATCTTTTTTTGCACCTCATTTTTTGAACGTCATCTATTAACAGCTTTGTAGTAGTGCAGGCAGCAACTCTACTCCTTCTATTATAAATACATAGAGTTTGAATATCTCAAGCAACTGGAGCAAAAATTTCTCAAAGAAAAAAAAGCTACTAAGAAGAAGATGAGGGAGGAAGTTGTAAAGTCAAGAGCCATCATCAGAGCTAATCAGAAGAAGTCTGAAGACAGACTAAAGATGGTGAGCTTCTTAAAGCTATATGGGTTCTTCGGAAGGAGCCTTGGTCCAATGTCTCTATCCACAATGGATGATTACATTAGGGTGATAAATCAGAAGCAGAAGATCAAGAGGGGTGAGCTTCTAGGCCTGCATTTTCCACCAAGTTAAGCAGCACCTGAAGCTAAGGTTAAGGTTGAACCCCAAGAGACAACATAACCTAGACCTAATGCTGATCCATAGCCAGCTTCATCTTCTAACCCACAGTAGGGTCCTGAACCTTCTTCTGAACCTGTGAAAGGGAAGGAACAAACTAAAAAAGATAAATAAGGAAGACTTGGTGATCAAGAGCAACCTTCTTAGTTGAAGTATAGAAAGAGGAAGAGGATGGCCATTAGAAGGGACTTAAAGAAGAAGTAGAAGAAGTCTAAGGCATTTACCTTTGCACCTCAGGATGAGTCAGAACATCCTGAGGGTGAACCAAAAAGGCTGCTCAGCCAACTCCACTACAAATAGAGCCTCTTATTGCCGAGAGACCCATCCTGTCCCTTACTCTCCAAACCTAGATAAAGTGTCTCATGTAACCGGCCCTTAGGACTAAGAATTGTAACAATTGTGAAACACTTGAGAGAAATATACATCATCCTTAAAAACTAATACTTGTTCGTTCTTGTGTTCTTACTTTTGTTCATTGTTTTTTTTGCTTGGTTACCTATTTGATCTATTAAGTGTTGTGCTCTCCACCTTGTTAAACTATTGCATAACCCATAACGGTCCTGCATGTATGATTAAAAACACTTGCTTTTATTATTTTTAATTGAGGAACATCATTGTTTTTTAACGATAATCGTACGACCCTACAACAAATAATAAATGTTATCTTAATTGGACTTACTTGTTCGTTTCTTAGTCAGTCGCACCTCCCCAACCTCACAGGAGGAAACTTACAACTATAAAAACCACATGGTAAACTTAGAGCCCTTATGCCTCCAGCAAGACTCAAACCAGCGACCACCACTAAGAGAAACCACCGGGGTACCGCTTGGCCAAGTAGAATATCTTTATCACCAGTCTCCTCTTTTTCCCTAATTTCCGCACTTAAGAAGCGATTTCTTGAATTCCCTCTTCCACTTTTTTCAATTTTGATCCGCTACTTCTCTTAATTTTGATCGGCTAAACAAAGAGAGGAAACGACATATCTTAGCGCAATCAATCAAAATTCAAAAGATAAGTAACCATTTTATAAGAATGATTTAAGTATAATATTGTTTTTGTATGTGGTTACATGAGTGGCTTTAAATCTATAAGAGCACTTACAGTCGAATTTCTAAAAATATGTGAGTGTGTTTGGTATATTATATGGAATGGTTTTGAGTGACTATGAGTGAAGGAGAGAGAAAATGCTATTGTTGATTGGTATATTTGAAGAATCACTGTTTAATTCCTATAAATTTTTGATATTTTTGAAAGTGGTTGTGAGTGGAGGAGAGTATAAAAAGTAATGATAAGGGTATAAAAAGTATTATTTAATTGAAAATGAGAGAGAAAATGTAGTGATTTTAGTGTAATTATATGAATAAAGATAGGGAATCCACTATGAATGCTCTAAGGGACTTGGTGATTGGTTTTACCAAGTCTCACTCTGTTTGACCAAGAGTTTCGGGTAGTAAAAATAATATTATACGAAGTTGGAAACATAACATGAAACAGTTTGAATCAAAGTTCCATTGTATGTTTATATTCTTATGTAAAAATAATATTATAATGTGCCACTGTTTCAAGAAGAAAAAAAATTGGAAACGTTAAAAAATTTAAAACTAATTGACCAATCTTAAACATATTAGAACGTTGCTTTCATTTGATAATTATTATTAGGATAGGCTTATAGTAAAAATGGTAGGTGTATATAAAAATGTATTTAACCTAAATAATCTAAAAATGATTGTGGGCTTGACACGTGTACTTAGCTCATTATGTCATATATGTTCATTATGTCATATACGTTCATTATATCATATACGTTCATTGTGTCATATATTTTAGATCATTTGTTACATATATTCATCATTGTATTTTATGTTTTATATCATTTTGTGTAATTATTGTCATTGTTTCTATAAATTATATAAACATGTTATCTATCATTTTGTTTCATGCATGTTAGGATTAAACGTAGAGGCTCATAAATCGAAAATCAAGCTTTTGAAGACAAAGTTTTCGCACGAGAACCAAATTACTACCCGAGAGAGGTTATCGCACGAGAACACCTGATTTAGTATAAATAGGTGTTTTCTATTATTATTTGTAACACACCAGAAATATTTCACAATTTGTAATCAATTCTCTCTCTGGAATAGAAATCAAAGTTATTTATATTGTGCTCATCTTGATCTATCCTCTTGTTCAATTTAACCGAGCAATATACATTCATGTTTATCGTTCGAGATCAATCTTGTAGTGAATTTCTTGGATCTTTTAATTGTTATTAGAGCTATGAAGCTCTAGATCGATTTTGTTTAAACTTAAAGTGAATTTGAAGAAGATTCATGCTACAATTGTTGATTTCGAGATGAAGAATGATTTGAGTTGATAGTTTGCTGGATTTTCAGAGACCATAGACCTGCTTAAGAAGGTTAATTAGTTTTAAGAGTGAATTAAATGATCAAAATGGTTAAAATTCTTAAAATTTATTCAATTTAGTGATAATTAAGCTTTCACTTGAACTTAATTGACTTAATCGAAGCTTAACTATCCCTTCTGGTAAAATTAGAGATTAAATTCATAGAGAAAAGATTTGAAATCGTTGGAAAGGATTTCTGCGAAAACTAAGTTTTCGCGCGAGAAGCAGAGTTATCGCACGAATTTGAGGGTTATCGTGTTTGATGATTATTGATTTTATATTTGGTTTGCACGAGAAGTTCAAGTTGTGGCAAAGTACGGTTATTAGGAGACCCTCTCGAGAAGTTCAAGTATTCGCAAAAAGTTATCGTGTGAGAAGTCAAAATTTTTGAATAATTTGTGTTTTTGAAGTTTCAAAATTTTGAAATGGCTATCAATCCAAATCTCAAGAAAGTTACTGCTATGTTAAGTCTTGACACGGAGATCGGGACAAGCCCTAAGCCTCTGAGATTGGTAAGCTAGAATGATTATGCTAACTGGGCATACAAATTTGAGAATCATGTCTCTATATAGAACCAAAGATGTGGAGGTCAATAATGTAGGGATTGAACCTAAAGGCTCGAGAAATCAAAAAAAGATTTTGAAGATCGAGACACGTCGTGTGAGACTCATGATCCGAGCGAGAAGTTAGTTCTCGCGCGAGACCTTTTTGGTTTAGTATAAGTATGTTGCTTTTGTTATCTTTGTAATTAATCATGATATTGTTTAGTATAAGTATGTTGCTTTTGTTATCTTTGTAATTAATCATGATATTTTGAGCGAAAAGTATTTTAATCACATATTAGAGAGCAATAAAATTTGAAATTTATCTACCTGTTGCTTGTGTTCTACTCAATTTCTTAAATTTTATTATTCTAATCATGTTACCGTGTTAGTTTTCATTCCGTGTCTCTAACACGAGATCGATCTACATCAGAATCATGATCCTTACGAATCATGTATGGACCTTACATATCATTGTATAAAAATGAAAAGGGAGAAGTGGTTTAGAAACCTGAACATATGTGGGATGAGGATGAAATGAAAAGATTTCAACTAGATGATAAAGCTTATGCTGCTATCACCATGACTTTAACCACTGAAATCTCTCACAAGTTTAAAGATTTCAGGAGGGCTAAAGTTTTATGGGATGTGTTGGAAACATAAATTATGGGGAATAAAGACATGAGAGAGTAAGAAGGATATGCTCAATCAGGAGCACAACATGTTTAATCACATCATTGGTGAAATCTTAGATACTCAAATATCTAGATTTGTGAAGCCGACAACTAAAATAAAGAGTGCTGTTATTTCTTGGGAAAACAATGTTGTCAACAAAAAGTTCTTGAATTCATCAGCTTAAAGTTGGAACAACAACTATTCATCTATCAAGGGAACCAAAGACTTATTTACACTATCATATAGTGATTTGATCTATACAATCAAGTCATATGAAATGGATGATAAACAGCGAGCTACAATCTGAACTCTATAGGTATTGAAGCTACGACTATATATGCTAAAATGGCAAGTAATCCTATTTAATATGTGAGCTGCTTAGCAACAGCAGTCAGGAAGTCCAATTAATCCTACGTTACAAGAAGCACCAATTTCTTAATTCCAAGTTTCTAATGCGAGTCAGTATTCTCCTATGAAATCTTAATGTTCATCAGTCCAGTCTCAACCTCAAAATTATTCATCCATTCAGCCTCATCATCAAGTTCAACAAGCCTATGCTGCCACTTTCGACCCTTCAAAACAAACCATCCAGATTGCCGAAGAGCATTTTGCACTGTTTATTACCTACATGTCTAGTTATAAAGCTATCATGTTTGGAAGACTGAATGCACCAAATGTTCTTGTGGATGATTGTAAGGCCCCGATCCTGAAAACCCCACAGTTGGTCATTCACAGCATCATCCATATTAAAACACATTAAAATCAGGAAAAAACATTGCAGCGGAATAATTTAACGAAAACTATTTCATGCGCTAATAATAAATTTTTGTCAAGAAATACATTGTTGTTATAAGTTTCAAAAGAACATTTAGTTGTATTACAAGACAAAAATTTCATTTCTGCAATCATGGATGCCAGACTTTATTTGCCAAGTAGCTTTAACCTCATGCCATCCCCAGCAACATCATCACCTGCCAACTGATATGCATATAAAAATTTAGCGTTGCTGAGTGAGTTCTAGTTTATATAATAAAATACTTTACTTTCGTTTAAAACATTTCTTTTACTTTCGTACGTGATCATACATCACACACACATCATGATAATAATTATTCATTATCTTCATCATTGTTCATAGTCGTTTGTTTTCGTACTTTCTTTCATTATTATCTTTCACTTTCATCTAGATCCTGTCATATGCTATGCCCCATCATTGTGCACGAAGCAACTACCGTCTTGGGGTCAAGTGACAAGGATCCTGTTTTTGTATGTCTTGACAGTCACAAAGACTGACCCCCTGTGTGCATCCTCATGGGTTAGCTAAACCGCACACAGTTGAGCTAACAACCCCTTAATGAGTTGTGAACCTCCATTCAATTTGCTTGCAAGACTTTCATTCGTTCATTACGTTCTACTTTTCACTATTGTTATCTTTCACTTTCATTACATAATACTTTACGTGCATATACATATCACACCATGTAAAGTCACATCATAATACTTAACATGAAATATCATTCATAATAGCAACCCATAAGAATGGAATATAACATTAAACGGCATAAACTTCCATTAAAAATAAGTACCAGTCACTTAAATTCTATTCCCAAAATTTCAAAAATACCTAAGTGTTCACAGCGCATGAATAAGTATACATCAGATGACTTAAATGTTAAGTGTCCACAACGAACAGCCAAAGTCCATAGCGGACGAACAAAGTCCACAGCGGATGAACTAAACACTAAGTGTGTTCATAGTGGATGGCTTAAGGTTAATAGCGGACATGCATGCATACTTAAGTGTCTACAGCGGACATGCATGCATACTTAAGTGTCTACAGCGGACAATCTATATGCCTAAGTGTCCACAGCGGACACCTTATCAGTATTCAAGTCTCCATAGTGGATAGCTAGTGTCCACAGCGGACAACATTATATCACTGCCCAAGTGTCCACAGCGGACATGCAATGTCACACCCTCAAAATCCACGTGCGGGGTTTTACCACGAGGTGTGTGACATACCAGGATCTCAGTCATTAGTTAATAAGAACGACTCTATATGAACAAACAAACAAAATCAGAGTTTAACTTTAAAATATGCGGAAGCGTTTAATAAACCAGAAAGACCAAAGTAAAACAATATAATGTAAAATGCGCAAACACACGCGCCCAAAGTAATACCAACAAATACTCAAATGTTTAATAACCAAACCAGAACAAAGTTCAATCGTGCTGACAACTACAATGATGCTGACCAGTGCACGTGCTCCTAGGCAATGGTAACCTCAAGCTGAGAATAGCATACTAAAAGAGTCAACACAATGGTTGGTGAGTTAAAGAGTTTGCGTAAAACATAACTGTAATAGTATAAAATATAAGAGTGCAATGAATTAGATAGCTAGTCTAAATTCACAAGTTGACCCGGTTGACCCGTTTGACCCGTTGGTGACATCATAGGTGAAATTCCATTCAAACAAGCATAACAGTACATCACACATGATTAACATACAAACTGATTACATATGACACTTCATTAATCACATGTACTAACTAGATCATCATACAGCCAGATATCATACAAGTCATGTGAATCTCAAACAATTATCATGCTCAACATAGCTACAACATAACCAATGCATCATACATAGAATCAAATCATGCACAGCATGCCATGTGAAGCCACTCATGACTTCACACCCTAAACCCTGCTAATCCTACTAAGTAGGGGCCTCAGATTCGCACGCGTGTATGATGACCATCAACATACCATTTAACAGAATTCTTATCACCTAAGATGTTCAACCATGATCAACTACAATCCAAACAATAACCTATGATAACCCATATGACCCATTACCATGAAATCCCACAAACAGACCAAACCTACCAATTAACCCAATAAACATTCATACACCCAAACAATACATTCTACTACCTTAGAAACCATCCATGAACATACTAGCATGATCCTAATGTCCCAAACATACTCAAACCATCATATTAAAGAATTTGTGCAAATAAAGTTTCCCTTTTGGGAAAGCACATCCCAAAATCTATCAAACACCCATTACATTCATGAATTCATTACTAATATACCAATTCAAGCTCATGTTACATCTAGTCATGATCAACAACATCCAATCATCATAATTTATCAATCCTCATGAACAAAAGTTTCTACTTTTGGTTACCTATGAACTACAACATTTGTTCTTAGGTTTCTAGCATCAATATCACCAATCTAACACCCAATTATCATCATAAACACATTAACAACATCAATTCATCATCAAATCATAGCATTCATGCAAATAAAGTTACTATTATAAGTAACCTATGAACAACACATCAAAATCATAGCTTTCTTGCATAATCAACGTTAACTAACATATATACAATCTAACTAACATAATAACATCAACAAACAACTCAAAATCGACACCCACATCATCCAATTAGAACTAGGGTTTCGGCCAACCTGAAAAACCATAAAAAACATGTAAAAATCTAACCTTTAAACGTGTAATGACTTGTAATTGATGCTTCTAACTTGTTGTGACCCTTGAAATCGATCAAATCCAATGATATTTGCTTGTTCTAGGGCTGAATTCGAAGTGGTGTGGGTGAGGAGAGGGGAATCGCGGCCGTAGGGGTGGGATTAGGGTTGAGTTTTGATTTTGTTTTATTTAATAATCCATAATTACCCTTTTAACCCTTATAATTTGTATTTTATAAAGATTAGGCTTTTAAATAGTTTTTAAATAGTTTTTAACTACTAAACACAGTTATTATTAGTCACAAATAATAATCATGTATAATTTCCATTTGCCACAAAACACACGAAATAATTATAACACGTTTCCACTTTACGCGATAAAGTTCACAATTAATATTTAAATCACGTAAACATATAAGCACAACTTAATAATCATATCATTAACTAAATTATTATCAGATAATCATTATTAATTATTATTAAGTCATCAACATTCAACGACAACTAGTGTGTGCTCACGCACATGTATGCAAGACTTAACGGAATTAACGGAGTTTGGTAACGGAAAATTACCGGATGTCACATGCAAAGCCCATAGCGGACATTCACTAACACTTATATCCAACCTAGATGAATTCTAGTCCCAATCAGCATCTTTAAACATTAACTTAACATAGATCTACCAGATTCACACTTAGAACTGCACAAACAGTCATTCAACATCGCAGAAATCTTTTAAAAACATACATCTTCGAAAACAGTCATATGTTTCAAGGAAATCATAGTTTAGTTCAGAAAACATTAGTTTAATATAAATATCAGCCCTAAAAAAGTAGAAAACATGTAAAAGAGGGTATCTAGAACTCACCTTAAACAGCTTTCGAGCCAACACAACAAACCCGAGAGGCAAAACCTAGGGTTTTAGCACCTAAACACACGAAAACAAGAAACAAAACACATAGAAACACATATAACTCGGTCCAAAAGCTTGAACCCAACTAAAATCGAGAAGAAACACCTTAAAATCTTACCTTTGAAAATTTCTTCCACTTTCTCCCACTAAAAATCAGATGGGAGCTTCTTCCTCTCACTCTAGCCGAAAATTGTGCTTGAGAGAGGGGGTATGGGTGGCCATTCTCCTTTTTGAACCCATTATGGGCCGGTTTGGCCGTTGCACGCTTTTTAACCCCTTGCTTTTGAAATAAAACCCCGTTTGCTCCTTTACTTTTCTTTTCTTTTCTCTTCTTTTGAAATTTCCAGGTGTTACAATGATCTGTAACATAGTTCTAACGATGTTGAAGAATATGATATTAGATATCGAATGGCAATGGTGGTTTATCATGCTAAAAACTTTCCTAGAAGAACTGGGAGGAAGATATTTGGAGTAAACACTTCTAGAAAGATTCGCTTTGAAAAGACAAATGTAAGATGCTACAACTGTGACAAACCCAAGCACTTTTCTAAGGAATGTATGCAAATCAAAAACCAATCCAACTAAAGGAGGGAAGAAGATGGTAACTATTGAAGTTAAAACCAAGACTGATAAAGCAGGAACTTCAAACAGTAACAAAGCTTTAGTCCCTCAAACTGATGGGGAGTATGACTGGTCAGACCAAATGGAGATTTTAGATATTAAAATATCCACTGTATTGTTTGTTAAGATAAAGCGAGAAGAAACAAAAGAGAAATCAGAGAACTTATTGGCTGAATTTATCACTGATGATCTACTTGATGGAGTGTTTGCGGAAAGTGGTGAAGATGAAGTAGGAAGAAATGATGACCAGTCTGAATCAAGACATGAATAAAGTATAGAAAGTGAACAAAGAAGTAATTATTAGTCTAAAGAAGTATAAAATCTTGTTGAAGAGGTTGAAGCTAAACAGATTACAAATGCTATTGAGATTACTCTGGCAAACCTTGAGATAAAACAATGTGTTACAGATGCTGTTGACATAACCCAGTAGCTGTTGATGCTCAAATGATACAAGTTGTCAAGACTACTCTAGTAATTTCAATAGAAGGAGTAGTGAAGGAAAAGGAGGTTCTAAAAGCATTCATGTTAAAGGAAATTCATTATGCTGGTGAATCATCTGCTGCTAAGTTTGAGGTATATACTTATCTTTGTACCGATACATGTGTTGAAAAAAATTCAAAGATATCAAGTTCATAATGAATACTTGATTTTAGAAGTTGAATGTAACACCCGAAATTTTGTTAAAAAATAAAAGAAGAAGAAAAGTATCTTGAAAGAAAGGAAAAGGAACACAAGTGGAGGGGGCCAAAGTGTAAAAAGTACAAAATGCCATTATTTTATTATATAATGGGTATGGCCGCCCATTTTATGATTCTACTTTCTGCTCTTCTACTGAAAAAGAAGAAAGAAGAAAGTGTTACTGGTTTTAGAGAGAGAAAGAGGAAGAAGAAGCTGCAAAGGTGAGTTTTCTCGAATATGAGTTCGGTTTCAGCTGGGTTTTGAGTTCTAAACCGAAGTCCTTGGTGTTTGATGCTTGTTTTTGTGGTTTTTAGAAGCTGCTGTTGCAGGTGGTTTTCGGGTTTGAGGTGTACAACTCGAAGGCTGTTCAAGGTGAGTTCTAGAACCCCTCTTTATACTAATTTTCAAGTATTTAGGGCTGTTATGCATACCGTGCAAAGATTTTTAAAGTAACCGAGTGTTTATGTCCTGTTGTTCGACTGGATTCTGTTGAGGTTTGTTCTAGAGGATGTTCTTGGGTTAGAATGGTTGATTTGCATATTTTAAGTGCCCTTAGTATGTTAGATCTGTGTTAGGAAGTGTTAGAATGGTGTTCGGGTGTTGATTGTAGTATAGAAAACATTTCAGAAAGTTCCCATGCGCCTAACTTATCCCATGTACCCAAGTGACCTCATGCGCCTAAGTGTTCATGCGCCTAAGTAGGGCTCATGCGCCTACATGGTGGAAAAGCGCCTAAGCAGGGCTCATGCACCTGCATAGTGGTAATGCACCCAGACTGTTTTTACTTACAATTTTTATGCTCATGCGCCTGGAATGTTCTATTGTGCTTCATCTTGGACTTAGGGTTTTTGAGAGTTTTAAGAGGTTGATGGTTGAGATAGGTTATGATATGATGTGATGGTTATGCCAGTTGATGTTTATGTTATCTGTGATGCGTTATCTTTTCTAGTTAGACGGTTTTCAAAATATATGTATTATGGTATGTAATACGTTAGGTATGATGTTATGACTTTACGTGGTGTGATGTATGAATGTGCTTACGTAAAGTATTATTTAATGAAAGTGGAAGATAATGGATGATAAGTATGGAAGTACCAGATGATGAGATCCTTGTCGCGTTCCCCAGTACTGTGTTAGCCTTCGGGCACGAGTCGGGGGTTTATTTACAGGCCCTGACACAGTATCAGCTTTTGAGCACGAGTCGGGGGTATTGCATGAGACAGGATGGCATGTGATGAGATGAGGTGTTGTTGCTCGCCCCGGTACTGTGTCATTCTTAGGACATGAGTCGGGGGTTTGTTTACAGGCTGCGACACAGTATCAGCTTTCGAGCACGAGTCGGGAGTGTTGCATACGAGATAGGGATCCTTGTCGCGTACCCTGGTACCATGTCAGTCTTCGGACACGAGTCGGGGTTTGTTTACAGGCCCTGGCACAGTATCAACTTTCGAGCACGAGTCGGGGGTATTGCATGAGGCAGGATTCGGATGATAGTAAGTATGTATTATTTGATGATGAATGATGATGAAGATAATAATAATTATTATCAGTGTGTACGTATGATGTATGATCACGATCGAAAGTAAAAAGGTTGTTTTAATGAAAGTAAAGTATTTTATTTATAAAACTAGAACTCACTCAGCGTCGCTGACTTTTTTGTATGCATGATAGTTGGCAGGTATTTTGTTGATGCTGAGGAGTTGCAGGCATGGATGCATAAGCTACTGGGAGCGTTTTGAGGCTGGCATCCATGTTTTGACATGTTATTGTAATTTGACATGTAATTGATTGATGTAATGTACTGAAATGACATGTTTTTAATTATAAATGAAAGTTTTTAAATTACGCTGCAAAAGTAATGTATGTTTTAAATATTTTATGCGATGACGGTCCAATTGTAAGCGTCCCGGGAACGGGGCCTTACATTGAAAAACTTTAATATCAAGCTCAAAAACATAAATCAAATGATAAGATTTTTAAAATAAAAGGTTGTATGTTTAAATAAAGTAATTTATCAATTACAAGTTAATCTTCATGATAAAGAATGTACAAATAATGTCTAGTCTAAAAGAAATGATAAACTTGCTTTGGAAATAAATAAACATAATAGTGAACTCATATTTGTTAAGCTTACAGTTGAAAATTTTGAACTTTTATAAACACTAGTCAAAGGAATAATTATTTCCCAAATGACATAAAAAATTAATGGAGGAAAATGTTTTAATGGTTTTACTAAAATAGCACCTTCCATTAGTCATGATTATTCTTGTATGCTTACATTGGTTAGCATAACAGATGAGGATATGAGTTGCACTCTAGGATTTCAATCACAACGTGAATTTAAACCTTCACTCAACATTCCTTTGACTGTTGATCCTCTCACAAAAACTAAAACTAAAATATGTTATTCTAACATGTGTGAAGAAAGTGTGATAAGAGATGGAATTGTTGAGGATTGGAAAAGTGATAATGATTTAGTTTTTGAGAAAAGTAAAAGTAAGATTCGTAATGCAAAATTTTCTAATTGTAAATTATCACTTGAGTTAAATGAGAAATTTGGTCTTTTTGTTGATAAGAATGATTGTTCAAAACCAGAATCAAAACAAGAAAAATTATAAGCTAAAATTATACACAGTGACAATAGTCTTAAAAGCAGAAAATTAAATAAAACATTCTCTAACTTGAAAAGTGATTTTAAAAATAGATTTGTTTCTAAGGGTACTATAGATAAGAAAGAACATATTTTTAAAGAAACGAACTCTCGATTAAATAAATATAAAGTTTCTTTTGATGTTCACTCTGTGAAACAAGATGTTTGTAGCTCAGGAGTCACAAAGACTGGTTCAATTCCAGCAAATATTTCCCGCAACATAAAAGACAAAGTGTTGATGAAAGCAAGGTCAAGTTTATCAATAAGGATTTTCATTCACGGAGAAACGAGACAATATTACTAAAAACCATTCAAGAGTGGAAAGTTAAAGTACATCCAAAAGTTCCAGATCCTGTTGATGATTGCATTTTTAATGATGAATGTGATATAATTCTAAAACTAGTTACATACTTAGATGAAAACAATGTGCTTAAGTCAACCATGGTTTGGGTTTCTAAAACTGATTAATTAATAAATTTATGCAAGAACAACCATGACATACTATTGACAGCTTGTGGCATGTTGATAGCGGTTGTTCCAGGCATATGATTGGTAATATCTCACTATTACATAATGTTCAATCTTAGAATTACCAAGAAAGATACTGTGACTAATGGTGTGCTAAGATTTGAAGATGTAAGTTTTTTTGTATAGTTTAAACATAATTTGCTAAGTGTGACTCAAATATGTGATAAAAACTATTCAACACATTTCATAGCAAAAGAATGTTTAATAATCAAAGATGGTTTTGTAATAATAGATGAATGGGTGTTATTAAGGACTTCGAGAGATAATGATACATATTTTTTAGATATGAATAGTTCAAATTCTTTAGTGACAACATCTTGCTTATTATCCAAAGCCTGGAAGATTAATTTAATGTCATGGCATCGTAGTCTAAGACGTCAATAAAAAATATAAATAAATTAGTTAGAGGGGATCACGTTGTTGGTTTAACAATGACAAATTTTCAACTTTTCGAACATTGTCTGTCATGTTGCAAGGGTAAACAACACAAACTTCCTCATAAACCCATTGCTCACACTTCCATTGACTTAATCTTACAACTTTTACACATGGATCCTTTTGGTTCAGTTAGTGTTTTATGTTTAGGTCAACGTTCCTATCATTTGGTTTATCGATTATTATTCAAGATTCACATGGGGTTTCTTTTTAGCAACTAAGGATGAAACACCTCATTTGCTAATAAAGTTTATGACACTTATGGAAAATCAAACTGACAAAAAGATAAAGTGCATTTGGAGTGATAATGGAACTGAGTTTTGCAATCATATTTTGAATGATTTATGTGATTTAAAGGGAATAGCAAGACAATATAGTGCAACAGGAACTCCACAACTAAATGGAGTTGCTGAAAGACGAAACAGAACATTGATTGAAGGTGCTCGAACAACGCTTTCTACTGTAAAACTTCCATTATACTTTGGGTAGAAGCAATCAATACCACTTGTTATGTTCAAAATCATGTTCTAATCAGTAAACAACAACAAATGACTTCTTATGAAATATTCTTCAAACATAAATCCAAAGTCAAATACATTCAATTTTTTGGTTGTTGAAGATGTATCTGAGTCTACTGAAACATCTACATTCTCGACACAAGATAATCCAATTGTAATAATTCAAGTACCATTTGATGATTCTTCTACTGAGGCCATTCCATTAGAATCTTCGAGTTGTGATAATCATCAAGAAGAAGCCATTGTTTAGCAACCTGATGGAGGTAGTACTCTGCATGAGCATGTTGGTCATATTTCTAACCTAGATCAAATTATTTATGAAGATACCATTCCATAATTGAGAATTCACAAGAATCATCCAACTAATGCAATCATTGGTCCATTCTCTGAAGTCATACGTACTAAAAGTCAGTCAGGAGCAATCAATACATGCTTTATTTCTCAAATAGTGCCCATGAATGTGGAAATGGAATTAAAAGAGAAAAGTTGGATTGAAGCTATGTAGGATGAGTTGATGCATTGCATGAAACTAAATGTATGGCATCTTGTGAACTACCCAGACAGAAGTTAACTATCACAACAAAGTGGATATATGCAACAAGATGGATAATAAGGGTGTTATTGTTCGCAACAAGGATTGTCTTGTTATACAATGATTGTCTTGTTATACAAGGATTCTATCAAGTGGAAGGCTTGGATTATAAAGAGGTCTATGCTCCAGTTGCTAGACTTGAAGCAAATCGTATATTTCTTGCTTATGCTTCTTTTATGAATTTCAAAGTCTATCAAATGGATGTCAAAACTGCTTTCTTGTATGGTGATTTGAAAGAAGAAACCTATGTATGTTAACCTCCTGGTTTTAAAGATCCAGATCATTGGGATTATGTATACAAGTTAGAAAAAGCTCTTTATGGTCTTTATCAAGCACCAAGTGCTTGATATGCCACTCATACTAAACATTTCCTTGTAAATAGCTACATAAGATGAATTATTGATCAAACTTTGCTTATAAGGAAAACCGATGATGATCTTATTCTTGTTTAGGTATATGTTGATGATATTATCATTGGATCTACAAATGATGATATGTGTAAAGAATTTGGGCTGTGATGAAGACGAAATTTAAGATGAGTTCTCTTTCGGAAATTTTATTTTGCTTGGGTATACACATTAAATAAGATGACCAAGGTATCTTAATAAATCAAGAAAAGTACGTTCAAACTATTCTAGAAAAGTACAAGTTTTAGGACTCCAAGATAACTCCAACTCTTATGTCTTCTCATCCTATGCTGTCTCTTGATCTCATAGGTGAAGTGTTGATCAATGATTGGCTCTTTGATGTTTCTCACTGTAAGTAGGCCACACATCATGTTTACTGTTTTTTAGTGTGCATGTTATCAGATTAATACAAAGGAGTCACACATGAAAGTTGTCAAAAGAATATTCAAATATCCTAAAGGCCAACCGCATCTTAGACTTTGGTATCCAAGAAATTCTGAATATCATTTATATGATTATACCGATAGTGATTATGGTGGTTGCAATTTGGACAGCAAATCAACTACAATGGTTTGTCAATTTCTTAGTAATAGGTTGATTCATGGCAGTGCAAGAAGAAGAACACTATTTTCATATCTACTATAGAAGCTGAATATGTGGGTGCATCCAGTTGTTGTTCTCTGATTTATTATTTTTCATAAATATATATATATACACACACACACACACACACGTATGAAGAAAGGAAAAGAAAGAAAAGCAAAGTCAACAGATAAACAAAAGAAAATATATTATGACAAAAGAGCAAAAAGATGTCAAAAGGCCATATAGAAATAAATGATGCCAATATGCACAAAAATAAAAGACATGTAAAAGACATTGCAGGACCGTTAAAGGGTACTTAAGCTTGCATTTAGTTAACACACTTAGGAGGATCTTAAGATCACTTAACAATTCAAATAGGGAACTGTAAACTTTTACTGAAGATACAAGACAAACACAAGTAAAACAAGAACAAGAACACAAGATAAAGTTTTCAAGGAAGTTATATATTGCTTCTCTAGTTCTATTACAAGTGTTGTATAAGTATATGCTTGAATACAAGAACCAGAGACTACTTATACTACATCCTACAACCGTCAATATACAAAAAGACAATTGGAAGTGACTAATCTAGACAACAAGATCAGCCTAAAGTCAAAAGGTAGATTGCCTTTTGACTAGTGACTATGACATGCCATAGCTCACTGACTTTCCTATTACAAAATCCAAAAAGGAACAAAAATAGAAACTTGCAGACAAAGACCTTATCTACTTTATCATAAAGCATGGAAGTTTGACCAAATGATGATAGTTGGTGAACCACCAGAGCATGCAGCAGACAGTAAGTTGCTTTATGATAAAGTTGATGGAAAAGGTATCTTTTCTCTCTCTTCAGAAGAAAATCAGTCTTGTCTTTAAATAGCTTCGGAAGACTTTGTCTTGAGAGCTTCGGAAGATTCATCTTTTACCTTCGGAAGAGTTGAGTCTTTGGCTTCGGAAGACTTTACACTTAGAGTATTTTCTAAGTTAAGTGTAAAGCTTCCGCAGCAGTTTCTTCTGAACTTTGGCTTCGAAAGATTTTACACTTAGCATTTTTTTTGAGTGTGTAAAACTTCTGAAGTTGGTTCTTCTTTGTTCCAAAGTGCATGTTGGAAGACTTGGTTGTTTTGGTATCCTTTGGTTGCATCAGCCTCTTAACTTCAGAGGTTCCTACAAACTCCCCCTAGGCTGATGCTACCAAACCAGAGAGGTTCTTCAGACTGGGATAATCCACATGAGGATCTTCAAAATTCTTTTCTTCATCAGCAGATCTAGATTCTTCAGACTCATGAAGTACCTTCTCATGTCATAGAGATCATGCAGAGGGAGTTCAAGCATGTCACTTGTGAAGTAGACCTGTTGTTCTCCCTGATTTCTAGAGACATACCATCTGTCTGGATCTTTAGCAAATGTCCAGGACAGAATTTGTCTTCTAATAGAGAGGGGCTCTACTATGATAGGAGTTGGTTGAGAGTACTCTACATGCACCTCCTCAGGATGTTCTGACTTATCCTGAGGTTGGGAGGTGGATGCCTTTCTTCTTTTCTTCTTAGTTGATGATCTTCTTCTGGCCATCCTCTTTTTCCTCCCTGATGATTTTAACTGAGAGGGTTGGTCTTCAGTACCCGGTTCTTCAGTGGATTCCCTCTCAGTTGGGATCTCCTCTCTCCCAGTTTCAGAAGGAAAGGGAGGAGAACCCTGCTGTGGGTTAGAAGATGAAGTTGGCTGTTATGCAGCCTCAGGTACAGGTGGTGTTGTCTCTGTAGGTTCAACCTTTACCTCAACTTCAGGTTGAGCTTGACTTGATAATGAATGAAGGTCCACAAGCTCTCCCCTTTTTATCTTCTGCTTGATCACCCTAATGTGCTCATCCATTATGGATAGAGACATGGGACCAAGCCTCCTTCCGGAGAACCCATACAGCTTCAAGAAGCTCATCATCCTCTGCCTATCTGCAGACTTTTTCTGATTTTTTCTGGATGATAGCTCTTGATTTTGCAGCTTCTTCCCTTTGCCTCTTCCTTGCAGCTTGCCTTTCTTTTTTGGCTTGCTCTTCCAGCTGCTTATTGTATTCAAAAATATATAATCATAAGGCAAGGGAAGGAGTGCAGGTGCCTGATAGAGACCTATGGCACTCAGGTAGTTGATCATTTTTAATCTTTCTTCTTCATCAACTACCTGAGGTTGTTCAGCAGCCACAGTCTCTGACTCAGGACTTTCTTGAACTGGGGAGAGGACAGGAACTTTCTTGTAAAGCCTTTTTCTCCTCATTTCTTCCTTGTGTTTGAGGGTCAAGGCTGCATCCTCTGCTTCCTTCCTCTCCTTTGACAATTCAATGCGGCCAGTTCATTTAACTCCTCTAAGGGGAGAGAGATGAGTTCATCTATGTTGAAGTTCTTGGTCCCTAGATAGTTGAGCCTGGCTGCCCTTAATTCATCTTATTGAGTGTTTGGTATAGGGACAGCCAGAATTGCAGCTTGCATGAATCCTGGGGAACCACTTGAACTCTCTCCCCTTAGCTTCCTCTTCCTCTCTCTCTTTTCTTCTTCAATCTCTTTAGGAGTCATCTTCCTTTTGCCTTTGTCAATTGCAGATCTTGATGACTCAGCCTGAGGAGAGCTTTGGCCTTCATTGCTTGATTCAGCAGTCAAGCTCTGGCCAGAGAGAGGTTGTGAAGCACCATCACCAGCTGGTGCCTCATTGAGGGTATGGGGTGCTGGAGGAGATATTGTCTCAAGGTTCACAGTCTCAGCTTCTGGGCCTTCAGTCAAGGCTTTCCCTTTGAAGCTAATCTTGGGGTCTACCTCAACATCCAGTTGACCAAAGGCTTCAACTACTAGCCTCTGTCTATATGATGCTGTTCTCCTTTTGAATTCTGCCAGCTCCTATTCTTGAATTTGATTGGCTAGTCTGACAACTTGTCTGTTATTGCTTGGGTTGACAAGTGCCAGATCTACCAGATTTATACACTCATAGAAACTCAGGTTTGAAATGTTTAAGATTTCTAGTTGACCCTAAGCTCTAGAGAGTACAAGAGCTTTCCTATCACTATCATACCCCTAACCCCTGATTGGGTTCTCAGAAGAGGCAGACATTGTTCTTGGTATCCCTTCCTCAAATAGATAGTGAATTTGCAAGTCGAGATTTCTGTCTTGAGGAGGTTGCTGAGCATGGACAACTGCAAGATACGATGGTGAGTCTTGTATGTCCATACTCAAGGAAGAATTCCCAGGTTCTGAGGCCGTCAGGACTTTCCCCCATTTTTTTGGTAGCATCACCCTCATGCATAGGTGAGCTGGGGAAGTGATTCATAACATCCACAGGTTCTTGTGGACCTGGATGAGTTTGTCCTATGGGTCTCTCAGCTAACGAGCCCTTGAGATCGGTGATCTCAAGTTGCTGGTCATGGACCCTCCTTCGCAAGATAGTCACCTGTGATTCAAGGTGAGCTATCTTTGAAACCAGTTGGGTGCAGATGTCTTTGAGTTGGTGCACCCTGAGTTTCAGACTCCCCTCATCTTCAGTTGAAGAATCATTGGGGGATGAAGGAGGTGAACCAAGGTCTGCTCCTTCACCACCAGCATGGGGTTCTTGGCTGCTGGATTTCCCCTGCCCCATGACAATGTCAAGAGGCTGGGTTGTCGTGGTTGAGGTCTTAAAGATGTAATCACTGGCAACAGTGATAGCCTTTTCCACATAGGTCTCCTGGACAATCACAGGAAGATCCACCTCAGTTTGGGGTGTCTGATATGGGCTAGACATGGGTGAAGCAGGAGTACTCATCTCCCCTTGAGTGTGGGTAGAGAAGAGAGAGTCACGGTACTCACTGAAACCCAAATTTTTATCAGAATAGAAGTCAAAGCTGGGAATGGGTTGGTTAAGATCAAGAGGCTGGGGATGGTAGCTTTCCCCAGAAGGTTGATCACTAGAGTGTTGAGACTCAGAGTGATGGCTTAAGGCTATTTGTGGAGTTGTGAGCTCATCAGGCTGAGCATGAGGAACCTCAGCACTGATCTTTTAAAGAATGGGAGTGGTTTGCTCCTCAGGGGAAGTGGGAGATTGAGTGTCCACTTCCTCCTGTGTGGGTTGTGATATGGGGGCCTGCACATGCTCAATCGCAAGTGCAGGGGTTCGTTTGGATTTTCTAGTGTAGGTAAGGGTAATTGTTGGCTTTGATGGTGGTTGAGAGGTAGAGGGTGTTGGTTCATCACTAGATGGTGCAGCTAGGATGTCACCCTGAGCAATGAGCTCAAACATTTTCGGGACAAGGGCTGTTTCTACCCCTGAGAAACCAATAGTTGGCTTTTTCAATATCTTGAAAATACTGGGCCTCATGTGTGCAAGTGTAAGAACATTACCTGTTCCCCTCAACTGTGGTCCTAATTCATAGTTGAGAATGTGTTGAACATATCGGGGAAACATGTAATATTCTAGGGAGTCCAAATTTGCTAGTAAATTTGTAAATACAAACTGAGAGTACCTGAATTTGACCCCTTGAACCATCCCACGGACAATGAAGGAAAGGTCTTCTGGAATCTGGTCCCATCCTCCATGTTTGTTGGATAAGCTGTGGATGACAACATGGAGGAGGTATTTCCATTGGAATGCGACCTTCCCCTTCCTGAAGGTCTTGACTGAAAAGTCACCTTCATATCCCTTCTGCTCAAAGGATTGGTTGACAGCAGTTTTTGGAATGGACAGCTCACCTGCTTCATCATCCAACTGTAAGTGGGTATTTATAATGGCTGGAGTGATGAAAACCATCCTCTCCTGCACTGTGGCAGACAGTGCCTTCTCCCCGTCCATGGTGACCTCTTGACAGGTTTGCCAGAACTCAAGTAACTGATCCTCATAGAGAGGAGGATCGATTGTAAGGGAGGTGAAGTAGTGAGACAAAGAAAGATACCTACAAACGTCTGAGAAGCTTGGATCCTTCTCAGAGTTTAACTGGGCAATTTGATTATGTTGCCTGTGTAGGTGCATGGTGAAATCCGGGTCGTTACGACGATCAAGATTGGCCATTTGAAGAAGCTTTGTAGTGAAGGAAGGAAGAAGAAGATGAAATTGGGGGTAATTTTAGGGTAAGGAACAATGAGAGTAGAGAGATGAAATAGAACCGTTTGGAAAGATATACTCTGGATTTGAGACAAAGTTATGACAAAAAGATAAACTTTGAAATCCGCAAGTGGGTCCTACTTCTGAAAAAGAGCCCAAAAAGTTAGTTTTCTTGGAAGTAGTAAAAGCTTCCGAAGGCAATTTTGGTTTCGGAAGCTTTGCAATCAAAGCTTCCGAAGGCAATTTTGCTTCGGAAGATATTTCAAAGAGTTTTGAAAATTTGGCTTGGAAGAAATAAATGAGTCTTCCGAGACTAAATTGCTTTCGGAAGAAATTTGTTCCTAAAATGCATTTAAGTACTTATACCAAAATTTAAGCTTCGGAAGATACTTCAAGAATTTCTTCCGAAGGTAAATCTCAGATAAGCTGTTTAAACGATTTGAAAGACATAAATTTTCTTCCAAAGGTAAATTTTCATCATTCTAAGAGATATCATTTTAAAAGTTCGTTTTTCTTCCAAAGAGAACTGGGCTTATGAAGTGATCTAATAGACAACCTAGGACACACAGTTTTAGGAAATAAAATTGATTAAGTTATTAAGAAAATTCTATTCAAAGTTAATCATCCCAATAGCTGATACAAGATACTTAAATCTTTGTTCATCAAAAGCTTTTGTGAACAAATCAGCATATTGTTCATTTGTGTTAACTTTGATTAGTTTTATCAACCCCTTTTCAAAATTATCCCTAATCAGATGATACCTGATGTTGATGTGTTTGGTCCTTGAGTGCTGCATAGGATTCTCTGTAATAGAGATGACACTATTGTTGTCTATGTGGATGGGAGTCTCCTTGAAATTTAACCCATAGTCTAGCATCTAATTCTGAATCCAAAGCACTTGAGCACAGCAGCTGGCAGCAGCAATGTATTCAGCTTCAGCAGTTGATGCAGACACACAGGATTGCTTCTTGCATTGCCAAGAGACTATCCTTTCACCAAGGAACTGACATCCCCTAGATGTGGACTTTGCAGTCATGTTGCAGCCACCATAGTCACTATCTGTGTAAGCATACAGATTAAAGTCTGAATTCTTTGGATACCAAAGGCCTAGATTTGGAGCACCTTTGAGATATCTAAGAATCCTTTTGACAGTGATTAGGTGTGACATCTTGGGGTTGGCTTGATATCTTGCACATATGCATGTGGCAAACATAATATCAGGCCTGCTAGCAGTAAGATACATAAGAGACCCAATCATAGCCCTGTAGAGATGTTCATCAACACACTCCCCCTCAAGATCAGGACCAAGGGAATGGTTTCTGGCTAAGGGTGTCTTTGCAACCTTACAGTCAGTCATCTTGAATCTTGCAAGTATGTCCTGAACATACTTTGACTGACTTATGAAGATGCCATTTTCAACCTGCTTCACTTGAATTCCTAGAAAGAAATTGAGTTCCCCCATGGCACTCATTTCAAATCTATTCTTCATCAGCATCTCAAAGTCTTTGCAGAGCTTTGGATTAGTTGAACCAAAGATGATGTCATCTACATATATCTGAACTAGCAATATGTCATTTCCTGTTTCTTTGATGAAGAGAGTCCCATCTATAGTACCTCTTTTGTATCCATATTGACAGAGGTATGTTGATAGTGTCTCATACCACTTTCTTGGAGCTTGATGCATTCCATAAAGGGCTTTATCAAGCTTGCAGACATAATCAGGATGATCTGGGTCTACAAAGCCAGGTGGTTGTTTAATATAAACTTCTTCATCAATCACCCCATAAAGAAAGGCACACTTCACATCAAGCTGGTAGACCTTGAAGTCCTTGGATGCAGCATAAGCCAGGAATATCCTTACAGCTTCAAGTCTTGCTACAAGAGCAAAGACATCAGTATAATCAATCCCTTCTTCTTGTGTGTATCATTGGACAACTAGTCTAGCTTTGTTCTTGATAATGATCCCTCTATCATATTTCTTGTTCCTGAATACCTATTTGGTACCTATGACAGACTTCCCTTGAGGATGAGGGCATAAGTTCCAAACCTTCCGTCTTTTGATTTGAAGCAACTCTTCTTGCATTGCTTCAATCCAGCTTCCATCATTCAAAGCCTCGTAAACTTTCTTAGGCTCAAATTGGGATAAGAAACAAGAATGTAGACAAACATGGCTGTCATGAGTTTGTCCTCTTGTTCTCACCCCTGAGACAACATTTCTAATGATGTTGGTGGTGGGATGAGACTTATGGATCCTAAGTTGAGGAATCATAGCAAGTTGATTGGACAGATCTAAATTAGAGAAATTTTGATCTGGCAAAGAAGAGTCCCCAACCACATCAGCACACTTATCAAGAGAAACTTGATCCAATGAGTGTGTTACATCATTCATGTTGTTTTCAATGGAGTGGTTATCAACATCAAGAAATTCTTGGTCACTGTCACCACCTCTAATTCCTCCTCCTGCATTTGAAGTTCCTTCTCTTGAATTCTGAGCCTCTGAGCTGGAATTTGAAGGCAATTCATTTGAATCAGTAGTATTTGTCATGCTAGTACTGATGGGAGCTTCAATTGCAGGGTTAGTCACCACTGGAGCTGAAGTAGTCTTCTTGTTTGGTCTTCTCAGCTCAAATCTTGGATCAGGATCTTCTGTTGACCTGTTATCTGTAGATCTTGAAACATTCTCACAAGATTTTGTTAAAACAGTTGGTAACTAAGTCAAGATCAAACAGCCAATCTGGACCAGAACCTTTTACACAGGGTGTGTGTTCATTGAAAGTCACATTGACTGACTCTTCAATGATTCTAGTTCTTAGATGGTATACTCTATAAGCCTTAGCTTGAGAAGAGTACCCAACAAAGTGTCCATCATTTGATTTCTCAGCAAACTTGGCTATTTGATCTTTGGTATTCAAGATGGTGCAAGGACATCCAAATGTTCTGAGAAAACCAATGAATGGTCTCTTTTTGTTCCACAGTTCATAAGGAGTCTTACCATATGTCTTAACTACCAAAACTCTATTCTGCACATAGCAGGCTATGTTGACAGCCTCTGCCCAGAAGGTAATGGGCAGTTTAGAGTCAGACAACATGGTTCTTGCAGCTTCAATAAGTTTCCTGTTTCTCCTCTCAGCAACACCATTTTGCGAGGAGTCCTGGGAACACTGTATTATCTTGAAATACCCTTTTCATCACAAAATGTATCAAGGATTTGGTTTTTGAATTCGGTTCCTTGATCCCATCTTATGATTTTGACCTTGTGATCAGATTGATTCTTAATTTTCAGAATGAAATTCTTTAAGATTTCAGGAGTTTCATCCTTAGTTCTAAGGAAAAACACCCAAGTGAATCTTGTGAAATCATCTGTGATCACCAAACAATATGAGGTCCTTCCTAAACTCATTACACTGGTGGGGCCAAACAGATCCACATGTAACATGTGTAGGGGAGTAGTGATAGAGTTTATTTCCTTTGGCTTGTGAGACACTTTGTGTTGCTTCCCCTTCAGGCATGCCACACAGTGGTCATCACTTGTAAACTCTTTCTTTGGCATTCCAGTTACCAAATCACTCTTAATCAGTTTATTCATGTTCTTAAAGTTTACATGGCATATTCTTTTATGCCAAAGGAAAGACTCATCACTATTTGCTTTAGATAGAAAGCAAGAAATCTCTCCAGAGGGAGATGTTTCCTGCAAGTCCATCTTGTACATGTTCCCTTTCTTGGGGGCTCTGAGCAAAATATGCTCTTGAGGAATGTGAACCCCGGGCTTGAGAACAATGCACTCATGCTCAGTAAAAAGCATGTGATGTTTTTGGTCACAAAATTAGGACACACTCAAAAGATTGTATCCAAGCTCCTTGACAAAATTTACCTTCTCAATGCTGAGCTTACCATTTGAGACCATGCCCCTGCCAGTGATGTAACCTCCTGCATCTCCTTCAAAAGCAACTAGTCTTCCATCAATTCTTTTAAATTTTTGAAGTAAGGACTCATTGCTAGTCATGTGCCTGGAGCAGCCACTATCAATGATCCAGATATTTTTGTTGGTCTTTAGCTATCCCTGCACAAAAAGAGATGATTTAGTTACATTTGGAAACCCAAGCTTCATTGGTCTTGGGCTTGTCAAAATGAGTTGAAAGCAATGAAACAGTAATGGATCCTATGCTCAGGCTTTGAGGATCATTTGCTGTTTCTGATGATGAGCTTTCAGCCACATGGTCTTCCTTCATCTTCCACACCACCTTTGGAAGATTGGGCTTGACCTTCAAAGCTTCGGAAGTTTTGGTAACTTCGGAAGATTTGGTGACTGGACCTTCGGAAGATCTTGCCTTCACTGCAGCAAGCTTCAGTGCTTCGGAAGCATTCTTTCTTCCGAGACCAACTTTCCTTTTCCTTCTTCTTCATTTTGGAGCATCTGAGGGAAACAAATTTTCCTTAAAAGCTGTTTGTTTCTTCTTCTTCTCAGAAGTTTTCTTCTTGATATATGGATAGTACTCTTGGGATTGTATTGACAATCCTTAGCCAGATGTGAAGTGCTACCACACATAACACAATTCAAATCTTTCCTTCTGAGAGTCTTCTTTCCCAAAGAAGACTGAGCTTGAACACTTTCCTTTTCCTTCTTCACCTTTTCAGATGATGCAGCAGGCTTCTTAGGGTGAAGCTTGCTCTTTGAAATGGATGGTTCAGGTTGTGTACAGTGACGCACACACTGATCAATCTTCTTGTTGTAGCTGGAGTGAGATGAAGCTAAAGCAGAACTGTTAGAATAGGAGTTCTTGGCAGAATCTTCAGCTTTCCCCACCTCAAATCCTGCAGAGATAAATACTTGTTTCTGCTTGGGGTCAAAAGTGGTCTTGATCTCTTGAGCTTTTTTGGATCTTCTCTTTGCTCTTCTGATCAAGTTCTTTCTCTTGGTTTTGCTCAAACCAGCTTCTTTTTCCTCCTTAGGAGCATGGTGACCCTTTTTGGATTGACTCTCTTCACTTACCTCAGAGTCATCCCTCACCTTCTCCTCTTCATCATCTTCATCATTGGGGTCTATGGATGGCAGCTCATCTTGACCAGTTCTACACCTAGGAGATCTGACTGATAGTAGAGTGTGTGGAGGAGCTATCTCACTAGATCCCAGTCCTTGCTTATTCTAATAACATACTTTTGCATGCAGAGATGAGGATATCTTGTTCTTGAAGGTCTCTTCTTCAAGAACACATTTTTCTGCCCTGGCTTTGCTGATCACAAGCTTAGCCTGGCATTCAGTCAACTTGGTAATGAGATCTTTAATTTGAGTCCTGTAGTTTGACTGCTCACGTTTAAGAGTTGAAACTGTTTTCTCTAGATCTTCTATCTTAAGTTTATAGTCATTTTCAGCTCTTTTAAAATCAGCTTTTAAAATATTTAAAGACTCAATATCAGATCTCATTTCTAAGTTGTAGGACTTATATCTATTCACTTTCGCAATACATTCAGGAGAGATGTTCAAGTACCTTGGCTTCATCATGATTAGCCATGAGTGCTTGGTTTGGAGATGCATCTTCAGCTTGAAAGCTCTAGTCAAAGCCTCCTTCAATAGCAACTGCAGCTTGGTGTCTTGGCTTCTCATTCTGGTGCCCTCCTTTAGTGTAGTTTGGCCTGGATGAGGCTTGGCCACCATTTGACTTAGGTGCCTTGCATTCTTTAGCAAAGTATCCCATCTGGTTATAGTGGTAACACTTGACTTTGCTCTTGTCCAGCCCAAACTTGCCACTAGCAGCATTGCTAGGAAACCTTCTCCTAGTCCTCTTATAGAACTTCTGGGCTCTGTGAGTGAGAAGAGCCATTTGATGGACTATCTCCATGTACTCCAGATCATCTGGATGGATACAGTCCAGGTCTTCAAGAGTGAAAAGAAAGTTGCCAAAACTTTCATTAGTGGAGACAAAAGCTTGAGAAGAACTTGTCTCTTGGAAGGGACTTCCTTGGATGTAGCTCTCTTTGGGTGTCTTTGGGAAGGTGATGAAAGGACCCTTTTATGAGTTTTTAGGGTAGCAGATGAGATGATGCTGTGGTTCTCTGCTATCCCTTTCAACCACTTGAAGGGCTAAACTCGGTGAGTGTTGGAGTTACCAGATGAATTTTGCATGTTCATCTCCATTTGGTATCCACTGAGTATCCCATACAACTCAGTGAGAGTAAGGGTCTTGAGGTTTTTAGTCCTCTTAATGACCATATAGTAGTGTGTCCATTGTCTGGGAAGAGAGGACATGAACTTCCTTACAATATCCCTGTTCTCAATAGTTACCCCAACATCAGCCAAAGTATCCATAATCTCAACATACCTGAAGTATTGTTGAGTCATGGTCTCACCTGTCTTGAAGGTGAAGTTTTCAAACTGCTGCTTCAGGAGATCCTTCTTGTTCTCCTTGGCTTCATTTGAACCCTCATACATCAGTTTCAGTGCATCCCATAGATGTTTAGCGGTCTTGCACTTCTTGAAACCTCTGTAGATGGAGTTTGGAAGAGCAGTTTAGAGGGCTGTCATGGCTTTCTGATCAATGTCAATTCTTTTCCAGTCTTCATCAGAAAAGTCAGCCTTCTCCTTTGGTATCATGCCACCACCAGCAGCGGCTGAAGAGGTGCATGGTACATGAGGTTCATTGACAACAGACTCCCACATCTTGGAATCTTAAGACTTGATAAAGCCATTCATTCTTTGACACCAAGTGTCAAAATCCTTAGGAGTGATCAGTGGGGACTTTGTCATAGTTTCAGTTTCCATATCAGCTTTGGAGATATCTGCCATTTGAAGAGTTAAGTGATGTGTGTAACTAAGAGGATTTGAAGATGGTGAGATCTTACAATCAAGAGCATGGAATGCTCTGATACCAAATGCAGGACCGTTAAAGGGTACTTAAGCTTGCACTTAGTTAACACACTTAGGAGGATCTTAAGATCACTTAACAATTCAAATAGGGAACTGAGAACTTTTACTGAAGATACAAGACAAACACAAGTAAAACAAGAACAAGAACATAAGATAAAGTTTTCAAGGAAGTTGTATATTGCTTCTCTAGTTCTATTACAAGTGTTGTACAAGTATATGTTTGAATACAAGAACCGGAGACTACTTATACTACATCCTACAACCGTCAATATACAAAAAGACAGTTGGAAGTGACTAATCTAGACAACAAGATCAGCCTAAAGTCAAAAGACAGATTGCCTTTTGACTAGTGACTATGACATGCCATAGCTCACTGACTTTTCTATTACAAAAAGCCAAAAAAGAACAAAAACAGAAACTTGCAGACAAAGACCTTATCTACTTTATCATAAAGCATGGAAGTTTTACCAAATGATGATAGTTGGTGAACCACCAGAGCATGCAGCGGACAGTAAGTTGCTTTATGATAAAGTTGATGGAAAAGGTATCTTTTCTCTCTCTTCAGAAGAAAATCAGTCTTGTCTTTAAACAGCTTCGAAAGACTTTGTCTTGAGAGCTTCGGAAGACTTCATCTTTTACCTTCGGAAGAGTTGAGTCTTTGGCTTTGGAAGACTTTACACTTAGAGTATTTTCTAAGTTAAGTGTAAAGCTTCCGCAACAGTTTCTTCTGAACTTTGGCTTCGGAAGATTTTACACTTAGTATTTTTCTTGAGAGTGTAAAACTCCAAAGTTGGTTCTTCTTTGTTTCAAAGTGCATGTTGGAAGACTTGGTTGTTTTGGTATCCTTTGGTTGCATCAGCCTCTTAACTTTAGAGGTTCCTACAGACATACATACTATATGATAAATCTTTTTCTCTTTGAGAATATGTTAGGACATATGAGACAATTCAAAAGATGCAGCTTGTAAATCTGAATTGGCATGTAAGTTTTAAACAACGTGAGATGGAAAAAATGTAAGATCGACTAGTTGTTAATAAGACCTAAGACTTGTTAATATTCCTTGTTCAGATCGTTTCTCAGGCTAGTTATGTTCAAATAATATATTAAGATAATTCAATAGTCAAGAAATTACTAATAATAGGTGAAAGGTTTAAGTCAAAATTGGGTGAACTTCAGATCTCAAAAGTGTCTTGAAGTTAGATAGAAGTTTTACATAATTACATTTATCACAAACTTGAAAATTCAAAATCTTGTGTATTTATATTTTTTCAAATATTAAACCTGTAACAAAATACAAATTTAACCTACTTAAAGTTTGTGAATTTTCTATTATAGGAATAAAAAATGATTATTGGCAAGTTCCAGTTGTATTTAGATTATGACCGGGTAAGTCTTCAAATTCAAGCTTCAATCAATACTAAGACAAATATTTTATGATTTTTTTATGTTTTGATTTCTTTAAATGAATCAATGGATCCTACAACCAAAAAATAAAATGAAAATTTCTAGTTAGTTATTCATTATAGGTTGAATGAAAGTTTTTTTTAAAAGGAGAGAAGATATCAAAAGGTTTAAAATGTTTGAAAATTTTGAAAAATTTTGAAAATTTGAATTTTCAAAAGTTTTCGCACGTGAGAAGTAGAGATATGCGAGAAGTCTGACTGTTATTTAAGTTGAATAGTCATTCGAGTAGTTCATTAATCGCATCGCACAAATTTCAAATCGTTCTTAAAATTTCTCTAAGTGTTTGACTGATTCAGTGATACTCATTAATCATTGTAAACACTTTGGTGTTGTGAGTGTGTAGACAAGGTATTATTTGTGTTGATTATCACAATGAGCAAGTTTGAATCTGAATCGACTGGTAATAAAATGCTAAATCAGTAAAATTGATAAAATTAAACTTAGAATAACTAAGATAATGCTCGGACGACACTCACAAATCATTGATTGTTGGTAAAAATATGTTAAAAATGGATGAATTTGATATGGTATTCAAACTATAGCACAAGAAAAGTTGTCCAATAAGGTGAACAGACGTGAAAAGTTTTGAATTGATAAAACTTATTACAAGCGAAGAATTTGACTATCACGTGATAAGTTCACTTTCTGATTTAAAAGTATCACATGTGATTACCTGTAGTTATCGCACACGATAACTTACTTTTCACACCACTAGTGCAAATTTGGCAATTTTCAAACTTATTTTATGATTTTGAATCTAATTAAAAGTGTTCTTTGTTTGAAGATGGCTAGATCAATGATTTTTTATAAAAACCATAATGTTGTTACCTATTTAGATCATTGATTGAAGGATTAAAGACTTCATATGTTTACTATGCTATTTCAGCCAATCCTATTATCTATTCAGAGGTCATCAATGACTTCTAGAATTCTGCTTCCAATGAAAGAGACAAACAAGGCGAATAGTGCAAAGTAGCTATAGTTAAGGGAAATAGATTTGTGATCAATGTTGAGATCATTAACCAAGTATTTCTGTTGGGAGATCAATCCAATTCACATTTAAAGATTGCTAATGATGAGGTGGTCAGAGATTGTCTGAGTAGAATGGCATATGATCTTCAATATCCATCTCTAAAGAAGAATCATGTACTACAATTCTGGAAATATCTCTTTCATGTAGTGGTTCATTGTCTAAGTAATCTAAAAGCTAGATTGGATAGTTTAAGTGTTGTTTTTGGTTCTTTTTTGGTGTCATTAGTAGATGATCTTCCATATAGCATTTCCAAAGCTATATTTTCTAAGGTGCAGAAGAATGTGATTGTTACTGTGGGGAAGAAAAGGTTTATACAACTGATAGTTAATATTGCTTATGCAGAGTTGGCCAACCTTGATACTGTTACATATTCTATTATGGTTGAAGACGAATGTGTTTACTTATCTAATAGGAGCAAGGGGCAATGTAGGGAAAGGTGATCATTTTGCCAAACTTGGTAGACATTCTAATGATCCACAATCTCAATAACAACCATAGCAACAACAACAATAACAAGAAGAAGACCAACCTCATATCGAAATAGTTAGTATTTGTTCTCAAACACCCGATGATGCTCTTGGTAGTTGAGCTCCTTTATGAGTGTGGACTTCTGATGAAATTGATAGATGGTTTGAGGATAGTTTTGATTTTGAGACTGGTAGTGATGAGATAGGCAAATGCCTTAAATTCTATAGGAAGGACCCAAAGAGCTTGTTATTCCTTTAAAACGTACAACAGAAGATGTTGATTTATTCCTAAAGATTCTCCACCACTAAATGAAGAAAGAAGACAATGGCTAGAAAGAAAGCTGCAACGGATAGTCGTGGACGTGGTAGAGGAAGGGGGAGAGGTATTATTTTCAGAAAACCTCAAACTCCAATGACCATCATTTCACCGAGAAAAGAAATTCCAGAAACAGAAGTAGAAGAATGAGTTAGTCAAGTTATGCATTAGGAGATACCAATTATAGTTATTGAATCTACTACAGTAACTGAGACTCACCAAGAAGCAAAAATGACAGATTACGTTGGATGTGAGCATCTCAATAATTCTCCTCAGAGCAAAGAAAACAAGCAGGGACTTCATCAGGGTCTCCTCGTATGACTCCTACTACATCAGGGCAAAAAGTTAGTCAGTTGGAGAGAGAGGTAATAGAAAAGACTTAGTAGATTGAAATACTTCTGCTGGATACTCATTTGAAAGATACAAAAATAAAGACGTTGGAGCATCAGATGCAGTTTTAATATGATTATGTTCAAATGATTGATAATCTAGTCAAAGCATTTTGAGCTAAATCCACTGTCCAAACTCATCAACCAAAACTAGTCAGAACATCAAACATTGGAGAACAAGTGGATAGTAATCTACTAATCCAGTACCTGTTATAGAAGATCATCAAATTGAGACTACTACAGTTGATAAAGTTGATTATGGTGATGATGAGAATGATGATGATGACAATGATAATGATAATAATGATAATGATAGGAAAGATAAAGGATGATGATAATGGTGTTGTTGATGATCAGGGTGGTCCTTCTAAAGAATTAGGATCCGAAAATGTCTCTGGACCAAGTACTAATGATCCAGAGGATTATCAACCCCTAAACCCTACAACTGAGGCATTGTATGAAAAGCAATTCTACACTTTTCAACAACAAATCTTGACTGAAGAATATGATGAAGAATTAGGTCTATCTGATGATCTTGATAAGACTATTGATTATACAAATATCTTTGGGAATATTTTAAAGAGCCTATTCTCTAATATCTTACTAGAAGGAGAAATACCTATTGAGTCTGGAGGTGAGCATACAGATGATCCAGTTGAGACTTTTGATTTAACTAGGAAGCCAGTTGTAAGAGATTTTGGAAATCTTACCATATTTGCTCCTCCACGCCAGCTCAGGTTCATACATTAAGACACTCTAAACCGTTTACTAGGTATTAGAACCATGAACAGGTTATGAGTTGGGCTTATGATGTTGAAAAGAGTATGTATGTCGTTAAGAGAAAAGTTAAAGCAATTGAGTATTAGCAGGATGTGCATGACTTCCACACACTTAGAGCATCAAATATTTATACCATAGGAAGAGTGCCATTAAAAAATCCAAACAATTACAACAAAGAAAATGGAAATGAAACATGATCCGGAGACACAACAAATCCAACTTTAAGTACTTCAAAATAGCCTAATCTAAAGTAATTAAAGATGAGAGATAGATCCAAACACTAATGCTCCAATGAAGATTAGAGTGTTTAGACATCCAAATTATGCAAGGAAGATTTATATCCATGCTCTTGTGCCAGTAAACAATTTATCAAAGTTAATGAGATGGGTTTGTGAAAAGGATACAGGGCATGTTGTGATTTATTGTGCTGGCAAGGAACATTGTATTATCGATCCTATTGATCTGCTCAAATTCAAAAGTGATGAAGCTTTAGACTTGTCCGATTGAAGCCGATAAATTAGTTTACTTTATTGCAGCTCAATTTGGTTGGTGGATAACGAAGGCCCTGGACAACAAGATGTATGCATATATTAGAAATTATAAGGTCGCAAACATGGACTTTTGAATATTGTGCGAGAAGCGGTCATTGCGTAAGAACATCTGTTTTTAGTTTAAATAGGTGTTTTCTTTTGTTATTTGTAACACACAAGAAATATTTCAGTGTTTGTAACCAATTTTCTCTCTCGAATAGAATTCAAAGTTGTTTACATTGTGTTCATATTTATCTCCTCTTGTTCAATTTAACCTAGCAATATTCATTTCGCGTTTATCATTCGAGATCGATCTTGTTGTGAATTTCTTGGATCTACAATTGGTATTTTTAAAGGCACAATACTATACTCGTTTTATAGTTAAAATATGCTCATTTTTGTGAGCTCAAAAACATAAAAAAATTATTAAAGTTTTATATAGCAATACTTTAGTTGTTTTAAATATAAAAAATGTTCGTTTTTATGATACAATTTTTATAAAAAAAATAATGTTGTACATACAAATTATGAACGTTTAAAAAATAAAGGAACTTTCAAAAGTCAATAAAAGTGGCTATACTTAAAATATCACTATAACAAACTTTTTCTTATGTGATTAAGGAGATGAATGGTTGAGATTCTTTCTTACGCTTTTTAGTTTTAGAACCTTTTTTATTTGAACCTTTCACTTATTATTATTATTATTATTTTATTTTATATTGAATTTGATTTAGATTCACCAATTACAAAGCTTAATTAATATTTATAATTTTTTTTCTTAAAAATTATCTTATGCTCATGTTAAACCTTAAAAGAATGATATTAATTACGTTTCACATATGTTTTATTTAAGTCACTTATATAGAAACCCATTTATAACCGAAAAGGGACAAAGCTCTATTTATCACATCCACATAGTGTGTAATTTACAAATAAACAAACTTTTATAGGAGTTTATAACAATAACTCAAGCTTAGTAATTCCCCACCAACCGAAAAACATAAAAATTAGCATTTATTGAAATTTCTTCTATTTTATATAAAATTATTATTAATAAAAAATAGTTAATTACCAAAAATTGAAAGTTCTTTTAAAATACCAAAAATATAAACAATGAATAATTAAAGTAAGATATGACCTATAAACATATCTCATGACTTAAATTTATTAAAGTAGGTCATATAAATTTATTATACATAATTCATCCAAAACGCGATCCTATATGCGCTTAATATACAAAAACCAACACAACGATATTATAGACGTAATTTTAACATTTCAAGGACTAAATCATACCCAAAATAAGATGTAAACAAATATAAACACTTTTCAAGACACTCAAAATTTACTAAGTAATATATTGCATTTTAAACAACACAAAACGACGAATTCAAAAATTAAGCCATAAGAACCATTAAGGAAATTCAAATAACATAATAAGGTACGTACTTTAGTAACCTAATTTACTTAAAAACTCATATTGTCATTATCACTAAACTTTGTACAAAACTCCAAACTTCAGGGTGAATAGCATCAATTTAACAAAGTCTAGGGACCAAAGCTGTCAACTACTAATACCTTGTTATTTAAGCACTAGAATAAAATATACATTCTGAAATAAAGTTTTATACACTTATAATTAAAAAAAAACACGTCAAGGTACCAACATGTAAAACATAGAGCCTAATTATACGTGTGTAACAAAAATCAATAATACAAGTAAAATAAACTTAACATGCATGGCGAAGACTTTGATGCTTGCTTAGTGAGATACTAATACACCTGAAATTAACTTAGGAAGAATGGTAGCTGGTAGCACAGCAAACACCTGATCATCTACTTGATAACCATAAGGATAACACTAGGTACTCTGATTAACCTCTTTTCATTTAAAACTTTTGGAGTGAAATACATTTTTTAAAACTTATTTTATGATGAAATACTACCTGCTCATGTCCCCGAAGGTGAGCACAATGATTAATTCTATTGGGAGCCGCATTATTTATGGATATTACTATTTGGGGAGTCCTCCGCACACAATTGCCCTTATGACAGGAAAACCTCCATTGAGATTCAAAAATCAATAATTCAAAAATCAATAAGTCACAAATTAGTATAGTTTAGCCAATCATGCATAGCATGGCACACTTAAGCCCATAATAATTATGGGTATGGGTTAGGGGATGTTTTGCCACTCTGGTGGCTAGCCCGAGATAAGGTTTGATTGTGATACATTCTGTCGTGCGCTAATAACTGTGATTTACTTACTTTTATTTCTGAATGATAATGAATCTTAACACATGAAAACCTAAGATCAAAAACTTTTTATTAACAAATTTTGACTGTGCATTTTAGTAAATTATCAGTTTATAAGGGGGAGTCTTTGATTAGACTCCTGAAGCATTGGGTATACTACTTTGAAAACATATTTCATTGCCCTTAGAAGACTCACTTTTGAAGAACTATACAAAAACATAGACGAGTTACATAAGAAGACTACTTGAGGAATAGATGGAAATAGCCCTGTGACCTTTACGTTTGATTTAGATATACACATGATGAGTTGCAATAAAATGTACTTAGTTTATTATTATTAATTATTCGTATAAACCATTGGCTAACTTCTATTACTTACATGGTTTATGTTGTGTTTGTTGATATTCAATTATCACGTCCAGTCCCTTTTGTCGGGGTATGATACATTGTTATCAGAGCGAAAGGTTTTAGCAAATTAGGTTCCGTAAAAAATCCTTGGATTTAACCTGGGCCACCTAGGTAGTTGTCTAGTAAGGCTCCAACATTGTTAGGTTTGACTACGATAGGTACCTCTAAGAAATGCTTAATTACAACTTATAGGACTCCTCATATTTGACTACTAAGTAGTATGCTTACTTGATGAGAATATAGCTTGGTTTAGGTGTGTATGCTTATGTGTATGATATGACTCTAGCCATTTCAAACAATGTTTCTTGTACACACGACTTAGTTTTCTTAAGACATTACCATGTCGGTATCGCTTTACACTTCTATTCAGACTTTATGACTTAGCCTACTTTCGACTTTAAACTGCTACATGTTATACTATTGTTCTATGATTATTAGTTAAACCTTGGGGAGATACTACATGCTAGGCACACACATAGAAGAATCTTGCAAGGTAAATTAACGATTACGGGAGGCCAATGTAATGGTGCATTTATGAGTGAGCATGAATTTTGGCAATACCTACTTTGCACACTAACAAACAAAACTATACCAACTCAACAACATGGATTTAGATACAAGATACTCTAAGAACATCAACCAAAACCGTACAACTAAATCTAGACATGTGGTAAGGCTATAAATGACTTTAAAACATCAATATCCCCCTCCATGTTGTGAAAATGAAATTAATAAATCCATACAATAGTTGGTGTGGTCGGGTTTAAAAGTTCGCGTATACCTCTCTTTGATATATCTGGAGCTTCTCTTTTCTTTTTTGTATTATAAGGAATTCGTTAACTTTGTATAAATTGTAACTTAATGAATGCATTGTTTGAAAACTTTAGCTATGACTTCATTCTGATTCAAATTGACCCCTCTAATTTAAAATACTATAGGCCATTTGTACCAATTAATTCAAAAACCAGTGCTTTAGTTATATATACTTGAACACCTTAAGCTTGTTGTTTCTTGATCGATACTTGCAATAACCTCTCAAGGGCACAAAGTGTAGTTCAACCTTAAATAACTTATTAGGTGGACATTTTAATTGAACCTTTGTCAAACTGAAGAAATAAATTGCTATGACAAGCGCTCCAACAAAAAAGAACATCGAGGACATATTGTGTCCATCCTACCTAGTAGCTCACATTTCTTAATTGTTCCACTCATAACCTCCTATTTCATAAAGGCATTAACATGTACGTCAGCAATGTAGCTGATAAGTAGGGTTTAGATGGAACCATTTGGCTCCTTAATAATATTACCTTACATGAGCTCTATCTAGGGAAATTTCCACTTTCTTATGTCCTTAGTTGAATAAAGACATCAGCATCAACAATTCCCTAATTACCCACTAACATTCTTTGCAAGCAATATGTGCTTCCATTCTTGAGTATTGTATTTCCTAAATCAACCATTTAACGTGAACCTCCAAGCGTCATTATAGAAGAAAGAGCGTTGATCTTTAGTCCCTTGAAGTGAAAACTGAAGTGTTATTTATGATTGTGGTGGAGAAGCAATCTCCTTGCCCTCCAGTGAAGACTTGCCTATGAGACTTTAGATGCACTATATAGAAAAACTTAACCTGAGCAACCAGTTAATTCAGGAATATAAAGATGGAAGAATACCCCGAGATGCTTTTTCTCTTTTATAGCAAATGCCGAGGTAAGAATCCACGTGAAAAAGGTTAATTTGAGACTGAAGGATTTATTTCCACGCAAGAGTGATTCGCGACACAGGTCAATGAATGAAAGATTAACTCTTATTAGCAAACTTGACTAGAATAGAATGATTGACAATCATTAGATAATATAGGTACTACACCCTAGGAAGCCATCATTGGAGCTAAAAACATTTCTCACTTTCAAGAAGTCCTATAGAATATATTCCCGACACCCCACTCTAGAACTTAAAGTGAGGATCCTACTATTTAGTGTTGTGGAAGCTATACAGTTCATAGTTGAGGAGTTGGACTCATCAGGAACTACCTATTTCATAACAACACTCTCATCAAGACATGGTTATATGGTTGCAACTAAAGCAAAGATTTGGCCATCCTAAAGATCAACCGAACACGAAGTTATTTTAGGAGATAAAAGGCTAACATAAGGGATGTGGTCATATGTTATGATGGAACCGACTAAAATAAGAAAGTATTAAAGGGTAACATAGTGATTGATGCAGCAATAAAAGGGAAGCATTCAAGAAAAGTGATGATTATGTCATATTCAATCAAACAAATGATTGATGCATAGCCTTTGCTTTTAATGCAAGCTACTCGACGCCTCTCGATTTCAATATCAATGATTATCCAAGAAAAACCGAGGAAGCACTTGCTTGGCAAGTAGAGTATTGAGTGCAAAGCATTCAATAAGCTTTAATCTAGTGGAATATAATGCATTTAACAAGGAATATAACTCTAAAAGAATTCTATTAATGTCACACCCTCAAAATCCGCGAGCAGGGTTTTACCGCGAGGCGCGTGACATACCAGGATCTCAGTCAATAGTTACCAAGAACGACTCTATATGATTATAAACAACACCAGAGTTAACGTTTAAATACTGCGAAGCGTTTTTAAACTAGAAAACCCAAAAAAAGTAGTATGTAAAGAGAATGCGCAAACATACGCGCCCCAAACACAAATGTTTAATAGGAAAATAAACCCAATGTGTAAACAAACAATGTAGAAAACTCAACGATGCTGGTGTGCGTGCTCCTAGGCAACTGGCAACCTTAACCTGAGAATAGCATACTAAACAAGTCAACACATGGTTGGTGAGTTCAAGAGTTTGCGTTAAAATATAAACCAATCAACAGTTTCCAGAGCATAAGTAGTGTATTGCAATAGATAGCTAGTCTATTAACATAAAAATATTAATCATAGTGATTTCGCGATCGAAGCTGACTGTGTTACGTTTGTTGCCTCCCGTCACGACTTACCAGATCGTGACGAATATATGTTAGGACAAAATTGCACCCGTATGACCTCGAGTCACACAGGTGGGGCTCGTCAGACCCAGTAGTACTACCCAAAATTTCCCCGCTATTCAATATTAACAATCCGAAAGTGTGAGGACTTTTCATGGTAAACAACACTATATCATATTATAACACCTCATATATAAAGCGTTTGTGATCAACAGTATGCTATCTCCCCAAAAGAGATTATATAAATGAGTGGGGCAAGAACTCACCTGATGCGCGCAAGAATTAACCTAGAGCTTAACTTGAAAGAAAAATACAACCTTCAAAGGTCACCTAGAACACAAGAGTACATAAGTACGTGTATACAAAATCAACACGAACCCTAAGTGCTCTACAAACCAAGGAACTCAAGGTTTAAGAAAGACAAGACACATTTGACCCAGTTGACCCGTTTGACCCGTTGGTGACATTATAGGTGATAATTCGTTAATACTAACACAACAGTATGTCATACAGATCACATACAACTTGATTACATATAGCACATTATTACCACATGTACTACCTAGATCATCATACACCAATTATCATACAAGTCATGCGAATTACAACAGGCCAAAACAGGTAACAAACCAAATCAACATTCATATAACCTAGACAACATATTTAATCAACTTAGAAATCATCCATGAACACACTAGCATGATCCTAATATCCCAAACATGCTCAAATCATCCAATCAAGGATTTGCACAATTAAAGTTTCTCTTTTGGGAAAGTTCATCCAAATTCATCAAACTCACACTACATTCATGAATTCATCAATTATATACCAATTCAAGTCCATGACAACATCTAAACATGATCAACACACTTATCATCATGATTCATCAACATTCAACACCAAAAGTTACTATTTTTAGCAATGTATGAACTATAACACATCTTCTTGATTTTCAATTGTTCATAACATCAACTTAGCATCTAATCATCATCACAAACACATCCATAACAATCATCATCATCCAATCATCAATTCATGCAAAATAAAGTTACTATTATTAGTAACCTATGAACCATAAATCAAAATCCAAGCTTTCTTGCAAAATCGACGTAACCAATATGCATACACCTAACTAGCATCATTACAACATCAAACAACCAACATTCAACATCCAATTTGATCCAAAATCGCCTCAACCTCTCAGCCAAAGATGATCATGTGAACAAACAACCAAAATCCAAACTTTCTTGCATAATCAACGTTAACTAGCATATACAATCCAACTAACATATTAACATCACCAAACAAACAAGAATCGACCTTCAATTGCAGGTTTCGAACTAGGGTTCGGCCAAGACTAAAAATCCATGAAAACCACAAGAAACTAACCTTTAATCACGTAATGGATGAGAATTGAAGCCTCTAACGTGTTGTAGTTCTTGGAATCGACCAAAACCGAAGCACAATTGCTTGTTCTAGGTTGAATTCGCAGGTGTGTGTGTGTGGAGGTGATGATCGCGGCCGAGAATGGTGTGGGGCTAGGGTTGGGTTTTTTTTTTTTTTTTTTTATTTAATTACTCATAATTACCCTTTTAACCCTTATAATTTGTAATTTTATAAATTAAGCTTTTAACACCCTTTTAAGATGTTTTTAAACCAAATAATAAACACATGAACTAGTAATAACAATTATATGCTTTATCTTTACTAGTCACACACAATCCACGAATTAAATACACACGTTTCCACGTTACGCGATAAAATTCACAATAAAACATTTAAATCACATAATCACAACTAATAATCAACATAGAAATTATTGTTTAACATTATTAATTATTATTATGTCACCAACGTTCAACGACAACTAGTGTGTGCTCCCGAAACGTGTATGCAAGAGTTAACGGAACAAACGAGTTTGGTAACGGAAAATTACCGGATGTCACATTATCCCCATGTTGAAAGAATTTTCGTCCCGAAAATTGCGTTACATGGTGAGTGTTCCATCACTGGTCTACTGCATTGGCACAAGGAAATCGAAATCGTGTGAGTTTGGATGAGTTGTCACATCATCCCCATGTTGAAAGAAATTTCGTCCCGAAATTTAATCAGTGCCTTCGCCGGCTAGCATCGTCCTTTCGAATAGCTGAGAGTACTTAAGCTTCATTTGGTCTTCACGTTCCCACGTGAATTCTGGTCCACGTCTCGAGTTCCATCGAACTTTGACAATGGGTATCTTGCTTTGCTTAAGTGTCTTCACCTCACGATCCATCACTTCGACAGGTTCCTCAATGAAACGTAATTGTTCATCTACTTGAACTTCTTCCAGTGGTACGACCATCGTTTCATCCGTTAAACATTTCTTTAGATTTGAAACATGGAATACATCATGGATTCCACTCAATGAATCAGGTAAGGCTAGTCGATAAGCCACTGGACCAATTCTTTCCACTATCTCAAATGGTCCAACGTATCTCGGATTTAGCTTTCCTCCTCGCTTACCAAACCGAACTACGCCTTTCCATGGTGAGACTTTTAATAAAACCTTGTCACCTGTCTGAAATTCCAAGGTTTCGTCGTTTGTCAGCATAGCTTTTCTGTCGTCTCTCGCGCTGCGGCCATGCGGTTCTTATCTGAACAATCTTCTCAGTTGTCTCGTGTACTAACTCGGGACCCGTTAATTGACTATCACCAATTTCAGCCCAGCAAACTGGTGATCTACACTTTCTCCCATATAAAGCTTCAAATGGTGCTGCCTTTTATACTAGTGTGATAACTGTTGTTGTAAGAAAATTCCACCAATGGTAGGTGAACTTCCCAGTTATTCCCGAAGTCAATCACACAAGCACGTAACATGTCCTCCAAAGTCTGTATAGTACGCTCGCTTTGACCATCAGTCTGTGGATGAAAGCAGTACTCATATCCAATCGCGTACCTAAAGCTTTCTGCAACGACTGCCAGAAGTGTGATGTGAAACGAGAATCGCGATCAGAAATAATTGAGATCGGTACTCCATGCCTCGAAACGATCTCCTTCAGATAAAGTCGGGTAATTCTTCTCCATCTTATCTGTTTCCTTTATCGCTAGGAAATGAGCAGATTTTGTTAATCGATCCACGATAACCCATATTGTATCACAACCCGTAGAAGTGCGAGTAACTTAGTAATAAAATCCATTGATATTTGATCCCACTTCCACATAGGGATCTCGGTTGTTGTAGCAGCCAGATGGTTTCTGATACTCCACTTTAACCTTCGAGCAGGTCAGACACTTACTCACATAAGTAGCTACATCTGCTTTCATGTTAGGCACCAATAGTGCGCCTCAAATCGTGGTACATCTTGTCAGATCCAGGATGTATAGAATACTTGGACTTATGAGCCTCACTCATGACCAAATCTCTCAGATTTCCATATAGAGGTACCCATAGTCTATCCATGAAGTAACGAATCCCCCGCTTTTACTTCTAATTGCTTTTCCTTCCTCGTACCCTTCTAAACTCATGTTTTCTACCTTCAGAGCTTCAGTTTGAGCATCACGGATTTGTTCAGGTAATTGCGTACTAATCGTTAGTTGCAGAGCTCACACACGTCGAGGTTTAGCAGTCTCTTTTCTACTCAACGCATCAGCAACTACATTGCTTTCCCAGATGGTACTTAATAGCACAATCATAGTCGTTTAACAATTCCACCCAGCGTCTTTGCCTCATGTTCAACTCCTTTTGCTCAAAGATGTGCTGAAGACTCTTGTGATCGGTGTAGATGGTGCATTTGGTACCGTACAAGTAATGTCTCCAGATTTTTTAAGGCAAAACTACCGCACCCAGTTCCAAGTCTGGGTGGTATAGTTCTTCTCAACTCTTCAATTGTCTAGAGGCGTAAGCTATCACTTTATCCCGCTGCATCAAGGACACATCCAAGTCCTTGAATAGACGCATCGCAATAGACTACGAAGTCATCACTACCATCCGGTAACGCTAATATTGGTGCGCTACACAATTTATGTTTCAGCAACTGAAAAGCAGATTCCTGACTCTCACCCCATTTGTACGTCGTTCCCTTGTGAGTCAAGGCTGTGAGAGGTTGTGCAATCTTAGAGAATCCTTCAATGAATCGTCGATAATATCCCGCTAATCCAAGGATTGTCGTATCTCACTCGGTGTCTTAGGAACAGACCAATTCTTTATCGCTTCAATCTTAGCAGGATCAACATGTATTCCCTTCTCGTTGACATATGACCCAAGAATTGTACCCACGTATCCAGAAATCACACTTAGAAAACTTTGCATACAGTTGTTCCTCTCTAAGTAATTCCAAGATCAGACGTAAGTGCTCTCCATGTTCTTCTCAGTCCTTGAGTATATCAGTATGTCATCAATAAAGACGATAACAAACTGATCAAGATAGGGTTTGCACACGCGATTCATGAGGTCCATGAATACTGCTGGTGCATTCGTCACCCAAATGGCTGAACCAAAAATTCATAATGACCATATCGTGTACGGAAAGCAGTTTTCGACTGGCCCTCTCTCGAACTCTCAGCTGTAAGGGATATCTATTCTTGATAGTAACCTTGTTCAGTTCCCTATAGTCAATGCACATTCGAAATGTACCATCCTTCTTCTTCACAAATAGAACTGGCGCTCCCCAGGGCGACGAACTCGGTCGGATGAACCCTTTATCCAACAACTCTTGTAGTTGAGCGGATAATTCCTGCAGTTCGTTCGGAGCTAACGGTACGGTGCTCTCGCAATTGGGCGGCTCCTGGAGTCAACTCAATCTGGAAATCAACTTGACGATGAGGTGGTAATCCAGGCAGGTCTTCCGGAAACACCTCGAGAAACTCACGAACTACGGGGATATCCTCTATCTTCTTTTCCTCGACCTGTTTATCTGTGACGAGTGCTATGATTCCTATCACCGCACCACTCCTATCACCTCTGACCGTAAGGACTTCTTCACCAAGGGGAATCCGTATGATCTTCTCGTGGCATATGACTTCTGCTTGTTTATCGGAAAGCCAATCCATCCTACTACCACATCAAAACTTCCTAGTAACAGGCATGAGATCTATGGTGAATGTATGACCAGCAAGCTCTATCTTGCAGTCTCTAAGAATATGCGTTACGTGAATCTGTGTACCGTCAGCTAACTCTACGGTGTATTTAGATTCTAAGGCTGAGGGCATATCACTTAAAAGACTACAGAACCTAGTGGACACGAAACTTCTATCGGCTCCGGTATCGAATAATACAGTAGCAAAACAACCATTAACCGAAAATTTACCAGTTACTGTTGTAGGGTCGTTTAGAGCTCACCTGAGCCAATGACGAAGGCTCTTCCTTGGCTCCATTGTTGTTATTGCCTCCATTGTTGTTGCCATTACCATTGTTGTTGTTATTGTTGTTGCCATTGTTATTATTGTTGTTGTTCCCATTGTTGTTGTTACCATTACCATTCCTCTTAAGCTGGGGACAGTTGCGTTTGTAATGGCCTTCTTTTCCACACTCAAAACAACCTTTCGGAGTTTCTTGTGATTGTTGTGGCTTTTTCTCATCAGTTCACCCCGACAGTCTTTGGCTGCATGACCAATCTTCCCACAACGTTGACACTTGAAGTTATCACACCGACCCACATGGTGGTAGTTACACCGGTTGCACTTCGGCAGTCTTCCACCATACCCGCCGGGTCCTTGATTTGAGTGCGCCTGGTTGAAGCTTCGGTTGTTATCGAACTTCCGTTGCTGTTGCTGACTTTGCTGCTGTTGTTGAGGTTGAGATTGGCTACTGGATGACGATCCCTTGTTGCTTGAACCATCCCACTTGCGTTTCTGGTCGGGCACGCTTGCCACCGCACCCCGTTTAGGTAACCGACCTTGCTCAACTGCCTGGTCAGTCAGCCTGTGGGCTGTTCGGATAGCTTGTTGTATGGTAGTGGGGTTAGAAGCAGTTACCATACTTTGAATTCGGCACCAATCCCCGTATATAATGCTCCACCCTCTTGTGCATTTCATTCACCATCCCTGGGCATAAAGTGGCTAACTCATGAGTACGAGTCGTGTAGGCTTCAATTTCTGAGCCTTGCATTTTGAGTTGCCAGAACTCAATCTCCAGTTTCTGCACTTCATTCCGGGGGCAATATTCTTCAGTCATGATTTTTTGAATTCATCCCAAGGTAGTTCATTGCCATGGCTTGACCCAGCATTTGTACCTGGGCATTCCACCAGGAAAGTGCTGCGCCTTCCAATGTCCCGGTGGCATACTTCACCTGATCAGCAGGCGGGCAGTTGCATTTCGCGAAGACAGACTCTGTCTTCTCAAACCACCTTACAAGCCCTACAGCTCCTTCCGTCCCGCTGTAGGTATGGGTTTACAGTCCATGAAGGACTTGTAGGTACATGGTGGTGGTCCTGTTTTGACAACCCAAACATTAGTCAGATATCCTAGACAAATAACTAGGAAAATCAGTTTAACCTCTTGTTATCATTTACCTGCTGGTTGTCCCGGTTGGGCAGCAGCCACTGCCGCCTGAACATGTTCATTAATTAATGCCGCCAATTCGCAGGCGTCATGTTTATGGCTCCGGCTCCACGGCCTCCGGCGCCACGTCCACGACCACGCCCACGTCCTCGTCCACGTGCGTCCATATTTCACTTTAAAATTCACAATTACAATAATGAGTAACATCCAACACATTAATCTCATCAAGGTACAGTAAACAATAAGAAATAATGCATTCACCACAACCACAACATTTATAACAGAAATAATAATCAAAGATAAATAATTTGCAATTGAGTCACAAAATATTCCATCAATGTCAAAATTTAAGTTTGTCAGTTGGTGGGAAACAACCCTTCCCACATAGGTTTCAAAGAAAAGAAACACTACATAGTCCAAGTCATTTAAAAGGTAGGATCAGTCCAGTACGTCAGATCCGTCACTGTCCTCATCCATCTCTACTGGTTCTTCTTCGGGGGCTTCCTCGGGTTCTTCTTCTGGGTCTTCCTCATCAGGGTCCACCAAAGGTGCAGGAGCTTCAGCAATCTGGAGTGCTGCTAGCTGTGCCTCTAACTCAGATTATCGATCTCCATATTATGGTGATTTGTGCGTCCATGCGCTCACTAAGTGCTACCACGTTGCCTGCCAAAGTATGATGTCACCCTGGCCATCGAAAGTCGCTCCTGAAAAGTGTGTATCTACCTGGAAACGCAGCTGACGCATCTCAGATCGTAATGCAGAGTTCTCATCAGTGAGTCCTCTAATTCGCTGTCGCTGTGTCCAGTGTGGCTACCAAAGCTGCAAATGCCTGCTCCAGAGGGATGCTCAAGGTAGGAAGTGTAGGCAAAGTAGAGGCGGGTCGATGACATAGTCCTAGGTCGTGTAGGTGCTACTGGTGGTACGCGTTCTCTATAAGCCATACGGTTTATGTAAGTGGGGTAGAAATCCAGTTACGCGGAGGATCGAGCTCAGGAGGTATGAAAGGCTGATCCAGGTTATCTCGCTAGGAGGATAAGGACTCGAGGCCAGTTAAATCCCCTATCCGGTACGGGAGAAGTAGGAGGTGACTCGGATCGTGCAGGTCTCTTGCCTAAATTTCTGGACGACGATGCCATGCTGCGAAGTACGTGTGCGTATGCCAATGAGTATACAGTAAGGAGAGTAAACGATGAGTAACTAACAATGTACCGTGGTGCGTATGCCTAATTCTAGTGTGTGTATGCAACCTAGTTCCCTATAACCAATGGCTCTGATACCAATCTGTCACACCCTCAAAATCGCGAGCAGGGTTTTACCCGAGGCGCGTGACATACCAGGATCTCAGTATTAGTTACCAAGAACGACTATATGATTAATAAACAACACCAGAGTTAACGTTTTAAATACTGCGGAAGCGTTTTTAAAACTAGAAAACCCAAAAAACAACACCAGAGTTAACGTTTAAAATACTGCGGAAGCGTTTTTAAAATAGAAACCAAACAAGTGTATGTAAAGAGGAAGGCGCAAAACATACGCGCCCCCAAACACAAATGTTTAATAGGGAAAATAAACCAAATGTGAAACAAACAAATGTAGACAACTCAACGAGCTGGTGTGCGTGCTCCTAGGCAACTGGCAACCTAACCTGAGAATAGCATACTAAACAAGTCAACACATGGTTTGAGTTCAAGAGTTTGCGTTAAAATATAAACCAATAAACAGTTTCCAGAGCATAAGTAGTGTATGCAATAGATAGCTAGTCTATAACATAAAAAATATTAATCATAGTGATTTCGCGATCGAAGCTGACTGTGTTACGTTTGTTGCCTCCCGTCACGACTTACCAGATCGTGACGAATATATGTTAGGACAAAATTGCACCCGTATGACCTCGAGTCACACAGGTGGGGCTCGTCAGACCCAGTAGTACTACCCAAAATTTCCCCGCTATTCAATATTAACAATCAGAAGTGTGAGGACTTTTCCATGGTACAGCACTATATCAATATTATACACACTCATATATAAAAAGCGTTTGTGATCAACAGTATGCTATCTCCCCCAAAAGAGATTATGTAAAATGAGTGGGGCAAGAACTCACCTGATGCGCGCAGAATTAACCTAGAGCTTAACTTGAAAGAAAAAGACAACCTTCTAAGGTCACCTAGAACACAAGAGTACATAAGTACGTGTATCAAAATCAACACGAAACCCTAAGTGCTCTACAAACCAAGGAACTCAAGGTTTAAGAAAGACAAGACACATTTGACCCAGTTGACCCGTTTGACCCGTTGGTGACATTATAGGTGATAATCGTTAATACTAACACAACAGTATGTCATACATGATCAACATACAACTGATTACATATAGCACATCATTAACCCATGTACTACCTAGATCATCATACAACCAATTATCATACAAGTCATGCGAATTACAACAGGCCAAAACAGGTAACAACCAAATCAACATTCATATAACCTAGACAACACATTTAATCAACTTAGAAATCATCCATGAACACACTAGCATGATAAGAGTACATAAGTACGTGTATACAAAATCAACACGAAACCCTAAGTGCTCTACAAACCAAGGAACTCAAGGTTTAAGAAAGACAAGACACATTTGACCAGTTGACCGTTTGACCCGTTGGTGACATTATAGGTGATAATTCATAATACTAACACAACAGTATGTCATACATGATCAACATACAACTTGATTACATATAGCACATCATTAACCACATGTACTACTTAGATCATCATACAACCAATTATCATACAAGTCATGGAATTACAACAGGCCAAAAAGGTAACAAACCAAATCAACATTCATATAACTAGACAACACATTTAATCAACTTAGAAATCATCCATGAACACACTAGCATGATCCTAATATCCCAAACATGCTTAAATCATCCAATTCAAGATTTGCACATTAAAGTTTCCCTTTGGGAAAGTTCACCAAATTCATCAAACTCACACTACATTCAGGAATTCATCAATATATACCAATTCAAGTCCATGAACATCTAAACAGATCAACAACACTTAATCATCATGATTCATCAACATTCAACACAAAAGTTACTATTTTTAGCAATGTATGAACTATAACACATCTTCTTGATTTTCAATTGTTCATAACATCAACTTAGCATCTATCATCATCAAAACACATCCATACAATCATACATCATCCAATCATCAATTCATGCAAAATAAAGTTACTATTATTAGTAACCTATGAACCATAACATCAAAATCGAAGCTTTCTTGCAAAATCGACGTTAACCATATGCATACAACCTAACTAGCATCATTACAACATCAAAAAACCAACTTCAACATCCAATTTGATCCAAAAATCGCCTCAACCTCTCGGCCAAGATGATCATGTGAACAAACAACCAAAATCCAAACTTTCTTGCATAATCAACGTTAACTAGCATATATACAATCCAACTAACATATTAACATCACCAAACAAACAAGAATCGACCTTCAATTGTAGGTTTCGAACTAGGGTTCGGCCAAGACTAAAAATCCATGAAAACCACAAAGAAACTAACCTTTAATCACGTAATGGATGAGAATTGAAGCCTCTAACGTGTTGTAGTTCTTGGAATCGACCAAAACCGAAGCACAATTGCTTGTTCTAGGTTGAATTCGCAGGTGTGGTGTGTGGAGGTGATGATCCGGCCGGAGAGAATGGTGTGGGGGCTAGGTTGGGGTTTTTATTTTTTTTTAATTACTCATAATTCCTTTTAACCCTTATAATTGTAATTTTATAAAATTAAGCTTTTAACACCCTTTTAAGATGTTTTTAACCAAATAATAAACACATGAACTAGTAATAACAATTATATGCTTATCTTTACTGTCACACAATCACGAATTAAATACCACGTTCCACGTTACGCGATAAAATTCACAATAAACATTTAAATCACATAATCACAACTAATAATCACATAGAAATTTTGTTTAACATTATTAATTATTATTATGTCACCAACGTTCAACGACAACTAGTGTGTGCTCCCGACACGTGTATGCAAGAGTTAACGGAACAAACGGAGTTTGGTAACGGAAAATTACCGGATGTCACAATTAAATAGGATGCAACATGTATAAGTAGCAAGGTGTATGAACTAGAATTATCACGAAAAAGTTGAATAGATTCAAGCTCGTGCGATACCTGTTAAGCATAGACAACTGAGCCCTTACTATGTCATTCTCACCAAGTCCTTCTTAACATGATATACACCCTTACTATGTCATTCTCACCAAGACTCCTTCTTAACATGATATACATATTGTTGGGAAACGTGAAATAGTTTTAATGTTTAAAACAGTTGTGACTTAACCCGGTTAACTTTTTAATTTAAATAAAATACTTTTATTTGAGTGGAAGCTCTTTGCATGTTGAATAATAAAATTAACCTTTATTAGGTTTAGAGTTTTAATCTAATTGAAACTCTAGTTTATTAATAACAAATAAATAAACCTATTCCCAATCAGGATCATACGCTAAACGCGTAAAAACAAGTAAAACACAACTATAGGGTGCTTTTAGGATTTTACATTGACGAACTTTTCATCACAATTGTAACATGCGGGTTACAACGACATCCTCGCTATTAGGTTAGTTCAAGGTATTCAAAAGCAAAATTCATAGGGCTTGGGGTTTCACGAGGGTGGCGGCGTGTCGGCTACGACGATTAGACGACGACGGCGGTGAACGGTGGCCGGTGGTGATTTCTGGGTAGCGGCTATTGGGGCGCAACACTGGGAGGAGAGGGAGAGAGAGGCCACCAGGTTTCTTTTCAAGGGAATAATAATTTTGTCACTAGGATTTAACCTTAACCTTATATTTATAAAAACAATTATTACACTCTAGTTCTTAACTTATTGGACTCAGATTCCCCTTTTAAAAATAAACTTGTGTATAATAAAATCTCAAGTTTATTAAATTTTAATTAAGAATTTAATTATTAATAATAAATATTAATATATAACAAATCCCCTTTTATTATTATTTCTTAAATAATAATTCACCTATTAGATAATAATCAACAATTATTACTAAATTATTATTTCCGCATAAACATGAACTTAACATCTAACAATTAAACCGTTTAATCTTATTTCATTTACCGTGTAATTTCATCGAATATGGATATTTAGAATAGAGTATTCAAGGATTTTAGCATAACCATTGGTTGCTCTATGCTAGGCACTATGTCAAGATGAATAATGAACTTCTTCATCCAGGCAACCACCTTTGTAGCAACTGATGTAGCATGGTATTCTGATTCACAAGTGGATTGAGCAACCATGTTTGCTTGGAGCTCTTCTAAGCAATAGCTCCACCATTAAAAATGAAAACATATCCCATCTATGATCGTGAATTATCTTAATCTGCCTAGAAGCTGGCATCAGTATAACACTTAACTGATAGCTCCTCATCTAGCCCTCCATACATCAAGAACATATCCTTAGTTCTTCCCAAGTACTTAAGGATGTTTTTACTACAGCCCAATGACACTCTCTCGGATTTTGTTGATATATACTCGTCATGCTCAAAGCATATGAGCCATCAAGTATAGTACATAACATGGCATACATGATGGAACTAATAGTTGAAGCATATAGAACCCTTTTTATTTTCTTCTTTTCCTCTTTAATGCTAGGACCCTGCTCATTATTAAGTATGGTTCCAAGTGCCATGGGCAAGAGTCCCCTTTAAGAGTCTTGCATTGACAAGCGTTGAATGACCTTGTCAATATATTTCTTCTTACCTCTTTAACCGCTTTAATCTATCTCTATGGATTTTTATTCCTAAAATATAAGCGGCTTCACCATGTCTTTTATTGTGAAGCATTTTCTTAACCCAAGCCTTAACATCCTTAAGCGTGGGAATGTTGCTTCTAATGATCAGTAATCATCTACATATAGGATAGGAAAATGATATGGCTCCCACTAGATTTCTTGTAAACACATTGTTCATCTTCATTTTTGACAAAACCAAACTCTTTGATTTTTTGATCAAAACAAAGATTCCAGCTATGAGATGCTTACTTCAAACCATAAATGGATTTGTTCAACTTGCATACCTTATAAGGATTCTTTGGATTGACAAAACCTTCAGGTTGTACCATATAGACATCTTCAAGTAAGTGTCCATTAAGGAACGTGGTTTTGACATCCATTTGCCATATCTCATAGTCATAATACATAAAAATAATAAGTAGAATTCTAATCCACTTAAGCAAAGCCACTAGAGAGAAATTTCCTTATAATCAATTCCTTGAGTCTAAGTAAACCCTTTGACAACAAACCTTGCTTTGTAGGTTTACGCATTGTCATCCATGTCGGTCTTCTTCTTGAAGATCCATTTGTTTCCTGTAGTCCGACTTTCGACTGGAAGATCAACCAAATCTTAGACTTGGTTGTCATACATGGATTGCATTTCAACATTCATGGCTTTAAGTCATTTCTTAGATTCAAAATAAGAGATTGCAGCTTTATAAGTTGCAGGCTCAGTTTGATCATTTATCAAGATGTCGTCATATTCGTGAACTCTAATGTACCTATCAGGTTGATGAAGATCCCTAGTACTTTTGTGTACAGTTGGTGTTACTATTATTTCTTAAGTCCTCTCAGGCTCAACATGAACAACTTGTTTAGTTACTTGTAGTCCTTGAACCTCTTCTAGATCCACACGATTCTCACCAATCTTTACGCCAGAAGTTCCTTCTCCAATAAGGTGCCTATGCGTTTAATGAAAACCCAGTTTTCAGAAGGATTGTAGAAATAGTAATTGAGTGTTTTAGAGTATCTGATGATAACAATTTTGTCGCCTTTAGGTTCCAATTTATCTAAAGATTCACGAGTAACATTGGCGTTACATCCCTAACACTAAGGTAGGACACTTTGGGTTTTTTACCATGCCATATCTCATAAGAAATTTTGTCCACCTTCTTTATCAGAGCTATATTTACAATTCTTGTCGTACTTTTGAGAGAAAAACTACAAGTGGAGTGTGGGAGGTTTATACAACACACCATTGATCGAACCATATCTAATAGAGTTCCATTTCTTCTTTCAAGCACACTATTAAGCTGTGGTGTTCTAGGTGGAATGAGTTGTGAAATTATTTCATAATTCCTTAGATGATCGTCAAACTCTTGACTAAGATATTCACAACCTCGATCTGATCGAAGCATCGTAATAGTCTTATCGAGCTAATTTTGTACCTTGTTTTGGTACTCTTTGAACTTTTCAATAGTTTCATATTTATGCTTCGAAAGATAATAATCACCATGTCTATTGAAATCATCGGTAAATGTAACAAAGTATCTTTCTTTGTTTCTTGACATTGTTCTGAATGGACCATATACATCTGAAGTCTAACTTCTTACATTTCTATCATAAAAGCATCAGTAAATGTAACAAAGTATCTTTCTCTGTCTCCTACAGTTTGGTGTTGTTTAACGTGATTCTTGTTTATGTGACCAAGTCTACAATTCAACATATATGTATCATTAAAGTCTAACTTCTTACATTAGTGGGAGATGTTGTATAAAATGTTATTGTTTTGGACATTTATCTCATAGATTCCATTATGAGGTTTTGCATCAAATTAGAACACGTCATTTAAACATATAGAAATAAAATCACCATTAAAAGAATATTTAAAACCTTGTTCATACAAAGCAAAAACAGAAACAATATTTCTAGTCAAACTAGGAATGTTACAAACATTGTTCAAAATAAGTTCAAAACCAAAGGAAGTAAAAGAACAAATTCTCCTATAGCATTCGCAGCCTTTTGTCCATTGCCAACATGGAATCCCAAGCTACCTTGTTTTAGTTTCTTAATCTTTCTTAGTCCCTTCAAATCATTAAAATGTGAGAACCACATTTTATGTCAAACACTCAAGATTTGATCGAAAAAGAAAAGATTTCAATAACATGTATACCTAAGGACTCTCCTCTTAAAGCTTTAGCCTACTTCAATTCAGCTAGATATTTAGGGCGATTCCTCTTCCACTTCCCAGTCTCATTATAATAAAAATGCTTGGCATCATTTGGAGGCTTTTTCTTGACAACAGCTTTGCCTTTGCCCTTCCCTTTGCTCTTCTTGCCATTTTCCTTGGCGTTAGGTTTCTAAACACGACCCTCTTTGAGCGATACCACTAGTGCGGGCTTGCTTGGTATATTCACCTTAGCTGTTTTAAGCATCACATGCAGATCTACAAGTTTCATTTCCCACCTGTTCATTTTATAATTCAGTATGAACTAATCATATGACTTTGATAATTAGTTAAGGATAATATCCCCAACCAGTTCATCAATTAAAAGGGAATCTAGATGAGCCAAATGATCAACATATGCCTTCATCTTCAACATATGTTTGCTAACTGATGAACCCTTCTGCATATAACTGGTTATAAGTGATCTCATCACTTCAAACCTCTCATGATGAGCTTACTGATCGCGTGGCAATAATTCAGTGGGTAATTAACCTAACTGTGTGATTTTACATCATGAAAAGTGTAGAACAACTTCACTTTATTTGTGTTTTGATTTGTAGGGATTGGAGTTAAAGAAGGCTTATTTTGGAGAAAAAGGAGCAAAATACAAAACTGCAAGGACTGAAGTTGTAAATGACGACTGTTACTAAAAAGGCACAGTGAAGACCAACCCGGCCTATGATACGCCGGGTATGGGCGTATCATACGCGGTCAACGTATGGGTGTATCATACGCGGTCAACGTATGGGCGGCATATTTGTGGACATATTTGAAGAAAAAAATTGAAATTTGGGTGTCAAAGAACAGGGGTAGGCATATGATATGACCAGGGTCGGCGTATCATATGCTGGTGACCAACTACATTCAAGATTTTGTAGGACTTCAAGTTTATTTAAACACATCCAACCCCAATTCAAAGAAGAACTTTTTGCGACCAAAAATAGTGATTTCAAGGAGTATTTTGATGCTTTCAAGCTTCCTAACATATCCCAAATCATCTATAATCATCATCAAAACAAGATTGAAGATCCAATGAAGACCATGAGTGACTAAGTTCTTTCTTGATTGCTTTTGGTAGTACGATTCTTGTCAAGTGAAACAATTGGTATGTATTGATTAGGTTTTTGTATTGAATGTTGAATTAATGAATGAAACATTATATTTTGGTTGACTTAAAAGGTTTGCTTATAAATAAAGTGGTTTGCTTGATTATCAGTTTTTGGTTTTCTTGCATAGTGAGTTCATTAAGAAAAGTAGACAATTTGATATAGGTAAATTGGTAACATTGTGAACGAACGAATCTTAAAAGCTTGTTTCTTTGTTGTCACTTTAATAAAAAGCTAAGATCTTGAAGTATTGTTTCTTACTAGGTTAAACACACCAATCGTTGATCTGGCGGAATTGAAAACCCGAAAGTGAGTGTTTTTCATTATTCAAGTAAATTTGTTTTAAAGTTTGTTGGTTTTTGTAATTGTGTTCTTAACTTCATCCAAAGTTCTAATCTTTAATTTCAAGGTTCGTGTCATTAAGTTAATCGAGTCGTATTTGTTAAATACTTTCCACATGTTCCATGTGAAGACAACCTTACTTACCCTTATGCAATAAAGGTAGCTAAGACCGATATATTAACTTGTTTTTGATCGAGTCTCGACAACTAGATTAAATAAAGGCGCCGTTGTCGAGAAAAGAACTTAGTGTTTAATTGTTTTTATTTTCTTTTCTTAAAAATTTATAAAAAAACCAAAAAGATTTATTTTTTTTCTTTTTAATTTGTTTCTTGTTCAGAATTACAAGAGGTATTTTGTGTGTTCTTGTTTGCAAGTAACCATTATGTTAATGCATACAAGATTTTCAGGAAGGACCTCACCATTGCAATTTGATTTAGAAATTAAGAAGACTGCAAGAGAGAATGTGTTTCATAAAGCATCAACATCTAGGACTTCTCAATTTCTTGGTCAAACAAGAACGGAAGAAGGTACATCATCAGCAATAGCTCAACAGATTTTAAGTAGACTTTCAAGAATGCCTGAAAGTAACCAATCAAGAATTATGAATAATCCAAAAAACCAAGGAGGGCCACAACCCAACCAAACTTTGGGAGATATCCCACTACTAGTGTTTCCTCATCCTGATGATCCTCTACCTCAACCACATCCTGTGCAACCTCAACCTCAGGGGCCGATCCCTGTAGATCAAGGTGTGCAACATTGACCTCCTTCCATCAATTTCCAACAAATGCCAAATTTTTGGGTTCGTAATCCAAGTTTTCAGCATAACAAGGAAGGAAGTCATCATAGTAATAAGGAATGGTTTTCAATGGAAGGCAGTCATTACACTAATTATGTGGAGGAATGGATTGAAGATCAGGAGGATATGGAAGGTCCGGTTCAACATAATTTTGAAAACTATGGCAATCAACTAGGTTATCGAAACCATCAGCCGAACCAAGATCGCGATGGTTATGCCCAACCCCCCAACTTTCACAATCTAGGCAGGCAACAATTTTATGGCATACCGGCTAATCCAGGAGCTCAACATTATGTACCTGCACATGGCGTGGACAGTCACTTTCGTCCCGCCATTGCCATCAACTTATCTTCCATATTTCCACCAACACAACGAGGGAGAGCTTTTGAGGTTAGACCATAAAACTTAGGCATTCTTTCTCTCTTTCATGGGATGGCAACTAAAGAAGCATATTTGCATATATCTAAATTTGAAGCATCATGTAGTACCATAGGTGGCCAAGGTTTTTCACTAGAGGAAGTTAAATTGGTACTTTTCCAATTTACACTCAATGACAAGGCTAAGCAATGGTTTTAATCTTTGCTTTCTATAAGTATCCACACATGGGTTCAAATGCAACAACTATTTTTAGATGAATACTATACTTCTCAAAGAACAAGTGATGCAAGGCGAGCCATTCGAGGCTTTACACAACAATCGGGGGAACAATTCCATGAAGCTTTTCATCGATTCAAGGAGATGTTAAGAACTTGTTCACATCATGGGATAGCTAAGTGGGAACTAATATCAGTATTCTATGATGTCCTTTCACCGAAAGATGCAAGAGATGTGAACTTTACAAGTACGGGTACATTTACTTTGAATCATGAGGATGACGATTGGAACATATTGGAATGAATGAGTGTAATATCTAAGAAGCGAGCTCAATCAAGTCGAAGGTCAAAAGGTTCAAATGTAAGATGGTAAATGATCATGTGGCCATGGATAGAACAGTGGTTTTAGAACGAGAAATTGCAAGCCATAAAGTTAGGAAGAGTGGAGTAGCACATATATCTAATGAATATGAATTATGTGATATGTGTAATGACATATCCCACACCGCGGTTACATGTTACTTGAATTTAGGAAAAAGTGAAGAAGTACATCAAGTCCAAGGCCAAGGAGAAAGAAAGACATATGATATAAATTATAACACATATCACCCCAGACTTAAAAACCACCCAAATCTTAGATATGGTAATAATACTAACCAATTGAATCCTCCTTTTCAGGTACAAATCAAGGAAACAATCAATACCAAGGCTCACAACAAAACTACAATCAAGGAGGCTACCAAAGGAACAATATAATCAAGGGAATTACCAACAAGGAGGTCAATATCAACAAAGGAATCAACAAGGGCCTTCAACTCATAATGGTAATAACAATGCCATTTTAACAGCAATACAAGATCTAACTAGAGATATAAAGGGATTCAAGCAATTCAAAGAAGTGTAAGAGAGGACTAATGAATCTATTGCCAAGCAACTGGGACAATTAGCTGAACAATTGTCCGGAAGAGAAACCAAAAAGCTTCCAATCGATAAAACAAAGAATCCTCAACATCGTGCCTTAACTTCAAAGTATTCTCATATGGGCCCGCTAAGTATTTTAAGAAGTGTAAGGCGAAGACAATAAGTTGTACCACCACTACATTGAAAGAGGGAGTGGTGTCGACCTTGGTGAAATGGGGAAAGCGATAGTGATTTGGAAATTGAAACACCTAAAATAATAAAGAAAGTGACTGTTCAGAACCAACCAAGAAAAGGTAAATCAGAACACATCCACTTTTCAAGGAGTAAGGATAGAGAATAATACCATCCCTACCCCTTGGCATTAAAAAAAACAATCAAACCAATTTCTAAAAAATAAGGGCCTCAACAAGATGAGATTTAGGAAATTTTTAAACAAGTAAAAAAGCAATCTCCCATTAATATATGAAATTAAGCAAGTTTCGCCTTATGCCAAATACTTAGAGGAATTACGTACCCAGAAACGGCATCATAAATTGCCAAAGCAACTTGATTTTACAGTAATGTTAATGCCGTTTTATCGAGTGTACTTCTACCAAAACTTCAAGATCCGGGAGCACCTTTAATTTCAATCCAAGCTGGTGACTTTAAAATTAACAAGGCCCTCCTTGATCTTGGAGCAAGTGTTAGTTTTTTAACCTAAAGTTTATATGATCAACATTAGTTTGGACCATTGCAAAAAGCAGACACTACCATGGTATTAGCTGATTTATCCCGCAAACTTCCACGTGGAATAGTAACTGATGTGATAGTAAAGGTCGAAGATTTCTATTACCCAGATGACTTTCTTGATGAGATACAAGCTTTCGTGTGGCAACTTTAGGTTCTTGCGTGATTTGATCTTCATCATCTTGATTTGATTTTCCGAGCCTCTAGGTTCAATCCCTATAATCTCCCCATATGCTCGGTGATCAATGCATTTAGAAGTCCATGTCTACAACCTTGTAGCTGCCCCCATAAGTGTACATCTTGTTGTCCAGGTCCTTCGTGATCAACTGCAATAAATTGAACATCAGTTATTAGATAAGCCTGCAACCTTATCAAATCTTCTCTTCCAAATTTGAGAAGATCCACAGGGTCGATGATACGATAGTCTTTGTCAACACAATGAATCAACACATGACTTGTCTCCTTCTCACAACTCCACCACATGATCTTTGACAAACTGTTAACTGGCATATGAGCGTGTATAGGGATCTTCCTTGCATATCTTGGATGCTTATAAACCCGTATCTTCATTGGCTTATTCTTATTAGGGTCTATACACGTCTCATCTTCAATTACTTTGGATTTGGCAGTTTTAAAATCCTTAAAGTTGTTCTTACATTGTCTCCAAATCATGCTCCTTATCCAGTTCCCCTTTCCATAATTGCCAGGATTGATAAACCAAACACAACCCATAGCATATAAATCCAAAGCTATGACTTTCTGGAAATCGTGCTCGTCCTGATAGTATTCTATAGCTCCCGCCTTTCTTTTCAGCACATACATTTTCTTCTCAGCATCATACGCCCAAATAAGAATAGGTTCTGAGTTTCCGTACCTTGTGAAAGGTTTGGAATATCTTAGCGTCTGTATATAAGTTGGCGGAGGAGGAGCTTCAATACTAATATCTCCGACGTTACGTACAACACTTTGACCAGTTAAATCTGTTGTCTTGTCAGTCATTTTTTGAGCACTAGATTCACTGATAATCTCTCCTTTTTCAATCAAAATAGCTAAAAATAAGTCCTTAAGACTATTTCCAAACATATCCATGTAGTCTATTGTCTCCTCCAAATCATCAAATGGACCCAAATCCTCGTCTGATTCCTCGGCAAAAATCTTTTGCTGGAATGTGTAAAATTCTTTCTCATAAGCTTCTTTAGTAGAGGGATCTATTGGTGTATAGTCAACTGTATCATCAGGACTTGGTCCGGAGACATTAGCAGAACCCGATGATCCAGAAGGACCAGTAGCTGAGCCCATATCACCGCCCTGATCATCATCATCATCTTCTTATCATCCTTTCCATCTTTCTCATTATCATCACCATCATCATCTTCCTCATCACTAAAGTCATAATCTACCAAGTCTAAGTCATCATCATCATTAGTAGGCTCAGGAATTAGTAAATCATGCTTGGCTTACAAAGCCTCGCAAGTGAAAACTAGAAGTTGATCCTCAGTAGCCGTAGTAGGAACAGTGGTAGATCAACAACAACAGTCTCTGGCTTTCTTGATCCCAGATGTGTCCTCAATACATCATCAGCATTATGGGCATCAGAGATCTTACAGTTGTTGATTCTGTGCCAACATTGACTCAGTTATAGGTGTAGCGTGACTTGCTATGACTGGAGTCTCAGACACAGGGACATCATAATTAGTCGACATAGTCGTCATCAGGGTCCGACGCTTACGCAAAACACCTCGTCCTCTACCCCTCTCACGTGGACTATCAGCAATTTTCCTTGCTATCCTCTTCTTTCTCCTCTTAGTAGATGGAGAACCCTCTAAAAGACAAATCAGCATCTCTTTCCTCAGTAGTGCATTTAATAGGAGTTTCTTGCACTCTAGGTCTCTCCTAAAGCAATATAGAACATTCCCTATCTGATCACTGTCAGTCTCACTTCTTGAACTAAACCATGAATTGATCTCATCATCTACTGACATTCCAGCTGGTTAGATCTTTTTGGAGCATCATCAGGAACTCTTGTAGATGGACCAGCTTGATCTGCTTGAGGGGCCACATCTTCTATTTATTGGGCTTCTTCTTGATAACACTTAATAAATCTTCAAAGTTTGGCAAAGTGTGTACCATCCTACGCATTACCCCTTTCTCCCATCAAATAAGTTAATATATCTTCCTTCATCACCATAACAGCATGGGTGGAAGAATCAGATATTTCTAACTCAAGATAAGCATCATTCATAATCAACTGTATGAATCTGGGGTACATTATAAACTTTTTCCCCACAGAAGCTATCACATTCTTCTACATCTTTAAGAAGATAGCCTTGCATCTGTTTTATGGTTGATCCTCGACAAGTGATATCAGTAGGCATCCGAACACTACACTTAGGCTATCCATCCCAGCCTTTAAGTTGCTAAGATAGTGTATCACCACATGAAATAAGTACTTCTAGAACGGGGGTATATACTTCTTCTCCAGTGAAGGATATCTTCTCTTCAAGCAGTCTCTAGCCACGTCATCATCTATCTTTATTGGCGTATTCGGCTGATCCTCCAATAATAAAACACTGTTAATAACCTCAGCTGTAATAACTATCTTCTTTCCCTTAAATGTGGCTGATATACATGGTTCTCCCTGATCATCTCGCTCATTGGCTGCCATCAACAAGAACTGATCAATAACATCAGTGTATACCGTAGGATTAGCTATAATAGCATGATGTATATGGGATGTCTTGAGGCCGTCAATCATAGATCTGAACAAAGATTATCCTCATGTATATCTCCAAGAGATGCAACAACATTATGGTTCTTGTTAAAAACCATTTATCGAGCCATCTGAAAGATAATCATAGACAAAGATTGATTAGTTAGACAAACACAGTAACTTCAGACTTAGAAAAATTTTGAAATGAAAATTTTGAACTTCACGCGCGAAAACCAAAGTATTCGTATGAAATTGCATTTGACAAATGTCAACTTTTCGTGCAATTAGTCAAAGTTCCATACGATAACTTCAGTGCAAATTCAAATGTTTTCGCTTCTATTCATATTCAGAACCTTTTCGCATGCAACAAGTCCCAATTTTTTAAGTTTCAAATTAAACTATTTCAGAGTGTTTTAACCATTGTAATATGTTCACTAAGTGTTGATTATGGTTTTATTATGTTTGATATGTTTAAATTTGTTCAATTTTAAGGTATTGTCCCTTTAACTTTCGGTCAAGAATCAAACACATACAAAACTAATCTATAATCATCAAAATACCTTATCAAACACTATAGTATCAATGAACGACCATAATGAACGAGAATATCAATGATAAAAACGTTTGAACACTTAGAAATTTTAAGAGAGTGAAAGTCAGAACTTCGCATACTAAGACTTTTCGCATTTCTTGACCTTCTCGCATGCGACTAGTCTAGTCGCACCAACCAACTTTTCACACACATTGAACTTCTCGCACGCGAGAGGTTCAATTTCCTTTGAACTTCTAAAATTTTCAACATTTCAATTTATTTATTTTGTTAAACCATTTGATTTGTTATGAGTGAAAAATATGTTTAGCTTAGTGTTTACAATGATCCAAGAACCCTTAATTTTGGTAAAAATTTGTAAAACAAAAACAACAACAAAGTGTAACAAAAACAAAAACAAAAACAGAAACAAGTTGACACACAAATTTAGACTTTCAATATTTTTGAAAATTTTAAAGTATGGGATCATATTTCTTATGAAATCGATCATTAACATCATCTAGTTTTATTTAAAATAAGATCGGTTTCGTTGATTGTCAATATGTTGTTTTCACTTTGAACATAGACTTTAATTTTTACTTGGACACATATTCTGTGGATCTCATACTCAAGAATCCTATAGAACCCTTATACAGCTTCAAGACACTTTTGAGATACCAAGTCACCCCAATTTGACATAAACCTTTTACCTCTGATCAGCTTTTTCATTATTATTTTTCCCTATTATAATATCTATTTAAACCATAACTAGCCTGAGAAATGTTTTTGAACATGGAATATTAACAAGTTTTAGGACTTATTAACTGCCAGTCGGACTTATGTTTTGCCCTCGTAAGATGTTTAGGACTTACAAGCCATGTCGGGCTTACGTGCCCCATCTTCTGATTTTGCCTCCTGTGTCAGAATATATTCTCAAAAAGAAAAATATTTATCATATAGTATATATGTCTATGACATATCATTCATTATTGTGCTCATTGGCATCTTTTATTCCTATATGACCTTTTGGCATCTTTTGCTCTTTTTGTTTATGATCATTTTCCCTTTTCTCTTTGCTTTCCATATCTTTTTCACCTTTTGATATTTATATATACATATGTCTTCTGAAAGACACTGAATGGCTTGAGTATGACTAGACTATAACTCTCATTCTGTTTTAGCATGGATTCAGTGTTACCACAAAACCTTGATGAGTAACCCATTTCAGTCATTAAAAATTTTACTTTCAGTGTATCATAGATCATAGTGCTTTTCAGTCCTGAAAGTCAAGCCTATCAACATTTCAAACATAATCCAAGTTAGTTTCTTTTAAGCCTTAGTATGTAATGTATCAAAATCAAGAAATGTACTATAATTTCCTATAAATCCTTGAAAATTTTAATTTTCTCAATGTGTAAACCAAAACCTTTTTGTAAATTTTCATTTACTTCCCCTAAGAATAAAATCTTTTTCGTGACATTTTCATATTTTCCCCCCTAAAATTGTGATTATCTTCAAAGAAAATAACAATTTTAACTAAAATGAATAAAATAAATATTTTGAAAGGGTTTATGGATAATCATTAAGCGATGTTAATCATTCCCAGAGATTGGACTAAAAAATCTAATCGGCAATAATCAAACACCTTAGTAAACAAAACAACAATGTTGTCATCTTATGAAATAGAGTCCAGATGTATAAGCTTTCGATCAAAACAGTCACTAATAAAATGCATTCGGATATCGATGTGTTTTGTTTTTGAATGCTAGATCGGATTCTTCACTATGTTTAACACTACAGTGTTGTCATACCAAAACTTGGTGTTATAGATATTAAGACTATAATCAAAAAGTTGTTACTGAATCTAAACAATCTGAGAACAACAAGTTGATGCAACCACATATTTAGCCTCTACAATGGATGTGGATACCGTCTGATGCTTCTTGCATTACCAAGAAATCAACTTATTTCAAAGAAATTGACAGTCACCAGTTGTTGATTTCCTATCCAAGGTACATCCTGCATAATCACTATCAGTATAAGTATATAAATTGTAATAGGAAGTCTTCGGATACCAAAGGCCGAGTGTTGGTTGACCCTTGAGATATTTAAAAATCTGCTTGACAGCTTTCATATGAGATTCCTTCGGATTATCTTAATATTATGCATACTAATAAATAGGAAACATCATGTTCGGTCTGCTGGCAATGAGATACATCATATATCCAATTATTGATTGATTCAAATGTTGATCAATGTCTTCACCCGTGAGATCAGGAGTTAAAGTAGGACGAGAAGTCATTGGAGTGGGAGCAATCTTGGAGTCCTAAAATTTATATTTGTCTAGGATGTTGTGAAGATATTTTTCTTGATGTATCAATATACCCTTACCATCTTGTTTAACTTGTATACCCAAGAAAAACAACATTTTCGTAAGATAACTCATCTCAAATTTCTCTTTCATCACAGCTTCAAATTCCTTCAACAAATCATCATTGGTGGAACCAAAGATAATGTAATCGACATATACTTGAACAAGAATGATATCATCACCAGTCTTCCATAAGAATAAAGTTTGATCAATAGCACCCCGTCTATAACCATTTGTGAACAAATTTTTAGTGAGGGTGGAATACCAAGCTCGACGTGCTTGATGTAAGCCATAGAGTGCTTTGTCTAACTTATAAACATATTCAGGCTGATTTGGATCTTCAAAACCAAGAGGTTGACCCTTGATAAACATAGGTTTCTTCTTTCATCTCACCATACAGGAATACAGTTTTGACATCCATCTGATACACCTTCAAGTTCTTGTATGAAGCATCAGCCAGAAAAACTCGTATAGCTTCTAGTCTTGCAACTGGAGCATATACTTCTTCATAATCAAGTCCTTCAATTTGATAGAATCCTTGAACAACAAGTCTAGCCTTGTTCCGAACATCACATCTTTCTCATCTATTTTGTTTTTGAATAACCATTTACTACCAATCGGCAACTTACCCTTTGGAAGTTCACACAGATGCCACATATTTAGCTTCTTAAATTGCATCAGCTCATCTTGCATAGCCTCAACCCAACTGTTTTCCTTTAATGCCATCTTAATGTTCTTTGGCATAATTTGAGAAATAAAACATGAGTACTAACATGTATTTATAGCACCAGATTGACTTTGAGTTCGGACACCTTGTGACAACAGACATATAATTTCTTTAGTTGGATGGTCTTTATGAATTCTTAGCTGAGGAATGGTATCTTTTAAAATAACTTCGTCTAAATTAGACATATGACCAACTGGTTCTTCAACATTGTTCACTCGGGTTAATATACAATATCTTCTTCTTGATGAATATCATTATCAACAGATAAATCGTCAAATGAAACTTGAATTGTATCAATTGGATCATTTTGAGTAAAAGAAAAACTTTGATCAGAAACCCGTGGAGCTTGTTCAACAATTGGATCAGAATGAGGCAATTCAGATTCAGAAACAAACTTTGGAACAGTTGTGACATTTGAAGAAGAAGGTATGTCTGAAGATCTTCCTATGGCTGAAGATGACATAGGTCCAACATCATCAGTGAAAATATCTTGAATTGATAATGACCAAGGTGAATTAGCTATAGACACAACAAAAGATCGATTAAAAGTTTCAAATAATGAAGCATAATCGTATATCCATGAAGGTGCAGAACTTGCATCTATTTTGTTAGATTCATGCCAATCGATATCAAATGACTCAATTGTTTGTTTAGACCTTTTATTATAAACCCGGTATGCAACTTTGTTGGCTGAATATCCAACAAAATAACAATCATCACCTTTTTCATCAAATTTTGATTTAGAATCAGATATGTGTAACAAATTACAACAACATCCAAAGGTTTTGAAATATTTGACTTTGGGTTTATGTTTGAAAAAGATTTCATAAGGAGTTATATTTTGTTGTTTGTTGATTAACACACGATTCTAAACATAACATCTAGTGTTAATAGCTTCAGTCCAAAAGAATGATGGTAAATTGGCTGCTGATAACATTGTTCTAGTAGCTTCCATTAAAGTTTTGGTTCGTCTTTCAGCAACTCCATTTTGTTGTGGAGTTCCTGCAGAACTAAATTGTGTTGCTATCCCCTTTGAATCACAAAACTCATTCAGAGTATGATTGCAAAACTCTGTTCCATTAGCACTTTGAATGCACTTGATGGTTATGTCAGTCTGATTCTTCACTAGAGTCATGAATTTTATCAGCAAATAAGGTGTCTCATATTTGGTTGCTAAAAAGAAAACCCATGTAAATCTAGAGAAATCATCAGTAATAACCAAGCAGTATGCACGACATCCTAAACTCAAAACACTAATTGGACCAAATAAATCCATGTGTAATAGTTGAAGGATGGATTCAATTTTGGTATGAACAACTGCTTTATGAGGAAGTTTATGTTGTTTGTTGTGCTTGCTTTTTCTCCCTTTGATTCTACCTCCATAGTCACCATCTTCTTTCCATTATTAGTTTGATCTGACTTTCCGTCAGTACATTCTCTTGCAAAGTGACTAGGTTTGTCATAGTCATAACATATAAAACTTGATTTATCAAATCCAATCTTGCTTGAGTTGTTTAGACCAAACATCTGCCTCCCTGTTCTTCTAGCTAAATTCCTAGCCCGGTACACCACCATTGCTATCTGATACTTGATATCATTTTCTTCAACATCGTCAGGATTAACTTTTTGCAAGCCATCAACTAAGACGTTGGGTGCACTGGGTCTTCCAGCAGTAAATTCTTCATATCTATTCATGAAAGTAATGAATAGAGCCAAATGCTCTTCAGTTATTTGAATGGTTTGCTTGTTTGGTTGGGAGTTTACAACAAATGCTTGATGTGAAGATTGAGTGGCTTAACTTTGTGGATAAATCTGAGGTTGTGGTTGAGATTGTACTAGATTGTAATGGTTTTGGTGATAGGCTTGAAACTGAGACATACATGGATCCTTAACATTTTGATTAACAAAGTCGGTTGCTTGTTGTTGAGACAACTGGGAATAGCTGACGTAATAATTGGGCTTACTACCCATTTTTGCATATAATGTTGATGCATTAGCTCCCATTATGTTGATGTAATTAGAAGGTCTCTACTTGTCATCCATTTCATATGACTCGATGGTTGAAATTAGATTGTTGAGGGACAAGGTGAACAGATCCTTAGTTCTCTTGATGGTGGTGCAGTTGTTCCAGCTATAAGGTAATGAGTTTAACAGCTTCTTGTTTACTGAGATACTCTCCAAGGTAATTTTGGCAATTTTCATCTTTGTTATCAGCTTAACAAACCTGGACATTTGAGCCTTCAATATCTCACCCAGCACATGGTTGAACATATTAAACTCATGGTTCAACATGTCCTTATTGCCTATTATCTACTCCTCCATCACATCCCATAAATCTTTAGTGTTTTTGAAATCCTTGAGCTTTTGACCAATCTCAGTAGTAAGTGCCATATGATGCCAGCATACGCTTTGTCATCAAGTTCAAGCTTCTTCATGTCTTCATCATCCCAAAGATGTTTAGGTTTGGGTACCAACTCTCCCTTCTCATTGTTATTCACAGGAATATACGGGCCTTGTTTGATTGACTGCATCATCCGGGGTTCGGTGTAAATAACATGATTCTCGAAACGGTAGCCCAATCGGGATAATCTTCTTCACTGAGTAGTATAGGGGGTTTCGTGCTTGTACCAATCTCATTATCAAGGTTGAGAGTAGTAGTGATGTGCTTTAGGTTAGCCATCTTGAGAAAACAGAAATCAAACTTTTCAAAAAGTTTCAAACTTAATGTTTTCGTGTGAAGATCAGAGTTCTCGCACGAACAAACAGCAAACTTTTCGCGCGGTTAGTTTTCTAACGGATTTTGCAAAAGGTAAACTTCTCGTGCGAAAGGAATCTTTTGTAACAAACTCTTCAACAAACTTTTTTGAATCACAAACTTCTCGTGCGAATAAGAGCTTTTTGCATGCGATTAGCAAGTTTTTGCTTCATCTATTTTCATTCCAATTTCGATGATTCCAACTTCAATCTTTCACCAATTTGTTCGAAATTGATTAATTAAGCTTTGAATTAGTGAATTAGGTTCAATTTTGATCCTAAGTTTCTCTAATTGATCAGTTTAGCTTGTTTAATCACATGAATATCATCAAATCTTCAATCACTAACAAAATTGCTTTCAACATCTTCAAAAGTGATCAAAAACAACAGAAATCAAGTAGATCTTCAATGGTAAGCAATCTGAAGCTTAAGATCACTTCAAAAACACTCTTCAATCTTCAAAAGCAATCGATCTAGAGCATACCAAGCTCTGATACCAATGGTAAGGATCAACACTTTATGAATCCAATCGATCTCGTGACAAGAATTCAAAATGTAATCATCATGGAAACAAGATTGAATAAACAAAAGATGAACATAAATGTAAATAAACTTCAATTTCTATTGCTCTCTGATTTGAAAGATACATAATACATGCAAAATCAAGAAATGACAAAAGCTCCATAAATTATATCAAGAAACAACTATTTCTACTAAACTAAAAGTTCTCGTGTAGTTCTCGCGACTTCCAAGTTCTCGCGCGAGTTACAAGCTTTCGCGCGGCAACTTTAGATTCTCATGTGACTTGATCTTCATCATCTTGATTTGATTCTCCGAGCCTCTAGGTTCAATCCCTATAATTGTTCCTTTAGTAGCCGCCTTGATTGTAGTTTTGTTGTCGGCCTTGGTATTTGATTGTTTCCTTGATTTTGTACCTGAAAAGGAGGATTCAATTGTTTAGTATTATTACCATATCTAAGATTTGGGTGGTTTCTAAGATCAAGGTGATATGTGTTAGAATTCATATCATATGTCTTTCTTTCTCCTTGGCCATGGACTTGATGTACTTTTTGACTTTTTCCTACATTCAAGTAATCATACCAAAACTTGGGGATAAAAACACTATCAAGCAGACTGATGTGCGTAATAATCCATGCTCTGCTGACAGGAAATAGGATGCTGTCACTGAGACACTTGGTTTTAATGAATATATGGGATAGTAGAGAGAGTGCAGATAGAAAATGATCCCTCATTATAAATTGATAACAGCTTTGATGAGGAGGCAGGGAGTGTTGGGGTAGAACACACATTATATAATCAAACCACATAAGTTCTTCATCATGGAAAAATTTAGCAAGTTAGCATGGTACTACAAGAAAACCAGCACCCAGGTGATGTTGAAAGACAAAGAAAAAAGGAAGTACTCATAGGAAGAAGGCCAAATGCACCATCCTTACAGCTTGGAGAACAGATGGAGCCCATGTATTCAGAAGAAGAAGAAGAAGATGAAGGAGAAGATGAACAAAACGAGGAGGATGAAGGATTTACTGAAAAAGAGGTTGGCTCGAAACACACACCCATCCCCATCTGAAGGCAGTCTAAAGCACCATTAGTAGAAGAAAGAATGAGGAGGATGAGGCCCAATGAGTATGGGCAATGGTCTGCCATTGCTCAATACCAATATGACATGACCAACCGGGAATCGAACTTCGCAAAAGAAAGACATGAGGAGGCGATGGCACTACAGCGGGAGGCAATGGAAAGACAAAATTTATATGAAAGAAACCAGGAGTACCAGCATTAATTGTTTCCCAACCAAAGGTACATTGATTTAACTTAACAAAGACATTATCATGATTTCTATGCAGGAAGAGAATACGTGCCATACCCAAGAGAAACAGATCGGAGACAAACTGGCATCTATGATGGGCAAGCAATATACCCATATCCAGTATCGTAACCGTCTTAATGGGTTCCTCTACAACCATAAGAGCCACCAGCAAAGGGAACCACTGATCCATATAGCTTTTAGCATATGCAAAATTTGATGACTGAATGGTTCGGGTCACCGCTACCACCGCCACAGGTTGATGATCCATATGATGATTTGAATAGGAACCATAATGGCACTCGCTAATCGAGTGTTGCACACTGATAAGGTCTATGTGCTCCATCCTTTCTAGTTATGAATAGTATTATTTGTGTGATTGAAACAACTTATTATATAATTAAAATAAGTGGATGGATGATGAATAGGGAGAGGGGCATGAATTGGTAAGCTTGAATGTTAAGCAAGTTGGGATTTTAATTGTTTCCTTTTGTGTCATGAGATTAACCACCATAAATTGGAAACAATGTATCTGAAGTGTGGGGATAAGGGAAGAATTAAAAAAAATTGAACCTTTTTGAAAATTAAATCTTCTAATAAGTTTAATTGTGCATGAGACCTAAAAATTTTTCATACATGGCTAATTATAACCTTTTTATGCATGTATAGATCTCTTGACATGGTTGTTTTGAAAGTGTAGAAAAGCAGTCCGATCATGAGTTTTTATAAAATTAGGTAGAATTTTTAGGAGGCATAAAGAACCAGATGCTAGACTACATACATGCGTCACATTTTTAACCCTTTTTCCACCATTTCCATGAGACGTTAAGGCTAATTGAGCAATTCATTGCATATTTTGATTTGATTACATTATTGCATAATGAGAGAAACCATAAAGTCCATTTAAGTTAGAACTCTTGTAATTGATGCGCATCAAGATCATGAACCAATATGTGCATAAATGTGATGGAGGCATTATGAATAAACCATTTGCTTAAACTTTTTTCTTTTGAATTCCATACCTTGATAATCTTCCTTTAGACACCATGTTGAGCCCAAACTTGTTGTTTGAATAAGCCATAACAATAAGCCTACAAAGCCTTAGCCTTTTTATGAAACCTCGGGTGATGAAGTCCAATCCACGACATACTTAGAAGTGTCGTTTCGGTAATAGTTCAATAATAGTATGATTAGTTATGAACATGTGAAAAAAAAGAAAAGAGAAAAAGCTAAATATGAGGTCAAAATGACCAAAATATGAAGCAACAATAATAGTGTGAGAATTCGGTGAAATCATTGCAGTTAGATGATAGAGATTGATAAATAAGACATCTAGTATGTTATATTGGATTTCATTCATCATTAGCCACTCTATAATCCCTTTCTATCTCACCTTAAACCTTAGCCTAACATTACAACCCATAAAAGACCTCTTGATTTATGTATTATATTGTGTTAATTAATGGCGATATGATTAATATACGAGCTTATGATGAGAATGTATATTCTTGGTTTGAGAGTTCTAGATATATTATTATAAAATCACTAGTCCACAAAATAAACCGAGAGTTGTTTTCATTGTGAGGAATGTGAATGCATGAATGTTTGAAGCAAAAGGTGAAGTTATGCCAACTAAAGTGATTCGAAGTTTAAAACACGATTGATATTACATGTTGGGTTGTGAATCTTACATGATGAAAGTTTAAAAATAAGTATGCCTTGGGACCTAACTTATACAAAGTTGTGATAATGTACAAGTAGTTTGTTTGAGGACAAACAAAAGGTTAAGTGTGCGGATGTGATTGCGTGGCAATAATTCAGTGTCTAATCAACCTAAATGTGTGATTTTACATCATGATAAGTGTAGAACAAGGTCACTTTGTTTGTCTTTTGATTTGTAGGGATTGGAGTTAAAAAAAGGCTTATTTCGGAGACAAAGGAGGAAAATATGGAACTGCAAGGACTGAAGTTGCAAATGATGAAAGTTACAAAAAAGGCATAGTGAAGACCAACCCGGCGTATGATATCCAGGGTATGGGCGTATCATACCCGGTCAACATATGGGCGGTGTATTTGTGGATGTATTTGAAGAAAAAAATAGAATATTGGGCGTCAAAGAATAGGGGTGGGCGTATGATATGCTCAGGGTCTGGTTATCATACACCGGTGACCAATTACATTCCGGAATTTGTGGAACTTCAAGTTTATTTACATACATCCAACCCCAATTTGAAGAACAACTTTTCTCAGCCGAAAATAGTGATTAAAGGAGTATTTTGGTACTTTAAAGCTTCCCAACACATCCCAAATCATCTATAATCATCATCAAAATATGATTGAAGATCCAATGAAGACCATGAGTGGCTAAGTTCTTTCTTGATTGCTTTCGGGAGTATGATTCTTGTCAAGTGAAACTATTGGTATACTTTGATTAGGTTTTTATATTAAACATTGAATTATTGAATGAAACATTATGTTTTGGTTGACTTAAAAGGTTTGCTTATAAATAAAGTTTTTTGCTTTATTATTTGTTTTCGGTTTTCTTGCATCGTGAGCTCATTAAGAAAAATAGACAATTTAATATAGGTAAATTGGTAACATTGTGAACGAACGAATCTTAAAAACTTGTTTCTTTGTTGTCACTTTAATAAAAAGCTAAGACCTTGAAGTATTGTTTTTTACTAACCCTAGGTTAAACACACCAATTGTTGATCTTGAGGAATTTGAAACCCGGAAATGATTGTTTTTTATTATTCAAGTAAATTCATTTCAAAGTTTTTTGCTTTTTGTAAATGTGTTCTTAACTTCATCCAAAGTTCCAATCTTTAATTATAAAGTTCGTGTCCTTAAGTTAATCGAATCGTATTTGTTAAACACTTTCCACATATTCCCTGTGGAGACAACCTTACTTACCCTTACGCAATAAAGGTAGCTAAGAATGATGTATTATCTTGTTTTTGATCGAGTCTCGACAACCAGATCACTTACTGTTGGAACATTTCCAATAGATGTTCATTCATCTCGTATGCCATAATATGTTCCATAGTCTTCTGAAGTTCTGGAATCATAAATACTAAAATCAGATATGTGACTTTCACAGATTCACACTGGGGGTTCGGATAGATCTAATCAAACTGTCAACTTATTAAGGATAGCATAGAACACATTGATTTTAATATTGGGATTTATTTTAATATTTACCATTTTAGGGTTAAAATATTATTTTGAATAACTCGTAGCATGATGCGGGTTATACAATTTTATAAAACCTAATTTTATATATTAATTGTAATAAATTGAAACGCCTTTCAACACTCGACACGATTCAGTTTTAAATACCTTATTTAAACTAGGTTGGTTGTATATCACAAATAAATCTGTTTTACCTTTTAATAAAATTCTTTCATTAAATATACTTTTTACATGTTAATCCAAAAACTCTTTTTGATAAAACTGTTATTTTATCTATTGTGAAAATCTTATTCGTTTTAGGCAATCTTAATTATTTATAGTAAATATAACACAACCACAAAACAAATAAAAGCGAACCAAACCCCTAAATTGGTGTTATGGTTTCGTTTCAGCCAATAAACGAAAACCGGACTAGCCTAAGGGTTTAGAAAATCCTAATTTTTATAAACTGCCACTTGACCCCGCGAGGTCTATCTTCATGGAACCTGTTCTCCGTCTTGATCTTGGTATTGTACTTGTAGGTTTACAATTACAAATTTAAATTTAATCTAAACCTATCTATTACACTAGATCCACTATCCATAATAAAATACTAATCAAAACTAAACATAATCTAAAATGGAATCTAAAAGGATTCCATAAAATTACAACCACGACTAGGATCAAAATGTAGGGCTCGATTCAAAATCACGATCCACAAACAAATAAATTCTTTGATCTTTTGTCAAACTAAAGTTTTTGACAAATAAAATATAGACCAAATAAAAGAACCATTTATTTGATACCACTATTGGGAAACGTGGATCAGTTTTAATGTTTAAAACCGTTGTGAATTAACCCGGTTAACTATTTTAATTTAAATAAAATATTTTTATTTGAGCAGAGCGGTTTCCACGTTAAATAATATAATCATATTTTATTAGGTTTGGATTTTTTATCTAATTAAAATTCTAGATTATTAATTCTAAATAGATAAACCTATTCCCAATTAGGATCATAGGTTAAACACGTATTGATGTGGGTCATATATATATATTAGTTTTAGGTTTTTTCACACAGAGTTAGTTTTAATTGATTATTACTTATACTAACTACACACACAAAAGGTAACTGTACCTATCGTATGGTAATATAGTGTTGGTAAGAACCGAGTATGAATACGTGGAGATACCGAGCCTACTCAACAACCTTTACAACTGACTATCGGAATGAGTTTTTTTTAAGAAAATGATAAGTTGCATTAATGTAACTAAATTTTTAAGATTTTTAAAACAATAATTAAAAGTATAATTAAAAGTAAGGTTTGAGACTTTGGGTTTATAATAGGGAATTAAGTCTATCATCCTAATTATATTACACTTATTTAACTATGATAAATTGCATGATATTAATGTTTATAAACGTGTGCAAGTGCGGATTTCTCGTAAACTGGCTCCATAGTGACAATGAAAGCCACAGCGAGTCACTTACAACACTAACCTCTAAGCCACTAGTGATGTAGGTAATACTTGTGCACCCTCTCAATATACGATTTCTAAAAACATAAGTTAGTGTTAGAAAGTGAGTTGATCAAATTCCTTTTGAACATACCATTAACTTTAGAAAACCATAACAATTACTTGAGATTTCTCAGACTAATTAAAGGGTACTAGTAAATAATCAAAAAGTTAAGGTGATATGATTTTAAATAACCATTTCTTGTTTATTAACCATGGATTTATTATAAAGACCGGTTTCTCGAATATAAGTTAGTTCATATGTTTTTTAATCTTGTATAACTTTCACAATTACAAATCATAAGCTAATAAGTTCATGTTCAAATGTAGATGCTACCCATCAAACGTTTACCCAAGATTACCATAATATTAACATAACATAATACACACTATTAGTTTATCACAAATTTCATAAGTTTCTTCCAATTTGGATGATAATAAGAGTTTAGCTCATAATAAGGTTGAACATAAAAACGACAAAATAGAAGATAGATATGAAATCATCGGTGAAATAGAACAATCAAACCGGTGATCCAAATGGATGATGTTTAGAAAAACATAAGCTTTATCTAAGTGTTGTATGAACCTCCCGAAACTCCCAATGGTATTTAGGTGTCGATCCCTAAGAGAATTCAGTAGAGTATCTCCTCTTTAAAAGCTCCTAAAAAATGTTGCGAATGAGACTTTATTTACAGGTTTTCTTGAGTGTTTAAGGCCAATGCCTAAAAGGCACGGCCACGTGCTATTACAATGCTTACGAAAGTTGGTCGGCTTGTACGTGCAGAGATGATCGGTCATATACCCATTCTTATTGGGGCACAACCCCATGCTTGAGGTGAGGCACGGCCACATGCCTCATGGGGCACACCCTCATGTCTACTTTTTGGAGGATAGTACCTTCGTTCTTTCAGATTGCTGATGAGGGTCTGTTAATTTTAGCATGGGGTATGTTTCAGGCTCGGCATGGGGACATGCTTAATGAGGCACGACCCCATGCTTGGACTCTGAAGCTTGGTTTTCTTCAAATTCTTGTTAATTATGCTCCTTTTGTCCCTCTTGGTCTTTTGAAAACCTGAAAACATAAGTTTAACACTTTTAAGTTCATTTTCATCATTTTAAGTAAGAGTTTAAAGAATAAATGATGTGCTTTTTATATGTTTTCAATGTATAATTTAGGGCACATAACGTATAAACAAGTACAACAAAACCATAGGGTGTTTTTAGGATTATACCTTAACAAACTTTTCACCAGAATTGTAATACGCGGGTTACAACGAAATCCTCACTCATAGGATAGTTCACGAGGTCCAAAACCAAATGACACACGGCTTGGTTTCATGATGGCGGTAGCGCATCGGTTGAGGCGATCGGACGATGGTGGATGGCTTCGGCGATGGACGGCGGCGGACGACGGTGGCGGTTCTTAGGTCATAGCCATTGGCATGCAACACAGGAAGGAGAGGAAGAGAGAGGTCGGCAGGTTTATTTCTCTGGGAAATAATAATTGTCTTTAGGGTTTAACCTTAATTCTATATTTATAATAATATTATTACACTCTAGTCCTTAACTTATTATACTCATATTCTCTTTTTAATAATAAACTCTTTTATTATTAACCCTCAAGTTTAAAAAACTTTTAATTAAAAATTTAATTATTAATAATAACTATTATTATTAATATTATAACAAAGTCCATTTTATTATTATTTCACAAATAATAATCCGCCTATTAAATAATAATCAACAATTAGTTATTAAATAATTATTTTGTCATAAACATGAACTTAAACGTTTAACAATTAAACGATTTAATCTTTATTTCTTTTACCAATGTGTAACTCTTCAGATAATATCAAATTAGTTAATGTTGACTTTGACTTCAATAAACAGTCAGCCATCCTATATCCTACACATATACTCATCACGATCCACGTTCTTCCTTGTTTACATAGTTTCAAGTTGATTGTTTAACATCCACAAAGTCAAGGTCCTAGCCCATGCCCATTAAAAGGGGAAAACATGTTAATAATATTAATAGCAAATAGGCCCCACAGTCTGGCAACCAACCCTTGGATCCTTATTCTTTAAACTAACCTTAAATGGAAAAAGTTATAACATAAGACAACAACAAATGTTATCGGCTTATTGCAAACCATCCTCGTTCTAGTACAAGGATTTGCATTCCCAACTATTAACTCTTTCATCTTAAACACCATGATCTAAATTATAATGGATATGCGTGACATCGGTAATGATATGTAAAGTCCTCATCACAATCGATTCCATATTTTGTTGCACTTGATAATAAAATTAAGGCGGATGTGTATGTGTGTGATATCAACAAACTTTAAACAAATTCAACCGAATATTAGTAATGAAACGATTACAATACCAAAGGCATTTACATCGTTGAAGCTCGGTCCACCCGAGGTAAGCTCCACTCAGGCGGCCTAATACACAACCCTCAACTGTCTCACCCCAAAGAACTTTCTCAAAATGAAACACATATAACTAAATACAAGAGAAAAACATCTATTTAAACTCTCTCGATGTTTCCGCATGACAACATGAGGTTGTCACAAGGCAACTCCAAGTCCTCACCCGATAGGATTTGTATCCATCGTCTTGAAGTTCTCGCATCCTTGTATCTTTCGCATGATTTGAGTGTTTGCTTTTCACTTGATATCGTAATCCATAAAGGCTAGGTCCTTACAATTTTCCCCTATGGATTATGATATGAAGCTATGTTTGACTTTGGTCACATATCTTCAAGAATCATCTGATCCTTGAGTATCTTTTACTTCAGTCTTCTCCCTCAGATGTAACTTCCTTCTAATGTATAGCTTCATAAATGATATCATGTCTGAATCAAGATAAAACCATTTTATCTTGATTACTTGCAACTTAAGATGTATTAGGCATATGACAGAGATATCCAACTTCCATTTCGGATTCCCGAACCACCCGATTCTTCAATCTGACAACAAGATTCTATGATATCAACCTAGATTATTTAATAAATTCTTCCCCCTAAGTATGATATAATAAGCCCATATTTCTAGAGAAGAATACCAAAAAGATATTGATTCTTCACTTAATTAAACCGTTCGATCATTGTCCCCATCAGTATGATAAGATAAGTCCACATTGTCAAGTTTCAATTCGCTAACAATCCAAATCAAATGTTCTAAATATAGATTCTTGAACTTGATCAAACATCACAAAAACCTCTATTTAAGTACCAAACTTCAAATCATCCAGCATCTTCAAGATTTGGGTAGAAACAATTGTTCAAAAATCTTCAAATACTAAGAAGTTTTCACATCTTGATAGGTTCTCGCATAAGAAGATTGTTAACAAAAATTCTCGCGTGAATGTAGAAATTCTCAAATGGTGAAGTTTTCTCATGAAAATATTTTCTCATAAAAAGTTTTCTCATGGAAAAGTTTCTCATGAAAATATTTTCTCATAAAAAGTTTTCTCATGAGAAATTTCTCGCATGAGAAAACTCTCGCATAGAAAAGTTCTTGCATGGAAAAGTTCTTGCATGGAAAAGTTTTCTCATAAAAAGTTTCCTCTCAAAAAAGTTCTCACAAAAAAAGATTATTTTTGCAAAGTTATAGCATGATGCAGTTACTCAGGTGAAAACTTCAACCAAAATCAAATTTTATGAGTTTGAATCACTGCTATGGTCTCAAGTATTCATTTTCCATTATCTAAGTTCAAAAATATTGAAAGTAATGATGCAGATCATCAATATAGCATGTAATAAAGTTGATTTTATGTGTGTTCACCTTCGGTTTCACCTTCTTCTCCTTCAAAACCGGTCCAAACTTGATCAAACCTTTAGATCTTCAACCTCCATATTTAACGTCTTAAAATAGATGATCGCGGAATGAAAATCCGTGTATCAAGAGCAACACCTTTCTCTGATACCAAATGTAAAGTACTCATCATGATCGATTCCACATATTGTTGCACTTAATAATCAAACTAAGACAGATGTGTGTGTGTGTGATATTAATGAATTTCAAACAAAGTTAAATATTATTAATGAAACGATTACAATACCAAAGGAGTTTACATCGTTGAAGTTCGATCCACCCGAGGTGAGCTCCCCTTGGACGGCCTATCACACGACCCTTTGTTCTCTCACCCTTAGAGAATTCTCTCAAAATGAAACACATATAATGATATACAAGGAAAAAAACATTTATTTATACTCTCTAAATGATCTCGAGCGACAATACGAGGTTGTCGCGTGGAAAGTCTGAGTTCTCGGGCGATAGGATTTGTATCCATCATCTTGGAGTTCTCGCGTCCTTAAATTTCTCGCAAGATTTAAGTTTTTGCTTTTCACTTGATATTGTAATCCATAAAGGCTAGGTCCTTACATGATACCTTATCTAGATCTAACAAAAATCCCCTATGATGTGTAAGTAAGAATGTTATGGAGAAAGACCTTTTACATTAAAACTCAAACCCTCATTTAAATTCCTTAGTGAATCCAACCTGTAGGACTCTTACATGTCTTTATTCCTTAGTTCATGCTTTTCCTGTAATCAGTTGATTGATAACTTACATTCTTCAACGACAAATTCATGACACGATGCCATCAAACTTCCTCACGTTTCCTCATGTAATTGCATGCAACATCGAAGGTCTTTTTACAATTATGGTGAAATTAACAAGATGTTGACTAAATGCAAACAATCAATTTTCACCCTAACCCTAGGATTATAAAATCCTTTTGATTGACCGTCATATTTACTTCCATAGATATAACAAATCTTTAACTTTAGACATTGTGAAATGATACCTATTTACAAAGATTATCATAAGACATGTGAAAAGTCTTAAGCTCCGTTACCAAGACAAGAAGATACGTGTATGACAGACACTCCTTACTCTTATTACTAACAATTACCTAATGGAACACTACCGATTGGGATGACAATGTAGTTTTAAATCTTATCTATGCTTTAAGTATTCCAAATCCTTGTCAATCCGAAGGCTTTTATTCTTGATAGTCTGTGATTTTATGTCGCAAGAGCACTTATTCACTAATGGTAAGCAAACACTAACCCTCGAGGGGTTAGAATCAAGTGATAAGTTTTCATGACTCTAGTGTTTAGGCATAAGCCCCCAGACTTGCCAACAATGATCCTACCTTTTCATTCCATCATTCATATTGTGTATGATGATTAAAGAGGTTCATTTCGTTAAATTTTCTATGGCGAGTTGGTGCATTATAGACCACATAGCCCTAGTTTAGTGCATGATTGACATCTTTACTATGTCAACGCACTCCGAATCTAACCACCTCTACTCATAAAGCAACTACCCAGGTTCGATTCGTTTAGTGAAAATCTGTGTACCTACTCATCCACGTAACAACATGGATGAATCTCAATTCTTTACGATGTCGGATCTTGGTAGAGCTCCATCATAACCATTAAAGTTAATCTCAAGCAATACCAACCAATAGCTTGCTTAATACAAAACACTTCTTAACAATAGTACTAGCCATATAAATATATACACATACATATACACTCACACATGCATACACATCATAAAGAATCTTTGTAGAAGATTATCACAAAACCTATGAAATCCTAGCTAGTATATATTATAAATATTTAATAAAAACAAATAAATAACTCTGGTATAAGACAAACTAATAGGCATACATATGTATATATTTATATCCACGACACACACATGCACACATAAATACATACATACAACTTACAAACTCCAACACTAGTCTTACACTATATAAAAAGTCTTAGACTTTTTATAAATCTAGCTAGTAAATTTATAAAACCAACTAATATTTTTATAAAATGGATGAATGGTCAAATCACCTTTAAATAACTCAATACACACCATGCTATCTATAAAAAATCGTGTATCCTTGTACCATTAACCAAAATCTCACAACCATCAACTATAATCTTTTTAAAACCAAGAATGTGGGACCCACGTGTAACAATTGACCATTTTTCAAACTATAAACCTAAACACAAGCCCGTTTGAGTTAATCTTGTAAATTAAATTAATTATTTAGTCATTTTATTTATTTTTGTGTTCAAATACAATAAATGTGTCATTTAATCAATTTAATATAATTTTATAGTTTCTAAAACAATATTTAGTTATCTAGTTATAAAGTTTTATAAGGTTTATTAATATTTATGAGAATTTAGTTATCTGATTAATATAAATAATTGTATTTCTAAGATTATAAATATATAATGTTCATAAAGTTTTATAAGTTAATAATTTGATTAATCATCAAAACTAGAGTTTTTATAAAGTTTGGGTTTATTTTTCTAAAAAATTAAATTAAAAGACTTTAAACAAAAAATGATAAACTTTGAAACCACAAGGACCAAAATGAATTCGAGAAACTTTAACTAACAAAGTTTAAACATAAAACATAATACTTATAAACAATAGGACCTAAGTGTAAATCATTTAAAACAACTAAATTTTCCTGTCAATCTTCCCTACTCCGGCCGCATCTCGAGCAGTCCTCCGGCGACATCAAATCACCCAAATTGTTCGACTTAAACCCAATTAAACCCCACCCATGTTGCGAACTGTTTCAAACCCATAGTCCCCCAGGAAATATGATGAGTCGTTTGTTTCATTATTTGCACACTCGAAACCGTAATATCATTCAAATCCATATGTCTTACTCAAATTTGATAAAATTAACCCAATTGGTGACCAGAAACATTTATCTAATCATTTCAAATTCAAAGGTGCAATCAATCTAGTGAACAACACAGTAGTTACCGAATAAATTGAAATACCCGAATCAATTGTTAAAATCATTCTAGATGAATCTGTTGTAATTGAATCTATATAACGGGGGGGGGGGGGGGGGGGGGAGGACTCGAATCAATTACTTTGGACTTTCTGTAACATCAATTTCAATTAAACACACATTCACAATGATTTTGATAATCACCTTCATCTTGGACGTGCAACTAGTCGAGCATCACTGATTGGACGTTCTAATTCAAAATTGATAAGGGGTTATTACTCATCGCCATATAAGGAAGCTTAATACTCAATCAATTTGATTTTCATCAATTGCACCTCAATCAAACCACATCCATGACTGTTCTTTTAACATACATTCATATTATTAAATTAATTTAAAATTTGATTTATATTATTAATTTAATTTAAAACTTATCTTTGTTAATTAAGAGAAAGGTTCAAATAAAAAGACTTCTAAAATTAAAAAGTGTAAAAAGTTAATTCAACCATCCATCTTCTTAATTATTGGTTGTGATCAAATTATAAAGAAAAGTTTGTTAGAAGTAATTTAGGAATAAAAACTTTTGTTGACTTTTTGTAAGTTTTCCTATTTTTTTAAGCGTTCATAACTTTTATATTTGATGTTATTTTTTTTATAAAAATTACAGCATAAAAACGAGTGTTTTTTATCTTCAAAAAGAGTACAGTATTATTATATAAAAATATAAAAAAATTGACGTTTTAAGCTCATATCTCGTCATTATGTATTTATTGCATTTTATTGTGTCTTTTCGTTGGTTATTGTGTTAATTTTAAATACTATTGTGTTTTTTTTCTAAAATGATGAATTTTAAAAAATATAATGATGGAATAACATTGTTGTGTATCTTTAATATGTAAAATACAATAATAAATTAACAACTAATTAATCTAATATATTAAAAAATGATAAAATAACATAACGTCTCATTGTGTTATCTTGAATACTATGAGTTTTGAAAAATAAATTGTCGAAGCAACATCATTGTGTACTTCTAATGGTAAAACACAATGAAGAATAACCTGTTTATATAATTTATTAAAAAATAATAAAAATTACATATTGGGTTATCTTTAACACTATGTGTTTTGAAAACTAGATTGATGAAAGTATATCATTATGTCTTCTAATTGTAATTCACAATAATAGATAACAAGTTTATAATCTATAAAAATGATCGAGTGGTAATAATTCAAGGTATAATTGATCTAAATGCTTGATTTTACTTTATGATTGTGGTGGAATAGTTTCAAGTTGTTTGTGTTTTGATTTATAGGTAATTGGAGCTAAAGGAGACTTATTTTGAAGAATAAGAAGCCAAATAGAAAACTACAAGGACTAAAGATGTAAACATCAAAAGTTACAAAAAAAGGCACAAGATTAGGCATACCGGCATACCATACGCCGGGTATGGGCGTATAATACGTCGGTCGGCGTATGGGCGGCGTATTAGTGGGCGTATTTGACAAATATTACAGAAAGTTGGTGTAGGAAGCTGAGGAGGGTGTATGATACGCCGCCCCTGGGAGTATCATACGCCGGTCTTCAACAAACACCCGGATTTTGTGGATCTTGATATCTACTTAAACCTATCCAACCCCAACTCAAAGTACAACTCATCGTAGCCTAAATCTAGTAAATTCAAGGTGATTTTAGGTGTTTTCAAGCTTCCCAACACACACCAAATCATCATTGATCATCATATAATCAAGATTAAAGATTCAATGAAGACCATGCGTGGCTAAGTTCTTCTTGATTGCTTTCGGGAGTACAATTCTTGTTAAGTGAGACAATTAGTATGTTTCATTAGGTTTTTGTATTGAACAATTGATTAATGAAGGAAGCATTATGTTTTGATTGATTTAAAAGGTTTACTTATAAATAAAGTTGTTTGCTTGATTATCAGTTTTCGGTTTTCTTGCATCGTGAGCTCATTAAGAAAAGTAGACAACGTGATATAGATGAATTGGTAACTTTGTGAATGAACGAGTCTTAAAAGATTGTTCCTTTGTTACCACTTTAATCAAAAGCTAAGATCTTAAAGTATTGTTTCTTACAAACCCTAATTTAAAAGTATCAATTGTGGATCTTGCGGAATTGGAAACCCGAAAGTGATTGTTTTTTATTACTTAATCAAATTCGTTTCAAAGATTCTGGCTTTTTGCAATTGTGTTCATTATTTAATTCAAAGTTTCAATCTTTAATTATAAAGTTTGTTTCTTTTAGTTAATCGAGTTACAATTGTTAAACACTTTCCACATATTTCCCGTGGAGACGACCTTACTTACCCTTACTCAATAAAGGTAGCTAAGACCGATATATAACTTGTTTTTGATCGAGCCTCGACAACCAGATCAAAAAACAATGATAATAATAACACAAAATGATATAAAACGTAAAACATAATGATTAATACACGTAACAAATGATGTAAAATATATAACATAATGAACTGATATTTAACACAATGAATGTATAAGACACAATGAGCTGACGTATTCAATACAATGATCAAAATGCCCTTATCTTTAAAACAATAAAAGGACAAGTGTCAAGCCCACAATCCTTCTTAGGCATTTTTAGATTAAACATCCTTTTTAGTATAACCCTTGCAGGACCGATGAAGGGGGTCAATGCAATAGTTTCACAATGTTTGGAAAGAGTTTAGAATACTTAACAGATCAAATAGGGAACCGACTTACAATGAAATAAAGAACAGAAGTAAAGAACATAACAAGAACAATGTGGAAACCATCGATACTGATGGATGGATCAAATATTGCAATCGTATTGTTGCCGTTTATCAGATCTGTGATACGGAATCTCACAGACCTGTTGATGATTTCAAGTGAAGATCTATTGCAAGATATGATGTATGATGATGAATGAATGATGAACAATTCAAGAACACATATTCATAAAATATATCATTCATTCATATGTATGTTTGCTAGGAGATTACAAGAGAGTTTGCAAGAGGTTTCTCTCTCACACACACCCAACCTAATTGTTTCTCTCACTAGACTAAATCTGTATGCTTTCTTGAATCTTTTTAATGCTTAAATGCTTCAAAATGGTTGATTAGACTATAAATGACTACACTTAGTCAATTTATACTCTTTACAAAAATGAATAAAATTACATTTAAGCCCTAATGATTACACAAATATTCTTCAACGTCTGATAAATTCTCTGTTACTGATGCGTGACTGCTGGGTGCTAACGTCACTCAGGACGTCCGCTGATGTTGACTGTTGACTTTGACCACGGTTGACCAAGTTTGACCAAGTTTGACTTTGGTAAATTTTCTTCGTTTTGATCATATTTTCAGCGTAGCTTTACTGTGTCAGTTTTGGTAATCATCATGAGATTCAGCACTTAGGTTTTGGTAAGTATCATCTTCAAATAGTCCAACAATACTCCTCCTAAGATGACGCTGCCAAAACCTCATGATTATCAAAACCTTGGATGTTGATTGATATGCAGTCTTGGAGTGCAGTCTTCTCCCCCTTTTTGGTAGCATCTTCTTAGAAGCTTTAGAAAAAGGCATTGTGAGATAGACTTTGTTTCGACACATAAAGACTTTGTTTTGGCACTTGATGGATGTTTCATCAACTTGATCTTCTAGCCTTATTTTGAAGACTCGAAAATACACCCATTTGCATACACTATGGATTCCACAGGTAGCAATATCAGCAGTGTTATCTCAACTTCAGAAGTGAAGGAGAAGCATCAGAAATTCTTCAGACTTGACATATACTCTCCCTCAACAAAAGCTTTGGAGGGTGAGGAACTTTTGTGTATGAGACACCAAGAGGAGGATTCTTAGTTCTCAGCAACTGGCAGGAGATCTTTGAAGGAAGCATGAGTGTTCACTTGACATCTTGAACTGAATGAGAAACTCAGGCATGTTGTGCAATTCATCACCTGCAAAAGTCTAAATCCTCTTGGTAGAGGTATTGCATAGAATTTTCACTCCTAAATCAATAGCACATGTAAATCTGCGAAAACTAAGAAAAATACTAAAAATGACAAATCTTTTTGGAATTTTAGATTTTTTTAAAAATTAAGATAGTTACAAGAATGAATCTTTCAACTGCAATAAGATCATATTTAATCCAAAATCCTCTACATCTAAGAATTTAATGTTGGAATAGACATAGACAAAGAACAAAGTTGATTGCAAGTATGTTTGTCCACTTAAACTCATACAAGGATCTATTGTCAACACTTTGTGATATTTATAATGTTTAGGATTGATTAGATATGCTAATTGAGTACCCCATACTCAGAAGTATAAAAGAATTACCCTCTTCATCAAATGGAAGATAGCACTTTATCACAACTTGAACCAGGCTACTTAGAGTATAAATTCTCATGATATGATCCACTTTGGGATTCTTTTAGATTTGATCCGCATTGAGATTCTTTTATACTTTACTTTGGAAGTTGATCCTCATTGGGATTCTTTTAGCTTTGATCCATATTGGGATTCTTTTCTTTGCCTTTTTCGCATGCATCAGCACTTTAGTGCAAGGTCAACTAGGTTTGTGCTCAAGCACAACAAAAGTTGTCCTTATGTTTACTCCAGGTCTGTATTTACATACAACAAAGGAGAAATAGATGCTTTTATCAATGAGAAATTTATAAACCATTTTCGCATGGTGTGTTTAGGTAACCATACAAGCAAACACTTGGAAAAGTCATTGCTTACCAATACCCAAAGATGGTTTTGGTTCATAATGTATATTGATTTAGTTCATCACAAATATGCTTATCTTGAATCCAAGCTGAGCCTACTGACATATCAAACAGAGTCTTGTTAGTCTTTATTGATTTTGAAAAATAGATGCAGAAGATAGTAGATGAGTGTACTATCATTTCTCATATAAATGCAGGAAGATTCAAAAGAAATATTTTTTGGACTTTTCTTGATTTTCTAATTTTTAGGATTTTTGTTTTTGAGAAAATAAAGAAATGGCATATGTGTTATCAATTCAATAGAGATCATCAACAGTTAGTCCATATAGCAATGTAATCAGACTAAGCAGATGGAATGAAACATCGGTTGTTTCTTGCATTGCCATTATAGTTTCTATGAATGATTGATGTCCTGCATTGAATCATGGTTAATATCTTCTCCATTTGGCTCAGTTGCATCATAAACATCATGAGCAGGAAGAACGTTCCTGTCATGGGAAGGGATCAGCCACTACTAACTTTTCTTGGGTTTGTAGGCCTCTATAACTGTCCCTATCACACTAGCAAATCAGTTAGATATTTCAACCCAGGCCATTACTGTCCTGAGCTGTCCATTAGCATCTTTATATGTGACTTGCTCGTATGTGTATGATTTTGCTTTATCTGATGATATATCAGATTCACCTCCTAAAATTGTTTTCTTTCTCCAACATTGTTTTGATTTTAAACCAACTGACTCAACTTTAGCTTATTTAACAAAAGGAGTTTGTTTGGCTTTTGAAACTCTTTTGGTTGGTTTAGAAAATCTATTTTTCTTTTGAATGTTTTGTGGAGGTGTAGCAAAGGATCTTTGTCCTTGATCATGTTTGTTTCTTCTTGGCATGTGATCATATTCATCATAAGAATTATAATCATGATTATAATAATTTGATGGATGTGATCTTCTATGAAAGCCATTATGACAAGTATTATTCCTATATCTATCATACTTATGTTGTGTGTATGACCTAGGATAATGTCTTGGTGCCCAATAATAATAATATCATAATGTTTAAAATCATTCCCATGTCGATGTGATCGAGGAGAAGAGTAGCTATGACGTCTGTTGTAGGACTCATGCTCTGATCTTGGTGTGTATGACTCTGATGGATGATAAGATCTTTGACCTCTTCTGTGTTGTGATGTTGGAGAGTTATTGTATGAACACTCTGAAGTGGTATGATTCTCCATGTCACAATTTAAACAGTAAGGATAAGGTCTGGATATTCTTCCCTTAGGCTTGAATGATGAAGTTGGATTAGCTTTGAACTTCACAGCCTTTTGTCTTGGTTGTTTTTATTACTTTCTCTTGTGAGGACATATATATGTATCACTCTCAATGTTTTTACACTCAGACGTGTTATGTGAATCTGAATTGCATGTCTCGTAGAGAATTGGTTGTTGTTTCGAAGTTTCTAATGTAGCTTTTGAGGTTGATGGTTGGTTTGGATCTGGTGTAGAAGACTTTGTTTGATTTTTCTTCTTTCTTTTAGATCTGGTTTTCTTCCTCTTAACATGTTCTTTGATTTTTTGTACCTCAGGCTTCTGCTTGTTCTTAAACTCCATCTTAATCTTTGCCTTTAGTTCAGCCTTAGGCAATTCTGGTTCAAGAAATCATGCTGGTTTGAATTTCTCATACAGAACCATAGCCTTTTGTTTGTTGTTAGGCTTTGTTGCTTTGGATTTCTGTGGTTGTGTTTGTTTTGGATTGATTTCTTCATCACTGTCATCACTTACAGGATCTCCATCTTGACCATCACAACAATGAAAGGTTTCATTCTGTGGTGATTCTAGTTTGAGGTACAGCTTTGGTGCTGTTTCAGGAGAAGTGATTTGAGTGATAGTGGATGGTTTGTCTGTAGGATGATGATCATGCATATTTAAATCTTCTTTGACTGGACTTGTCATTGAAGTTGGCATTTCTATGTAGTTATCATTGTAAGGAGGATGAACAACATGGTATGTAGTTCCAGCACTCTTCTTTTGATCTCTTTGTGCATTAAGTAGTTCTTCTAACTTACTGGCAGTCATCTTTAAATTCTCAAGTTCAACTTCTGTTGATGCATGATCTGTTTTTGTCTTTGTTAAAGACTCAGTGAGTCTTGTAACTTGAGCTTGAAGACTAAATCTTTCTCCAAGGAGTTTGCCTACAACTTTGAGAAGAGAATTGATTTTATCTTCAAAGGCTTTATGTTGTATCTTCAATTCTGCATTTGTAGCCTTTTCTGTATTGATTGCTTGATTTAGACACTCAATGTAATGTTGCAAGTTATTGATTGTATTGGTTGTACTTGCTTCTAATATTTTGGCTTCAACTTCTACCTTTGTGTTTGTTAACTTCACAGAGAGTTCAGTTGATTGAGCATTCAGCTTGTGATTTTCTTTAAGCAATTTATCAACTTCTTTCTCTAGTGAACTGATTTGTTTTGCAGAAGTTTGTAGCTCCTCTGCATGTGAAGCTCTTTCCTCTTTTATCATGTATGATATATTGTTGCAATATTTCTGATATGCCTGAACTTCATCTATGCATGCTGATGAACATAGATTGATCTTTTTGTCTTCAGGAATTTCAGGCAAAGGAGGTATGTTTGTGTTGTTGATGTTTGTGGCTTTTGCAAGCTCAACAGTTAACTCTTCAAGTTTGATTTGTTGTTGAACCATTTTGTCTTGCAACTGGTTCATCTCTTGAGTTAAACAGATGTTTTGTAGATTCAATGACTTGATTTGTGCTTGATCATTTCTTTGAGATTGTTCCATCTCTGACCTGCATTTTATCAAATCATTAGAAAAAGTGTTGTTTGAGTTTGCAAGATCACATAAATGTAAGTGCATCAGTTCTTTCTCAATGTGATTGATGTACAATTGAATGTTTGTGTTGTCAAACAATGAATTGTTGTTATTGTTTGATATGTTGCTGATGTTTGGTTGTTTGCAGCTTTTGTTTGATTTGCTGTTGTTGTTTGATTGGTTGCAGCTTGGTTTCCTCTGTTTGAATTCTTGAAACCTTTTTCTACCCGCAGTAAGAAAAATAGCTCGGTTTCTTGAAACATGAGTGTTAGTGAATGTTGTTGAATTTTCCATTTTGTTTAAAAACAATAATGATTTGAAAATTTGTTTTATGTTTAAAGCAAAATCAAATTTAAACTTTAATTGAATCCAAAGAACGTTGAAACTCAATTTAATTAGAATTGCCTAATTAAAGAGTTAACTTGGTTCAATTACAATTTAGTTAAGCTGGACTTAAATTAATCTAGCTTAATTAAAAGTAATAAAATTTGGATCGAATTAATTAAAATTTAAATGATTTTGTGACACAATTCTTACAAAGAATATATTTCTTAAAAGGAAGTCAAAATGAATTTTTAAATCTTCCGAAAACAAGTTTTAAAAATTAGTCAAGTTGAAAACTTCCGAACAATTAAAATGTTCCGAGACAAAATTTATGAGTTGGTCAAAATTAACACTTCCGAGAGCAAATTTTAAAAAGTTTGTCAAATGAAAAACTTTCTAGAATTAAAAGAAAAACTTCCGAAGCTTTAATTTGTTTGTATAAAATTATATAAAAACTATTTATATTTTGCTGGTCAACACAAAAATAAAAGTCAAAATTGAAATTTTATTACTCAAACCCTTTAACACAAACCCAAACACAAACTCTAACTCCCGAACACAATCTCAAAGCATTCGGTTTCACTTCTCTCACTTTCGATCTCTCGATGTCCTGTCCCAATCTCTCAACTCCGGTGAACCCGAAATCAAGAATTGTCGGTTGACCAATAATTTCAGTCCTTTGGGGGTTGCGGTAGAGTGCTGGTGTTTGATTAGGGAAGCAATCGATGATGTGTTAATTGATGGTTGATTGGTGATTGGGTTGGCTGAATCAAAATTGCAGAGTGTTTATGATGATGATTGACCTCGGTGATGAAGGTGTAGATTCAATGGAGGTGCAGAATCAAAGTTTTCAGGGTGATTGGGGGTTCTTTTGTAGTGTTCGAAGGTCGACAGATGATTGATTGTTGTCGCGATTGTCCGCTGTGAATCGAGTAATCGACATGGACAGAATCAATTCATCCGCTATGGAGTGAATGTTAAACGTCCGCTGTGTGTGTGTTGTTTGCGGATTAGTGATGATGGTTGTCCGATGTATGTTCAAAGTCCGTTGTGGATGTAGTGTTTGCACATCCGCTGTGAGTTCAACACTTGTCCGCTGTGAAGTTAAAGTCTGCTGTGGAACTAAAGGTTGTTCGTCCGCTGTGTGTTTCAAGTTGTTCATCCGTTGTGTGTTGTTGATTTGGACCAAATCAATTCCAGTTCACTGTATGTTGCTTCTGTTTCTGTGTTGATTTAATGTCTGCTGTAAATTCAAGTTGAATGTCCGCTCTGGACAGAGGTTCTCGATGTTTGCAGTGGACCTGATGTGCGCTGTCAGTGTTGATGAATGGTAGTCGTCTGCTGTAAGCAGCTGTGAGGACAGTGTGTTGTATGATGTAGTGGTTTTGATGTTGTTTGAAGATGATGAATGCGTGAATTTCTGCTGTGATTGATGATGTCAACGTCCGCTGTGGACTTGATTCGAGGATGCATGTGTTTGTATGTTTGGTTCTTTGTCCGCTGTGGGTTTGAATGAGTGTGGACAGACTTCTACTCGTCCGCTTTGAACAGAACTGTAAGCATAAAATATTATCACATCAGCTGTGAGTGTTAACACATCAGCTGTGGATGTGTTTGGTCATCAGTTATGAACACTTGGACAAAATTCCTTAGACAAAATGGATGTTTGTCAGCTGTGAGATTTGTGAATCAGCTGTGGATGTAATACATCAGCTATGAACACTTAACAATTTGTTTCTTATGAATCAGCTATGGATACTTAACCAAAATTAATGATCTATGGTCTTTGTCAGCTGTGGGTTTTAACACATCAGCTGTGGATGTATTTCTTCATCAGTTGTGAATACTTAGACAAATTGGATGTTTGTCAGCTGTGGACTTAGTGTATCAGTTGTGAATGTAACACATCAGCTGTGGACACTTGGTTGCAAAAATGATGAAGATTATCAGTTGCGTAATTAGAACATCAGCTGTGGAATTTGTACATCAGCTGTGGATGATAGAACACTTAGACAAAAATCAAATACAAGTGCAATTTGTGTATTCTTTGTAAACTTTGATTATGAATGAAAGTTCACTTTCAAATTCACAAATTGATGTTTGAATGACTCTTGAATGATTGTATGATGAACAAATGAATCAAAATCTTAATTAAATCATAGATTTGGCTGATTTTAAGATTTCAAAGCAGTTTGACTTTGAAAAAGTCAAACATCATGTTCTTGAATGAACAAATTTTTGATTCTTGGGTTTCTGATGGAATTTGATAAAATCAAAAGTTATAATAGCTGTAAATAAGTGATTCTAAGCTTGAACAACAATCAATTTCATATAATCATCATCTAAACTTGGATTCAGATGATGAATACATGAATAACACAATGAAGAACTAAAACCCAGATATAAAAATCAATGTTCAAAAATGAATGATTTGGATGTTGAAAATGATAAACGAACCTTAGATTTGATGTTTTCTAAGCTAAAATCACTATCAATTTCAGCTAAACAACATCAGATTCGTGAGTTTTGATGATTTTCCTCAAGAACAGTGAACTTTTTCTCAAGAACACAAAATTTTCAAAAATCTTCAAATTCAAGAGTTAAGGTTGTTCAATTGGTATGAAACTTTGCAGATGTGTTAGTTATCACAAAATAAAGCTATTAGAAGCTTAAACTCGATCAAACAACAACAAAATCAAAATTTCACGTTCATGAGCATTTGAAGACTTGAAAAATAAGTTTGCTTAAATCTTCAAATTAATGGCTCAAATGAACTTCAATTGATGTGAAAACTTGCAGATCTTCACGAAATAACAAAAGTAAGCTAATGGTAGCTTGATTTCATTAAAAAAAACAACAATTTGCAGATCATACTTGTGATTCAAATTTTGAGAAAAAATTGAAGAACAAGGAGTCAAGGCTCTGATACCAATTGTGGAAACCATCGATTCTGATGGATGGATCGAATATTGCAATCTTATTGTTGTGGTTTATCAGATCTGTGATGCAGAATCTCACAGACCTATTGATGATTTCAAGTGAAGATCTAATACGAAAAAGGATAAAAGTACCAAAGTAGAAAGTTACAGACTTAAGACCTTAATCTACAATTTGATAAAAGTATGACATTTTCACCAACTCATATAAGTTGGTGAGTCTTCAGAGGTGGCAATGAAAACTGGTTTAGCTTTTGTCAAAAGGTGATTTAGAGAAAACATGTCTTCTCTGTCTTTGGAAAAAATCTATCTTTGGCTTCGAAATACTTTGCCTTTGATGCTTCGGAAGACTTCATCTTCGCCTATATAAGTTGGTGAGTCTTCAGAGGTGGCAGTGAAAAGTGGTTTAGCTTTTGTCAAAAGGTGATTTAAAGAAAACATGTCTTCTCTGTCTTTGGAAAAAATCTATCTTTGGCTTCGAAATACTTTGCCTTTGATGCTTCGAAAGACTTCATCTTCGCCTTCAGAAGATTTGGTCTTTTGGCTTTGGAAGATTTCATACTTAAAATATATCATTGAGTTATATCAAATCTTCTGAAGTAATTATCTTCTACTTTACATGTTCATGCTAAGAGCTCTTTGGTTGCATCAGCCTCTAAGTGTAATCCTTACAAACTCCCCCTAAGCTGATGCTACCAAAACTAAAGAAGAACTTTGAATCTTGATCTTCATCTGTTGACAGTCCTCATCAGAATCAAGGCCATTCCTTTTATCATCACAGGAAGGTCAATAATGTTTGCTAGATGTACAGATCTTGACCCCCTTGATCTCTAATGACATACCATTTGTCTAGGTTAGTATCAAATGCCTAGGACAGGATGGGTCTCTCAGTAGCAATAGGCTCTACTTGAATGGGAGTTGGATGAGCAGCCTCTTCTTATCACCCTTAGGATGTTCTGACTCATCCTAAGGTGTATAGGTGGATGCCTTGGACTTCTTCTTCTTCTTCTTGTCCCTTCTGATGGCCATCCTCTTCCTCTTTCTATACTTTAACTTAGAAGGCCGGCCTTGAGTACCATATGGTTCTTGTTTGTCCTTCTTAGTTGGGTCCTTTTCCTTCATAGATTCAAAAGGAGAGGGATCAAGACCCTGCTATGGGTCAAAAGATGAAGCTAGCTGAGATGCAGTACTAGGTGCAGGTTGTGTTGTCTCTTCTGGTTCAACCTTGACCTCAGCTTCAGGTTCAGCCTGACTTGGTGGAGAATGTAAGTCAACTAGCTCACCCTGTTTGATCTTCTGTTTAATCACCCTAATGTGCTCATCTATTGTGGATAGAGACATTGGACCAAATGTCCTTTTGAAGAACCCATACAGCTTTTAGAAGCTTACCATCTTTTGTTTGTCAGTAGACTTCTTCTAATTGGCTCTGATGGTGGCTCTTGACTTTGCAGCCTCTTCCCTTATCTTCCTTTTAGCATCCTTTTGTTCTTTCGGCACTTCTTGATCAAGCTACTTGAGGTACTCAAATTCTATATACTCGTAAAATAGGGGAAGTAGGTCTATAACCTGATAGAGGCTTGTGGCACTCAAGTATGTTATCATGTTTTGTCTATCTTGTTTCTTACCTACCTGAGCTTCTTGTTTAGTAGCCACAGCCTCTGCCCTAGGACTTTCTTGAAATGGAGAGAGGGTAGGAGCTTTGTATAATCTTTTTCTTCTTTTTCCTTGACCTTAAGGAGCAATTCTACAGCCTTAGCCTCCTTCCTCTCTTTTGACACCTCAGTATTAGTCAGTTCATTTAATTCCTCTAATGGAAGAGAGATGATTTCATTAATGTTATAGTTCCTAGACCCTAGGTACTTCAATCTAGCTGTCCTTAACTCATCATCCTAAGTGTTAGGCCTAGGGCCGCTCTAATTGCAGCTTGCATGAAGCTTGGGGTCTCTCTTGTTATCTCTTCCCTTGCCTTCCTCTTCCTCTTTATCTTCTCCTCCTCGATCTCCTCATAGGTCATCTTCCTCTTCCCTTTGTCAGTTATTCGCTTGTATGACTCAGGGTGAAGACACCTTTGGCCTTCATTTCTTGGTGTAAAGCTTGAGCTCTAGCTAGAGAGATGTTGTGAGACACCCTCACCAGCTGGTGCCTCACCGAGGGTACTTGGTACTGAAGCAGTTCCTATCTCAAGGTTCACAGTTTCAACTACTTGGCCTTTAACCAAGGTTTCCCTTTCGAAGCTAATCTTAGGGTCCACCTCAGTATCCAGTTGACCAATAGTCTTTCCTGCTAGCCTCTATCTATGTAACTTGGATCTTTTCTTGAACTCTTCAAGTTCCCTATCTTGATTTCTCTTAGCTAACCTTTTAGCTTGCCTAGATTGACTTAAGTTGGAAAGTGGCAGATCAACTAGAGAGAAGCACCCATAGTATCTCAGGTTTTGGAAATTGAAGATCTCTTGTTGTCCCTGAGATCTAAAGAGTACCAAGGCACTTCTATCAGCATCATACCCATACCAATATGGGCCCGGGAGGTTGTTGAGTATGGAAAACTTCAAGTGAGGGTAGTGAGTCCTCTAAGTCCATACTCTGGGTAGAACTCCTAGGTTCTCTGATTGTAGATAGGACTTTCTCCCCTTTTTGGTAGCATAACCCTCTTGCACAGGGGATATAAGGTTTAGGTCCACCACATCCAAAGGTTCTTATGGACCTAGTTGAGTTTGCCTGACAAGTCTCTCAGCTAACTTGCCCTTGAGATCGGTGATCTCAAGTTGCTGGTCACTGACCTGCCTTTGTAAGGTAACCACCTGAGATTCCAGGTGATTTACCTTTAAGACTAAATAGGTGCAAATTTTTGATAGTTTTTGCACCTTTAGTTGCATACTCCCCTCATCTTCATCAGAAGAATCATGAGGGATGAGAGAATAGGACCAAAGTCTTCTTCCTCACCATTAGCTTAGGTTTCTTGGCTGTTGGATTTCCCCTGCACAATAACAGCTTAAAGAGAAGTGTCAATGGGTTGGTTGCCATAGTTGAGGTCTTAATGATATAATCACTTACAAAAGTGAGAGCCTTTTTCATATGGACCTCCTGAACATGTTCAGGGAAATCCACCTCAGTTTGGGGTGGATGATGTGGGCTAGACATGGGTGATTCAGGAGCACTCATCTCTCTTTGAGCAAGGGAGAAGAGGAGAGACTCATGTTACTTACTAAAACCCATATCCTCATCATCATAAAATTGGAGGTCAAGGATGGGTTGGTTTAAGTCTAATGGCTGGGGATGGTAGCTTTTCCCTAAAGGTTGATTACTTGAGTTTTAAGACTCAGAGTGAAGGCTTAAGGCTGGGGTGCTGAGCTCATCAGGCTAAGCATGAGGATCCTTAATGCTGATCAGAGAAATAAAGGGAGTGGTCTGCTCCTCAGGGGAAGTGGGAGCTTTTGGTTCCACTTCCTCCTGCATGGGTGGTGATATGGGGACCTGCTCAATCTGAGTAGACTGAGCAGGGGTTCATTTGGATTTTCTTGAGTAGGTGAGGGTTATTTGTGGTTGTGAGGGTGGTACAGATGTAGAAAATGTTGGTTCAGCATTGACTAATGATGCCAATTTGTCACCTTGAGCAATGAGCTCTAACATTTTTGAGACAAGGGTTGTTTTTACCCCTGAGAAACCAACAGTGGTCTTTCTTAATATTTTGAAGATGCCAGGCTTCATATGTCCCAATTTAAAAGTATTACTTGTCCCCCTTAACTGTGAGCCCAGTTCCCAATTAAGAATGTTTTGTACATATCTAGGGAACATATAGTACTCTAAGGAGTCCAAGTTAGCAAGCAAGTTTGTATCGAAAAACTGGAAGTACTTGAACTTGACCCCTTGAACCATCCCATGGACTATATAGGATAAGTCCTCAGGAATCTGGTCCCACCCTCCATGTTTATTAGATAAGGAGTGGGTTATAACATGGAGGGGGTACTTCTATTGAGAGGAAAGCTTATCCTTCTTGAAGGTTCTGACTGTGTGGTCCCCTTCATAGCCCATCTGCCAGAATGAGTCATTAACAACTAATTTTGGGAAATACAACTTGCCTTCTTCATCATCTAGCCTTAGATAGTGTTGATTGTGGCTGGAGTGATAAAAATTGTCCTCCCCTGCACTGTGGTAGACATTGCATTCTCACCGTCCAAGATGACCTCTTGGCAGGTCCTCCAGAACTCTAGGAGTTGTTCTTCATACAGTGGAGGATCGATTATGATTGCAGTGAGGTAGTTTGATTGAGATAGGAAGCGGCAAATATCTGAGAAACCTTGATCTTTCTCAGATGACAACAGAGCAACTTGACTATGTTGCTCGTGTAAGGGCATGGAAAAATCTGGTTTGTTTCGGGGTTCGGTGTTGGCCATTTTAGAAAGCTTTAAAGTGAAGAAAGCTAAGGACAAAGTCGGTTTGTAGGAGAATTTAGGGTTAGAACTTTTGCAAATGAAGAGGAAGGTGAAAGAGGAGGGACCGTTGTATGAATATATATATGATAAGGATTTGAAACAAAGTTAATGCAAAAGGATAAACTTTGAAATCTGGAAGTCGGTCCAACCTATGAAAAAGTGCCCAAAAGGTAGTTTTTTGGAAGTCTAAACTCTTCTGACGGTAATTCGTCTTCGAAAGTTTTTTGAGAAAAATTCTGAAGCCAATTTGGCTTTGGAAGATATTCCTTAGTCTGATAAGAATGGCTTTGAAAGAAAAATACTTAGAGTATTTTTACTTCTTAGATAAATTTTGCTTCTAAAGATATCAAATGTCAAAAATTTTATTCAAAGAGAGAATAAAGCTTCGGAGACTTAATTGTTTTCGGAAGAAAATTGTCCTTCAAAACATATAAGTACTTAGAAGCATGTTTAAGCTTTGGAAGATATATCAGAATTTCTTTCGAAGATAAATTTCTTAGAAGTAGTTATTAGTTTTGAAGACATAATTTTCTTCCAAAGTCAACTTGATGTCTTTCGAAAAAAAACATATCTAAAATTCTCAAAATTCTAAGTAATATCATTTTTGAAAATTTTCTTCCAAAGTAAACTGTGCTTATATAGGTGATAATATAGACAACTTAAGTCACAAATGTTTGAGAAAATAATCTTGAAGTTAATTTAAGAAAATCTACTCAAAGTTATCATCCTAATAGCTGATACAAGATATTTAGATCTTTATTCATCAAAAGCTTTTATGAACAGATCAGCATATAGTTCATTTGTGTTGACTTTGACTAGTTTTATCAATCCCTTTTCAAAATTATCTCTTATGAAATAATACCTGATGTCGATGTGCTTTGCCTTTTAGTGTTGTACATGATTTTTTGTGATGGAGATAGCACTGTTTTCGTCTATGTGAATGTGAGTCTCTTTAAAGTTGAATCCATAGTCCAGCATCTTATTCTAATTCCAAAGCACTTGAGCACAACAACTTGCAGCAGCAATGTATTTAGCTTTAGTAATTGATGTAGACACACAGGATTGTTTTTACATTGCCATGAGACTATCCTTCCATTAAGGATTTGACATCCCCCAAATGTAGACTTTGAAGTCATGTTGCAGCCACCATAATCACTATTTGTATAAGCATACAGATTGAAGTCAGAATTTTTAGGATACCAAAGGCCTAGTTTGGGAGCTTCTTTGAGATATCTAAGAATCCTTTTGACAACAACCAGGTGTGACATCTTAGGGTTGGCTTGATATCTTGCACAAATGCATATGGCAAACATGATATCAGGCCTGCTGGCTATTAGGTATATAAGAGACCCAATCATAGCCCTGTAGAGATGTTCATCAACACACTCCCCCTCAAGATCAGGTCCTAGAGAGTGGTTTCTGGCTATAGGTGTCTTAGCAACCTTACACCCAGTCAGATGAAATCTGGTAAGTATGTCTTGCATATACTTTGACTTGTTTATGAAGATGTCATTGTCAACCTGCTTCACTTGAATTCCTAGAAAGAAATTGAGTTCCCCCATGGCACTCATTTTAAATCTGTTCTTCATCAACTTCTCAAAGTCTTTGCATAGCTTTGGATTAGATGACCCAAAGATGATGTCATCTAAATAAACTTGAATCAGCATCAAGTCATTCCTTTTTTCCTTTTAAGAAGATTGTGTTGTCAATAGTACCCCTTTTGTAGCATACTGAACAAGGTACTGTGATAGTGTCTCGTAACATTTTATTGGAGCTTAATGTAGCCCATAAAGAGCTTTGTCAAGATTGCTGACATAATCAGGATGATCTGGGTCTTCAAAACCAGGTGGTTGTTTGACATACATTTCCTCATCTATCACGCCATATAAGAAGGCACACTTGACATCAAGTTAGTAGACCTTGAAATCCTTGGATGCTGCAAAAGCAAGAAATATCCTAATAGCTTCAAGTCTTGCCATAGGAACAAAAACATCTGTGTAGTCAATCCCTTTTTCTTAAGTGTACCCTTGAACACTAGTCTAGCCTTGTTTTTTATGACAAGTCCTCTGTCATCCTTCTTATTCCTGAATACTCACTTGGTACCTATTGGTGTCTTCCTATGAGAAAGAGGGCATAGGTTCCAAACCTTTTGTCTTTTGAATTGAAGCAGCTCCTCCTGCATTGCTTCAATCAACTTCCATCCTTTAAAGCCTTATCAACCTTCTTAGGCTAATCTGGGACAAGAAACAGGAGTATAGACAAACATGTTTGTCCTTGTTCTCACCCCTGTCTCAACATCTCCAATGATGTTTATGGTGGATGTGACTTGTGGATTCTTAGTTGAGGAATCATGGCAAGTTGATTGGACAGATCTAAATTAGTGAAATTTAGATCTGGTGATTGAGTTTCATCCACCACATCAACACACTTATCAAGAGAAGCTTGATCCAATGAGTGTGTCACATCATTGATGTTGTCTTCTATGGAGTGGTTATCAGCATCAAGAAATTCTTGATCACTATCACCACCTCTATCTCCTCCCACATTAGAAACTCCTTCATTTGAGTTTCGTGCCTCTATGCTAGAATTTATAGGCACCTCAGATGTATCAGCTGAAGAGTTTGTCATGATTGTGCAGACAAGATTTCCAATTGCATGCCTTGTTACCACTGGAGCTGAAGTATTTTTATCACTTGGTTTTGTTAGCTCAAATATTAGGGCAGGATCTCCTGTTGATAAGCTACCTGTAGATCTTAAAACATTCTCACAAGATTTTTAAAACAGTTTATAACTAAATCAAGATCAAACAGCCAATCAAGACCAAAACCTTTCACACTGGGTGTGTGCTCATTGAAGGTCACATTATCCGACTCTTCAACTACTATAGTTCTGAGATTGTATACTCTATAAGCCTTAGTTCGGAAACAATATCCAATAAAGTGTTCATCATCTGATTTATCAGCAAATTTGGCTATTTGATCTTTGGTATTCAAGATGGTGCAAGGACATCCAAATGACCTAAAGAAACCAATGAAAGGTCTCCTTTTATACCATAGCTCATAATGAGTCTTACCATGAGGCTTGACTACTAATACTCTATTCTACACATAGAAGGCAGTGTTGACTACCTCTGCCCAGAAGGTGATGTGCAGTTTAGAGTCAGAAAGCATGGCTCTTGCAGCTTCAATAAGTGTCCTGTTTCTTCACTCAGTAACACCATTTTGCTAAAGAGTCCTGGGAACGCTATATTATCTTGTAATACCTTTTTCATCACATAATGTATCAAGGATTTAGTTCTTGAATTTGGTTCCTTGATCATATATTATGATTTTGACTTTGTGTTCACATTGATTCTCAATTTTCAGAATGAAGTTCCTCAGATCTTAGGGATCTCATCCTTAGTTCTAAGAAAGAAGACCGAAGTGAATCTTGTAAAATCATCTGTAATCACTAGGCAGTATGAAGTTCTTCTTAAACTTATTACACTGGTGGGGCCAAAGAGATCCATATGTAAAAGTGTAGGCGAGTAGTGATAGAGTTCTTTTCATTTGGCTTGTGAGACACCTTGTGTTGCTTTCCTTTCAACATGCAACACAATGATCATCACTTGTAAACTCTTTCTTTGGCATTCTAGTTACCAAATCATTCTTAATCAATTTATTCATGTTTTTAAAATTTACATGGCATATTCTTTTATGCCAGAGGAAAGACTCATCACTATTGGCTTTAGATAGAAAGCAAGAAACTTCTCCAAATGGGATGGTTTCTTGCAAATCCATCTTGTGCATGTTCCCATTCCTGGGGGCTTTAAGAAGGATGTGCTCTTGAGGAATGACCACTCTGGGTTTGAGGAAAATGCACTCATGCTCAGTGAAGAGCATGTTATGTCTCTGCTCATAAAATTGAGATACACTCAAGAGATTGTACCCAAGCTCTTTTACATAGTTTACCTTTTCTATGCTGAGCTTACCATTTATGACTCTGCCCCTTCCAGAAATGTAACCTCCTGATTCTCCTCCAAAAGCAACTGCCCTCTATTATTTTCTTAAAGTTTTAAAGTAAAGATCCATTTCCTGTCATATGCCTGGAATAGCCACTATCAATGATCTATACATTTCGGTTGGTTTTTAGTTGTTCCTACATAGAAAAGATGGTTAGTTACATTTGGAAACCCAAGCCTCATTATTCTTGGGCTTATCAAAGTGAACTAAAGATAGTTCAACAATTATTGATCCTATATGTAAGCTTTGAGGATCATTTGTTGTTTTTGATGAAGAACTTTCAATCACATGGCCTTCGTTCATCTTCCATACCATCTTTGGAGGAGTAACTTGGCCTTCAAGACTTCGGAATTTTTTATGACTATGGAGGTTTTGGAGATTGGATGTTCGGAAGCTTTTGCATCTACTGTAGCAGACTTCAGTACTCCGAAAGCATTCCTTTCTTTCGAGACCAAAATTTCTTACGAAGGTAATTTTTCACCTATCTTCTTCTTCACTTTAGAGCTTCCATAAAAGAAAGTTTTTCCTTCCGAAGCTATTATCTTCTCTTCTTCTTAAAAGTTATCTTCTTGGTCATATGGATGGTTCTTATAGGATTGTAGATGCAATCCTTAGCAAAGTGAGAAACACCACCACATATGATGCATTCAACTTGCATACTTCTAAGAGTCTTCTTTTGAGTAGAGGACTGAGCTTGATCTCTTTCCACTTCCTTCTTCATCTTCATAGATGATGCAACAGGCTTCTTAGGGTGAGGCTTGCTCTTAAAACTAGATGGTTCAGGCTTTGCAGTAGTGGTGCATATTTGATCAGTCTTCTTTTCTTGACCAGGATGATTTGGACATGAATTAGGACTCCTAGTACTAGATTCCATAGCTAAGTCTTCAGTCTTCAATCTTCACCACTTCAAATCCTGTAGAGACAAAAACTTGTTTTCGCTTGGAGTTGAAGGTGGCCTTGATCTCTTGGACTTTCTTTTATTTTCTTTTGGCTGCCCTTATCAAGTTTTTCCTTGCAGACTTGGTCATCTCTGGTTTTTCTTCTCTCCAGAAGAGTAGTGACCCTTCTTAAGATAAACCTTATCACTCATATAAGGTTTATCCTTCATAGGATAATAGGAGGCAACTCATCT
>CM046434.1:14225112-14448851 GCA_025506505.1 Flaveria sonorensis
GACTAAATAGGTGCAAATTTTTGATAGTTTTTGCACCTTTATTTGCATACTCCTCCTCTTCATCAGAAGATCATGAGGGATGAGAGAATAGGACCAAAGTCTTCTTCCTCACCATTAGCTTAGGTTTCTTGGCTGTTGGATTTCCCCTGCACAATAACAGCTTAAAGAGAAGTGTCAATGGGTTGGTTGCCATAGTTGAGGTCTTAATGATATAATCACTTACAAAAGTGAGAGCCTTTTTCATATGGACCCCTCCTGAACATGTTCAGGGAAATCCACCTCAGTTTGGGGTGGATATGTGGGCTAGACATGGGTATTCAGGAGCACTCATCTCTCTTTGAGCAAGGGAGAAGAGGAGAGACTCATGTTACTTACTAAAACCCTATCCTCATCATCATAAAATTGAGGTCAAGGAGGGTTGGTTTAAGTCTAATGGCTGGGGATGGTAGCTTTTCCCTAAAGGTTGATTACTTGAGTTTTAAGCTCAGAGTGAAGGCTTAAGGCTGGGGTGCTGAGCTCATCAGGCTAAGCATGAGATCCTTAATGCTGATCAGAGAAATAAAGGGAGTGGTCTGCTCCTCAGGGGAAGTGGGAGCTTTTGGTTCCACTTCCTCCTGCATGGGTGGTGATATGGGGACCTGCTCAATCTGAGTAGACTGAGCAGGGGTTCATTTGGATTTTCTTGAGTAGGTGAGGGTTATTTGTGGTTGTGAGGTGGTACAGATGTAGAAAATGTTGGTTTCAGCATTGACTAATGATGCCAATTTGTCACCTTGAGCAATGAGCTCTAACATTTTTGAGACAAGGGTTGTTTTTACCCCTGGAAACCAACATTGGTCTTTCTTAATATTTTGAAGATGCCAGGCTTCATATGTCCCAATTTAAAGTATTACTTGTCCCCCTTAACTGTGAGCCCAGTTCCAATTAAGAATGTTTTGTACCTATCTAGGGAACATATAGTACTCTAAGGAGTCCAAGTTAGCGCAAGTTTGTATCGAAAAACTGGAAGTACTTGAACTTGACCCCTTGACCCTCCCATGGACTATATAGGATAAGTCCTCAGGAATCTGGTCCCACCCGTCCATGTTTATTAGATAAGGAGTGGGTTATAACATGGAGGGGGTACTTCTATTGAGAGGAAAGCTTATCCTTCTTGAAGGTTCTGACTGTGTGGTCCCCTTCATAGCCCATCTGCCAGAATGAGTCATTAACAACTAATTTTGGGAAATACAACTTGCCTTCTTCATCATCTAGCCTTAGATAGTGTTTGATTGTGGCTGGAGTGATAAAATTGTCCTCCCCTGCACTGTTGTAGACATTGCATTCTCACCGTCCAAGATGACCTCTTGGCAGGTCCTCCCAGAACTCTAGGAGTTGTTCTTCATACAGTGGAGGATCGATTATGATTTCAGTGAGGTAGTTTGATTGAGATAGGAAGCGGCAAATATCTGAGAAACCTTGATCTTTCTCAGATGACAACAGAGCAACTTGACTATGTTGCTCGTGTAAGGGCTGGAAAAATCTGGTTTGTTTCGGGTTCGGTGTTGGCCATTTTAGAAAGCTTTAAAGTGAAGAAAGCTAAGGAAAAGTCGGTTTGTAGGAGAATTTAGGGTTAGAACTTTTGCAAATGAAGAGGAAGGTGAAAGAGGAGGACCGTTGTATGAATATATATATGATAAGGATTTGAAACAAAGTTATGCAAAAGGATAACTTTGAAATCTGGAAGTCGGTCCAACCTATAAAAAGTGCCCAAAAGGTAGTTTTTTTTGAAGTCTAAACTCTTTCTGACGGTAATTCGTCTTCGAAAGTTTTTTGAGAAAAATTCTGAAGCCAATTTGGCTTTGGAAGATATTCCTTAGTCTGATAAGAATGGCTTTGAAAAAAACTTAGAGTATTTTTACTTCTTAGATAAATTTTGCTTCTAAGATATCAAATGTCAAAATTTTATTCAAAGAGAGAATAAAGCTTCGGAGACTTAATTGTTTTTCGAAGAAAATTGTCCTTCAAAACATATAAGTACTTAGAAGCATGTTTAAGCTTTGGACGATATATCAGAATTTCTTTCGAAGATAATTTTCTTAGAAGTAGTTATTAGTTTTGAAGACATAATTTTCTTCCAAAGTCAACTTGATGTCTTTCGAAAAAAAACATATCTAAAATTCTCAAATTCTAAGTAATATCATTTTTGAAATTTTCTTCCAAAATAAACTGTGCTTATATGGTGATAATATAGACAACTTAAGTCACAAATGTTTGAGAAAATAATCTTGAAGTTAATTTAAGAAAATCTACTCAAGTTATCATCCTAATAGCTGATACAAGATATTTAGATCTTTATTCATCAAAGCTTTTATGAACAGATCAGCATATAGTTCATTTGTGTTGACTTTGACTAGTTTTATCATCCCTTTTCAAAATTATCTCTTATGAAATAATACCTGATGTCGATGTGCTTTGCCTTTTAGTGTTGTACATGATTTTTGTGATGGAGATAGCACTGTTTTCGTCTATGTGAATGTGAGTCTCTTTAAAGTTGAATCCATAGTCCAGCATCTTATTCTAATCCAAAGCACTTGAGCACAACAACTTGCAGCAGCAATGTATTTAGCTTTAGTAATTGATGTAGACACCCAGGATTGTTTTTACATTGCCATGAGACTATCCTTCCATAAGGATTTGACATCCCCCAAATGTAGACTTTGAAGTCATGTTGCAGCCACCATAATCACTATTTGTATAAGCATACAGATTGAAGTCATAATTTTTAGGATACCAAAGGCCTAGTTTGGGAGCTTCTTTGAGATATCTAAGAATCCTTTTGACAACAACCAGGTGTGACATCTTAGGTTTGGCTTGATATCTGCACAAATGCATATGGCAAACATGATATCAGGCCTGCTGGCTATTAGGTATATAAGAGAACCAATCATAGCCCTGTAGAGATGTTCATCAACACACTCCCCCTCAAGATCAGGTCCTAGAGAGTGGTTTCTGGCTATAGGTGTCTTAGCAACCTTACACCCAGTCAGATGAAATCTGGTAAGTATGTCTTGCATATACTTTGACTGTTTATGAAGATGTCATTGTCAACCTGCTTCACTTGAATTCCTAGAAAGAAATTGAGTTCCCCATGGCACTCATTTTAAATCTGTTCTTCATCAACTTCTCAAAGTCTTTGCATAGCTTTGGATTAGATGACCCAAAGATGATGTCATCTAAATAAACTTGAATCAGCATCAAGTCATTCCTTTTTTCCTTTTAAGAAGATTGTGTTGTCAATAGTACCCCTTTTGTAGCATACTGAACAAGGTACTGTGATAGTGTCTCGTAACATTTATTGGAGCTTAATGTAGCCCATAAAGAGCTTTGTCAAGATTGCTGACATAATCAGGATGATCTGGGTCTTCAAAACCAGGTGGTTGTTTGACATACATTTCCTCATCTATCACGCCATATAAGAAGGCACACTTGACATCAAGTTAGTAGACCTTGAAATCCTTGGATGCTGCAAAAGCAAGAAATATCCTAATAGCTTCAAGTCTTGCCATAGGAACAAAAACATCTGTGTAGTCAATCCCTTTTTCTTAAGTGTACCCTTGAACACTAGTCTAGCCTTGTTTTTTATGACAAGTCCTCTGTCATCCTTCTTATTCCTGAATACTCACTTGGTACCTATTGGTGTCTTCCTATGAGGAAGAGGGCATAGGTTCCAAACCTTTTGTCTTTTGAATTGAAGCAGCTCCTCCTGCATTGCTTCAATCCAACTTCCATCCTTTAAAGCCTTATCAACCTTCTTAGGCTAATCTGGGACAAGAAACAGGAGTATAGACAAACATGTTTGTCCTCTTGTTCTCACCCCTGTCTCAACATCTCCAATGATGTTTATGGTGGGATGTGACTTGTGGATTCTTAGTTGAGGAATCATGGCAAGTTGATTGGACAGATCTAAATTAGTGAAATTTAGATCTGGTGATTGAGTTTCATCCACCACATCAACACACTTATCAAGAGAAGCTTGATCCAATGAGTGTGTCACATCATTGATGTTGTCTTCTATGGAGTGGTTTCAGCATCAAGAAATTCTTGATCACTATCACCACCTCTATCTCCTCCCACATTAGAAACTCCTTCATTTGAGTTTCGTGCCTCTATGCTAGAATTTATAGGCACCTCAGATGTATCAGCTGAAGAGTTTGTCATGATTGTGCAGACAAGATTTCCAATTGCATGCCTTGTTACCACTGGAGCTGAAGTATTTTTATCACTTGGTTTTGTTAGCTCAATATTAGGGCAGGATCTCCTGTTGATAAGCTACCTGTAGATCTTAAAACATTCTCACAAGATTTTTTAAAACAGTTTATAACTAAATCAAGATCAAACAGCCAATCAAGACCAAAACCTTTCACACTGGGTGTGTGCTCATTGAAGGTCACATTATCCGACTCTTCAACTACTATAGTTCTGAGATTGTATACTCTATAAGCCTTAGTTCGGAAACAATATCCAATAAAGTGTTCATCATCTGATTTATCAGCAAATTTGGCTATTTGATCTTTGGTATTCAAGATGGTGCAAGGACATCCAAATGACCTAAAGAAACCAATGAAAGGTCTCCTTTTATACCATAGCTCATAATGAGTCTTACCATGAGGCTTGACTACTAATACTCTATTCTACACATAGAAGGCAGTGTTGACTACCTCTGCCCAGAAGGTGATGTGCAGTTTAGAGTCAGAAAGCATGGCTCTTGCAGCTTCAATAAGTGTCCTGTTTCTTCACTCAGTAACACCATTTTGCTAAAGAGTCCTGGGAACGCTATATTATCTTGTAATACCTTTTTCATCACATAATGTATCAAGGATTTAGTTCTTGAATTTGGTTCCTTGATCATATATTATGATTTTGACTTTGTGTTCACATTGATTCTCAATTTTCAGAATGAAGTTCCTCAGATCTTAGGGATCTCATCCTTAGTTCTAAGAAAGAAGACCGAAGTGAATCTTGTAAAATCATCTGTAATCACTAGGCAGTATGAAGTTCTTCTTAAACTTATTACACTGGTGGGGCCAAAGAGATCCATATGTAATAAGTGTAGGCGAGTAGTGATAGAGTTCTTTTCATTTGGCTTGTGAGACACCTTGTGTTGCTTTCCTTTCAAACATGCAACACAATGATCATCACTTGTAAACTCTTTCTTTGGCATTCTAGTTACCAAAATTCTTAATCAATTTATTCATGTTTTTAAAATTTACATGGCATATTCTTTTATGCCAGAGGAAAGACTCATCACTATTGGCTTTAGATAGAAAGCAAGAAACTTCTCCAAATGGGATGGTTTCTTGCAAATCATCTTGTGCATGTTCCCATTCCTGGGGGCTTTAAGAAGGATGTGCTCTTGAGGAATGACCACTCTGGGTTTGAGGAAAATGCACTCATGCTCAGTGAAGAGCATGTTATGTCTCTGCTCATAAAATTGAGATACACTCAAAGATTGTACCCAAGCTCTTTACATAGTTTACCTTTCTATGCTGAGCTTACCATTTATGACTCTGCCCCTTCCAGAAATGTAACCTCCTGATTCTCCTCCAAAAGCAACTGCCCTCTATTAATTTCTTAAAGTTTTAAAGTAAAGATCCATTTCCTGTCATATGCCTGGAATAGCCACTATCAATGATCTATACATTTCGGTTGGTTTTTAGTTGTTCCTACATAGAAAAAGATGGTTAGTTACATTTGGAAACCCAAGCCTCATTATTCTTGGGCTTATCAAAGTGAACTAAAGATAGTTCAACAATTATTGATCCTATATGTAAGCTTTGAGGATCATTTGTTGTTTTTGATGAAGAACTTTCAATCACATGGCCTTCGTTCATCTTCCATACCATCTTTGGAGGAGTAGACTTGGCCTTCAAGACTTCGGAATTTTTTATGACTATGGAGGTTTTGGAGATTGGATGTTCGGAAGCTTTTGCATCTACTGTAGCAGACTTCAGTACTCCGAAAGCATTCCTTTCTTTCGAGACCAAAATTTCTTACGAAGGTAATTTTTCACCTATCTTCTTCTTCACTTTAGAGCTTCCATAAAAGAAAGTTTTTCCTTCCGAAGCTATTATCTTCTTCTTCTTCTTAAAAGTTATCTTCTTGGTCATATGGATGGTTCTTATAGGATTGTAGATGCAATCCTTAGCAAAGTGAGAAACACCACCACATATGATGCATTCAACTTGCATACTTCTAAGAGTCTTCTTTTGAGTAGAGGACTGAGCTTGATCTCTTTCCACTTCCTTCTTCATCTTCATAGATGATGCAACAGGCTTCTTAGGGTGAGGCTTGCTCTTAAAACTAGATGGTTCAGGCTTTGCAGTAGTGGTGCATATTTGATCAGTCTTCTTTTCTTGACCAGGATGATTTGGACATGAATTAGGACTCCTAGTACTAGATTCCATAGCTAAGTCTTCAGTCTTCAATCTTCACCACTTCAAATCCTGTAGAGACAAAAACTTGTTTTCGCTTGGAGTTGAAGGTGGCCTTGATCTCTTGGACTTTCTTTTATTTTCTTTTGGCTGCCCTTATCAAGTTTTTCCTTGCAGACTTGGTCATCTCTGGTTTTTTCTTCTCTCCAGAAGAGTAGTGACCCTTCTTAAGATAAACCTTATCACTCATATAAGGTTTATCCTTCATAGGATAAATAGGAGGCAACTCATCTTGACAAGTTTCACACTTTGGAGATCTTACAGATAGTAGTGTGTGGAGGAGCTATCACACTTGACCCTAGTCCGTGCCTGTTCTGATAACAAATCTTTGCATGCAAGGATGAGGGTATTATGTTCTTGAAGGTTTCCTCTTCAAGAATAAATTTTTCTGTCTTTGCTTTGCTGATCACAAGCTTAGCCTGGCATTCAGTTAACTTGTTTATAAGATCCCTGATTTGAGTCGTATAGTTTGTGTGCTCATGCTTAAGAGTAGAAATTGTTTTCTCTAAATCTTCTATTTTAAGTTTATAATCATTTTCTGCTATTTTAAATCAGCTTTTTAAATGTTCAAGGACTCAAGATTAGATCTCACTTCCAAGTTATAGGACCTGTACATGTTATCTTTATCAATACATTCAGGTGTAAAAAGATGTTCTAATACCTTGGCTTCTTCATGATCAGCCATTAGTGCTTGGTTGGGAGAAACATCTTCAACCTGAAAGCTCTAGTCAAAGCCTCTTCTTCAACAACAATATTAGCTTGTTGTTTTGGTTGGCTTGGTTTCTCAGATCTGGGAGTTTTATCAGTGTAGTTTGGTCTGGATTGTGCCTGGCCACCATTTGTCGTTGGTGCCTTGCACTCCCTAGCAAAGTGTCCTATTTGGTTATAGTTGTAACACTTCACCTTGCTTTTATCTAGACCAAACTTTCCACTAGCCATATTTCTTAGGAACTTCCTTCCTATTCTTTTGTAGAACTTCTTAGCTCTATGAGTGAGAAGAGCCATCTGTTGGACTATCTTCATGTATTCCAGATCAACTGGATGGATGCAATCCAAGTCTTCAAGAGTGAAGAGAAAGTTGTCACAACTTTCATCAGCAGACACAAAGGCTTGTGATGAGCATTTCTCTTGGAATAGGATTCCTTGGATGTAGCTCTCTCTTGGTGTCTTAGGGAAGGTGATGAGTGGGCCCTTTTATGAGTTGTCAAGGAAGCAGATGAGATGATGTTATGGTTTTCTACTATCCCTTTCAACCACATACAGGGCTAAACTCTACTGATTGTTGGAAGAGCTGCTAGATGGATTTTACATGTTCATCTCCATCTGATAGCCACTAGGGATACCATACAGGTTTGTGAGAGTAAGAGTAGAGAGGTTTTCGGTTCTCTTAACGGCTACATAGTAGTGAGTCCATTGTCTGGGAAGAGAGAACATGAACTTCCTCACTATGTCCTTATTCTCAAGCTTGACTCCAGCATCCATGAGAGTGTCGACAATCTCAACATACCTAAAGTATTATTGAGTCATAGTTTCACCTGTCTTGTAAGTAAAGTTTCAAACTGCTGCTTCATGAGGTCTTTTTTTAGCCTTATCAGACCCCTCATACATAAGCTTCAGTGCATCCCAGAGCTGCTTAGCAATTTTACACTTCTTGAAGCCTCTGTATATAGAATTTGGAAGAGCAGTTTGAAGAGCGGTCATGGTCTTCTGATCTATGTCTATTTTCTTCCTATCTTTTTCAGAATAGTCAGTCACTTTCTTTGGTATAATCCCTCCACCAGCAGTAGTTGAAGTGGTTCTTGGATGTGAGGTCCTGTGACAATAGATCTCTACATCTTGCTGTCTTGAGACTTGTTGAACCCTTCCATACGATGGCACCAAGTGTCAAAGTCATCAGGAGTAATCAGTGGAGACTTTGTCATTGTATCGGTTTCCATATCAGCCTTTGAGAGAGCTGCCATTTGAGCTGGTAAGTGTTTTGTGAAACTGAATAGATCTAAGATGGTGAGATCTTACAATCAAGAGCCTAAAATGCTCTTATACCAAATGCAGGACCGATGAAGGGGGTCAAAGCAATAGTTTCACAATGTTTGGAGAAAGTTTAGAACACCTAACATATCAAAGAGGGAACCGGCTTATAATGAAACAAAGAACAGAAGTAAAGAACAAAAAAGAACAAGACACACTATTATGGTTTTCAAGAATGATATATATTACTCTCATGTTCTTTACAAAGTGTTAAAAAGTTTAAAGTGAAATGACAAGTACTTGAGACACTTTGTACTACATCCTACATCCAGCCATACTTTGAAGGCCAGCTGAAAACACTAATTTAGACAACAAGATCAATGTAGAGTCAAAAGGTAGATTGCTTTTTGACTGTTGACTATGACATGCCATAGATCACATCCTTATATAATACAAAAAGAATACAAGTACAAAAGTAGAAAGTTACAGACTCAAGACCTTAATCTATAGTTTGACGAAAGTATGACATTTTCACCAACTCATATAAGTTAGTAAGTCTTAAAAGGTGGCCACGAAAATAATACATGGTTTCTTTTATTCAATTGTTATCAACTAAATATTCTTTTATTCTTAGATGGTTTTATTGTGTATGTTGATATTCAATCGTCACATCCAACCTTTTTTGTGGGGGTGTGAAAATAATACACACAAAAGAAAATTATGATAAAAGATGATATTATTTAAGATATTATTATCTCTTATATTAAAAACCATCAAGGTTGCAACAGGATGTATTTGGTGGTTTTGTTTTACCACTGTGGTTTGTAATTTTTTATTTTGTTCCTGCCATGTGTTGATTTCTATATTATTTATATTTTTTTACCTATCCGTATCCCTTTCTTTCGGTTTTCTTTGAAGCCTACTCATATTTTTCCTTCACGCTGAATTTTGTGTTGCTGGGGTTCTACATCGTTTTGCAATCTGTTACTAATGATTGGTTTGCGATGTTGTCTCCGTTCTTTGTTTCGTCTTCACTCGGCTTCGATTAATTGCTTTTCACCGTGGCTTGCGACTGGGTCGGTTATTGTCCGATGTTGCTAAATCATTGGTTGATTGTTGTCGTTTGGTGTTGTATTGCTTTGTTAAATATTAAACTGCAACTTTTTTGTGTGAGTGTAAATACTATAGCTAAAGATACATTCGTATGGTGCAACCCCTTCTCTTCTTAATCTAACGCAACCGTGGTTCTCTTCTTAAGCTGGATGCCGGATGGTGACCGACGGCAGTGGCAATGGCCGTCGTCGGTGGTTGGCACGGCGACCACCAAGTCCACCACTGCACCGGCCAGCTACCCTCACACAAACCGAGGAAAGCCGTCTCAACCCAGCGACGTTTGCTGACTGGTGGTTGTGGCAGGACCGTGACCGTCGACAGTGATGATGAACATCGTTTGGTGAGTATCGGGTGATGTAATTAGTGTCTTTTTGTGAGATCCACAGCAGTGGTTAGCGTGGTGACTCTTCTGAGCAGCAGACGTGGTGGTGAACAACGCTCAGTGACCTGCGGCGGCAACGACGGCGGCGGTGAGCGTTTGGTTGTTTGTGGTGGTGGAGATGAGGGTCAAAGAAATGATAAAAAGAGAGAAAGAGTGTTTGTTTCTTTCCACATGAATTAAATATATGATGAAATGAACTGGGGTCAAACAAGGGCCGTATATTCATTGGATCAAAGAATAATAAATAATTATATATATTAACATTTAACTATATATTGCATTATAGACATATTGCTTATTTGATTATGTTTCATTTCAAATTATTGATAAGTGACTAATACATGTTTTACTAATAGAACTTTTAGTCGTATTTTTATGAAAAATGTAATATTTGGCCCGCCACGAGGCGTGGGGCTATAAACTAATTTCTTAAGACAACATAGGTGGTGAAATGAAAGAAATTGATCTTTTTTTTTTTTTTTTACATTTTGCATTATACTTTTTCGGTACCACTTCCAAAGATATAATTAAAGAATTCGTTTTGTCAAAACTTTGTTGACATTCAATTAACTATTTATTTTATTTTTGATTTTTCATTCACGATAACGCGCGTAAACTTTTTTATTTCCGTTTAGGTACAATTTCTAGTCATTGAGAAAACTATGTATTTATTCTTCAATCCCTTGAATATCCTGCATCTCCTTTTCTGAAATTTTTTTAAAATTGGTATTGTAATGGGTGATTATTGACAGAGGGTTAAACTCGTTTGGTTTACACTTTAGGGGAACCCGCCCATGGCAGGGGCGGGTTCTGGTGCTCGGTCAAATGTCTCCGAAAGGGCTGTCGGGGTTGTCACATCCTTTACAAAACCCGCCTCTGCCATTGGCGGGTTCTTTGTGTGTGCGCAGTGTGTGCAGTGTTGCATGTGAGTGTGTGTGGGCATGTGAGTGTTGTGTGTGCATGTGAGTGTTGTGTGAGGAGACCGAGAGAGGGACATGTCACATCACTAGAAGAACTCGCTTTTGATAAGGGCGGGTTCTTCTCCTCTTTTTTTTCCACCACATATTTGACCACAGGCGCTGAGAACCCGCCCATGGCAGGGGCGGGTTCTGTAAAGGATGTGACAACTCATGTTGTGTTCGGGAGAGGTGTTTGACCGAGGCACAGAACCCGCCCCTGCCATGGGCGGGTTCTCCTAAAGTGAAAAGCCTCCGAGAATAACCCCTCTTGTTAACAAATACCCCCTAAAACACCCAATTTTAAAAAAAAAAATCCCTTTTTCTCCACAAATTTTTTGTTTTTTTTAAACGACAAATTTACTATACTTCTACACTAAATCAAATTACACCATTGATTGTGTTTGAACCAAAAACCTTCTCTCTAAAACGAAAAGACTCTACCAATGGGTTACCCCCATTAGCTTTATTCTCCACAAATTAATTCAGAGGTTTACAATTTAATTCTTTTTTATTTGTATTTATATTCTTATGACTTGATCAATATAAAAGCCTTTGTATGCCAATCATCATCTAACCCCTTTAATATATCGCATCTCCTCTCTACTCCATCACAAGCAAAACATGTTCATACTTGCACGAAAACTTCTCTTATACTTGTTATCTTTCATTTTGATAATTTTAACCAATAACACCACCTTATAGCTCAACCCAAATTCCTTTCCTACTGCGAAAAAGCGGCAAACTACACCATCAATAGCACGTACCAAAGAAATCTCAACGCCACCCTCTCCCTCCTCCCCACCACCAACAACGGCTTCGGTTTCTACAACCTCACAACTGGCCAAGGCGATGACACGGTCAACTCGATCGCCCTTTGTCGAGGCGACGTCACCCCAGACGCGTGTAGGAGTTGTCTCAACGACTCCATAATTATGTTGCGCCAACTCTGCCCAAACCAAAAGGAAGCAATAGGATACTACGACAAATGTTTGGTCACAACTGTTTGGTCAAATACTCCAACGAGGATATATTGGGTAGCACACGAATAAAGTTTCACGTGTATCTCGCTAACCCACAAAATTCAACTGATATTGATCGGTTCAATGGTGCTTTGGGGCCACTACTGAAGAAGCTTAGAGAGGAGGCGGCCGCAGGCGGGCCCCTACGGAAGTTTGCGAGCGACAACACAACAGGTCACGACTTTTCGACGATCTATGGGCTTGTGCAGTGCACTTCGGACCTGTCGGAGACGCAGTGTAGCGATTGCTTGGAGGATATTATTAATCGAATTGCACAATGGTTCAATGGGGCTGTTGGAGGAAGAATTCTTCTACCTATGTGTAATTTTCGATATGAGACGTACCGGTTTTTTAACCAAAGTGCTAGGGTCCACGTACAACCACCGTCTCCGCCAGCCTTATAGCCATCTCCGGCGATCCGACGGCTAACACCACCACCAGGTGTGAATTACATTTTTCTTACGAAGATAATATGTATACTTTGATCATGAGTTCTTGGTGCATGCACTTATGTTATAGTTTAATTTGATAATTAAATTTGTAATTTGAATATGAACGAAAGGTCATTAGTAGTGGTGGGTGTGATAAGTGTGATAAAAATATTGTCATATAAAAAGCCACTTAAGTAGAGTGCGACGGTGAAAATTTATGTTAGTGTTGTGATCGTGATCATGCATCTTGTAGTGATTGTTTAAATATTAGTTTTTTATTATTTTTTTAGTAAATATTTAAACATTACATAATAACTAATATTCGATACTTTTAAAATTAAAAAACATTTTTCTAAATTCTACAAAGCGTTTTTTTGCTACAAAGTGTGAGAAGACACAACGAGGCTAAAAAAGTTACAAAAAAAATTATATCTCACAATCTAAATCGAATTTCAAAAAAGTAATTCGGAGTCTCTGTTCCTCTCGTCGTCCTCTTTCAGAAGAAAAAAAAAATTCATTGTGTCTTTTATAATGACACAACGACGTTATTGTGTCTTCAATGATGACACAATGACGTCATTGTGTCTTTCATAAATGACACAATAAAAAGCATTAATTTTTATTTTTTTATTTTTTGTTTATTTTTTTATTAGTGAGGACGGCTAGGGGAACAAAAGCTCGAAATTACTTTTTTGAAATTCGATCTAGATTGTGAGATATAATTTTTTTTTAGACTTTTTTTGACTCATTGTGTTTTTTCACACTTTGTACCATAAATACACTTTGTATTTAAACCTCTTTCAAATATTTATACGTTATGTAAAAATTAATATGCTGGTCATCGAACACATTCACCCATGCTTGAGCTAAGGGCTATTTTCTCATGTTCTTGAACAGATTCATGGTGAGCATAGGAGTATATCTTTCTTAAGTAGTGTTTGTTTTGATAGCGTTTATTGGTTGTAAAAATTGCGGTTATAGGGTAAATAACTAACTAAATTTTTTATTAATATATGTATGTATGTATGTATGTATGTATGTATGTATGTATGTATGTATGTATGTATGTATGTATGTATGTATATGTATGTATGTATGTATATATATATGTATGTATGTATATATATATATATATATAATATATATATATATATGTATGTATATGTATATATATATGTATGTATATATATATGTATGTATTATATATATTATGTATGTATATATATATATATGTATGTATATATATATATATGTATGTATATATATATATATATATATATATATATATATATATATGTATGTATATATATATGTATGTATATATACATGGAAGAAAATGAACCGTCACAACTCTTTACAAGTTTACTAAATCACACCTCGACCCCTAGACTCCTAGATAATAAAATTTCCACACCACACTAAGTCTACCCATTATGGCTCACCATGAGCAGGGGCTTGAGCCTATAAAACTGTTACATGTGTCGTTGAATAGGCGATGACTTGACCATGGATAAACTCTTTGTAAGGAACTTCTGAAGATTAAAAGCTGATGCAACCAAAGGATACCAGAACAACCAAGTCTTCCAGCATGCACTAAGGAACAAGGATGAACTAGCTTCAGAAGTCTTACTCTCACAAATAAGTCCAAGTGTAAGATCTTCCGAAGCCAACAGTTCAGAAGAAGTTGCTTCGGAAGTTTCACACTTATCAGAAAATATTACAAGTGTGAAATCTTCTGAAGCCAAAGACCATTTTCTTCCGAAGCCAAAGATGAAGTCTTCCGAAGCTTCACAAGACAAAGTCTTCCGAAGCCATTTTGAAGAGTTGACTGATTTTTTCCGAAGACAAAGAAAATATGCTTTCTCTGAGTTACTTTTTGATAAAGCTGTTGTACCTTCCGCTACTGCTCTGAAGACTCACCTGCTTTCATTAGTTGGTGAAACTTCGTACTTTATCAAACTGTAGAAGAAGGTCTTTTCCTGCAACTTCCTATAATTATTCCTGTAGACTTGTCTTATTAGATAAAGTTAGTGAGCTATGGCATGTCATAGTCACTAGTCAAAAGGCAATCTGCCTTTTGACTGTAGATTGATCTTGTTGTCTAGATTAGTCAAATCCCAACTGTCTTTTTGTATATTGACGGTTGTAGGTTGTAGTATATAAGAGTCTCAAGTTCTTGTAACTAAGATATACTTAACACACTTGTAATAGAACTAGAGAATCAATATACAACTTCCTTAAAAACTTTATCTTGTGTTCTTATGATATTGTTATTGTTTCACTTACATTACTTGTGTTTGCTTAGTATCTTCTAAATAGTTACAAGTTTCCTATTTGAATTGTTAAGTGATCTAAAGTTCTCTCCTCCTGTGAAGCTAATTGCAAACTTAATCACCCTTACCCAGTCCTGCAATTGGTATCAGAGCTTTATAGGCTCTTGATTGTAAGATCTCACCATCTTTAATCCTCTTAGCTTCACACATCACTTAACTCTTAAATGGCAGCTATCTCTAAGGCTGATATGGAAACTGGAACTATGACAAAGTCCCCACTGATCACTCCTGAGGATTTTGACACTTGGTGCCAAAGAATGGAAGGCTTCATCAAGTCTCAGGATTCCAGGATGTGGGAGTCTGTTGTCAACGGACCTCATGTACCATCCACAACTTCAGCTGCTGCTGGTGGTAGTATGATACTCAAAGAAAGGGCTGACTTCTCTGAAGAAGACTGGAAGAAGATTGACATTGATCAGAAAGCCATGACAGCCCTTCAGACTGCTCTTCCAAATTTCATCTACAGAGGTTTCAAGAAGTGCAAGACCGCTAAACAACTGTGGGATGCACTGAAACTGATGTATGAGGGGGGTCCAATGAAGCCAAGGAAAACAAGAAGGACCTCTTGAAGCAGCAGTTTGAAAATTTCACCTTCAAGACAGGTGAAACCATGACTCAAGAGTATTTCAGGTATGTTGAGATTGTGGATACTCTGGCTGATGTTGGAGTAACTATTGAGAATTGGGATATTGTTAGGAAGTTCATGTCCTCTCTTCCCAGACAATGGACACACTATTGTGTGGTCATTAAGAGGACTAAAAACCTCAAGACCCTGACTCACACTGAGTTATATGGAATACTCAGTGGATACCAGATGGAGATGAACATGTAAAACCCATCTGGTAACTCCAACACTCACCAGAGTTCTGCCCTTCATATGGGTGAAAGGGATAGCAGAGAATCACAGCACCATCTTATCTGCTACCCTGAAACTTCACAAAAGGGCCCTTTCATCACCTTCCCAGAGACACCCAGAGAGTGCTACATCCAAGGAAGTCCATTCCAAGAGACAAGCACCTCTCAAGCCTTTGTCTCTACTGATGAAAGTTCAGGCAACTTTCTTTTAATTCTTGAAGACCTGGATTGTATCCATCCAGATGATCTGGAATACATGGAGATAGTCCAGCAGATGGCTTACTCACAGAGCCCAAAAGTTCTACAAGAGGACAGGGAGAAGGTTTCCAAGCAATGCTGCCAGTGGCAAGTTTGGACTGGACAAGAGCTAAGTGAAGTGTTACAACTATAACCAGATGGGTCACTTTGCCAGAGAATGCAAGGCACCAAAGTCAAATGGTGGCCAAGCATCATCCAGGCAAAGCTACACTGAGGGAGGGCACCAGAATAAGAAGCCAAGACAGCAAGCTGTTGTTGCTGTTGAAGAAGGAGGCTTTGACTAGAGCTTTCAGGCTGAAGATGCTTCACCAAATCAAGCACTCGTGGCTAACCATGATGAGGCTAAGGTACTAGAACATCTTTGCTCTCCTGAATGTATGGCTAAAGTGAATAGATACAGGTCCTACAACTTGGAAATGAGATATGATATTAAGTCCTTGAATATCCTAAAAGCTGATTTTAAAAGAGCTGAAAATGACTATAAACTTAAGATAGAAGATCTAGAGAAAACAGTTTCAACTCTTAAACATGAGTAAACAAATTACAAGACTCAATTTAAAGATCTCATTACCAAGTTAACTGAATGCCAGGCTGAGCTTGTGATCAGCAAAGCCCGGGTTGAAAAATGTGTTCTTGAAGAAGAGACCTTCAAGAACATCATATCCTTATCTCTACAAGTAAAAGTCTGTTACCAGAATAAGCAGGGACTGGGATCTACTGAGATAGCTCCTCCATACACTCTATTATCTGTAGGATCTCCAAGGTATGGAACTGGTGAAGATGAGCTTCCCCTAATAGACCCTAGTGTTGAAGAGGATGAAAAGGAGATGGTAAGGGATGACTCAGAAATAAGTGAAGAGAGTCAATCCAAAAAGGGTCACCATGCCCCTAAGGAGAGTAAGAAGGCTGGTATGACAAAGACAAAGAGGAAAAACTTGATTAGAAGAGCAAAGAGAAGATCAAAGAAGGCTCAAGAGATCAAGGCCACTTTTGACTCCAAGCAGAAACAAGTGTTCATCTCTGCAGGGTTTGAAGTGGTAAAGGCTGAGGAATCAACTACAAACTCTAGTACCAGGAGTTTTAGTATAGTTCCAACTCATTCCAGCAAAGAGAAGGCTGAATTGCTGTGTACCACTCTACACAGTCTGAACGATCCTCCTCCAAGAGCAGGTCTCTCCCTAAGAAAATTGCTGCATCATCTGTGAAGAAGAAGCTGGAGAAAGAAAGTGTTCAAGTTCAGTCTTGCTCTCAGAAGAAGACTCCCAGAAGGAAGCAAATAGAATGCATCATGTGTCGTAGTACTTCCCATCTGGATAAGGATTGCATCTACAATCCCAAAAGCACTATCCACATGTTCAAAGAGAAAGCTTCTGGGAAGAAGAAGGAAAAGCTAGTTTCGGAAGGAAAATCTATTTCCTTCGGAAGCCCCAAAGTGAAAAGGAAAACAGGTGGTAAATTGCTTTCGGAAGGAAAAATGGTCTCGGAAGAAAGGAATACTTCCGAAGCACCAAAGCCAGCTGCAGTGAAAGCTAGATCTTCCGAAGGCCCAGTCTCCAAATCTTCCGAAGTTGTTAAAACTTCCGAAGCTTTGAAGGTCAAGCCCAATCTTTCGAAGGTGGTGTGGAAGATGAAGGAAGAATATTTGACTAAAAGTTCACCATCAGCAATAGCAAATGATCCTCAAAGCCTGAACATAGGATCACTTACTGTTTCATTGTCTTCTATTCACTTTGACAAGCCCAAGACCAATGAGGCTTGGGTTCCCAAATGTAACTAAATCATCCTTTTTGTGTAGGGGCAGCTGAAAACTAACAGGAATGTATGGATCATTGATAGCGGCTGCTCAAGACACATGACAGGCAATGGCTCCTTACTTCAAAACTTTGATAAGTTTGATGGAGGGCCAGTTGCTTTTGGAGGAGATACAGGAGGTTACATCATTGGTAGGGGCATGGTCTCAAATGGTAAGCTCAGTATTGAGAAGGTAAACTTTGTCAAGGAGTTTGGATACAAGCTTTTGATTATGTCCCAATTTTGTGACCAAAAACATCACATGCTCTTCACTGAGCATGAGTGCATTGTTCTCAAGCCTGGGGTGGTTATTCCTCAGGAGTATATCCTGCTCAAAGGCCCCAGGAAGGGAAACATGTACAAGATGGATCTACAAGAAACAACTCCCTCCGGAGAAGTGTCTTGCTTTCTATCTAAAGCAAATAGCGATGAGTCTTTCCTCTGGCATAAAAGAATGTGCCATGTAAACTTCAAAAACATGAATAAATTGATTAAAAATGATTTGGTAACTGGAATGCCAAAGAAAGAGTTTACAAGTGATGACCATTGTGTTGTATGCCTAAAAGGGAAGCAGCACAAAGTGTCTCACAAGCCAAAGGAAACCAACTCCATCACTACTCCCCTACACTTGTTACATATGGATCTGTTTGGCCCCACCAGTGTAATGAGTATAGGAAGGACCTCTTATTATCTAGTGATCACAGATGACTTCACAAGATTCACTTGGGTCTTCTTCCTTAGAACTAAGGATAAGACTCCTAAGATCTTGAAGAACTTCATTTTGAAAATTGAGAATCAATGTGATCACATGGCCAAAACCATAAGATGTGATCAGGGAACAGAATTTAAAAACCAAATCGTTGATACATTTTGTGATGAAAAGGGTATTTCAAGACAATATAGTGCTCCCAGGACTCCTCAGCAAAATGGTGTTGCTGAGAGGAGAAACAGGACACTTATTGAGGCTGCTAGAACCATGTTGTCTGACTCTAAACTACCTATCACCTTCTGGGTAGAGGCTGTCAACACAGTCTGCTATGTGCATAATAGAGTTTTAGTAGTTAAGACTCATGGTAAGACTCCTTATGAGTTGTGGCACAAAAGGAGACCATTCATTGGTTTCCTCAGGTTATTTGGATGTCCATGCACCATCTTGAATACCAAAGATCAAGTAGCCAAGTTTGCTGAGAAATCAGATGACGGACACTTTGTTGGATACTCCTCTCAAGTTAAGGCTTATAGAGTATACAACCTCAGAACTAGAATAATTGAGGAGTCAGCCAATGTGACCTTCAATGAAAACACTCCCAGTGTTAAAGGTTCTGGTCCGGGTTGGCTGTTTGATCTTGATTTAGTTACCAACTGTTTTAACAAACCTTGTGAGAATGTTTCAGGATCTACAGATAATATATCAACAGGTGATCCTGACCCAAGATTTGAGTTGAGAAGACCAAACAAGAATACTACTTCAGTTCCAATGGTAACTAACCCTGCAAGTGAAGCTCCTATCAGCACAAGCATGACAAATACTGCTGATTCATCTGAGATGCCTTCAAATTCCAGCTTAGAGGCTCCAAATCCAGGTGAAGGAACTTCAAATGCAGAAGGAGATGAAGGTGCTGACAGTGATCAGGAATTTCTTGATGCTGATAACCACTCCATAAAAGACAACATTAATGATGTAACACACTCATTGGATCAAGCTTCTCTTGATAAGTGTGTTGAGGTGGTGGGTAGCACTTCTGTGCCAGATCTAAATTTCTCTAACTTAGATCTCTCAAATCAACTTGCTGTGATCTCTCAACTTAGGATCCACAAGTCACACCCCACCACAAACATCATTGGAAATGTTGACACAGGGGTGAGAACAAGAGGACAAACACATGAGAGCAATGTTTGTCTGCATTCTTGTTTCTTATCCCAGATTGAGCCGAAGAAAGTTGATGAGGCTTTGAAGGTTGGAATCTAGATTGAGGCAATACAAGAAGAGTTGCTTCAAATCAGAAGACAGAAGGTGTGGAACTTATGTCCTCTTCCTTAAGGGAAAAGTGTCATAGGAACCAAATGGGTATTCAGGAACAAGACTGATGATAGAGGGATTATCATCAAGAACAAGGCTAGACTGGTTGTCAGGGGTACACTCAAAAAGAAGGAATTGACTACACTGATGTCTTTGCTCCTGTAGCAAGACTTGAAGCTGTAAGAATATTCCTATCTTATGCTGCATCCAAGGATTTCAAGGTCTACCAGCTTGACGTAAAGTGTGCCTTTCTCTATGGGGTGATAGATTAAGAAGTTTATGTCAAACAACCACCTGGATTTGCAGACCCATATCATCCTGATTATGTCTGCAAGCTTGATAAAGCTCTATATAGACTGCATTAGGCTCCAAAAAAGTGGTATGAGACACTATCAAAGTATCTTTGTCAACATGGATACAAAAGAGGTACTATTGATGGGACTCTCTTCATCAAAGAAACAGGGAATGACATAATGCTAGTTCAGATATATGTAGATGACATCATCTTTGGTTCAACTAATCCAAAGCTCTGCAAAGACTTTGAGAAGTTGATGAAGGATAGATTTGAAATGAGTGCCATGGGGAAACTCAACTTCTCTCTAGGAATTCAAATGAAGCAGGTTGAAAATGGCATTTTCATTAGTCAGTCAAAGTATGTACAAGACATACTTACAAGATTCAAGATGATTGATTATAAGGTTGCAAAGACACCCATAGCCAGAAACCTCTCCCTTGGTCCTGATCTTGAGGGGGAGTATGTTGATGAACATCTCTACAGGGTTATGATTGTGTCTCTTATGTACCTCACTGCTAGCAGGCCTGATATTATGTTTGCCACATGCATATGTGCAAGATATCCAGCCAACCCCAGGATGTCACACCTAGTTACTGTGAAAAGAATTCTTAGATACCTCAAAGGTGCTCCTAAACTAGGCCTTTGGTATCCAAAGAATTCAGACTTTAATCTGTATGCTTATACAGATAGTGACTATGGTGGCTGCAACATGACTACAAAGCCTACATCTGGGGGATGTCAATTCCTTGGTGGAAGGATAGTCTCTGGCAATGCAAGAAGTAATCCTGTGTGTCTGCATCAACTGTTGAAGCTGAATACATTGCTGCTGCAAGCTACTGTGCTCAAGTGCTTTGGATTTAGAATCAGATGATGGACTATGGATTCAATTTCAAGGAGACTCCTATCCACATAGACAACAACAGTGCTATCTCTATTACAGAGAATCCTGTGCAGCATTCTAGGACCAAACACATCAACATCAGGTATCTTTTGAATAGAGATAATTTTGAGAAAGGATTAATCAAACTAATCAAGGTTAACACAAATGAACAATATGCTGATCTGTTCACTAAAACTTTTGATGAACAGAGGTTTAAATATCTCATATCAGCTATTGGGATGATTAACTTTGAATAGATTTTTCTTTAAACACTTAATCAACTTTATTTCTAAAATTTGTGTGTCCTATGTTGTCTATATTATCACCTTCATAAGCCCAGTTCTCTTTGCAAGTAAATCAAATTTTTTTTATTCCTTAGATTTGCGAAAATTTATTATTTTGTTTCGGAAGAACTCAAATTTCCTTTGGAAGAAATTTATGTCTTTAAATCATCTAACTACTCATAAGAGATTACCTTTGGAAGAAATTCTTAGAATATCTTCCGAAGCTTAAATATGCTTATAAGTACTTAAATGCATTCAACGAACTCATATCTTCGGAAAGCAATTTCTTCTCGGAAGATTTATTATCTATGATAATAATTTTCTCAGACTTAGTTCTTCCGAAGCAAAATTTATGTCGGAAGAAATTTCCTTAAGTATATTTCTTCCGAAGCCAAATTTTCACAACTCTTTGAAATATCTTCCGAAGCAAAGTTGCCTTCGGAAGCTTTTCTTTAAAAAAAAACTTCCGAAGCAAAAATACCTTCGGAAGATTTTCAACTTCCAAGAAAACTAACTTTTTGGGCACTTTTTCAGAAGTGGGACCCACTTGCGGATTTCAAAGTTTATCTTTGTTCTAACTTTGTCTCAAATTCACTGCATATATCTTCTCAACGGTTCCATTTTTTCTCTCTACTCTCATAATCTTTAACCTAGTTTCACCCCAAACTCACTTTCTTCTTCCTTTCTTCACTGATAAGCTTCACCAAATGGCCAACATCGATCACAGAAACGACCCTGATTTCACCATGCACCTACACATGCAACACAATCAAGTTGCCCTGTTGAACTCTGAGAAGGATCCAAGCTTCTCAGATGTTTGTAGGTACCTTTCTTCGTCTCATTACATCACATCCTTTACAATCGATCCTCCTCTCTATGAGGATCAGTTGCTTGAATTCTGGCGGACCTGTCAAGAGGTCACCATGGATGGGGAGAAGGCACTGTCTGCTACGGTGCAGGGGAGGACAGTTTTCATCACTCCGGCCATCATAAACACCCATTTGCAGCTGGATGATGAAGTAAGTGAACTGTCCTTTCCAAAATCTACTGTCAACCATTCCTTCCAGCAGATGGGCTATGAATGTGACTTCTCATTCAAAACCTTCAAGAAGGGGAAGGTCTCATCCTAGTGGAAGTTCCTCCTCCATGTCATCATACACAGCTTATCTAACAAACATGGAGGATGGGATCAAGTTCCAGAAGACCTCTCCTTCATAGTCCATGGGATGGTACAAGGGGTCAAGTTCAGGTACTCTCAGTTTGTTTACACAAATTTACTTGCTAACTTGGACTCCTTAGAATATTACATGTTCCCCAAGTATGTTCAACACATTCTCAACTGTGAAATGGGACCATAGTTGAGGGGAACAGGAAATATTCTTAAATTGGGACAGATGAGGCCCGACATTTTCAAAATCTTGAAGAAGTCAACTATTGGCTTCTCAGGGGTAAAAACAGCCCTTGTCCCACAAATGTTTGAGCTCATTGCTCAGGGTGACAACCTAGCAGCACAAGCTAGTGTTGATCCCACACCCTCCACTTCTCAACCACCTCAAACACAGCCTACCATCACCATCACCTACAAAAGAAAATCCAAACGAACCCCTGCACTTGCTACTGAGCATGTGCAGGCTCCCATATCAGAACCCATACAGGAGGAAGTGGAATCTCGAGCTCCCACTTCCCCTGAGGAGCAGACCACTCCCATCTATCCAATAATCAGTTCTGAGGTTCCTTATGCTCAGGCTGATGAGCTCATTACCCAAATAGCCTCTAGCCTTCACTCTGAGTCTCTAAACTCAAGTGATCAACCTTCAGGGGACAGCTACCATCCCCAACCTCTAGATCTCAACCAACCAATACCCAGCTTAGACTTTTATGATGATAAGGACTTGGATGTCAGTGAATACCATGAGTCTTTCTTCTCCACCCTTGCTCAAAGAGAGATGAGAATTTCTGACTCACCCAGGTCTAGCCCACATCATCTACCCTCCACTGAGGTGGATGCTCCTCAACTTGTTCAGGAGATCCATATGGAAGAGGCTCTCACTTTTGCAAGTGAAAACATCAATAGGACCTCAACCATGGCAACCCAGCCTCTTGATACTTCTCTAGAAGCTGTCATTAGGCAAGGGAAATCCAGCAGCCAAGAACACCATGCTGGTGATGAGGAAGAAGACTTAAGTCCAATTCTCTCATCCCCCAGTGATTCTTCAACTGAAGATGAGGGGAGTCTGAAACAAAAGGTGCACAAACTGACAAAAACATGCACATACTTAGTCTCAAAGATATCTCACCTGGAATCTCAGGTGACTATCTTATAGAAGAGGGTCGATGACCAGTAACTTGAGATCACCAATCTTAAGGGCCAGTTAGCTGAGAGACCAAGGAGGACAACTCAACCAGGTCCACAAGAACCTGTGGATGTCTTGCACCAATTCCCCAGCTCACCTAGTCAAGAGGGTGATGCTACCAAAAAGGGGGAGAAAGTCTTGACAGCCACAGAACTATAGACATTGAGGATTCACCACCCTCTCTTGAACTTGTCCATACTCAACAACCTCCTCATGACAGTGATCTAGACTTGCTCATCCAATAACTGTTTGAGGAGGGAATACCAAGAGCAATGTCTGCCCCTTCTGAGAACCCAATCACGGGTTGGGGGTATGATAGTAACAGGAGAGCTCTTGTGATCTCTAGAGCTCAAGGTCAACTAGAAGTTTTCAACATTTCAAGACTGAGCTACTATGAGAGTATAAACTTGGTGGATCTGCCACTTGTCAACCCAAGCAACAACAGACAAGCAAGATTGGCAGAAAGAATCCAAGACAGGGTGCTAGAGGAATTCAAATTAAGATCAAAATGATATAGACAGAGGCTAGCAGGTAAGATCTTTGGTCAACTGGATGTAGAGGTGGACCCTGAGATTAGCTTCGAAGGGAAAGCCTTGACTGAAGGCCCAGAGGTTGAACCTGTGAACCTTGAGACAGGATCTCCCTCTGCACCCATTACCCTCAGTGAAACACCAGCTGGTGATGGTGCTTCACAACCTCTCTCTGGCCAGAGCTTGATAGCTGAACCAAGCAATGAAGGCCAAAGCTCTCTCCAGCCTGAGTCACCAAGGCCTGTGGTTGACAAAGGCAAAAGGAAAATGACTCCTGAGGAGATTAAGGAGTAGAAGAGAGAAAGGAAGAGGAAGCTGAGGGGAGAGAGTTCAAGTGGTTCCCCAAGATTCATGGAAGCTGCATTCAGGGCTGCCCCAGGCTAAACACTCAGGAAGATGAGTTAAGGGCAGCCAGGCTGAATTACCTAGGAACCAGAAACTACGACATTAATGAACTCATCTCTCTCCCCTTAGAGGAGCTAAATGAACTGGCTAACATTGAATTATCAAAAGAGAGGAAGGAAGCAGAGGATGCAGAATTGCTCCTCAAAATCAAAGAAGAAAGAAGACTTAAAAGACTCTACAAAGATACTCCTGTCCTCTCTCCAGTTCAAGAAAGTCCTGAGGAAGAGACTGTGGCCACTAAACAACCTCAGGTAGTTAATGAAGAAGAAAGATTAAAGATGATCAACTACCTGAGTGCCACAGGTCTCTATCAGGCAGCTACACTTCTTCCCTTATTATATGAGTACATAATGTTTGAATACAACAAGCAGCTGGAAGAACAAGACAAAAAGGAAAGGCAAGCTACAAGGAAAAGATTAAGGGAAGAAGCTCAAAGTCAAGGGCCATCATCCACAAAAGCCAAAAGAAGTCTGCTGACAGACAAAGGATGATAAGCTTCTTGAAGCTGTATGGGTTCTCCAAAAGGAGGCTTGGTCCTATGTCTCTATCCACAATGGATGAGCACATTAGGGTGATCAAGTAGAAGATAAAAAGGGGAGAGATGGTGGACTTGCATTCTCCACCAAGTCCAGCTCAACCTGAAGTTGAGGTGAAGATTGAACCTACTGAGACAACACAACCTGAACCTGGAGCTGCATCTGAGCCAACTTCATCTTCTGACCCACAGCAGGGTCCTCCTCTCTCTTCTTCTGAACCTGTGAGAGAGGAGAACCTAACTGAGAGGGAAACAACAGAACCAACTGGTACTCAAGACCAGCCCTCTCAGTTGAAGAAATCTGGGAGGAGAAAAATGATGGCCAGAAGAAGATCCATTTCAAAGAAGAAGAGAAAAAAGGCATCCACCTCCCAAACTCAGGATGAGTCAGAGCATCCTGAAGGAGTGCATGAAGAGGTCTCTCAACAAACTCCAATCATAATAGAGCCTCTTGCTACTGGAAGACAAATTCTATCATGAACTTTTGTTGAAGATCCAGACAGATGGTATGTCTGAAGGATACTTTACAGAACAACCAAGTCTTCCAGCATGCACTAAAGAACAAGGATGAACTAGCTTCAGAAGTCTTACACTCATAAATAAGTCTAAGTGTAAGATCTTCCGAAGCCAACAGTTCAGAAGAAGTTGCTTCGGAAGTTTCACACTTATCAGAAAACATTACAAGTGTGAAATCTTCTGAAGCCAAAGACCATTTTCTTCCGAAGCCAAAGATGAAGTCTTCCGAAGCTTCACAAGACAAAGTCTTCCGAAGCCATTTTGAAGAGTTGAGAGATTTCTTCTGAAGACAGAGAAAATATGCTTTCTCTGAGTTACTTTTTTATAAAGCTGCTGTACCTTCCGCTGTTGCTCTGAAGACTCATCTGCTTTTTATTAGTTGGTGAAACTTTCATACTTTATCAAACTGTAGAAGAAGGTCTTTGCCTGTAACTTCCCATAATTGTTCCTGTAGACTTGTCTAATTAGATAAAGTCAGTGAGCTATGGCATGTCATAGTCACTAGTCAAAAGCCAATCTGCCTTTTGACTGTAGATTGATCTTGTTGTCAAGATTAGTTAAATCTCAACTGTCTTTTTGTATATTGATGGTTGTTGGTTGTAGTATATAAGAGTCTCAAGTTCTTGTAACTAAGATATACTTAAACACACTTGTAATAGAACTAGAGAATCAATATACAACTTCCTTGAAAACTTTATCTTATGTTCTTGTGATATTGTTATTGTTTCACTTACATTACTTGTGTTTTCTTAGTATCTTCTAAATAGTTACAAGTTTTCTATTTGAATTGTTAAGTGATCTAAAGTTCTCTCCTCCGGTGAAGCTAATTGCAAACTTAATTACCCTTACCCGGTCCTGCACTCTCTGCTCAACTTACCTAGACATATTCTGGATCAGATGAGTGGGGGCTTGAACTAGGTTTTTTTTTCTTATTTTTAATGTTTAAACATTCTACTTTTGTAAACTTAACAAAATAAAAATATATGTAATCTAAAATATTTCAAAAATAAAAATTATAAAATATTACACTAATTTTTAGCAATCAAATCATACTAGTCTAATACAAGATTATCGAATCTTCTAGCCCACAAATGCTCAACTAACTCATGACGAATGTTTGTGTATCTCATGATTCTTGATATTTCTTATGTATTGTAGTTTTTGTTGATCATTGATTTTCTATTCTCTTGGATACATCTCCTTGGTAATTTTGACATATAGCCAAACCTGAGTCTTCGGGAATCATGTTATGTAGAATCAGGCAAGTATACATGACATCCATTAGTTTTTCCCTTCCGAAACCGTATTGGGCTGGCCAACAAATGAAAGCATTTCTTTAAAACTCCAAACACTCTTTTAATGTCTTTTCTTGTCAACTCTTGAAGTACTTGTGTTTGTCTTTAAGTGGAACCGTAAAAGCTTGAACTAGTGTCACTCATTCGTTCTAAATACCATCAACTAGATCGTAGTTAGAGGTGTACAAACCAGTTTATAGGGCCAAACTAGTTCGGATTTCAAACCGGACCGGTTTGTACCGGTTTTTTCGAAACCGGTTTGAACCCAAACCGCTTCGGTTCCTAAACCGGTTTGTAGGCTAGAATTCTCAAACCTATGAAACCGGTCTGGGCCGATTTGAAAACCGGTTCGGGCCCAAACCGGTTTGGTTTTTTTTTAATCCAAAGTAATTAATTATAAATAAATTTAGGGTAAATATGATGCATTTAGGGTAAATCCAAAGTAATTCATTTATTATACATGAAAAATTAAATATGATTATTTATTTTTATCATAAAACACATTTATATTGATTATTTATAAATATTAAAATATAAAACATTACTAAAGGCTTAAAATTAAATTTATTCAATAATTAAACTCTTAAAAATCAAAGATTACATAAAATATAAAATAAGGATGTTATTCAAAACATATAAACAATTCAAATGACGTAAAATTTTAAAAACTAAACATTTAGGCTAGTCGTTCTTCGTTCGTTCGTTGCATATTTGGATACTTTATTTTTCGGCTACCAGAACCCGAGCTATTACAAAAGTACTCATCATATTCCGCTTCATCATCGGTCATTTCGAGTGTCAATCCACCGTCTACTTCGTCTTTATATATTTCGGCTTCATATTCCAATTCTCCTTCAAGTGAGCATTTTTCTTGTATTCTTTCAGCTGCATCCAAATAATCCTTCAAGCAAATACACATTTCAACTGTTTCAGGAGTGAGTTTGGTACTTCGTATTGATATAATCTTGCCACTAACAGAAAAAGCAGATTCCGAAGCTACCATGGAAGCTTGGACGGTTAGTAAATCTCGGGTCATGGTGGATAGGATGAGAAATTAATCTTCCTTACCTTTTCACCAAGCCAACAAGTCAAAAATTTTAAAATCTTGTGGAGTCATGGTGGATAAAAAGTTTGTTCCACCATACCTCCTGAGTTCACTACTCGGAGTGTTACCACGTTGACATTTATTACATTCATCTCTTAAAGTATTATACAAAGCAAATATTAGATCACTTGAACCTTCGTCATGTGCCGCATGCCTCGTAGAATCATATATGTTTAATGTTTCACCATATTTTGGTAAATAAACATCAAACATTTGGCCTAAATGTGCGTTAAAATTAGCTTTTACACTTTGATCATAATATGAGTTTTCTTCTTCTAAATCCAAATTAAAAGTAATTTTATCAAGTAAAGTTTCAACCCCCGACGTATTTAAGCAAGGGATTAAGGCAGCGGCACATGTAATAACCGGAGTCATTTTTTTAAAATATTTTTTAAGTTTTTCTTTCATTGGTGGTATCATGTCCGAATAAGGTCTACCCCTAGATGACAACTCATTTAATTTTGAAGTCATTAAGTAAATTTGGTGAAGTAAGTAAATTTGGTGAAGTACTAATGGACTCGTTGGATAATAAACTCCAGAAAGACAAGTAATTGCAGTTTTAGAAACGTTAAGCATTTTGGTTATTTCTTCAATAATAGCCCAACCCGATGGATGGCAAGTCGAAGCCTTTCCACGACTCACCAAAGTATTGTGAAAGGCTATTAAACTTTCTTTTTTCTCAATAGTCTTTTCAAACATGTTACAAGTCGAATTCCATCTCGTAGTTACGTCCCAATTCGGACCTAAACATTTGGAATTTGCGTCTTTACAAAACTTGCGATACATACTATATCTTTGGTTATTGCTAAAAATATCATGTAACATTCTTTTAAAACTATCTTTTACTGTTTCAATAGTTTTTAAACCGTCTTGAACGGCTAAGTTTATGATGTGCGCAACACATCGACTATGAAAAAACACACCGTCACAAATTGGTTTATATTTTAATTTTAGATGTTCTATCGCAAACGTATTATTTGACACGTTATCAAAAGATATTGACAAGATTTTGTTTTCCAGTTTATATGTTTTAATAACTTTGTCAATAAGATAAAAATATTTTGACAGGCGTGAGGATAATCAAACAATTTGCCATGAATCGGGTTCAACCCAATGGGCGGTGACACAAATGTACGAGTCCGGTGAATCGTGAGGAGTCGATGAAACGTCACTAGTTAAGTTAACACCGGTTTGTAAATTTTCAAAATAAGATATTAATTCATTTTTAGTTTTTTCCACATTTTTAAGCAATCTCTTCTAAGTATAGCATAACTTACATGTGTGTATCACGGTTGGAGAGTTCGTTGAATTAGCCGAGTTAAACGTTCATTGTCGAAATGTTTGAATGGCAAGCTTTCTTGAATTACAAAATACATCATTTTTTCACGAACCACATCAAGGTCATAAGCCCAAACATTCTCTTCGCTTGTCATCGAAGTTTGACCTCGAGACGGTTCACCGTACCTTTCAAAGCCTTACAATATTTATTCGCAATGTGGTTTTTCAAAGTTTTATTTGCATCTTTTTTGAAAAACTTATGACAAAACTTGCAACGAGCTTTGTTTGGACTGCTAGCTATTTGACATAAATCGTAATTGCACCATATTTTGGGATTCCTATTCGTAGAAAGGATTGCTACCACCACGTTACTTGAAGACGCATCACAACCTACGGATGATTGAGAACCGGTTTGGTGAACCGGTTTGGGAACCGGTTTGAGAACCTGTTTGAAACCGGGCTAGTTTGAAACATGTTTCAACATTTGCACCTTCGAACCAGGGGAGGAACCGGCAATTCGGACCGGGGCGGGACCGGTTTGGGCCAAACTGGTTTGGGCCGGAAACCGATTCCGGTTTTTTTGGCCTAACTAGTTCCCAAACAGGTTTTTTTGTCCATGTCTAATAGTAGTGGTACTTGAATTGCTCTCCATTTGCATAAAACAATTGAGCATGTTCAATTCCGTCGATAATGTTAACAAATAATGTGATTGATCGATAACATTTGGGTCATTATTTCACCCGGCAACACCAAAAAACGCAAGTCAAAACCAAAGATTAGTTGAAGCCACCACCTCAAGTATAATAGTCGAGCCGATGTGATCACACTAATAGAATTGACCTGCCAAGCTGTAGGACACATAGTCCATCCAACATGTGTACAATCAAGGCTACTGAGCATATCGAAGAAACCATATTTCTCACCATGCACCTCGTATATACGTTGGATATCATACAATGTCAATCTACGCAAATATTCCATGAATAAATCAATTTGATCCCTAAATATATAATAACAAAATATAAATAATAAAATACACATTGACAAAAAAAACTTGATTATTAATCAAAGCTAATAATCTTCCCCTCCCCAACCTCCAACCCACCCACCCCAAACCCAAATTGTTGATAATCGAGTTTGAGTCTTTTTATCTTGACTCGCGATTGACATCAACTTTTTTTTTGTTTAAGCAAACATTAAATTGGGTCAGAAAGGTTAGCCTTTTGAATGACTTTTGTCACTTCAACCCGTTTCTTGTTCCTCGATTCCTCAAACCTTTTGTTTCTTCTTCATAAATTTAAACCCAAACCAACACATCCAACCATCATCCCACCCTTGAATCCTTGTGTTAAATCGCCGCAAGATTCAAATCTCCAACAACAAACAAAAACTTCGATCGGTTGCTATTTTTTTCTGGATTCATAACACAGAACCGGAAGAGGGATGAAAACCTTCTTTAACAATTTCTCGATTTTAATCGCCTTCCTTTTTCAAAAAATTTAAATTCTATATTGAGAATGGATCGAATTTTATTAAAATCTACTTTGATTGCCACTAGTAAAGTTAGTCCATTTAGTCCAAATTAATTTTCTCTTTTTGTATGAACCAATTTATTGTCAGCTGCTTAAAAGAGCGAATTAAATCTTGAACAGGATTGAGCCCTAGGTTGTAATACCAATTGATAAACACACGATTAAAATTTTACAAAATTGATATCAAAACATCAAAGATTAGAACAGAGAAATCTTAATTTAAAACTTACGGTTTTGTCTCTTCATTATATACACAGAAAGGTATGCAATGTGTTTCATATGAACCGTTGCAACCCTTTAAAAGTTTAGTTAACTACATTTTATATCAGACCTTATCATTAAGTAAGACTAACAAGTTAAAAGTATCAGAAATGATAAATCAATAACTTTATATGTATCAACATGAAACTAAATAAAACATATTGAAATATTATAGTTGAAGTAAGTTGAAATTATGGTAAGTATAAATTTTAAAATTTTCAAACTAGCATTTTAGAGTAACATAACTTAGTAGTTCTATCTAAAACAAAACTATTTATTTTTTTATGAAATTTCACTTGTCGTTAGTATTAATTAGCTAATTAAACAAGGTCTTGTGTAAAGTAAGTACGTTTTCTAACCTCCAATCTCCATTTCCTTAAACTTCATGGTCACCACACTCCATGCAAATCAACTATTTTCGCTACTAAACAAGCATCATAGTCTCTATATCAAAGCTCAAGATACCTAAATCTCAAACTTCATGAAAAAATGTTTTTGAAGCCTAAAAATGCCCAAATCTCAAAACCGTAGCTTCCATATCTACGGTGGACATGGTGATGTTCGTCAAGGGGTGTATATGGTGAGGAGGAGAGACGGATCTTGTAAAGATGTCTGTTAGAATAGAGCTTGGGTTAAATGCCATATATGTGTCGATTGTACACGAAGTGTATCCGTCATAGTTAGAACATCGCTCTTTGCATAGACAAATCATCACACTCTCTTGAACAATTTATAAGTACGACCAAATAATTAAGAAACAATAGATAGTGAGTCAAAAAAATATAATATTCATGTTCTAATTAAAAATTTTCATCCCTTTTTAAATACAACCATTGCTCACTGATGTCTTATCATGGATCACATTTTGATGATGTAGACAATAGTCCCCTACCATTTTGTTACTCTATTACATTTTACGTGCTCTTTATGTCCACGTGATCTTGTCTTTTATATCATTATCCTCCATACTATAAAATCTCTAGTTATGTATGTGTTTGATCTTCCCAAGTATATCTTATCTAAATAAATTCCACCAAAACTTATCTTTTTTATTCATGCTATATAATATATGATCCTCTTATGCACATCCAGTCCTCTCAAGTATATCTTACTTAAATCTATTAGATCAAAGTAGAAAATGAGCACAATGATGTTTTGGAACTCTCATGACTATTATAAAACTGTAAACTCAAATAAAACGTGAACTAATAATTACAATACTCTATAAATCTATATATACTACTATGACTTGCTCTTTTAAGACTTATAATCAAACTCAAACAAGGAAACTAAATCAAACAAATAATAAATTATTATAAAAATTATTTAACCATACTAACTCTAAAGTAATAAACAAAGATATAGATTGAACCATCATCTTGACATATACTCGTTTCTAAAAAAAACATTGGCTCGACCTTTTAGGCCAATTTTAATTCTTCCTTCTTTCGCATGGGACCTCAGCTGCATAATGGCCATACTTTTTGTAATTAAACCATCTCATTTTATTTCTATCCCAATTTCTTCCTTCTATTCGAAAATGACTTCCTCGACCTTTTCCAATATTGCAACCCCAAACAATGCATGTCAACCCTAAACGGTGTAAGGTGGGCATTGGTTTATAGTGGCTAAGTACTGATACAATGCCGATAAGTTAATTTAATGCGGATAGGTTAGTTGGCATAGCTCAATGTGGATGACTATTGGTCTAATTTGGAGGGATTTACTCAATGCGGGTGAAATTGGAAAGTTTGACAAAGTGTAGGCTTAAAGATAATAAATATTGTCTAATGCGGATAAGTAAACCCAATGCGGCTTATAATAGTTAGCGATCTAGATGAGTAATCATCCATTGTAGATAAACTCTGACTTTAATTGAGTGTTGATCGATGCTGTCACACCCTCAAAATCCACATGCGGGGTATTATCGCGAAGCGCGTGACATATCAGGATCTCAGTCATTAGTTACTCAGAACGACTCTATATGAACAAACATTCAAAATCAAAGTTTAACTTTAAATACTGCGAAAGCGTTAAATAAACCAGAAAACCCAAAACAATGTAACATGATTTAAAATGCACAAACAAACGCGCCCAAGTATTATGCAAAACCAAAGCATAATGTTTAAATAAACATAATTCCAAAAAAAAAAACATTGTTTCATAACATGCTGACAACACCATGATGCTGACCCGTGTAATGTGCTCCTAGGCAATAGCAACCTTAACCTGAGAATAGCATACTAAAGAGTCAACACAACGGTTGGTGAGTTCAAGAGTTTGCGTTAAACATAAATCAATAACAGTTGCACAATATAAGAAGTGTATTGTAATGGATAGCTAGTCTATAAACAAATAGTAATAATCATATCAATTTCGCGATTGAAGCTGACTGTGTTACGTTTGTTGCCTCCTACCACGACATACCAGGTCGTGACAATGTTTGTAAGGACAAAATTGCACCCGTTTGACTTCAAGTCGCACAGGTGGGGCTCGTCAGACCCAGTAGTACTACCCAAAATTTCCCGCTAATATCATTATTAACAATCCGAAAGTGTGAGGACTTTCCATGGTAATCAGCACTATATTATACTATACACAACTCATATAAATAAAGCGTTTGTAAAAACAGTATGCTATCTCCCCCAAAAGAGAGTATGTAGAAAGTGTGGGGCATGAACTCACCTTATGCGCGTAAGAAATTACTTAATGCTTAACTTGACAAGAAAGAGTGTTTAGAGAACCCTCAGAGGTCACCTAGAACACATGAGTACATAAGTACGTGTACACAGAATCATAATGAAACCCTAAGTGCTCTACAAACCAAGAACTCAAGGTTTTAGAAAGACAAGACATATTTGACCCAGTTGACCCGTTTGACCCGTTGGTGACATTATAGGTGAAATTCCATTCAAACAAGCATAACAGTACATCACACATGATTTACATACAAACTGATCATATTTGACACTTCATTAATCACATGTACTAACTAAATCATCATACAACCAGATATCATACAAGTCATGCGAATCTCAAACAATTATCATGCTTAACATAGTTACAACACAACCAATGCATCATACATAGAATCAAATCATGCACAACATGCTATGTGAAGCCACTCACGACTTCACACCCTAAACCCTGCCAATCCTACTAAGTAGGGGCCTCAGATTCGCACACGTGTATGATGACCATCAACATACCATTTAACAGAAATCATGTCATCCAAAATGTTCAATCATGATGAACCACAAACCAACAATAGTCCTAACATACCCATATGACCTATTACCATGAATTCCCACAAACAGGCCAAATCAGATAACTAACTAACTAAACATTCATACAACCCAAACAATACATTCTACCACCTTAGAAATCATCCATGAACATGCTAACATGATCCTAATGTCCCAAACATGCTCAAATCCTCATATCCAAGAATTTGTGCAAATAAAGTTTCCCTTTTGGGAAAGCATATCCCAAAATCTATCAAACACCCAAGACATTCATGAATTCATCAATAATATACCAATTCCAATTCAAATTATCATCTAGACATGTTCTACACATCACATTCATCATGATTCATCAACATTCAACATCAAAAGTTTCCACTTTTGGTAACCTATGAACTACAACATTCATTCTTAGGTTTTTAGCATTCATATCATCAATCTAACACCCAAATATCATCAAAAACACATTAACAACATCAATTCATCATCCAATCACCAACTTCATGCAATAAAGTTACTATTAATAGTAACGTATGAACAACGCATCAAAATCATAGCTTTCTTGCATAATCAACGTTAACTAACATATATACAATCTAACTAACATAATAACATCAACAAACAACCAAGAATCGACCTTCAATTTCAATATTCAAACTAGGGTTTTGGCCACAATGAAAAACCATCAAAAACATGTAAAAATCTAACCTTTAAACGTGTAATGCCTTGCAATTAATGATTCTAACTTGTTGTGATGCTTGAAATCGGTCCAAAATCGAATGGAATTTCTTGTTCTTGATGAAAACCGAAGTGTGTGTGTGTTTGAAGGTGAAGTCGCGGCCGAATGAGGCTTTAGGGTTAGGAGTTTTGATTTTGTTTAATTATTTTGTGATAATTACCCTTTTAGCCCTTAAAATTTGTATTTTATAAAGATTAGGCTTTTAAATAGTTTTTAAATAATTTTTTAACTACTAAACATAGTTATTATTAGTCACAAATAATAATCATGCATAATTTCCATTTGTCACAAAACATACGAAATAAATATAACACGTTTCCACGTTACGCGATAAAATTCAGAAATAATATTTAAATCGCATAAGCACAACTAATAACCAACATTATTAGTTAAATAATTATCTGTTTATCATTATTAATTATTATTAAGTCACCAACATTCAACGACAACTAGTGTGTGCTCACGATACGTGTATGCAAGACTTAACGAAACTAACCGAGTTTGGCAACGGAAAATTACCGGATGTCACATTATCCCCATGTTGAAAGAATTTTCGTCCCGAAAATTGCGTTACATGGTGAGTGTTCCATCACTGGTCTACTGCATTGGCATAATGTAATCGAAATCGAGTGAGTTTTGGGTGAGTTGTCATATCATCCCCATGTTGAAAGAAATTTCGTCCTGAAATTTAAATCAGTACCTTCGCCGGCTGACATCGTCTTTTCGAATAGCTGAGGATACTTAAGCTTCATTTGGTCCTCACGTTCCCATGTGAATTCTGGTCCACGTCTCGAGTTCCAACGAACATTGACTATGGGTATCTTGCTTTGCTTAAGCGTCTTCACCTCACGATCCATCACTTCAACCGGTTCCTCAATGAAGCGTAATTGTTCGTCTACTTGAACTTCTTCCAGCGGTACAACCAACGTTTCATCCGTTAGGCACTTCTTCAGATTTGAAACATGGAATACATCATGGATTCCACATAGCGAATCAGGTAGGGCTAATCGATAAGCCACTGGACCTATTCTTTCCAAGATCTCAAATGGTCCAACGTATCTCGGATTTAGCTTTCCTCGCTTACCAAACCAGATCACACCTTTCCATGGTGAGACATTCAGTAAGACCTTATCACCAATCTGAAACTCTAGAGGTTTCCATCGCTTATCAGCATAACTTTTCTGTCTGTCACGCGCTGCAGCCATACGATTCCTTATTTGTACAATCTTCTCAGTAGTCTCGTGTACTAACTCAGGACCCGTTAGCTAGCTGTCACCAATTTTAGCCCAACAAACTGGTGATCTACATTTTCTCCCATACAACGCTTCGAAAGGTGCCGCCTTTATGCTAGTGTGATAACTGTTATTGTAAGAAAACTCTACCAATGGTAGGTGAACTTCCCAGATATTCCCGAAGTCAATCACATAAGCACGTAAAATGTCCTCCAAAGTCTGTATAATACGCTCACTTTGACCATCAATCTGTGGATGATAAGCAGTACTCATATCCAATCACGTACCCAAAGATTTCTGCAGTGATTGCCAGAAGTGCGATGTGAAACGAGAATCGCGGTAAGAAATAATTGAGATTGGTACTCCATGCCTCGAAACGATCTCCTTCAATAGAGTCGGGTTAATTTCTTCATCTTGTATGTTTCCTTTATCGCTAGGAAATGAGCAGACTTGTTAATCTATCCACGATAACCCATATTGTGTCGCAACCAGTAGAAGTTCGAGGTAACTTATTAATAAAATCCATTGATATCTGATCCCACTTCCATATAGGGATCTCGGGTTGTTGTAATAGTCCAGACGGTTTCTGATACACCACTTTTACTTTTGAACATGTCAGACACTTGCTCACATAGGTAGCTACATCCGCTTTCATATTAGGCCACCAATAGTGCGCCTTCAGATCGTGATACATCTTGTCAGATCCAGGATGTATAGAGTACTTAGACTTGTGTGCCTCACTCATCACCAGATCTCTCAGATTTCCGTGTAGAGGTACCCAAAGTCTATCCATGAAGTAACGAATTCCATCCGCTTTTACCTCTAATTGTTTTTCCATTCCCCTTAAAGATTCAGACCCAATGTTTTCTGCTGTCAAAGCTTCTGTCTGAGACCCTCAGATTTGTTCAGGTAACTGTGTGCGAATGGTAAGCTGCAGCTCGCACACTTCGAGGCTTAGCAGTTTCTTTCCTACGCAGCGCGTCCGCGACTACATTTGCTTTCCCCGGATGATATCTGATGGCACAATCATAGTCGTTCAGTAGTTCTACCCAGCGCCTTTGCCTCATGTTCAATTCCTTTTGCTCAAGATGTGCTGAAGACTCTTATGATCAGTGTAAATAGTGCATTTGGTACCGTACAAGTAGTGTCTCCAGATCTTTAAGGCAAAAACTACCGCACCCAGTTCCAAGTCATGTGTATAGTTTTCTCATGAACCTTCAGTTCTAGAGGCGTAAGCTATCACCTTATCCCGCTGCATCAATACACACCCAAGTCCTTGGATAAAGCATCACAGTAGACTACAAAGTGATCACTTCCCTCTGGTAACGCCAATATCGGTGCGCTACACAGTTTCTATTTCAGCAATTGGAAAGCAGATTCCTGACTCTCACCCTATTTATATGTTGTTCCCTTGTGAGTCAAAGCTGTGAGAGGTTGTGCAATCTTAGAGAATCCTTCGATGAACCGTCGATAATATCCCGCTAATCCAAGGATTTGTCGTATCTCACTTGGTGTCTTAGGAACAGACCAATTCTTTATCGCTTCAATCTTTGCAGAATCAACATGTATTCCCTTCTCGTTGACAATATGACCAAGAATTGCACCTCACGTATCCAGAAATCACACTTAGAAAACTTTGCGTACAGTTGTTTCTTTGTAAGTAATTCAAAGATTAAACGTAAGTGCTCTCCATGTTCTTTCTCAGTCCTTGAGTATATCAGTATGTCATCAATAAAGACGATAACACTGATCAAGATAGGTTTGCACACTGATTCATAAGGTCCATGAATACGGCCGGTGCATTCGTCAACCCAAATGGCATGACCCAAAATTCATAGTGACCATATCGTGTACGAAAGGCAGTTTTTCGAGATGTCCTCTTCTCGAACTCTCAACTGATGATACCCAGACCTTAGATCAATCTTAGAGTAATAGCTTGATCATTGCAGTTGATCAAACAAATCATCTATACGAGGTAGGGGTATCTATTCTTGATCGTGACTTTGTTCAGTTCCCTATAGTCAATGCACATTCGAAATGTACCATCCTTCTTCTTGACAAATAGAACTGGCGCTCCCCAGGGCGACGAACTCGGTCGGATAAACCCTTTATCCAACAGCTCTTGTAGTTGGGCGGATAATTCCTGTAGTTCGTTTGGAGCTAACCGGTAAGGTGCTCTCGCAATTAGGGAAGCTACTGGAGTCAACTCAATTTGAAACTCAACTTGACGATGAGGTGGTAATCCAGGCAGGTCTTCCGGAAACACCTCGGGAATTCGCGAACTACGGGGATATCCTCTATCTTCTTTTCCTCGTCTGTTTATCTGTGACGAGTGCCAATATGGCCAGTCGACCCTTTCGTAACAACTTCTGTGCCATCATGAACGAGATGATGCCTATCACCGTACCACTCCTATCACCTCTGACCGTAGGACTTCTTCACCAGGGGAATCCGTATGATCTTCTCGTGGCATATGACTTCCGCTTGTTTACCGAAAGCCAATCCATGCCTACTACAACATCAAAACTTCCGCTTGATATACCATCTGTCACACCCTCAAAATCCACGTGCGTGGTTTTAACCCGTGAGGCGCGTGACATACCAGGATCTCATCATTAGTTTACTCAGAACGACTCTATATGAACCACATTCAAAATCAAAGTTTAACTTTAAATACTGCGGAAGCGTTAAATAAACCAGAAAAACCCAAACAATGTAACATGATTAAAATGCCAAACAAACGCGCCCAAGTATTATGCAAAACCAAAGCATAATGTTTAAATAAACATAATTCCAAAAAAAACATTGTTTCATAACATGCTGACACACCATGATGGACCCTTGTAATGTGCTCCTAGGCAATAGCAACCTTAACCTGAGATAGCATACTAAGAGTCAACACACGGTGGTGAGTTCAAGAGTTTGCGTTAACATAAATCAATAACAGTTGCACAATATAAGAAGTGTATTGTAATGATAGCTAGTCTATAAACAAATAGTAATATCATAGCATTTCGCGATTGAAGCTGACTGTGTTACGTTGTGTTGCCTCCACCACGACATACCAGTCTGACAATGTTTGTTAGGACAAAATGCACCTGTTTGACTTCGAGTCGCACAGGTGGGGCTCGTCAGACCCAGTATACTACCCAAAATTTCCCGCTAATATCATTATTAACATCCGAAAGTGTGAGGACTTTCCATGGTAATCACACTATATTATCTATACACAACTCATATAAATAAAGCGTTTGTAAAACAGTATGCTATCTCCCCCAAAAGAGAGTATGTAGAAAGTGTGGGCATGAACTCACCTTATGCTCGTAAGAAATTACTTAATGCTTAACTTGACAAGAAAGAGGTTTAGAGAACCCTCAGAGGTCACCTAGAACACATGAGTACATAAGTACGTGTACACAAATCATATGAAACCCTAATGCTCTACAAACCAAGACTCAAGGTTTTAGAAAGACAAGACCCATTTGACCCAGTTGACCCGTTTGACCCGTTTGTGACATTATAGGTGAAATTCCCATTCCAACAAGCATAACAGTACATCACACATGATTTACATACAACTGATCACATTTGACACTTCATTAATCACATGTACTAACTAGATCATCATACAACCAGATATCATACAAGTCATGCGAATCTCAAACAATTATCATGCTCAACATAGTTACAACACAACCAATGCTCATACATAATCAAATCATGCATAGCATGCCATGTGAAGCCACTCACGACTTCACACCCTAAACCCTGCCAATCCTACTAAGTAGGGGCCTCAGATTCGCACAGTTATATGACCATCAACATACCATTTAACAGAAATCATGTCATCCAAATGTTCAATCATGATCAACCACAAACCACAATAGTCCTAACATACCCATATGACCTATTACCATGATTCCCACAAACATGCCAATCAGATAACTAACTAACAAACATTCATACAACCCAAACATACATCTAACATTCGACCACCTCAAATCATCCGGAACATTTAACATGATCCTAATGTCCCAAACATGCTCAAATCCTCATATCTAAGAATTTGTGCAAATAAAGTTTCCTTTTTGGGAAAGCACATCCCAAAATCTATCAAACCACCCAAGACATTCATGAATTCTCAATAATATACCAATTCCACTCAATTATCATCTTGACATGTTCTACACTTCACATTCATCATGATTCATCACATTCAACATCAAAAGTTTCCACTTTTGGTAACCTATGAACTACAACATCCATTCTTAGGTTTTTAGCATTCATATCATCAATCTAACATGCATAATCATCACAACACATTAACAACATCAATTCATCATCCATCACCACTTCATGCAATAAAGTTACTATTATAGTAACGTAAATCATAGCTTTCTTGCATAATCAACGTTAACTAACATATATACAATCTAACTAACATTATTAGTTAAATAATTATTTGTTTATCATTATTAATTATTATTAAGTCACCAACGTTCAACGACAACTAGTGTGTGCTCACGACACGTGTATGCAAGACTTAACGAAACTAACGGGGTTTGGTAACGGAAAATTACCGGATGTCACATTATCCCCATGTTGAAAGAATTTTCGTCCTGAAAATTACGTTACATAGTGAGTGTTCCATCACTGGTCTACTGCATTGGCATAAAGTAATCGAAATCGAATGAGTTTTGGGTGAGTTGTCACAGATGCTGATTAACACAGTCAATGCAGGTATCAATAAGCTTATACGGGTAACAGTACCTTATCTACATTAGAGCATACTTTGGACATCTAAGTAGTTGATGCAGATGAACAAGGCAATGCAGGCAATAGTTCATATTCAGTGAGATGAACAGAGGCTAATGTGGGTAACAGTTCACCTTTAGCTATACGGCTACGTTGAAAAAAAGGCTAATGTGGTTATATGGATTTCGATGAACAATGATTCTCAAATACGACTCCTTGAAAATCTGCAAGCTAGACCATTAATTTCCTTGGAAGATCATTTAAAACATTAATATACAGAGTAGGGTTCATTCATAGACATTGAACATATTCATTGAGTAGCATAACATGAACTCTAGAAATAAATGTGGTAGCTTTATATTTAAATGTCATAGATCTAAGTGTAAAACATGTTTAAGCATGCATGTCATCCCCAAAAATTATTAAAAAGCTTAAGGAGAGGAGGAACTCACCTTGTGAAGAACTTGAACAAGCCCGAGAAAAGTCTTATTTTTAAAAAGATCCAAGCGTGCACCCGTAAAAATCGAAACTTTAACACTTGATCTCAATAATACATTCGTTTACTTTTATTTATTAGATTCAACCGTTAAAATGAATAATTTGATTACCTTTCAGCACTTTTCTTCGACTCTCTTTCTTTCTTTCTTTTTACAAGGTTTTTGTAAACTTCAAGGGCAAGAAAGCCCTTAGAGGTGGCTCCCCTTTTTTTATACAGCAAGATTGAAGGTTCATTTAACATTTAGTCCCCCTTTGATTTAAGTCAAAACTCTCACCTATATTTCCTTTTAAAAATTTTATCTAACATTTTAGTATGTTACATAGGATAGTGAACTAGTCTTCTTAGCGGTTGGTTCGACCAGTTGGAGTGAAATTAAGAACTGAATGACGTCATATTTAAAAATAATAATTTATTCATATATCTTAGTTGGAAAAAAAATATGAAAATACTATATGTTTTAATATTTGAGTATTCTTTTTTATTGTTATTTGAGTATTCTTTTTTATTGTAATAATTATTATTTAATTAATCATCATATAAATATAAAAATAAATAACTCTTTATAAGCTTTTTTATAATTAACATTTAAAATAATTAGTTTTTCAAAAAAAGTTTAAATCTTTCGCTTCAATACAAATTAGAAATTTTTATTTTATTTTGTTTTTTTTCGTTATTCTTATGTTTATTATCTAATAAAACATTTTATAAATATAAAAATAATTATGTCTTAATTAAAGCTTTTGAATTTTTAAACGACTATTCAAAATCATTCGTTTTTCAAACTTTTTTTTATATTGTTCGTCCTTTTTAAAATCTACCGTTTCATTAAACAATACAAGTTAGAAATATTCTTTTTGTGATTTTGGTTTTTATAATTATTTTTAACATTATTTTAATAAAACATATTATAATATAAAAATAAAATGTCTTATTAAAGATTTTGTTTTTATAAACGTGTTTTCCAAACTCATTCGTTTTTCAATATTTTTTCATATTGTTCGTCCATTTTAAATATTCATTCTATAATACAGTATAAGATAGAAATTCCAACTTGACAAAAAAGTTAAGAATTTAAACAACTTAGAAACATAGCCGTTACAAAAATAACCCTTAGAAATATAGTCATTTCAAATGTATATTATATTGTATTACTTACTTATAGTCGTTAGCAAAAAAATGTTCAAAAAATGAATGATTTTAGAAATACGTGGTAATTGAAAAAAACGACATTTTAAGCAAAGGAATGATTTTAAAAACGAACAATTTAAAGATACTTTATAAAAAAAACATAATCTTTAAGAAAAAAGTTAAGAAATGAACTGTTCTAAAAAAGAACGAAGTTAAGAATTGTATAATTTAATAAAGGTTTTAAATGATCAAAGTTTTAAAAATATTATAACTTGTATTGTATAATTTAATAAAGATTTCTAACGAAAGATTTTGAAAAATAAGTTTATAAAAAACAATAGAAGACCAAAATAATAATAAATTTTCTAAGTTGTATTGTATAATGACACAAAATACATTGAAATGGTTGAAAGATTTTTAATTTTTTTTTGAAAACTACTTATTCTGGAGAAGACATATTTGAAAAAACAAAAGATTTAAAAAGTCATATATTTTTATAAAAACAAATTTTTAATTGTATATTTTTTAAATATATAATTAAAAACTTATTTAACTTGGAGTTGGTTTTTGTTAAGTTAAATAATTACATAAATAGCCATTCAATGTTAAAAAAAAACTTTTTAACTTTCAAAACAGCCCCTTGGGTAAGAAATATCAAAATACTCTTGCATTTAACTGACAAAACTAACAGAGTTAGTGGTTAGGGGTCAAAACTGTTATAAGATGCAACATTAGGGTTTGATATGTTAAAAGATTTCTTTTTGGGCAAATAGGTTTAAATGGCCCTAAACCCAAGGGTCAAAATAGTAATTTACTCAATACTATATGTTTTAATATTGATTTATATTTTTAACACAATATTAACACTTAAATATAAATTATGTATCACATAAAATACTAAAGTAATAAAATATAATAATATTTTGGAAGGGGAAAAATTAAAAAGTTTTGAAATCTGATTCAACTAATGGTTCACCTGTCCGACCGGTAACCTTCCGATTCAACTGAAAACGATCTAAATACACATAAGTTATATGACCGGTTCCTGGTTCGACCGGTCCGTTACGTTCTGAAAAGGCTGTTTGTCGTTATTTTAAGATAATTAAATAGGGTCTCTTATAAACTATAACCTCCTCTGACCTCCAACCTCTATTTTCTTAAACTTTAGGTCGCCATACTTCATGCAAATCAAGAATCAACCATTTCCGCTACTAAATAAATATCGTTCTGATGCGGATGAGTAAACCCAATGCGGGTTACGGTTCATGATCTAGATGAGTAATCATCCATTGTAGATAAACTCTGACTTTAATCGAGTGTGATCGATGCTGATTAACACAGTCAATGCAGGTATCAATAAGCTTATGCGGGTAACAGTACCTTATCTAGATTAGAGCATACTTTGGACATCCAAGTAGTTGATGCAGATGAACAAGGCAATGCAGAAAATAGTTATATTCAGTGAACATGGCTACGATGAATAGAGACTAATGCGGGTAACAGTTCACCTTTAGCGAATATGGCTACGAGGAAAACAAGGCTAATGTGGGTAATAAGGATTTCGATGAACAATGATTCTCAAATACGACTCCTTGAAAATCATGCAATGCTAGACCATTAATTTCCTTGGAAGATCATTTAAAACATTAATATACATAGTAGGGTTTGTTCATAGACTTTAAACATATTCATTGAGTAGCATAACATGAACTTTAGAAATAAAGGTGGTAGCTTTATATTTAAATGTCATAGATCTAAGTGGAAAACATGTTTAAGCATGCATGTCATCCCCAAAAATTATTAAAAAGCTTAAGGGGAGGAGGAACTCACCTTGTGAAGAACTTGAACAAGCCCTAGAAAAGTCTTCTTTTTAACAAGATCTAAGCATGCACCCGTAAAAATCAAAACTTTAACACTAGATCTCAATAATACATTCGTTTAATCTTATTTGTTAGATTCAACCGTTAACATGAATAATTTGATTACCTTTCAGCGTTTTTCTCGACTCTCTTTCTTTCTTTCTCTCTTTTTATAAGGTTTTTGTAAACTTTAAGGGCAAGAAAGCCCTTAGAGGTGGCTCCCCTTTTTTATACAGCAAGATTGAAGGGTTCATTTAACATTTAGTCCCCCTTTGATTTAAGTCAAACTCACACTTATATTCCCTTTTAAAAATTTTATCAACATTTCAGTATGTTACATAGGATAGTGAACTAGTCTTCTTAGCTGTTGGTTCGACCAGTTGGAGTGAAATTGAGAACTAAATGATGTCGTATTTAAAAATATTAATTTATTTATATTTCTTAGTTGAAAAAAAATGTAAAATAACTATATGTTTTAATATTGATTTACATTTTTAACACAATATTGACACTTAAATAAGTAAATTATGTATCATAAAATACTAAAGTAATAAAAAAAATAATATTTTGGAAGGGTAAAAAATAAAAAAGTTTTGAAATCCGGTTCAACCAAGATTCACCGGTCCGGCCGGTAACCTTCCGATTCAAATGAAAACGGTCTAAATACACATAAGTTATATGACCGGTTCCAGGTTCGACCGGTGCGTTACGGTTCTGAAAAGACTGTTTGCCGTTGTTTTAAGTTAATTAAACATGGTCTTTTATAAACTACATAACCCCCTCCTACCTCCAACCTCCAACCTTCATTTTCGCCACACTTCATGCAAATCAAGAAATCAACCATTTCCGCTACTAAACAAGCTTCTTAATCTCAAAGTCTTGAAAAGTTTTCGGAGCCGCCCAAATATCAAAGTCGGAGGTTCCATATCTACGGTGGGAAGTTGATATGTTCTTTTTCAATTTATATTCATACCTCTAAACTTTGACCTGGTCAATAAAGGAGACTTTTTGTTTATTTTCCAAGTCCTCCCCTAACAACATGCTGGAGGTTTGTGTCTTCTATTAATTTGTATTCATTTTCCTTTTGAGTTGGTCTCTCTAGAAGACTTTTATACTATATATTCTTCAACTCCTCAAGTATCATGCATCTCATTTCTCCTCCATCTCAGGAAAACATGTTCATCCTTGCAGGGAAAGTGCTCTTATACTTGTTCTCTTTCATTTTTATAAATTTAACCAATAACACCACCTTAGCTCAACCTGAATTCCTTTCCTACTTCTGCGAAAACGCGGCTAATTACACCGCAAACAGCCCGTACCAAAGAAATCTCAACACCACCCTCTCCATCCTCCCCACAACCAACAACGGCTTCGGTTTCTACAACCGCACCACCGGCCAAGGCAATGACACGGTCAACTCGGTCGCCCTTTGTCGAGGCGACGTCACTCCGGACGTGTGTAGGGGTTGTCTTAACGACTCCATCGTTAAGTTGCGCCAACTCTGCCCGAACCAAAAAGAAGCAATAGGATATTATGACAACTGTTTGGTGAAATACTCCAACGAGGTTATATTGGGAAACACACGAATAAAGTTTTATGTGTATCTTGCTAACACCGAGAACTCAACGGATATCGATGGGTTTAATCGTGCTTTGGCCCCGCTAATGAGGGACTTGAGAGGTAAAGCGGCCGCTGGCGGGCCGCTACGGAAGTTTGCTAGCGGGAGCACGAGCGGCCCCGCTTTCTCAACTATATATGGGCTCGTGCAGTGTACTCCGGACCTATTAGAGGAACAGTGTAACAATTGCTTGGAGGATGCAATCAACCGAATTGCACAATGGTTTAATGGGAGAGTTGGAGGAAGAATACTTCTGCCCATGTGTAACTTTAGATACGAGACATATCGGTTTTTCAATCAGAGTGCCCCGCCACCGTCACCACCGCCAGTTTTACCACCATCTCCGCCAGTCCCACCACCAACACCAGGTATGAGTTATATTATATACTACTAATTCAAATGCAAGGTTAAACCCATGCGAATAGGGTTCTTCCATGTTTTGTTTAATTATTTTATTTTATTTTATAAATTTACGCGTATGTTAAGCAATGGCAACCCAGAAGATACAACCAAAACAAACACGTAACAGGAATATGCTATAAAATTATATTGACATTTGACTACGAGTTAAAACGTTTTGGCGTATGCACTTGTGTCATAATCAAACTTTAGTTAATTAGATATATATTAAACTGTAACTTGGCACTGGCACTACAGTGTTCTTTATACCTTTTACAAATTGACCACCGATGGTTTCAATCTTTAAAATTTAACCACCATATTCTAATTATAATATTCTTATTTTTATTTGAGTTTTACGGAGGTTTTATCCACGTTAAAGGAAAAAGTCTTAAATTAAAGATTTACGAAATACATGTAAGGAGACCCTAGAATGATATTTTAATAAAAATAAAGACTACTTAAAAAAGTTGTAATTACTTTTACAAGATTTTGATCAAAATTGGCATAAATCCATGAGATTGGCCAAGAATTACTACATTCCCTTATAACAAGCAAAACTTATTCAAAAGAAATTGGGCTTAGTCAAATACCCAACAAAATCATTAATTCCATAGCAGTTAACACATAAACACTCATCCAAATACTGAAACGAGAAAAGTGCAGAAGATTATTTAAACATCCCTAAAAAACAAGCCCTTTTTTAGCCCCAAAACATGTTATACAAATGTTTGGAAATAAAACATATCAAGTCCATCCCTCAAAATTCTAATACTAAAAGATATATTTTTTCCTTCTTATGGAAGGCAAAAACTAGCCTTCTATCTTTTCTTTCCTTTGTTGTAGCTCGAACTTACAATTTAACAAAAAAATCTCCTCTTTTTCACTGGAACTACACATATACAAAAGAAAAAAATAAAAAGAAAATTTACTTGTCCTGGTACTTCGATTGGAAGAATTAGTCATTCGTTTTCGAAAAATCTGATTACAACTTAAAGTCAAATGATCAAACTACACATAAATATCCATTGTTCTTCGACTATTAACTACTCCATGATGTTGGTATAAAGTGTTTGTGGTAGCACCGATTTTTTATATTGGTAGACACTCCAAAAAATACCAACTAACGTGTGACTGATCTTAACTGGATCCGATTATTTCTTGATCTAATTATAAGAGTCCATGACTCTTTTAGATTGCAATTAATATGGATCTGATAAAGTTTAATAGGTCGGATCTTGTTTGCAAGAACTTGTTTCACATGTGATCTTGAACTTCACCATCTTCAACAGGTAGATATTCACCTCACTCTGACACCAATTGTTGGAATTAACTGGATCAAAGTAGACAATGAACACAATAATTATGTGAACTAACATCCACGACTCTTCTAATATTATAAACTCAAATGAAGACTTGAACAAAAAATTTTAACACCATACGCGTACATATACTTATACTAAAAGTCTAAAACTTTGACTTGCTCTTTAAGACTCCTAATTAAACTCAAATTACGAAATAAATCAAATAAAGAATAAATTATTATTTTAATCAACAAAAGCTCCAAGTTAATCACTAAGATTTACACGAAATCAATTAATCATCTAAAGAAAAGAGGACGACTTAAGACAGTAAGAACGGCCAAAAGAAGTAAGTCACGTGCAAGCCCAGAAAAAATGAAATGAAATTGATGAATGTGTTCCGACCAAGCAACGCTTGCCCTTTCTTCTTGTTAGGAAGATAGGTTTGGAGCCCTATACAAGGGGCTGCTTGCTGCTCGCTCCTATCTCTAAAGGGGCGCACACTCATTACCACTAAACGATGAAGCCGGGAGCGGAAGGAGGGACTTGAACCCCCACGATTTAAATCATCATATCCGTTCTTCTTAAAGTATGTGCTGATCCACCATATCTCATTAATTATATAAAGGATATATTATTTAAGGATTCGTCGGGTACAAAACCATCATTCCGTTTAACAAGTTTTTGTGGGTAAGGTTCATATGTAATTTGTTGTTTTGAACTTATATTCATACCTTCTTTTGACCTGGTCAATATGAACGGCTTTTTGGTTATTTCCAAGTCCTAAAACATCTATCGGGCACCATTCTTCTCCACAAACAACCTGCTTGAGGTTTGTCTGTTCTTTTCATTAATTTTTCTTCTGACTTAGTCAATATAGAAGACTTGTATACTATTTATTTATTATATATCCAACTCCTTAGATTTCCTGCATATCCTAGCTTTCTCCTCCATCACTGGAAATCATGTTGATCTTTGTAGGAAAACTGCTCTTATACTTTTTATCCATTACCTTCATATGTTTAATCAATACTACCACTTTAGCTCAACCCGATTTCGTTTCCTACTTCTGTGAAACGCGGCTAACTACACGGCAAACAGCCCGTACCAAAGAAATCTCAACACCACCCTCTCCATCCTCCCCACAACCAACAACGGCTTCGGTTTCTACAATCGCACCACGGGCCGAGGCAATGACACGGTCAACTCGGTCGCCCTTTGTCGAGGCGACGTCAACCCGGACGCGTGTAGGAGTTGTCTCAATGACTCCATCGTTAAGTTGCGCCAACTCTGCCCAAACCAAAGGAAGCAATAGGATATTACGACTACTGTTTGATGAAATACTCCAACGAGGATATATTGGGTAGCACACGAATAAAGTTTTACGTGTATCTCGCTAACCCACAAAACTCAACCGATATTGATCGGTTCAATGGTGCTTTGGGGCCACTACTGAAGAAGCTTAGAGAGGATGCGGCAGCGGGCGGGCCCCTACGGAAGTTTGCAGCCAACAACACTGCGGGTCCCGACTTTTCGACGATCTATGGGCTTGTGCAGTGCACTCCAGACCTGTTGGAGACGCAGTGTAACGATTGCTTGGAGGATATTATTAATCGGATTACGTTATATTTTAACGGGGCGGTTGGAGGAAGAATTCTTCTACCTATGTGTAATTTTCGATACGAGACATATCGGTTTTTCAACCAGAGTGCCCCTCCACCATCACCACCACCACCGCTTTTACCGCCACCTCCACCACCACCACCAGGTATGAGTTTTATTATATTCATACTACTTATTAAAATGAAAGGTCATGAACAGTAACCCCCCGTGCCAATAGTGTTTCGTAACGGGACAGATTTTCTTTGAGTTTTTTTTTTTTAGATTCTTACGCGTATGTTAAGTAATGGAAACTAAAGATATAACCACACAAACACGCAACAGGAATTTGTTAAAAAATTAATTTGATATATACACTTTGACTACGACTAAAATGTTCTTGGCATATGCACTTATGTCATAATCATTGTTTAGTTAATTAATTAACTATACTTTAGTTGTATCTAAAGATAAAATTTAAAACTATTTAAATTTACTAAAAGAGATTTATTCAGAAAAGACGTGTGGGTGGGGACGTTGGCTTACCAGTCTTCCAGCCCACATTGAATGGACTCAACCAACACCATGTGTAATAAAGGTGACAAGTACGGGGTAATTGAACATTGATTTTTGAATTAAAAAAGTTTTTTGATTAATAACAATTTGGGTACCATAATATATCAGTATTTATTATAAAGTTTGAGAATTGTTTTATCACAAAATATATTGATTAATACAAGAGAAATCATAAAAAACATTTGACCGACCAAAAAGATCAAAATGAACATTTAATTTTAGCATCATTTTATCTCATTTCAATCGATAACAGATTGCTAAATATCAACTTCTAGCTAACATTTCTACTTTCTAGCTAACCAATCAATTTTAAGACACACACAATGAAACGTAGAGTTAACATGTGTCCCTTCACACCAGAGCGAGCAACTGTACATCCTAAATGACTCTCAGTCTTCACTTGGCTATATATCCCTTGGAACATTTTTCTTATTATATGTATCACTAATTATTAAATTTTGTGTGCATCGTAGGTTTTAAGTTACCTTTGATGAATTGTACTCATTTTTGTATTTTTATCTTTAATTTTTTTTTTACTTTTATTCCCAATACTTTTATCCTCAACTTTGTCCCCTAAACTTTCATTTTTATAAAATTTTCGTTTTACATTTTTATCTAAATTTTACTAGTTAACATACATCAACGTGTGCATGTGGTTTAATGTTTTTACGCCTATATTTTTCAACCTAGTCACAACGCGCGGTCGGGTCCTAGAATGACTTAATTGTTGTTTTTAATGTTTAACATTTCACGTGTGTGATTCAATGGTTTTACGTTCACTTTCTTTTCGGTTTTATTTTGCTTGTATATATGTATATTTTTTAATACAAGTTTTCTCGACGTTAGTGGTCGCTAACGGTGACGCAACATTCGTGCTACTTCACACGGTTTTACATCGCCTGCCGCAACGACGGGACTTAATACCAGTTAAAGATAAATTAAATAGGCAAGTGGGCTAACCCACTAAACTTTAATCGGGTTAGTGGTAATTTTTGTTATTTTGTGTGGTAAAATGTTTATTTTAATAATCTTTACTAATATAATCCTATTACATTAGCTAATATAATTAAAAACGTCCGGGCTATACTCTAGGCGGACCTGTAAAGTAATAGAATCCTATTTCAAACAAATAAAGTAGTCTACTTCATATATTTTTTAATTTATCTAAATAAAATTCTGTACGAAAAAAGACTAAAATAAAGATTAACAAAATACACGTATTTTAACAAGATTACTTAATATAATTAAACAAAATTAAAGGCAATTCTACTGTAGTACCAAACCTAATGTTGCCAAGAATTACTGTAGTAGTACCTCGTAAGAGTATTCATAGTGGAATCCCTAAAAACATACGAGTGTATTTTTTATATTATATGGAATGTTTTTGAGTGGTTGTGAGTAAATGATAGAGAAAATGTTACTGTTTATCGTTATATTTGAGTAATCACTGTTTAATCCCTATAAATCTTTTAATATTTTTAAAATTGGTTGTGAGTGGAGGATAAGGAAAAATGTAATGATAAGGATATAAAAAATATTATTTAATTAAAAAGTAAAAAAAAAATAGTGATTTTTAGTATAATTATATAGATAAATATAATAAATTCATTGTGAATGCTCTAAGTCATAAAAAGCAAAATTTAATCAAAAGTATTGGGCCTTAAACAAACCTAATCAGGTTTTAACCTACTAGATTATGAAAACCCCAACAAAGTCATTAATTCCGTAACAATTAACACATAAACAGTAGTCCAAATACTCAAACGAGGGAAGGGCTGAATCTACTAGAAAATCGAGCCCTAGTTAACCCCAAAACTTGTTATGAATGATATACCAGTGTTAGAAAATAATACACCTTTTAAAATCCACACAAAAATAAAGAAACCACTCAAAAACATCAGAGTTGGAAGTATAAAATACATAATTATAAGTTATGAAAATGTAAGGAAATCTGGCTTATTAGTGAAAACCAGATACTGTTTCTTTTAAAATTTTTAGCTAGGGCATGTATTTTTACAAGTTAGCGGTAAGTAATTAACACTATTATGTAGCCATCACATAGGTACTGAATCACTCAACGGAGGTTATGATGAGTGAGAGGTAAAATGAATAAGTTATCCATTAAAATTATTTATTAGCTAAAAATGTCATATAAATATATATTAATACTAATTAACTTTTAAAACCTTGCTTAAATAAAATAACCGAAATTCAAAGAAATACGTGAGTGAATAATAATTTGTCCTCGTCCTCATCTTCGTCATGCAAACTAAGCTCGTAAATATTTTCAGCCAAATACAAGCGAAACCTTTCTCCCATAAAGTTTTCTTTCCTAAATTTATGATGCGTTTTCCATTTCGTATATAGGTTCCACGTCGATTGAGGGGGAAAACGAAATATTCCTTATAATGTGTGAAAACCTCCTCTACTAAGACATGTTTTGCTTAAGCGAACAACTTGTTGAATGAAAATAAAACAGTGAGTTTTTGGATGGACAACCTATCGAGGGTCAAAGAAGACAATGTCTTGGTATGATTTACGTAGGCTGTAACTGCATAACTCTCGATTGTTAGCTTATTTTAATTGCTTGTCAATTTCTACAAAAAGTTGGTTGGAATCATCTTCATAATTTTGACAAATTGCACACCCTTCGTCTACCAAAACCATATAATCTAAACTTACCTAATCATACATTATGTTCCTAATTTTGTTTACCGACCACTGTTATTCCGAATTTTTCACTATATGCTTCAGAACATCAAATTTCAAATTCCATTCAATATCCTTTCTTGCTACTTCTTGAACCACTCCGAATTGAATTCTTTATCATTTCCTGGACATGTAACTGATCATATAGACATAGAATAGTCTATACGTAATCTATCAGAAAGATAATATCTCGAGTTTGTACTCTACTCTAATATGAAAATCTATGATGTTATTAAAAATAAGTGAATTCTCTAGAAATTGATACGTTGGAACTATAACATCAAATAATGCATAGCAAATCCATAGATCATATGATGCCACAACTTCTAGCAATTATCGTCTTGTGTAGACAATCATCCCACATGTACTGACCTTGCTACACGATTGGGCAGTTTGACCATTCCTTATGCGTGCACTCGATGCTACCAAGCACTGGGGAAAGTCATGTTCAGCTTTGGACGTCTTATATAATTGTTAAATGATACTCTAGGTCAATTTTCACCAATATTTTCGCATCATACTTTTTTAGGAACTACATAATCTCTTTCCCCGAATCTAATTATACCTCAGAATAGTTGTAGGCTCAGTCAATATATGCAGGCACATACCAAAAGCTCATTAGCAACTTTATGATCCAGGTTTAAACGAGTTTTTCTTGTTCTTAGACGTGAACTTTTAGCTTTTTGTACATAGTAAAGTCTGGGTGGCAACATTGGTTTTTGTGACGCAACCTAAATGATGATTAATCCATTTAAAAAGTGTGGCAAAAGTGAAAAGAGAATATATAAAGTTATGTAAGTGAGAGATAAATAAGGTATAAATAGGAAATAGAATTGATTTTCCTAAATACTTTTTTCTGTTTTAGACTGTTGATTAATGGTCAGATTTTGCCACTAATGCTCGTAAGCTGTCTCACGGCATCATTGGTCACGAACCACAAGGAGGCCTGGTGTTAACACTTAACACAACATGTTGAAAAAATAGTAAGATAAATACCCAAATCTCATAGGAAATTCTATAGTGAAGGAGATAGAAGGTTCGCATAGGGATGTAAGTCACGATAGAACTCCAGCAAGTTTATGTTAAATGTAACACACAATATCAAACTTCATATTATACTGATTTTAACATAGATAAAAATATTCTATACAATTAACCCTACAAATTACTATCACATATTTCTTTTTTTATTTACTTATACGCAAAGCTTAATAAAATATGCAACTTTTCAATTCATTAAAATCATTACCACCATTTTTTCCTTAATTTTATTTCCTCTCATATAAAATACGTACAATATAATGGTAAACGAGAAGATATCCTATACAATAATAAATAATATCTCTTTATCTTATAATATAATTGATTCTTGATAAGGCGTGTATATGTTGCACTTAATGGGTGCGCACTAAAGTCTTCGACTAAAAGTCAAAAAGAGATGCATTTCACTCATTCAAAGATGTGGACCCATAATTTCGGTTAGTAGTTAACTAGTGATCGCAAAAACCACTACAAAAATAAATCAAAGGTATAAGTTATCCCTCAGTAGACTTGGTTTTAATGAGCGAGTATTAAAACAACCGTAAGTTTGTTGTTATGTGATATGAGACTTATGAGTTTGAGTTTTGGAAACAGCTTCTTACAGAAATACAGAGTAAACACATGTACATTATATCCAAGTTGGTCTGAGACTTCGGACTCAACGCACACATACCCCTAATACATCAGGTTTGTCCGGTCTAAATTCATGGACTAGGTTTTAATATACCGGAAACTATAATGAATTATCTCATTAATATTTTACAATTGATTGATGATACTGTATGTAAAAATAAATTTACACTAGAGGGATGCAACAATACAAGAATTACACAATGGCACACGTCAAATGTAAACTATATAGATTATACTTTAATAGAAATCAATGTTTTCAAGACTAGCTAGGAGAGCAAATCAAACGACTCAAATCGAATCAGACGACTCAAATGTTCACTACTATATCCGACAGCGATCGAACATTTTTTAAGAAAAAGAAGTTTAGGACTGGGTTTTTATATAATGGAAACCAATGTTGTCATAAATAATTTTGGTATTCCAATAAATATATTCAAAAATAAACGAAGTTTGAATATAAGAACTCAAGTTTTTAGCATTATTTTACTTTGTTAGAAAAAAGAGTTCTTTATCATTATTTTCTTAACATTTGAAAAATAATTAAATGAGTTAATTACATGAAAGGTCCCTGTGATTAGGCATTTTTCACTTTCGGTCCCCAGATTTGAAAAACTACAAGGTCGGTCTACAGGTTTGACAAAACGTAACACAAAATGTCCCCGTCGTGGATGGCAGTTATCTTTTTCTGTTAACTTTTTAAAATGACCATTATACCCCTATTTAAAAAAATCAAATAAAACAAAACCTTCACCCTCAATCTCCTTTATTCAACCACAAGTGGTTTTTTAGACAACCACCACCACCATACACCACACCCACCAGCCACCGTACACAACACCCACAACCCCGTTCAACAAACATCCACCGTCACCAACAATCGCTGATATCCATAGCATCCCTCTCTTGATAAACCCAGTACCAACACTCCACTCATGGCAGTCATCACCTTCCATTCATCGCTCACCCACCACCACTGGGACGGCTGACGGTGGTGGCTGATCGAGAACGAAGAAGATGGGATGGTGGTGGTGGAAGGTAAGATTTGAAAAGATGGATTGGGTTGGAAGAGCGTGAGGTGAGGCAGTTGATGGTGGCGCGTATGGTCAGTAGTGGTGGGTATGGTGGTGGTAGATCCATGGTGGGCTGGGTGGATGTGGTGGTGGTGGTTTGGTAGAATAATGGTGGTTAGGGTTTTAGAGTTGAAGATATAGTTATAGGGCCTATTTTTTTATAAATATTGATTTTTAATAGTGAGGGGTATTTTGGTCATTTTACAAGCATTTAACGGAAAAAGATAACAGCCATTCATGACGGAGACCATTTGTGTTACGTTTTGTCAAACGTTTGGACCAACCTTGTAATTTTTCAAACCTGGGGACCGAAAGTGAAAACAGGCCTAACCACAGGGATGTTTCATGTAATTAACTCTAATTAAATAAATGATTTAGGCCTTGCATCACCGAACCATGGCTTGAATTGGATGAAAAAATAGCGAAGATTAAGAACCGGCAAGTTTAACCGGAAACCCATCCAAACACACACAACCGGACCGCTGAAGTGATGGTTGGCTGTCTAAGTAGGCGGACATCCTATTAACAATGACGGAACCGGTCATGATTAAATATAGATGTGTTAAATTAAGAAAATAAAATAATACATGGAACTTTGGGTTTGATTGTTGATGGTGTGTATACGATTCTTTATGAAACTTAGCATGACAAATTATTAGACATTTTGAGAAAAGTATCACTTGATTAGTCAAGGGATAACCTTAATTACTCAATTTGAGTTGAGTTTACAACTAGATAATAATAATTAGAAGAAAGAAATAAAATAATTATAAAGATTTAGTTTAGTCTTACGAGTTGACCAGACCAAAAATCATAACAAGTGTCTCTGTTAACCTTCTACTTATCCTATATTGGTAAACAAAAGTTAGTTTTAGTTTTGTTGATTTCTTAAACCATAACATCATATATTTATTGCTAACTTTTTCTATTTTTGCAGGCAAAGGGAGTAACACCACACGAACTGTGATAATAATAGTTGTCATTGTGATAGTTACCATTCTTGTATTAATCACTTCACTTTGTATCTTTATGAGATTGAGAAAGAAGGAAAGGCAAATGAATCCTCCATCGGCCCCCGAAGGTGTACAAAGTAAGTCGATATCATAGCTTAGAATTCTAGTTACGAGAGGAATGCTAGGATTCATACTCTGTATTGTGTGCTAACACATTGTCACAAAGGCAACTCATAACTAGTTCTCTTTGTTTCTAATAGCCGAAACTATGGATATTGGCTCGGCAGAATCTTTGCAGTATGACTTTAGTACGATAAAAGCAGCAACAAATGATTTTTCTGAAGAAAATAAGCTCGGACGAGGTGGTTTTGGAACAGTTTACAAGGTATGTACCTTTTTATTTTTAATAATATAAGTAAAATAAATACATTTAGCTCATACTCTTTTATACACTAGTTTGGAAATGCATAAAAAGATAAAAGCTTTGTCACACTTATAACATTACACAATGATTGCATTTATAACAATGAAAAATGGCATAATGGTTTTTATATTTATAAGTGATGATAAATGTTTTACAAGAATTAAATGTTTCGCTTGTAAAGGTATAAACCAATGTGTATGTGGTTTAACGGTACAAATGCGTTGAAAATGTGTTCCGCTCTAAGACATTGAGTGTCCTAGTCCTATAGTGAACAATTAGGTATTGATATAAGAGTAAGATTGCAGGGTGTGTAAGTTCTTTGTTTTTAAAAAACCAAAAAATATAAAGATAAATTTGAAATAAACCGAGTTCTACTTGATCATCCTTGTGTACACGCTTAAAAGTTCTCACTACTTTCTTATGGTATATATGTGTGTAAACGTAAACAATTGATAAAACATGCATATGAGCGTGAAACAACCAATAAAGTTTTATTCATTTTTAAAAATGTGAGACGAAAAAAGAGTGTAGAAATAGTATATGTGGTGTAGTATGTGTACAAAACTTTAGGCTCTTGCTATACTTAAGTAGTGATATATGCTCTCATATGATATTTAGGGCATACTTGGAGATGGGAACCAAATAGCAGTGAAGAGGCTAGCATGGGATTCTGGACAAGGGGACCTTGAATTCAAGAATGAGGTTTTGCTGGTGGCAAAACTTCAACATCGTAATTTGGTACGGTTGCTTGGCTTCAGCATAGAAGGAAGCGAACGACTTCTTATTTATGAGTTCATGCCAAATGCAAGCCTTGATCAATTTATATTTGGTAAGTTCTTAACAGCACGTCTCCCTTTGAATACCACACGTTGTATAGCATAAACATAAATAACATGACTACCAAACATTAGGCATATGTTAATTGGCCGATTTATCTAGCAAATGTAAACATTATTAGTTTAAAGGTGTCAAGTTTTTAACAAAACTCATCTTTTATTATCTCACAAATACAATCGTAAACGTCTTCACATTTTATAAATAAGAGATCATAATGATGCTTCATGGATTTAACATGGGTAGTAGACAACATTTTGTTTTATTAAATATTGTTACTTATTCTAAAATTTCTCGTGTTTGCAGATCCATCAAAACGTACAATTCTTGATTGGGAAAAGCGATATAATATTATAAAAGGCGTTGCAAAGGGACTACTATACCTTCATGAAGATTCCCGTCTCCGTATAATTCATCGTGATATGAAGGCAAGTAACGTGTTGTTAGATGCCCATATGACCCCTAAAATCGCTGATTTTGGCATGGCAAGGTTGTTTAAAACCGAAGAAACCCAAGGGGACACTAGCAGAATTGTTGGAACCTAGTAAGTACACTTCCTTTAAAATAAATTTTTTTAGGGGAACAATACAACTTACTAATAAAAAATGTCAATAACTTTAACAAAATTATGGAAAAGTATTTGGTGCCATCACAATATACAAGCTTTCATAGCTTGTAATCATTTTTGCCTTCAAATTTTCTGATAACAAGGGTTGTCGAATAACATTGTACAATCCATATTTATGTGATTGAGGTTTTCTTCGTGACTGTTATGTTCTTGTACTAAAAACATATTTTAAAATGTCCAATACATGTAAAAGTGTGTGCGTGGCTATGTGTTAGCAAGTGCTAACTTTTTTTCCCCATGCATTCTTATAGCGGTTATATGGCACCTGAATATGCTATGCATGGTCAATTCTCAGTGAAGTCAGATGTATTTAGCTATGGAGTATTGTTACTAGAGATGATTACAGGTCAAAAAAATCATTGTTTTCAGAATGGAGAGAGCGTAGAAGACCTTCTAAGCTTTGTAAGTATTCACCCTTTCTATGAAGTCTGAAACAAAATATTTACACCAAGTGCGTGGTGTTTATTTTGGAGGAAATAAACGTAACTGTAAACTCTTTGCTTTATAGCATATGAATAACGAAAGTAAGAGTGTTAATATCTTTTAGGCATGGAAAAGCTGGAAGAACGGGACACCAACAAATATAATCGATCCCACGTTGAAAGAAGGTGCAGGTTCATTGCGTGACATCATTAGAAGTATCCATATTGGATTATTATGTGTTCAAGAAAATGTTGCTGATCGACCAACCATGGCTACAGTTGTTCTTATGCTCAATAGCTTCTCTATTACACTTCCCGTACCATCAGAACCTGCATTTTTCATTCGTAGTAATATTGATCCCGAAATGCCACTCCTACAAGAGTACAGTTCTTCGACGGGGAGCAGTGGTTTAGGAAAACCTAAAATATCGAAATCCAAATCAAGATCATCTCAATATTCCATAAATGAAGTTTCAATATCTGATTTTGTTCCTAGATAGGTATCTAGAATGGATTCTATATGATATACATACATTACATAATTTTTATTGTGGAGTATTATGGGATTTCTTTCTTAAGATTACATCTGGAATAACATTTTGAAAATTTTCACATCTAATATAGATGTTTGGTTCACAAAGAATGTTTTAGATTTAAATATAAAAATATGCTTTCGTAAGAGCAAGATCATCGTTTTGACTTCTAGCTAATAAGTAAATAGAACACACAATATTGATTGGTTGTTACATGTTTACTAAGTTAGAAGTTTATACAATTACCTTGCTATTGTAATATGGTTCTGACCAAGTGTATAAAAGGATAAATAAATGTCCAACAAATGGATAATATCATACTAGCAGAAACATGGGTTAAATTAATTATTATTATGCTCTAAACAAGACATAAGCTCCCCTAAACATGTATTTGGATCCATCATGCACAACATAAAACTATGGCATAACTAACCATCATGAGTGTATTCATGTCCAAAAATAAATTTAAACATACGGTATAGTCCAAAACCTTTGAGCATACTTTTCCCCAAGTAAATATATTAAAAAGGACCGTAAAACTCACCTCAATGTTATACAGTTCTGTAAGGCCCCGATGTCGGGAAACCCCACAGTTAACACAAGTGTCCACGGCGGATAACTAAGGCATACAGTGGATCACTTCTTAACACAAGTGTCCACAGCGGACATCCTTAGATATTTAAGTGTCCATAGCGGACAGTCAATGTCCACAGTGGACAACACTAAATCATTCCAAGTGTCCACAATACACAACCAATACCCATAGCGGACAACCGTTTAATACTTACGGTCCAACTTGTGCAAGTTCTAGTTTCATACAACACCATCATATGTATACTTAGCATAACTCTACCAGATTCACACCTAGCACATAATAAACATCAATTATTATCACAGAATTCTTTAAAAACATACATTTTTTTTGTAAAAAGTCATCTTTAACTATGGAAAACATAGTTTTGTCAAGAAACATCGTTTTAATACACATATTAGCCCCAAACAAGTAGAAAACATGTAAAAGAGAGGATCTAGAACTCACCTTAACCAACTTTCGAGCAAACCACTAAAACCCGAGAGCAACCTGGAGTTCTAACACTTATACACATGTAAAGATTCAAACTTAACACATAGAAACACATAGAAATCTGCTTAGAAGCTTAAACCTGACTTAGATCTGAGAAGAATCATCATAAAATCTTACCTTTTGAAGAATTTTCACTTTCTCACTCTAGAATCGGTGGGAGCTCTTTCTCTCGCTAAAGTCGTATGATTTGAGGTGCAGGGAGAGAGTATGGGCGACCATCTCTCTTTTAAACCCCTTTATGGGCCGATTTGGCCCTTGCATACTTTTACCCCTTGCTTTTAAAATAAATATCCCATTTGCTCCTTTACTTTTCTCTTTTGAAGTTTTAGGGTGTTACAAGTCCACCCCCCTTATATAGGTTTCATCCCCGAAACCTGTCACTCTTTAAAGAGATCGGGGTAGTGCCCTCTCATTCTTCCTCCAATTCATAAGTGGCCTCTGATCTCTTGCGATGCTTCCACTGTACTTTTACTTGACTAATCACTTTATTCCTTAACTGTTCTCCTTCCGATCCAAAATAGCTACTGGTTGCTTCACATAATTCAACCTTTCATCAACCTTTATGTCCGTGAGAAGGATAACAAAATCACCTTCCGCCAAGCACTTCCGTAAATGACATACATGGAACGTAGGATGAATCCCTTGCAACTCATCAGGAAGTTCTAGCCTATATGCCACCTCACCAACTCTGGCAATGATTTTGAATGCCCATTGTACCTTGGGATCAATTTCCCTCTTTTTCGGAAACGGATGATTCCTTTCCATGGAGACACCTTCAACATCACCTTATCTCCTACTTTGAACTCAATCGGCCTTCTTCTCTTATCAGCGTAGGATTTCTTCCGATCCTTTGCTACTTTCATAAAGGCCTTGATCTTTTCCAACTTTTCTATCGTGGCCTCGATGATCTTGATACTTCACAACTCCTTCTGTCCGATATCACCCCAACACACCGGGGTTCTGCACTGTCTCCCATATAACATTGCAAATGATGGCATGCCTATACTTGCATGATAACTATTATTGTAAGGGAACTCTGCCAACGATAGGTGCTCATCCCAACTTCCACCGAAATCAATAATGTATGCCCGGAGCATGTCCTCCAAAGTCTGAATGCTTCTTTCTGATTGACCGTCTGTCGGAGGGTGGTAAGCTATGCTAATGTATAACCTCGTTCCCATCGTATCGTGGAATTTCTTCCAAACTTGGATGTGCACCGAGTGTCCCTATCAGAAAAAATGGATACCGGCCCACCATAACGAGTTACAATGTCCTTGATGAACAGATCCGCCAGCCTTTCTAACGAGTAAGTCTCTCGGATTGGCAAAAAGTGAGCACTTTTTCGTCAAGCGGTCCACGACCACCCAAATGGTATCACATCCTCTCGCCGTACGAGGCAATTTTATGATAAAGTCCATTGTGATGTGCTCCCACTTCCATTCGGGTATATTCAAAGGTTGGATCTTCCTATATAGTTTCTGATGTTCTGCCTTTACTTGCAAACAAGTCAGGCACTTACTCACATACTCCACCACGTCACGCTTCATCCCCGACTACCAATAATCGTTCTTCAGGTCATGATACATCTTTGTAGCACCAGGATGAATGGAATACCGAGTTTTATGAGCTTCATCCATAATCCTTCCCCTCAGATCCCCTTAGTGAAAAATCCACATCCGCCAAAATTGGGTTCTAACACCAAGAGTGTTCTCCCCTAAATCTAATGTCTGTCCTTTCATCCACTCAGAGTTGATCCTATCATCCTTTAGTGCCTTATCTTGAAACTTGCGGATCTGACCCATGACATCGGGCATCACAACCAACTAACAAGCCTTCACCTGAATCGGTTCAGGTCGTTCCTTTCGACTAAGGGCATCAGCAACCACGTTCGCCTTGCCTGGATGATAGTGAATCTCGCAATCGTAGTCCTTAATTAGCTCTAACCACCTTCTTTGCCTCATGTTAATATCCTTTTATTCGAATAAATGCTTTAGGCTCTTATGATATGTGAAGATGGTACACTTCTTCCCTTACAAATAATGCCTCCAAATCCTCAATGCAAAGACCACAGTCGCCAACTCCAAATCATGAGTAGGGTAGTTAACCTCATGGATCTTCAACTGCTGAGACGCATAGGCTATAACCTTCCATCCTGCATCAACAAGCAACCTAAGCCCGAATGCGAAGCATCCAAATATATTACTAAGTCATCATTCCCTTCAGGCAACGTTAATACTGGAACTTGAGTTAACCTCACCTTCAACTCTTGAAAGGCACCCTCCTGATCTGAACCTCATTCGAACTTCACATCCTAGCGAGTCAGCTTAGTCAACGGGGACGCCACCTTAGAGAAGTCTTGAATAAACCTTCTGTAGTAACCTGCTAAACCCAGGAAACTACGGATCTCGGATAGCGTTCTTGGGGATTCCCATTGCATTATAGCTTCGACTTTCGGGATTAATTACATGGCCAAGAAATTGGACCGCTTATAGTCAAAATGCACATTTAGAGAACTTCGTGTAAAAATTCTCATTTCTAAGTGTCTCTAGTACTTCCTTAAGATGACAGGCATGCTCCTCTTCGCTCTTGGAGTAGATCAAAATATCATCAATGAATACGATCACCAGTCTGTCTAACATCTATCGGCATACCCGATTCATAAGGTCCATAAAGGCAGTCGACGCGTTAGTTAAACCAGAAGACATCATGAGAAAGTCTTAGTGTCCATAACGTGTGCGAAAAGCTATCTTAGGGATATGCTGCTCCTTCACCTTCAGTTGATGGTAACTAGATCGAAGGTCTATCCTCAAGAACCAACTGGCACCCTGGAGCTGATCGAACGAGTCGTCAATCCTTGCTAATGGACACCTGTTCTTCATAGTCAACTTGTTCAGCTCACGATAGTCCATGCACATCCTCATACTACCGTCCTTCTTCTTCACGAATAAAACCGAAGTATCCCATGGAGAGATGCTTGGTCGAATAAAGCCCTTATCCAAAAGATCTTGCAGTTGTGACATCAGTTCCTTGAGCTCGGATGGAGCCAACCGGTATGGTACCTTGGCGACGGGTTGTGCTCCTTGTATCAAGTCAATCTGAAATTCAATTTCTCTATCGGGTGGGACCCCTGGCAGATCCTCAGGAAACACATCCGAAAAATCATATACCACTGGCACGTCTGACAGGTGAAGCACTATCACATCCATATCCTTCACATAAGCCAGGTAAGCACCACACCCACACCTCATAAATTTTTCGGCCGTCACCATAGATATCACTCGCGGAATAACGCATTCTTTATCTCCGTGAACCGCAACCAAACTGCCATTAGGTGCAATCAGGCGAATCATCTTCTTTCGACACACGATATTCGCTTCGTAAGTCGCCAAGCAATCCATTCCTAACACCACATCAAAACCTCCTAGGGCCATCACATACAATCTAGCAGAAAATCTATGACCGCCCAATTCTATGAGGCAATCGTCAATCATATCAGTCACTTTGGTTGATTTTCCTATCGCAGTCTCAACATGGAAGGGCATATCTATCTTCCTACTCTAACCATGCATTAAACTATAAAAATCAGTAGATACATAGCTCTTACTAGCACCAGAATCGAAGAGCACAGAAGCATACAATCGGTTTACCAAAAACTTACCTGAAACTACTTAAGGGTCCACTCTGGCTTCCTCCCTAGTCATGTTGAATGCCCTTGCCTTCTCTTTGGTGCTATCACTCTTCCCTTTTCCCCCATCATCTTGATCCCTAAGCTTCCTGGTCCACCCTTCTTACGATCCCGACCCAAGTGGCCTATCTCGCTGCATTGGTAACACCTCGGTACCTTACACTCCTTAGCATAATGGTCCTCACCCCCGCATTTGAAACACTTATTCATTCCCACTCTTCATTCACCCATATGAGCCTTTCCACATTTCTTACACTCCTTTCGGTCATTCCCCTTCCTCTGTTCTGTGCGATGGTCGTCGACCCTCATCTTCTTTTCCCTAATCCCGTAGTTGTCATTTCTGAACCTCTTTCCATTCTCATTCCTATTCCAACTCCACCTCTCAGTCTTTTTCTGAACTGGTACCGATTCTCTCTCATCATATAACCTTCCCGCCAAATCCACCACCGACCTAAACGTGTTCGGTCTAGCGGTGATCATGTTCCTCCTAATATCCACTGGCAAATCTTGCATGTATCTCTTGATCTTCTTGGACATAGGCGTTACCATATCTAGCACAAGTCTTGCAATTTCGTTAAACCTGGAGGTGTACTCTTGATGAGTCATGTTTCCGGCCTCCAAATACAAGAACTCCTTCTCAATTTTGTCCAACTCTTGATGTGGACAGTACTCCTCCAGCACCAACTCCTTCAACTCTAACCACTTTATTTTTATTATTGATTGTTTCCCCTCGGCTTGGACAATGTTATCCCACCAACATAGTGTCGAGTCAACGAAAGAATGGGCGCAAACTTCACCTTTTGATCTTCTCGACACTCACTGATGTCCATAATTGCTTCCATCATTCGAACCCAATGATGAGAGGTAGTAGCATTACCATTACCATCAAAGGTCGGGGCTTGCATCTCTGAAACACCCAATAGTTACACCCCTTAGCAGTCTCCTTCTCTAACTCATCCTCGCTGTCATCATCATGAACTACCATGGGTTAGATGGATCCTCTTTAGATTTCTTAGTCCCTTCAGTGGACTTTCCTGATTTCTTCTTCTCATTCTTCCCCTTATTCTAAGCTTTTTCCCCATCCTTAACAGCTCTAATCACTTCAGTCACTACTGAAGGTAAGACATTTTGGATAATATTATAGACCTCATCAGTAATAGCCTCTTTCATAGTAGAGTTGAGGGTAGCTAACCCTTCACCCTCATGGTGGCTATGGAGATCCGACTCCTTGTGAACTATCTCGGAAGCCTTAGCTTTGCTCCTGGTGACATATGGCCTAGTAGTACGGGTGCCACGAGCACCTTCTTGGGTTGCCTTCCCAGGTTTCCTACCCACCATAAATTCTACCTCCTATAAGATTCAAACACCAACAAAGTCATTCAAGGTAATTGCTCAGATTACGATGAGTATGGTAAGTCCTTAATTATAGTGGCCAAGTGTGATTAACTACTTACCTTACCCCTATGTCCTAAACACTCACTATCCTGACACACATTAGTATTTAAATCTACTAAGCACATAAATGCAGATAGCACACGCATATACTACTGGTTAACTTTAAGAAAAATTTTACCTGATGACATGTAGCTTCTTGTGCTGGCATCCCTTCATTTGGTCTTATTTTTAGTTTAAGTTTAGGTTTTGAAAATAATTTACTCAATTCTCTTAAATTTTGGCTCTGATACCAACTTGTAAGGCCCGGATCCTAGGAAACCCCACACTTGGTCATTCATAGCACAATACATATTAAAATACATTGAAATATGAAAACATTGTAGTGGAATAATTTAACAAATCCATTTCATGCATCAATAATAAGTTTTGCCAAGAATTACATCATTGTCACTAAGTTCAAAAAGATATTTCAGTTGTATTACAAGACAAAAACATCATTTCTACATAAACATGGATGCCAGTCTTTATTTTCCAAATAGCTCCATCCTCATGCCATCCCCAGCAACCTCATTACCTGCCAACTGATATGCATATAAAGTTAGCGTTGCTGAGTGAGTTCTAGTTTTGTTAATATATAAAAATATACATTTTGAAAGCTTCCTTTAATGATCACCCATCCATAATACATAACTATAAAATTGACTGATAATATTCATTAAGTCATTCATTATCTTTCTTTCTTTTATTATCTTTCTCTTTCGTTAACTAGGATTGCACAAAGCAAGAGCCTACATCATATGGTTCGCAACAAGTGCCGAACCCCTGCCAGTACACATTTATCATGGTAGCTAACTCCTGACAGTTGACCCACACTGCTAGGCATGAAGCCTGCTCATAAATAAAGGTCCCATTCATTCATTCATTGGCCAATCACAAGGATTAGACCCCAGATATGCATCCTCATGGGCTAAAACAGCCGCAAATCAGTTGAGTTAACTAAAACATGGTCTTGTACCTCTATTCATTTTACTTGCAAGGCTTTTCATTCATCATAAGGGCCCGGGGGTAACATTTATTAGGTTCCACTGTCTTTATTTTATTCCTTTATGTCCACTTGATTATGAATAATACTTATAAGATATCCATTGTTTTTACCATCACATAACATGAAATGTTAATTACTATTCATAATAGTAGCCCATAAAAAGATTATAACATAAAAGAACATTTAACAATCATATTCTCCCATTAAAACATAAGTACTAATCATATAAACTCATTTCCAAAAAATTCAGGATAAAACCTAAGTGTTCACAGCACATGAATAAGGTCCTACATCGGATGAACAAGTCCACAGCGGACGGCCAAGGTCCACAGCGGACAGCCAAGGTCCACAGCGGATGAATAAGTCCACAGTGGACAACCAAGGTCCACAACGGATGACCAAGGTCCACAGCAGACGACCAAGGTCCACAGCGGACGACCAAGGTCCACAACGAATGACTAAGGCATGCAACAGATGACTAAGGCATACAGTGGATCACTTCTTAACACAAGTGTCCACAAAGTGTCCACAGCGGACAGTCAATTTCCACAACAGACAGCACTAAATCATTCCAAGTGTCCACAGCGGACAACCAATGCCCATAGCAGACAGCTGTTTAATACTTACGGTCCAACTTGTGCAAGTTCTAGTTCCATACAACACCATTATATATATACTTAGCATAACTCTACCAGATTCACACCTAGCACATAATAAACATCAATTATCATCACAGAATTCTTTAAAAACATACATTTTTTTTAAAAGTCATCTTTAACTATGGAAAACATAGTTTTGTCAAGAAACATCATTTTAATACACATATCAGCCCAAACAAGTAGAAAACATGTAAAAGAGGGGATCTAGAACTCACCTTAACCAGCTTTCGAGCAAACCACTAAAACCCCGAGAGCAACCTGGAGTTGTAACACTTATACACACGTAAAGATTCAAACTTAACACATAGAAACACATAGAAATCTGCTTAGAAGCTTAAACCTGACTTAGATCTGAGAAGAATCGTCATAAAATCTTACCTTTTGAAGAATTTCACTTTCTCACTCTAGAACCGGTGGGAGCTCTTTCTCTTGCTAAAGTCGTATGATTTGAGTTGCAGGGAGAGAGTATGGGCGACCATCTCTCTTTTAAACCCCTTTATGGGCCGGTTTGACCCTTGCACACTTTTAACCCTTGCTTTTAAAATAAATATCCCATTTACTCCTTTACTTTTCTCTTTCGAAGTTTTAGGCTGTTACAAGTCCACACCCATTATATAGGTTTCGTCCCCGAAAACTGTCAATCTATTAAACCTGTCAGTCTTTAACAGAATCTAATGATTAGTAATTCATTTGAAAAATGGTTTTTAAATTATAAAATTGAACTCGATGATTATTTTACGTTTTAGTCTAAATTTTGCGTGTTAACATACCACAGTGTGCGTGTGTTATTTGAGGTTTTTACGCTTATTATTTTCCTGTTTAACAGCATCGTCGCAACACGCTGTTGCTAGATCGATTTACTTATTATTTTATATGTTTTATGTTTCGCCTGAGTGGTTCAACGTTTTTACGTCTACTTGTTGTTCAATTTTATTTTTCTCCTTTTCTATTTCTTTTTTAATATGAGGCTTTATCGGTGTTGGTGATCATTGGGTGTGATGTGCTATAGGTGCTACTTGACATGGTTTTACGTCTCGTGCTTTAAATTTACACTTAAACCATCGACTTATGTCAAATTTATATTTAATCTTGTGAAGTAAAGCTTTATCACCTTTTCTTTTAAACAATTACAACACAACTCATTAATTTTAATAAAATTACTATCATACATTTCATATATTTCTCATTTGCTTTGAGGAATCTTTTTTGACGGTGTTTTTTTCCAAAACTTTGTATATCAATATTCCGCGCTTGATTTTTTTTCCGGTGGTTAATACTAACTAATAAACTGGCAGAATTATGTCTTTTCAATTTTTACATCCTCCGCCGCATAGCGTGCGTCACCCACTAGTATTATAATATCCGAAGATCTATAATAACATAGTTTCGAATTAAAAAAAAAGAAGTATACTTCAAGGTGTTGTGATGATTAACCTTGAACAATTATTGATCAACCGATAAAAAACCTTGATTGAGAACCATTATACCCATATCCATACAAGTATAAAATTAATATCTTATCATTTTGAATAAATTATTCTACACTAAAATACGGACACCTATGCACACAAACATATCGATCATCCTCAAAATACTGTCCTGGGAAAATGTTTTGGAAATATATTAGAATGCAGGAAGATTGACGCCCTAATAAGCAACAAAATGGAGAAACGGGAGAATAGAATGCATCATCTAAAATGTTTCATAGAATGCCAACTTTTTCTTTCAAATTAAAGTTGATGTCAATTTTCTTGCTCGTCTTTATGCGAGTTTAAGCGATATATGAGATCCTCATAGGAAGGAAGTCAAATACATGTTTTATGTTAAAGATAAAGTGCCTTTAATTGTTAATGGATCGTAAATTGTGTCAAGTAGCAGTCTATGTATTTGAGATCTTAGGCTATATGATATCCACCGAGCACTGGATTAATTTGTCCCAATTACCGTACGTGCATTTGAAATCTTAGGTTCATAAGACATACCATGATAAATTTTTTCAAGTAGTGGTGTATGAATTTGAGGTCTTAGGTCGTAAGAGATTCTATTGGTGCTGAGACAACATCAATCATTTTCGGATATGATACTTTTTATAATATCAGTAAAATTTTAAAATCACTAGAAAAAACGAAACATACTCACCGCTAGACCACATATCTTCTGGTGTTTGTTTTGAGAGATAAGCTTTGTAAATGGATATGCTAGATTTAGGTTTGTATGACCTTTGCTGAGGGAAACATCTTCCGCTTTAGCATTTCTCGTATGTATTATAACTTTATGAGAATATGTTTGATGCTATGATGCGGCCTTGGATATTTTGTCTGGCAATTTCATCAAGATCATAAATGAACAATTTTGCAATTTATTTAGACTTTGGGGTGAACAATGTAACTAGCTTTTGTTCGAGATGCTTCTAGCCAAGTAATTGCCCTTTCGTTGATTGTGGTGATAAAAAATCATAGTTTGTTAAGTGGACATACATATCCAAATAGTGAAATATTATTTTTGATGATGAGTATTTCACGAATGCACTAATAAAACAACTTATACATTACGGTTAGCTTTCTTAGAGAATCACGTCATAGCTTCATTCTTCTATAACAACTCAAAACAATTTTGATCACATGTCAAAATAACATATTGGCTATGAGATGTTTAATTACTTTACTCCATGATGGGGTTATAAACCCTGCTTATCCTTTTAGAATACTTCATTTGTGAAAACTATTGGCCACATCTTATTATCTTCATTGCTATGGTTTTTTTTAAGGAATGACATTTTCATATCAACTTGCCATATCAAACATAACAAATATGTGATTATGACATGTATATTGTATTTCAATCCACTTATACATAACTATATATGAGAAGACTTTCTTATAGTCTACATCATGAGTTGAATGAAGACCTTACAACTAATCATGTCATAAATGTGTATATTGTATTGTCCATATTGATCTTTATCTTGTAGATCCATTTGCTTTTGATAATAATAACTAGGTGTTCAAAGGTGAAAATAAATTGTTTGGAAGGATGATTGAAGAGATTAAGAAAATGGATTTCCATTGGATATCCAATAGATCAAAGCTTCCTAAGAAAATGGCTTTCCATTGGATATCCAATAGATTAATGTCTTATAACTAGTATATTGCTGGGCTTGTTTTGAATGAATAAAATGGCTCCCTTTGCTATCAAAAAAAGAAAAAAGTTATTTGCTTTTGATGGTATCGATAATAAGTGATCTATCAATCAAGTCTCATACTTTGATAGCATTCAAGTAGTTAATCACACTTGGGCACTATAAATAAGGACTTACCGTACTTGCAATGATTTAAGCAATTACCGTGAATCTCCATGTCGGTATTTGGATCTCATAGGAAATAGAATCTATGGCTAATATGTAGTCTAGGAAAGCAATTGTGAAGGTGCTCGTGGTGGGCGTACCACTTAACTACATGTCACCTGAAGCCGAGCTAAGGCTACAGAGACTATTCATCAGGATTCAAAGATTCATAGCCATCATGATGGTGAGGGAATAGCTACCCCAAGTCAACTATGAAGGAGGCCATTGATGATGAGGTCTATAATATCATGCAGAATGTCTTACCATCGTAGTAACTGAAGTGATTAAAAAGGTTAAGGATGCTGAGAAAGCTAAGAAAAAGATGAAGACAAAGGAGGAGGAGGAGACAAAGGGCTCTATGAGAGAGCTGGGAATTCTAATGAGGAACCACCAACCCTTAAGGTGGTAATTCATGATGATAATAGTAAAGATTAATCAAAGAAGGAGCAGCTAAGGGGTGCAACCATAGGGTGTTTTAGAGATGCAAGCCCCAGGCCTTTGATGGTAACATCAATGCTACCACCACACACCGATGGGTTAGGGAAATGGAAGTTTTCTTAGACATAAGCAAATTTCAAGAGGATAAGAAAGTGAAGTTTGCTACCCTTTCGCTTGTTAACTCAATGTCTTGCTGGTGGGACAACATCATTTAAGTTGAAGGGAGATGAGCTATAGCAAAGATTAAGTGATCTGAGCTTAACAAGTTGATTTTGAAGGATTACTGTCCATATCAGGAGTTGGACAAAATCGAGAAGTAATTCTTATATTTGGAAGCTAGGAATATGATTCATCAGGAGTACACCACCAAGTTCAACAAACTGGCTAGACTTGTGTCAGAGTCGATGACTCCCGAATCCAAGAAGATCAAGAGGTATATACAGGGATTACTAGTGGATATTAGGAGGAACATGTTTGCTTCCAAGCCGAGTACATACATGCCTGTGTTAGATTTGGTGGGCAGGTTGTACAATGAGAGGGAACAGGTTTCAGTTTACAAGAAAACAGAGAGGTGGAATGGGAAAAAAATAGAAACGAGATGAGGTTCCAAAACAACAACTATAAAATCAGGGAAAAGAAAATGAAGGTCGATGATCGTTGCATGGACTAGAGAAAAATGGAAGAATGAAAGGAATGTAATAAGTGTGATTAGAGTCATCCAGGGTAATGTAAATTGTGAACGAATAGATGCTTTAAGTGTGGAAGTAAGGGTCATTATGCTAGAAACTATAAGGCAATGAGGTGTTATCACTGTTGTGAGATGGGTCATTTGGGCCGAGATTGCAAGAAGGGTAAAGCTGAAGGCTTGAGGATTAGGATGACAAGGGAAAAAGGAAAGAATAATAATGCCAAGGCAAAGGTGTGGGCATTCAACATGACTAGGGATGAGGCTAGAATGGATCCTAAAGTAGTTTTAGGTATGTTACCAGCGAACCATATATGTGCTTTTATGCCTTTTGAATCTGGTTTTAGTAGAAGCTTCATATATGTTTCGTTTTGTCATTTGATGCATGGTAAAAATAGGAAGATTGATATCCGTTTTTATGTTGAGACTACAATTGGTTAATCTACTAAGGTAACGGAAATTATTGATGATTGCCTTATAGAGTTGTAAGGTCATAGGTTACTATCTAGGTTGTTTGTTATGACCCTAGAAGGTTTTAATACGGTCATACGAATGGAGTGGTTAGCTACCTTCTAAGTGAATATCGTATGCTAAAAGAAGATGACTTGTCTTACTGCACCTGACGACAGTTCGGTTATTATTTATGAAGATAAAGAATTCATAATTCCAAAGGTGATATCTATGATGATGGCTAAGAAATGTATTGTGGGTGTGGTGCTTACCTATCTTACATAAAGGGGTTTGATGCAAAGGTGCTACAGGTATTAGATGTACCAGTTGTTTGCAACTTCTTGAATGTATTTCCCGAGGATCTATCAGGGTAATACCTAACCGAGAGATTAAATCTTGAATTGACTTAGCGAGAGGAGCTCAACCCGTTTCCAAGGTACTGTATCGTTTAGCACCCTTCGAGAAAAAAAATTGATGGCCCAATTGCAAGATTATTTGGATAAGGGTTTTATCCGACCAAGCATCTCTCCATGGGGTGTGTCACACCCCCGCTGGTAGCGGAAACATGAGGATGCGATGGATGGGATTCTTGTAACGTATTGGGGTCTAAGAGAATCTTTGAAGGAATTCTCCATCAATGGATCATGACCATCGCCCAACACAAAGGAACAAGTGTCATGAACGCTCGATACCATAATGTTATTCAATAAATCCTCAAATAATCTAGAAGTTTCAAAACAGAACAACCAATACAAGTTCAATCCAAGCCAATTACTAAACTAATAATAACACATTGTTCAAAAGAATATTCTAAATGTCTAATGCTCTTGTAGGAGTGGTCTTGTCTAAAATCCACTGTCCAAGAACCTAAGCATTGTTACCTGAAAATACTTGCTCTAAAAAGTCAACATATGATGGTGAGTTAATAGGTTTATAAGTACAAAATATTTATGTATGTGTAAGAAAGCATAGTAGTCATTGAAATCAACATAAGTTCATGATCAGTCCAAATCCAATTAACCGCATTATATTCACCCGAGGACCACGCACATGCCATGTTAGTCTTAGCTAGCATACCGTCAACATGGGTGGGGTGTCGGCCTCAATAACTTTTCATGACAATCTAGTCCAAGTAAAAGTAGATACTTGTGAATGAAAAATCTAGACTCTATCTTATGGCTCAAACCACACAGTGTTCTAATATAAATTTTAAAGTATGACATAGTCCAAAACCAATGAACAAGCTTTTCCCTCACGTGAAACCTATTAAAGGGGCTGTGAAATTCACCTTGATGATAGCACAATCCAAAATCCATAACAAGTATAGCAAGTAACTATAGATAACATAACAAAATAAGATTACAAGAGGCGAGAATACCTAATTGGTTATAATACTCGTAGTCAAATCCGTATGGCCCATCTAAGTTCTTTGTTTAATGAAAATGTAATTCATTTATTATTCCAAGTCTAATATCCAATCTTAAATTCCTAATATCGTCTCATTTTATTTTTCGAGACTTTAACGTATACTGAGTCCTTGACAGTCTCCAATGAACATTTATTAATCCAAGTTCAATGAGCTATTAATGGTAAATTTTTTTGTCCATAAATGTCTTATAATCCCTTATTGAACACAGCTATTGACCTTTTTTAATAATGTAATCTCTAATCGTAGCATTTAACTTTGTAATATATTTCGGTTGGTAGAGCTAATAACGTAATAATAGGCATTGTTTGAAAGCTAAGACCTTAAACTAACTTCTAGAAAAATAATCACCTCAAATGGATGACATATGAGGTAGATATGACTCAATGAACACAACCCAACATTCTGCTTGAATTTAATTTTGATTTTATCTATTGCGTTTAGAGTACCCAACGATGACAAAAAGAGGCAAGACTAGTTAGGTTAGTTAGAAGACTCCATGAACTTGTTTTTAGACAAAAAGCTTGACCCATTTGGACTTCATATGACTAAGTTATGACTTGTACACAAACGTCATATTTTTTTGGACACCAAGCTGTCCAAAATCAATCCTTGTCTTTTGCATCCTAACGCCAAAATTTTGACCATTATTGACACAAGACCTGAACCAATGTTTACTTTATAGTCGAATTGAGTTATTAATTGATTTCAACCATTAGTTAGTCATTGATTTCAGTTCTAACTTGTTCAGTCATGTTTTATCGATTCGATTTGCGTTCTTTGCTGATTAACACCCCAAATTCATTCTATTCGCGTCTAACGCGTTCAATCAATCCATTACCATTCCTTAATGATTTTTAAATAAATTTGTTTCTGATTATTCATAAGGACCAAATTACTATAGATTACAATCCATTGAAAGCAATATCAAGAAATAATCACAAAACTAGGGTTTACCGTCTTATGATGATACAATCCTCAAATGTGCGATTCCTTCATGATTCGAACACAATAATCAAGAGAAGATGAACATTAGATGATCATTTTTATGATTCTTGATGAATAACATCAAGAATATGAATCATCATAATAAATAGTTTTCGTACCGGAGAACGTGTAGACGATGAAGTTTTGCATGAAAATCAACCTTGCATGATAGAACATCATCAAAGTTGAAGGAATTGATGTTGATGGTGATCAATTGAATTCTAGAACAAGAAGAGGATGGATGGTGGCGGCTAGGGTTTCACTAGAGAGCATTCTCGGAGAATAAGATTTGCAAAATGAAGAAAAAACAAGGGGATTTCCTCCTTTTTAGAGAGATTTCGGCTAAAGGGGGCCATGAATGGGTCTCCCGAGCCATTGGCCGTCACGTCCCAATCCACGTATCGTACAGTTTTCGCGTATTTAAATTCTACGCGTTAATATGACTTCAACGAACTATTATATGCTATATATATTATTTAAATTAAAATTTTGAATTAAATTAAGTTTGTTTAGTAAACTTTAGACAAAGCCCACTGATATAAAATTTTTGTTGTGTTTTTAATATAAAATTTTAATATTTTACATTTATTAATCCTTGATCAAGACCAAAGTATATAATCATCGTACTACATCTAGTCCGGTAAACCTGTCACCCATCCTAGGCCAATTAGAACATATTAAGCCAATAATTCACACTTCTAAACTTAGCGTGTCTACACGCATCTAATATGCTATTCACAGATCAAGTCAGGGATATTCAAAGAGCTCGGCGCTAGACGCTCGCTCGATCTTCGTTCATAATTTGCTCGAAACATGCTCGTTTGAACTTCTACTCGGTTGTAAACGAGCTGATCGGCTCAGATCGGTTTGTAAACGAGCGAAGCACGAGCAAAGGTCCGCTCGGCTCGGTTCGGCTCAAATTATTTTTTATTATATATATAAATAGGTATATGTATACATATTTTTTTTACATAACACCGTAGTAGATTTGACCCACTATATACAAATATATAATTATATTTATACATACTAGATCAATCAACCTAATAAATTTTTTTAATGCAAAGCATAAAATAAAATCCAAAGCTGCTAACAGACACTTTTCGACCCCGCTCTTATTTTTAGTCGATCATCTCTTGCATTTAATATCTTTGATCTTTGTAGTATTCTCACAGCTTTATGAGCCACAACTTTAGCCTCATCGTTAAGCTCAACATATTGTTATTCATGAATATGTTATGTCATGAAATGTGATTGCATTTTAAGTCATTAAAACTTAGGACCTAGCATTGTCACCGACTCTTATTGCAATTTAAATCGGATGATACACTAGGTAGTTGGATTGTACAAATTGTTCATGCTCGTTTGTGCTAGCTCAACATTCATTCGAAAAATTAATGCTCGATAAATGCTAGTTCAATTTTTTGCTCGGTTGTAAATGAGTCGATCAGCTTGGTTCAGTTTGAAAACAAGCCAAGCACGAGCAAAGATCCGTTCAGTTCGACTCAGCTCGTGAATATCCTTAATAAATGGGAGTTTCTAGAAAATTCAAACAATAGTCTCTCATCTGATGTTGTGTTTAGATAACCTAAAAACAACAACATGAGATAGTAATTTATTCAACTTCAACTGTAGGAATAGACACTAAAGTCTACTTCTTACATTGGAGGAAGACAAGTCTATTTCCCAGATAATAGCGCCCACCGGATGTTGATTTTTAGTCCAGATTGCATCCTTAATAACTGAATAAGAATAAGTAAACAAATTAAATTTAGAATTTTTGTGATACTAGAAACCAAGCTTAAGCTCATGCTTAAGGTATCAAAAAATTCTTTTCACAATAGTAGAATGTGAAAATATAGGATTGGCTTGATGTCATGCACAGATACACATGACAAATATAAAATCTAGCCTGGTAACTGTGATATACATGATAGATCCGATCACCAATTAATATAGATGTGGATCCATACTCTCCCCTATTCCTTGATATCATGCGAACAATCTTCTTGCAGCAAACGATCTCAACCCTATCCCTTGACAACCAGTCCATCCCCACCACCACGTCATAACTTACAAACCCAAATCGTAATAGTTCCCATTTAAAGATATGTCCTCTAATAGCATAATACATTACCAAATTATCTTTCTAGTCTTTACAAGATTACCATCAACCCATTTCGTAACACGTATTCACATAACTGGGGGTCAAGTCCAACTAAGTTACAAAGTCAAAGTTACTACATCTGGATCCTGTCAAGCATCATTGACACCAATCACGAACACCCTTCTAAGAACAGGGTTACCATTATTACCTTACCCTAGGTTTGCACCAATTATAGACCAGATTTTGGTTTTTATTCCCTTGATTCTTATTGACCATTTGAGCTTGAGGCCAATTTAGCCTCAGGCATGCATTAGATAATGCTACTGGCTTCCATACTCATAATATAAATGTTGAACTCCTGTTGATTTAACTACATTAGTCGAAACAACTAGGTTTGCCAACACCTTACAACTCTTAGATAAGCGACAACATAGTCCTTTATATCTCGTTCATGATCTTGCCCACTTTATCTCCACCACGTCAGTGCTTTGCCCACATGCAACTAAGCAATACGCTTCACCATTTCTCAACACAGATATCAATGTCCATATCTATCTTCATTTTCTCAATGTAGTGGTTTGTAGCGGTTGCTAAAGCTTTCCCTTCGTACTCCTTGTATTGACAGCCAATCCTTCCTCCAGTACCATTTCTTGCCACGTTATCAGTCTTATTATGCTAAACTCCAATCCACTATGATCATCACAAGGCCTATTTCATATATATCCTTAGTATACAGGAGATGCTTGTCATACCCCCATAGTGTTCCCACTACACCAACGATATTCCGAGAATAAAGCTTGAACTGGTTACAGGACATCTGTCTATTTGATCAAAGTATAATTCTAAAACGTCTAAATAACCAATGCTCAAAGTCTTACAATAATTCTAATAAACAAAGTAATACATGTTCAAGGAGACTCACCACTCTAATAAAACTCTCCAAAGACCAAGTACATTTTGATCAAATAGTTAATTTCCATGATCACATAAACACAAGAGGGAACAACGCCTCACAGTTACTATGACTGAAATGTAATAATATGACTCCATGAAGGCTTCAAACCGATTAGTATCACATAAAGATAAAGGGGATGAGTGTTTCCACAACATAGATGATCATAAGAACCGGAACTCCAATATTCCAAGTATAGTGCGAAAAATTAGTACTAATTATGACCTTTAGCTCACTACAGGGTTTGCCAGACTTCGCATGCATTTCAAATTTCAATCACGTATGCAACAATAATGGTAATTTTCTTGGCAATGGTCACCCCTAACTCCTCCTACCTAAGTCAACACATCTAGTCAAGTATAGAGTGTTATCCATGATTAGAGAATCCAGGATATGGTTACTAACCAAAGGTTAACTTACAGAAGTTGTAAAGAATAGTTGGTTAATAAATCATTCACGTGGGTAAGGAACAGTTGAGTGAAACCATATAGTATAGTCTAAAATCCAATAAAGTAGTTGTATGACCTGCATACGCTATGTCTTTTGTCTATTGGTGTCATGTTAGTTTGCATGTCCATCTCCAGATATTCAACCCACAAGTTATAGTTAAGTCCTTAGAAGAATTTGTATAACATCACTTAACAATTCAGACCGAACAATAGTCAAGTACAAGAGGGTGTCTTTACCTAATGCTTCCTCACAGTACACACTAATGATACAACATCCACAATTGATGATGCACATAGAACATTCACATTTATAATAGTGCATACATAATCCTATTATGCATCATACTTGTGGGTACTTAGGTTATAGTCTAAGTCAAATAATTCACCTAATTCTTCATAACCAATGGTTCTAATACCAATCTGTCACACCCTCACTGGTATAGGAAAACAAGGATGCGACAAACAGGATATTAATAAAACATTAGGGTCTAAGAAAATCTCTAAAAAAATTCTCCATCGCCCGACACAAAAGAACAAGTGTCCAGAATAATCAATATCATAACATTATTCCAAGTACTTAAATATTGCTACTCAAAAAGACATGCTCTAAAAAGTCAACATACATTGGTGAGTTCAAACGTTTATAATTATAAAGTATGTTATCGTGTAGTCATGTACAAAGTATATGTGTGTAATAGAGCATAGTAGTCATAGAAATCAACATAAGTTCATGATCAGTCCTAGTCTAATTAACCAGATTATATACACCCGAGGGCACTCACATGCCATGTTAGTCTTAGCTGGAATACTGACAACAAGGGTGGGATGTTAGCCCGTTAGTATTGACAATATGTTTCCATGACAGTCCACTCCAAGTAAAAGTATATACTTATAAATGAAAATTTTAAAGTTGGTCCTATGAGTAAAACCACACACACTGTTCCAAAATAAATTTTAAAGCACGACATAGTTTAAAACTAAAGAGCAAGCTTTTCCCCCAAGTAAAACATATTAAATAGGGGTCGTGAAACTCACCTCGATCATAGCACAATCCAAAGTCCACAACATATATAACAAGTAACTATACATAACAAATCAAGATAAGATTACTAGAAGTCGAGAAGACCTAAGCGGTTCTAATCCTCGTAGTCCAGTCCTTAATGCCCATCCAAGTTCTTATTTTAATGAAAACATAATTCATTTATCATTCGAAGTCTAATATCCAACCTTAAATTCCTAATCTCAACTCCCTTAGTTTCCTGGTCATTAACGTATAATAAGACGTTGCCTTTCTTTGATGTAAGTATATTAGTCCAATTTCAATGAACTGCTAATGTTAAATGCTCATATCCTTAAACGTCTTAGAAACCATTGTTGGACACAAATATTGACTTTATTTGATTATTTCATTAAAAATTTAGCTCATACAACTAGAGGATTTGATGGTATATGGGTTATGATGGACTGACTGATGAAGAGTGCACACTTGCTACCTATCTGGGAAATGTTTTCGCTAGAAAGATTGGAAGAATTGTTTAACAAAAAGATTGTGGCTCGTCATGGTGCACTGGTGTCTATTCATTCTGATAGATACACACTATTTATATCTAAGTTTCGGACAAGATTACATGAAGCAATGGAATCGAGACTGTATATTAGAACAACTTACCAGCCTCAAACATGTGGACAATCGGAAAGAACCATTCAGTCATTGGAAGACATGTTTTGAGCTTGTATTATGGAATTCAGTAGGAGTTGCAATGAGCACCTACCATTACCATAATTCTCTTACAACAACAGTTTTCATGCTAGTATCAACATGCCACCATCCGAGATGATATATGGTAGGAGGTGTAAGACCCCACTATATTGGGATGATATTAGACAGAAAAAGTTAAGAAGCATCAAAGTAATCAAGGCTACATCAGAAAAGTTGGAAAAGATCAAGGCTCTCATGAAAGCAGCTATAGATAGGCATAACTCCTACGCTGATAAACTAAGGAGATGGATTGAGTTTCAAGTCAACGATAGATTGATGTTGAAGGAATCCCCGTGGAAAGGGATTATCTGCTTTCGTAAGAGAGGAACGTAAATTTCAAGGTACATTGGGCAGTTTAGATTCTCCATTGGTGTGGGGGAAGTCAAGTATAGATTGGAACATTTTGACGAGTTACGTGGAATTCATCCTACATTTCATCTATCTCGTTTTTGCAAGTGTTTGGTGGAAGCAACGATGTTGTTTTCCCTCTTACTGATATTGAGATTGAAGAAAAGTTGAATTATATGGAATAACCTGTGGCCATCTTAGACCAGAAAGAGAAGTAGTTACGGAATAAGGTGATTGGCCAAGTGAAAGTACAATGGAAACATTGAAAGGGATGAGAAGTAACTTGGGAATTGGAGAGAGAAATGAGGCGGCACTACCCAGATCTCTTAAAGGGATTATCTTTTTGAGATTAACCTATATAAGGGGAGGGGGTGGACTTGTAACACTCGAACATGAAAAAAATAAGAAAAGAAATAAAGAAGATGGTTTTGAATAAGTTGAAGGGCCAAAAGTGTAAAACAGCAAAAGGTTATCCATGTGTGAGTATAAAAGGGGAGGGCCACCCCCTTCCCTCACTTTCATGCACCCAAACATTCTCCAAGTTAGAGAGAGAAAGAGCATTCGATTCTAGAGAGAGAAAGTGGAAGAACACATCCAATGTATGATCTTTATCATGATTACTCATAGATCTAAGCTAGAACTAAGATCTAATGATAATGTCAATGTGTTTCTGTGGGTAATGTTTAAAACTTTACCTATCCATGTGTGTAGATCTCAAGTTTTATTCTCAGTTCTAGGGTTTTGCTCGAAGGCTTCAAAAGGTGAGTGTTAGATTCGTTTAGTTACATGTTTGTAATACCTTTAGGACTGATATGCATACTTATATGATAAGCCTTTATTAAATCTATGTTTTCTCTAACAGAGGTGGCATTTTTACATAAATATCATGTTTTTAACATGATTTCTAATAGTGTTTCATGCATGGTGTGTTCTAGTGATAAACCCTAACTATATGAGATCTAGATGTATGAATTAGGATCATGCATGACTTGGTTATGGTATAGAAACACTAAGGATAAATTCGACACAAGGCTTTACACACTCACATTTGAGCATTATTACCAGCATTAGTTACAACTTGCCGTATTGACCAAGTGTAATCATCCGCCTTGATCACTTCACTTACATTGACTATTTAAATTATCCACATTGAATTACTTCACCTGCGTAGACCAAGTGTAGTCATCCACATTTGGTCACTTCACCCGTATGAACTATATAAGTCATCCATATTTTATTACTTCACTCGCATTAAGCATACTACCGGTATTAGGTTACATCTGCCCGCACTAAGGGATACTTGGAATATTTTATCAAGAATTCTAACTAATTATCAATTAGGGATTTTCTATCAAGATTGTTCTCTCTTATATGACCTATTCTACATAAAGTGATATTTTATGTTTCTTGTTACCTAATGAAATGAGTAATGTAATAAGAAGTATTATAGGTAACTATTGGAACGTTAATGACTAAAAGAGTGATAGCAGAACCTAACGAATGTTATAGGGCCCAATAATAAATGAATAGCCATTCAAGCACTATGGATGGACCCATATTCATTAGCAGGTTGCGTGCCTGGTCGTGTGGGTCAACTGCCAGGGGTTAGTTACCAGAATAAACATTTACTAGAGCTCACTCAGCAATACTGACTTTCTATATCAATTCAACTGCTCTAAATGACAAATGTGTGTTTATTAAAAGAAGTTAAAAGTATATTTTCTTTATCAATGTAAACTAGAGCTCACTCAGCAACACTGACTTTCTATGAATATTAGTTGGCAGGAAATATTGATTGAAGAGGATGGCATGGAAGTAAAACTACTTGACTAATAAAGATTGGCATCCATATTTATGAATAGATGTTCTATCCTAAAATGCAATCTTACTATTTTGAATTTAAGGACAAATTTTTATTTCTTGACATGTATGTTTATTGGTGGATTTAATGAATCAATTAAGTTTTTGTTGTAATGTTTTATATCAAAGTGTTTTATGTAATGCTTAGTGTGATGATTGGGAAACTATGAGGCTTTCTGGGAACGGGGCCATACAATATCTATTATAATCTTCTTCGACATTATTATGAACGCTAGGGACCGTTACTCCATAGTTTTGTGTTTTCCTTCAATCATTTCGGGTACTTTAGGGTTAAGGCTAGGGTCATTGTGGTCAATTGAGATCAATTAGAGTTAATGATTTTCAAGTATGACCAGTAATACATATTTTGAACGATCCTAATTGAATCCTACTATATTCTACCGATATCTACAAAATGCTTAAGCTAGTGAGGCTAGGAAAGACCTTCTTCAAATCTTGTATAATCATGAAGATGAGCAGTTCTTGAAGTTGACACCTTGTGGAACATGCGATTCTCTCTTTCAGTCTCCTCAATATCTTGGTTAAATTATTATGGCGAGGTCCTTCCTGAAAACCTTGTATGCATGAACGTAATTGTTACCTGTAGATAAGGCAACACAAAATGCTACACGTAATACTAAACAAAGAAAACAAATAGAAAACTAAAAACAGAAAAAGATAATCTTTTTGGGTTTTTTATGATTTTTTAAGAAAAATAAATAAAAACAAATAAACACAAAGCGCACTGATTCCCCTGCAACAATGCCATTTTGATCTGGTTGTCGAGACTCGATCAAAAACAAGTTAATTAATCGGTCTTAGCTACCTTTATTATGTAAGGGTAAGTAAGGTCGTCTTCATAGGGAATTAGTGGAAAATGTTTAACAAACAAACTCGATTTGCTTAAAGACACAAACTTTGAAAGTAAATATTGAAATTTTGGATGAATTCACTAACTGAAATAGAAAAAGCAATCAACTTTGGAATGAACTTAATAATCCATAATAGAACAATCGCTTTCGTGTATCAAGTTCTACAAGATCAAAAGTTATTAAGTTTAACTTAGGTTTGCATAAATACAACTCAAGATCTTCATTTTTGATTAAAGTGATAACAAAGGAACAATCTTTTAAAATTCATTTATTCACAAAGTGTAACACCCGGGTATTTTTTTTAAAGACGAGAAAGAAAGAATAAATGTGTCGTAAAAGATAGAAAACACAATTTAACCCAAGTTGAGGGGCTAAATGTGTCAAAAGGACAAAAAAAGAATAAAAGTGGGTGCAAAAAGGTGATGGCCGCCCACACCTTCCTGCATATTTCACTTCAACCGGATTTTAGAGAGAGAAAGAGCAGAGCTCTCGGGTTTTTGAAGAAAGAAGAAGAGGAATTCAAATTCAAAGTAAGAATTCTTGGCTTTTAAGTTGTTCTTGGCCGGCCTATGCCTCGGTTATATGCTTATGTGTGTTTGTGTGTTCGGGTTGTGTGTTTTGGTGGGTTTTAGGTGGTTGAACTCATAGTGCAAACGGATTTGAAGGAAGTCATACTCGAAGGCTGCTAAGGTGAGTTCTAGAACCCCCTTTTTACTTGTTTTAATGGATTTTGGGGCTGGAAATGCATGTATGTATGTTTTATGAATGTGGGTTTTATACCCATATGAATGTGTATGTGTGAATGTGGGTGGGTTATGATTTGGGTGATTTATGATGTTATGATGATGCCATGTTCATATTATGATGCTTAGAATGCTAGAACTAAGCTTAGAACATGATGAATTGATGATTTAGGGCTGATTATGATGTTATTCGTATGTATTGGTTGCCCATGCGCCTGGATTTGGCCCATGCGCCCAACGGTTGAATTTGCTTAAGTGTTGCCCCATGCGCCCAAATAGTATCCATGCGCCTAGAATAGGCTGAGATTGACTAAGTGTTCCATGCGCCCAAAACTGCCCATGCGCCTAGGCACTCATGCGCCTGCATAGTGCCCATACGCCTAGAAATTTGCCCAGGAGACTAAGTGTTGGGTCATGCGTCCAAATAGTGCCTATGCGCTTGAAAGTTCCCCATGCGCCTAAGTGTTCCCATGCGCCCAGAAGGCCATGCGCCTGCATAGTGCTCATGCGCCTATGCCTTAGAATATTTCTGAAATTTTGGGGAAAATGTATAGTGTAGGCTTTAACTTGGGATGTTCCTGGGGGTGATGTATGTTGACTTTATGATGTCATACGTGATGATGATGCTATGTATGGTATAGTTATGTTTATGTTATGTTCCTTATTATGTATGTTTATTTTCGTTGGCTTTACGTGGTATGATTATTAAAAGTAAATGGAAAGTATTATGTGACGTAAAGCGGAAGATAATGAAAAAGAGAACGTAAGGAATGAATGAATGCATGCATTAATGAATGAATAAATGAATGGAAAAGTCTTGCAAGCAAAGGTTGAGGTGAGTGACGGTGTTGTCACAAAAGACTTGTATGCCAAAGGCTGAGGTGAGTGACGGTGTTGTCATAAAAGACTTGTATGCCAAAGGTTGAGGTGACTGACGGTGTTGTCACAAAAGAATTTTATGCCAAAGGTTGAGGTGAGTGACGGTGTTGTCACAAAAGACTTGTATGCCAAAGGTTGAGGTGAGTGACTGTGTTGTCATAAAAGACTTGTATGCCAAAGGTTGAGGTGAGTGACTATGTTGTCACAAAAGACTTGTATGCCAAAGGTTGAGGTGAGTGACGGTTGTCACAAAAGACTCGTAAGCCAAGGTTGAGGTGAGTGATTGTGTTGTCACAAAAGACTTGTACGCCAAAGGTTGAGGTGAGTGACGGTGTTGTCACAAAAGACTCGTAAGCCAAGGTTGAGGTGAGTGACCGTGTTGTCACGAAAGACTTGTATGCCAAAGTTGAGGAGAGTGACTGTGTTGTCACAAAAGACTTGTAAGGGGTTCAGTCCATGAGATTGACCCGGATCTTTGTCGCTTACCCTAGTGCTGGTGCCAGGCTTTGTGCGCAATGAATGGAAGTCTGATAAACTTCGGCCCAATACCCGCTTTGTGCCAACGTTTGGGGTATAGCTGATGACATTGATCCGGAAGGAATGAACGAAGGAAGGTTAATGAATGAAATGTACGAAATGAAAGATAACGAATGATAAAGATGACGTACGATGATGAATGAACGGAAGTCAACGAATGACGATGAAAGATAATAATAAATTATTATCTATGTGTACGTGTGTTGTATGATCGCGTATGAAAGTAAAGAAAGAATGGTTTTAAACGAAAGAAAAGTATTTTATTTATAAAACTAGAACTCACTTAGCAACGCTGACTTTTATGTGTTTCCAGTTGGCAGGTAATGTTGCTGAGGATGGCACGGGGCAGCTACTTGGCATTTTTGGATGGCATCCGTTGTTTGAATTATAATTTTTTTTTTGTGATGTAATGCAACGAGTGATATTTGTAACAGTTAACTGCAATGTATTATTTTGCAAAAGCAATTATAATGAAATGGTTTGTTTAAAAGAATTCCGCTGTAATATTTTAGTAAGGTAAATGTATGTTTTATGCTTTGTGTGCAATGATTGACCAGCTGTAAGCATTCCGGGAACGGGGCCTTACAAGTTGGTATACGAGCCAAAGTTTAAGTGAAACGGGTTAAAATTTTCAAAAGAAACCTAAACTTAAACTGAGAATGGGACAAAGGGAAGGGATGCCAGTCCGAGTAGCTACGTGCCATCAGGTATTTTCTTGATGTTAACCGGTATTACGTGCGCATGTTATGTGTTTATGTGCTTCTTAGTAGATCTAGATACTGATGTAGTCAGGATAGGAAATGCTTGGGGTTTGAAGAGTAAAGTAAGTGGATAATCACAACTGGCACTGTAACTAGGGACTTACTATACTTGACATAAACTGAGCTATTACCTTGAATGACCGTGTTAGTGTTTGAATCTTATAGCGTGTTAGAGGATGGCCGGTGGTAGATCTTCTAAGGCTTCTCGAGGTGAAGGTTGTAGTGGATGTGGTGCTGGACCGCATGTCATGAGAAGAGCCCAAGACACATCACACAGGAGGCAGTGATGAGAGTGCTAATCTGAGGACCGCAGTGAAAGAGGCGGTCGTCGAGGGGGTTCAACAGGTCATGCAGACGATTCTGCCATTTGTGGTGACTGAGGTGATTAGAGCGGCGAAGGAGGAGGCCGTAATTGAGGTGAAAAAGAAGGGTGGTGGAGACCGGAACTGGAATGGAAAGAGGTTTGGACGTGGCGGGGCCACTCCAAACAACAATCCTGCGAGGGTGGATGATCGGCGTGTGGTCACATCTTGTGTGGGGATGAAGAGTTGCGGTAATTGTGGGAGGAAGCATACAGGAGAGTGTAGGTGGGGATCAAACCTCTGTTTCAAATGTGGGAGGCCTGGTCATATGGCTAAAAAGTGTGGGGTTATAAGGTGTTATAACTGTGGTGGAAGGGGCCACATGAGTCGAGAATGCAAGAAGCCAAGGGCTGAGAGTTCCGGGCCGAAGAAAACAGCCGAGACTGAAGGGCAGAAAGCTAGAGCCAGGGCTTTCATGATGACCAGGGAGGAGCCTAGGACGGACCCCGATGTTGTGTCAGGTACATTTCTAGTAAACCAAACTCTTGCTTCTGTGTTATTTGATTCAGGTGCTAGTAGGTGTTTTATTTCTGCTGCTTTTTGTATGAAGTTGCCTGTTAGTAGTAGGAGTATTGATGAGCCCTTTGATGTAGAAACTGCCATAGGTAAGTCTACCAGGATTTCTGAGATGATAGAAGGCTGTGACATAGAATTAGAAGGTCATAAGTTTCATGTTAGACCGTTCGTGATGACCTTAGGCGGTTTCGATGTAGTCCTAGGAATGGATTGGTTGGCGGACTACGAGGCGAACATTATGTGCGCAAGAAGATGATTAGATTGACAGCGCCCGACGGAAGTCTAGTGACAATCTACGGTGATCGAGTTACGACGATTCCGAAGGCGGTGGCGGGAAAGTGCCTACTTGGCCTACGTGAAGGATGTAGATACGCCAACACCATAATTGTCGGATGTACCGGTTGTGTGTGAATTCTCAGATGTGTTTCCCGAAGACTTACCAGGTGTGCCACCGGACCGCGAGATCGAGTTCTAGATTGACTTGATACCGGGTGCCCAACTTGTTGCTAAGGCACCATATCAGTTGGCTCCAACCGAGATGAAAGAATTGATGGAGCAACTACAGGAATTGCTTGATAAGGGGTTCATTAGACCGAGTATCTTTTCTTGGGGTGCTCCGGTCCTATTCGTTAAGAAGAAGGACGGTAGTATGAGGATGTGTATTGACTACCGTGAGTTAAATAAGTTGACGGTGAAGAATCGGTACCCGCTACCGAGGATTGATGATTTGTTTGATCAGCTCCAAGGTGCTAGTTGGTTCTTAAAGATAGACCTTCGATCTGGTTACCATCAGTTGAAGGTGAAAGATAAAGATATTCCTAAAACAGCTTTTTGCACACGTTATGGACACTACGAGTTTCTCGTTATGTCTTTTGGTTTGACCAACGTTACAGCTGCTTTATGGACTTGATGAATCGAGTGTGTCGGCCAATGTTGGACAAATCTGTGATTGTTTTTATTGATGATATCCTGATTTATTTGAAGAGCGAGGCGGAGCATGCAGGACACATTCGAGAGGTGTTGGAGACGTTGAGAAATGAGAAGTTGTATGCCAAGTTCTCCAAGTGCGCGTTCTGGTTGTGCGAAGTTTAGTTCTTGGGTCATGTAATGAATATGGAGGGGTTCATGGTGGACCCAGTAAACGTGGAAGCAGTGATGTAATGGAAGTCTCCAAAGACGCCATCCGAGATTCGTAGTTTCTTGGGGTTGGCGGGATATTATAGGAGAATCATTCAAGACTTCTCTAAGATAGCTTCTCCGTTGACTAAGTTGACCCTCAAGGATGTGAAGTTTGTATGGGGTCAAGCTCAAGAGAGTGCTTTTGAGGAGTTAAAGGCAAGGTTGACTCAAGCTCCAGTTTTATCGTTACCCGAAGGAAGCGAGGACTTAGTGGTCTATTCGGATGCTTCTTACTCGGGGTTGGGTTGCGTGTTGATGCAGCGAGGGAAGGTTATAGCTTATGTATCCCGACAGTTGAAAGTTCATGAGGTGAATTACCCTACTCACGACTTGGAGTTAGCAGCTGTGGTCTTTGCACTAAAGATTTGGAGGCAATACCTATACGGAAAGAAGTGCATAATCTTCACGGACCACAAGAGCTTGAAGTACTTCTTTGAGCAAAAGGACCTGAACATGAGGCAGAGGCGATGGTTGGAGCTCATAAAGGATTGTTAACCCGATTCAGAAGGATGTGGATCCCTCGTTACGGGGATCTACGTGGGAGGATTATGGACGAAGCTCATAAGACTCGATACTCTATTCATCCCGGTGCTACAAAGATGTATCAAGATATGAAGAAAGATTATTGGTGGCCTGGTATTAAGCGCGATGTAGCGGAGTATGTGAGTGAGTGTCTTACTTGCTTGCAAGTGAAGGCCGAACTCCAGAAGCCGTACGAGAAGATCCAACCGTTGGATATACCGGAGTGGAAGTGGGAGCATATCACCATGGACTTTATCACAAAGTTACCGCGTACCGTGAGAGGGTATGATGCCATATGGGTGATAGTTGATCGTTTAACGAAGAGTGCTCACTTCCTACCGATCCGTGAGACATATCCATCCGAGAGGTTGGCGGATTTGTTCATTAAAGAGATTGTGAGTCGTCATGGTGAGCCGGTGTCTATTGTTTCCGATCATGACACCCGGTGTACATCTAAATTTTGGAAGAAATTCCATGATGCTATGGGGACGAGGTTACACATTAGCACGGCTTATCATCCACAGACGGATGGTCAGTCAGAGAGAACCATTCAGACACTAGAAGATATGCTTCGGGCATGCGTCATTGACGTTGGAGGAAGTTGGGATGACCACTTACCGTTAGCTGAGTTCTCGTATAATAATAGTTATCTTGCCAGTATTGGTATGCCCACTTATGAGATGCTATATGGTAAGAGGTGTAGAACAACCGTTTGTTGGGGTGATATTGGTCAGAAGGAGTTGGGAGTATTGAGGTGATTGAGGCTAAGACTGAGAAGCTCCAAAAGATCAAAGCCTTTATGAAGGCAGCTAAAGATAGGCAGAAGTCGTATGCCAACAGGAGACGTAAACCGATTGAGTTCAAGGTGGGTGACAGAGTTATGTTGATGGTCTCACCTTGGAAAGGTATCATTCGGTTCAGGAAGCGGGGAAAGTTGAGCCCAAGATACATAGGGCCTTTTCGAATCATTGCTCGAAGTAGGAGAGGTGGTCTATAGGTTAGTGTTACCCGATGAGTTAAGTGGAATTCACCCAACATTCCATGTATCTCATATGCGGAAGTGTTTAGCTGATGAGGATATGGTTGTACCACTAGAGGATATTGAAGTTGATGAAAGGCTCAATTATGTGGAGCAACCAGTGGCAATCATTGATCGTAAGGAGAAACGGTTAAGGAATAAAGTGGTTCCCCTTGTGCGTGTACAGTGGAGGCACAGGAAGGGATCCGAGTCTACGTGGGAGACTGAAAAAGAGATGAGGCAGTATTACCCACATCTGTTGAGGAATAACAGGTTTCGAGGACGAAACCTATATAAGGGGGGGGGTGGACTTATAACACCCGGGTATTTTTTTTAAAGACGAGAAAAAAAGAATAAATGTGCGGAAAAAGAAAGAAAACACAATTTAACCCAAGTTGAGGGGCTAAATGTGTCAAAAGGACAAAAAAAGAATAAAAGTGGGTGCAAAAAGGTGATGGCCGCCACACCTTCCTGCATATTTCACTTCAACCGGATTTTAGAGAGCGAAAGAGCAGAGCTCTCAGGTTTTTGAAGAAAGAAGAGGAATTCGAATTCAAGGTAAGAATTCTTGGCTTTTAAGTTGTTCTTGGCCGGCCTATGCCTCGGTTATATGCTTATGTGTGTTTATGTGTTCGGGTTGTGTGTTTTGGTGGGTTTTAGGTGGTTGAACTCATAGTGCAAACGGGTTTGAAGGAAGTCATACTCGAAGGCTGCTAAGGTGAGTTCTAGAACCCCCTTTTTACTTGTTTTAATGGATTTTGGGGCTGGAAATGCATGTATGTATGTTTTATGAATGTGGGTTTTATACCCGTATGAATGTGTATGTGTGAATGTGGGTGGGTTATGATTTGGGTGATTTATGATGTTATGATGATGCCATGTTCATATTATGATGCTTAGAATGCTAGAACTAAGCTTAGAACATGATGAATTGATGATTTAGGGCTGATTATGATGTTATTCGTATGTATTGGTTGCCCATGCGCCTGGATTTGGCCCATGCGCCCAACGGTTGAATTTGCTTAAGTGTTGCCCCATGCGCCCAAATAGTATCCATGCGCCTAGAATAGGCTGAGATTGACTAAGTGTTCCATGCGCCCAAAACTGCCCATGCGCCTAGGCACTCATGCGCCTGCATAGTGCCCATACGCCTAGAAATTTGCCCAGGAGACTAAGTGTTGGGTCATGCGTCCAAATAGTGCCTATGCGCTTGAAAGTTCCCCATGCGCCTAAGTGTTCCCATGCGCCCAGAAGGCCATGCGCCTGCATAGTGCTCATGCGCCTATGCCTTAGAATATTTTCTGAAAGTTTGGGGAAAATGTATAGTGTAGGCTTTAACTTGGGATGTTCCTGGGGGTGATGTATGTTGACTTTATGATGTCATACGTGATGATGATGCTATGTATGGTATAGTTATGTTTATGTTATGTTCCTTATTATGTATGTTTATTTTCCGTGGCTTTACGTGGTATGATTATGAAAAGTAAATGGAAAGCATTATGTGACGTAAAGCGGAAGATAATGAAAAAGAGAATGTAAGGAATGAATGAATGCATGCATTAATGAATGAATAAATGAATGGAAAAGTCTTGCAAGCAAAGGTTGAGGTGAGTGACGGTGTTGTCACAAAAGACTTGTATGCCAAAGGCTGAGGTGAGTGACGGTGTTGTCATAAAAGACTTGTATGCCAAAGGTTGAGGTGACTGACGGTGTTGTCACAAAAGAATTTTATGCCAAAGGTTGAGGTGAGTGACGGTGTTGTCACAAAAGACTTGTATGCCAAAGGTTGAGGTGAGTGACTGTGTTGTCATAAAAGACTTGTATGCCAAAGGTTGAGGTGAGTGACTATGTTGTCACAAAAGACTTGTATGCCAAAGGTTGAGGTGAGTGACGGTTGTCACAAAAGACTCGTAAGCCAAGGTTGAGGTGAGTGATTGTGTTGTCATAAAAGACTTGTACGCCAAAGGTTGAGGTGAGTGACGGTGTTGTCACAAAAGACTCGTAAGCCAAGGTTGAGGTGAGTGACCGTGTTGTCACGAAAGACTGTAGCCAAGGTTGAGGTGAGTGACGTGTTGTCACGAAAGAAAGTTGAGTTGAGAGTGACTGTGTTGTCACAAAAGACTTGTAAGGGGTTCAATCCATGAGATTGACCCGGATCTTTGTCGCTTACCCTAGTGCTGGTGCCAGGCTTTGTGCGCAATGAATGGAAGTCTGATAAACTTCGGCCCAATACCCGCTTTGTGCCTACGTTTAGGGTATAGCTGATGACATTGATCCGGAAGGAATGAACGAAGGATGGTTAATGAATGAAATGTACGGAATGAAAGATAACGTATGACAAAGATGACGTACGATGATGAATGAACGGAAGTCAACGAATGACGATGAAAGATAATAATAAATTATTATCTATGTGTACGTGTGTTGTATGATCGCGTATGAAAGTAAAGAAAGAATGGTTTTAAACGAAAGAAAAGTATTTTATTTATAAAACTAGAACTCACTTAGCAACGTTGACTTTTATGTGTTTCCAGTTGGCAGGTAATGTTGCTGAGGATGGCACGGGGCAGCTACTTGGCATTTTTGGATGGCATCCGTTGTTTGAATTATAATTTTTTTTTGTGATGTAATGCAACGTGTGATATTTGTAACAGTTAACTGCAATGTATTATTTTGCAAAAGCAATTATAATGAAATGGTTTGTTTAAAAGAATTCCGTTGTAATATTTTAGTAAGGTAAATGTATGTTTTATGCTTTGTGTGCAATGATTGACCAGCTGTAAGTATTCCGGGAACGGGGCCTTACAAGTTGGTATCAGAGCCAAAGTTTAAGTGAAACGGGTTAAAATTTTCAAAAGAAACCTAAACTTAAACTGAGAATGGGACAAAGGGAAGGGATGCCAGTCCGAGTAGCTGCGTGCCATCAGGTATTTTCTTGATGTTAACCGGTATTACGTGCGCATGTTATGTGGTTTATGTGCTTCTTAGTAGATCTAGATACTGATGTAGTCAGGATAGTAAATGCTTGGGGTTTGAAGAGTAAAGTAAGTGGCTAATCACAACTGGCACTGTAATTAGGGACTTACTATACTTGACATAAACTGAGCTATTACCTTGAATGACCGTGTTAGTGTTTGAATCTTATAGCGTGTTAGAGGATGGCCGGTGGTAGATCTTCTAAGGCTTCATTTAACCAACATTTCAAACACATAACAAAGTGACCGTATTGGAAATCAAAATTAGATTAAAACATGGTTTTAAACATCTAAGACACACACATAACACCAACCTATTATAAATAAGAAACCTCTGTTAGTGAACTTGCATGACAACACAATAGACTAAAGGCCTTAAGTATTAAAGTTAATAAGATATATGCCCAACTTCTACAAGTGAGTTCATCTTGAAACAAAGATAAGAACACTTATTTATAAAAGGAGGATGGAAGTGAAGCGAAGCCTACTATGTTATTTCATACGTTAGAGCAACAATCAGAAATAAAGAAAATAATGGATTATGCACAAGTCTCACCTCAAGTTCAAAGTGTATTCATGTTTGTTGAGCACAGTTACTTTATCCCTGTATGTTGACTAATGACGAGGAAAGTGTTGAGGAATTACAAAAAAAGAACAACAGGAAGATGAGCTCATGGATGAGATGAAAATTGTTCGCCTAAGTATCACTGAAGAGGAAACCATAAACCACAGTATTCCAACATATGAGGACAAGTTTGTAGATGAATTAGTGACTACTCCTCTCTTGGAAGGGAAAGGAGGATAGTTCCACCCAATTAGCAAACTTAATGACTTAGAAGCATTGCTTTATGTAAACCTAACTATGGTGATCAAGGAAGAACCACATTAAGAAGAAGATATGCAACAAGGTGGGTACACCAATAAACCAATGACCATGGTGATACCTAATTCTTATCTTTACACCAAAGATAGTCGGCCCTTGATTAAGCATTATATGATTCATCACACAAATCAAAAGAATCATAGGAGAGGAAAAACTACTTCATAGACTAACTACATGTGAAAGCACAACATCATTCCATAGAAAATTGTAAGTTAATAACATATCTTTAGAATGATCGCCACCTTCATGATATAAGTTGTACTAGGTTTGGTCAGGCAAATTCAAGTGTTGTTGGCATGACCCGTTTGCGTTGTGTTTGCATTTACCATTAGGATCCTCAATAACCTGTAGACAATGTACTAAGCAAACTCAATTATCACAAGCCACCCGTTTGTTAATTAGGTTCCATCCTAGAAATGTCAGAAAAAGAAAAGAAAAGAAAAGTAAGGGAGAAAATGGGATTTTATTCCAAAAAGCAGGGGTTAAAAGTGTGCAAGGGCCAAATTGGCCCATAATGGATTCAAAAAGGTGAAATGGCCTCCCATACCCCCTTTCTCATGTACTCAACTTTCGGCTAGAGTGAGAGAAAGAAGCTCCCATCTGGTTCTAGAGAGAGAAGTGGAAGAAATCTTCAAAAGGTAAGATTTTAAGGTGTTTTCTTCTCGGTTTCAGTCGGGTTCAAGCTTCAGGACCGATTTTTATGTGTTTTTATGTGTTAAGCTTGTATGTTTTTGTGTGTTTAGGTGTTAGAACTCCAGGTTGCTCTCGGGTTTGTTGTGTTGGCTCGAAAGTTGTTTAAGGTGAGTTCTAGATCCCCTCTTTTACTTGTTTTCTACTCGTTTGGGCCTGACATGTATAATGAAAAGAATGTTTCTGACCCAAACAATGATTTTACATGAAAATACGACTGTTTATGAAGAATGTTTGTTTTTTTTAAAAGATTCTATATTGTTGAATGGTTGTTTGTTATGTTCTAGTGTATGAACCTGATAGTTCTATGCTAAGAATACGCTTAAAAAGATGTATGGGACTAGAAACTGCATAAGTTGGATCGTAGGTGTTGGACTTGTTGTCCGCTGTGGACACTAGCTGTCTGCTGTGGAACTTGAACACTGTTAAGGTGTCCGTTGTAGACATTTTAGCATTTAGACTATTTAGACTATCCGCTGTGGACAATGCATGTCCGCGGTAGACACTTAACTATGCATGCACGTCCGCTGTGTACCATTTAGGTACTTTAGACTGTCCGCTGTGGACTTGACTGTCTGCTGTGGACACTTATAGTATTTAAGTCATCCGCTATGAACCTTAGTCATCCACTGTGGACACACATAGTGTTTTATTCATGCGCTGTGGACTTTGGTCGTCTGCTGTGGACTTTGGCTGTCCGCTGTGGAGACTTAACTTTTAAGTCATCCACTGTATACCTACTTCATGCGCTGTGAACACTTAGGTTTATTCTAAAATTTTGGGAATAGAATTTAAGTGACTGGTACTTATGTTTTAATGGAAGTTTATACTTGTTTAATGTTTTTTCTGCTTGTGGGTTGCTATTATAAATGATGATATTTCATGTTATGCATTATGATGTGACTTTATGTGGTGTGATATGTATGTGGACGTAAAGTATTATATAATGAAACTGAAAGACAACGATAATGAAAAATGGAACGTAATGAATGAATGAAAGTCTTGCAAGCAAATTGAATGGAGGTTTACAACTCATTGAGGTGTTGTTAGCTCACCTGTGTGCGGTTTAGCTAACCCATGAGGATGCACACAGGGGGGGGGTCAATCTTTGTGATTGATCAAGACGTACGAAAACGGGATCCTTGTCGCTTGACCTTAAGACGGTGGTTGCTTCGTGCACAATGATGGGGCATAGCATATGACAGGATCTGGATGAAAGTGAAATATAATAATGAAAGAAAGTACGAAAACGAACGATTATGAACGATGATGAAAGATAATAAATAATTATTATCAAGATGTATGTATGATGTATGATCACGTACGAAAGTTAAGGATATATTTATAGGAAAGCAATGTATTTTGTTATAAACTAGAACTCACTCAGCAACGCTAACTTTTTATATACATATCAGTTGGCATGTGATAATGTTGTTGGGGATGGAGCGAGGTTGAAGCTATTTGGCAAATAAAGACTGGCATCCATGTTATGCAGAAATGATATTTTTGTCTTGTAATACAACTAAATGTTCTTTTGAAACTTGTAACAACTATGTATTTCTTGGCAAAAATTATTATTGATGCATGAAATGGTTTTTGTTTAACTATTCCGCTGCCATGATTTCTTACTTTCACGTATTTTAATGTGTAAAGTGCTATGAATGACCAGCTGTGGGGTTTCCCGGGAACAGGGACTTACAAGTTGGTATCAGAGCCAAAGTTTAAGAGAATTAGGTAAATTATTTTCAAAAGCTGAACTTAAATTGAAAATGGGACCAAATAGAGGGATGCCAGCCCAGGTAGCTATGTGGCATCAGGTAATTTTCTTAAAGTTAACCAGTATTATGTTCACGTGTTATGTTATTTATGTACCCATAGTAGATTTAGATACTGATGTAGTCAGGATAGGGAATGCTTGGAGAATGAAGAGTAAAGTAAGTGGCTAATCACAACTGGCCACTGTAATTAGGGACTTACTGTACTTGATGTAATCTGATCTATTACCTTGAATGACCATGTTGATATTTGAATCTTATAGTGTTTAGAGATGGCTGGTGGAAGATCTTCAAAGGCTTCTCGTGGTGGAGGTCGTGGTGGACTTAGTACTGGGTCGAGTTTCATGAGGAATAGGGTTAGGACTGCCGAAACGGTTCCTGAAGAGCCCGAGCTTCATCACCATGAAGGCGGTGATGAGAGTGCTAATCTGAGGGCCTCGATGAAGGAGGCGGTGGTTGAGGAGGTTCATCAGGTCATGCAAATGATTTTGGCATCTGTGGTGACATAGGTTATTAGAGCCGTGAGAGAGGATGAAAGGAAAGAGAAGGAGGAGAGGAGGAAAACCATTGGGAGAGAGGGCGAGGGGAGAGGCTCAGGGGAAAGGGACCAACTAGAGACTGAGATGGTTGTCTCCAGTGACGATAAGGAAGAGGAAGTAGTGTAAGAAACTACGAAGGGGTGCAACTATGGGGCATTCCAAAGATGCAGCCCCCGACTTTCGATGGGAATAGGAATGCTGCTGCTGCTTATCAATGGGTGAGAGAGATGGAGTCTGTATTGGATATCAATGAGTGTAGGGAGGACCAGAAGGTGAAGTTTGCTACCCATTCGTTTGTGGATTCGGCCCTATGCTGGTGGGAAAATATAGTCCAGGCCGAGGGTAGTAGGGCGATTGGGAGGGTGGGATGGAGTGAACTAAAGAATCTGGTGATTGAGGAGTTTTATCCTAACAGGGAACTTGAGAAGATTGAGAGGGAGTTCCTGCAGTTGGAAGTGGGAACTATGACGCAAGCAGCAAGATGGCAAGGCTGGTGCCAGATGACGCCTGTGTCATGAAGATCAAGAGATACATCCAGGGTCCGCCGGCGGATATCTGTAGACACCTGATTGCCGCCCAGCCAGGTATGTTCAAGTTGACGATCGATCTGGCAGGGAGACTGTATGATGAGAGGGAGGAGGTGACCGTGGTAGAGGTAAATAAGAAGGTTAGTGGAGAGGAAGGAGATCAAGAAGGAGAAGGAGGGGCAGAAAGCTAAAGCCAGGGCATTAACTATGACCCGGGAGGAGGCTAGAGTGGATCCTGATATGGTGTCAGGTACCTTCCTAGTCAACCAAACTTGTGCCTCTCTGCTTTTCAATTCTGGTGCTAGTAGGAGTGTTATTTCTGCTACCTTCTGTGATAAGTTACCCGTTAGGAGTAGAACGATTGATGAGCCATTCGATGTAGAAACTACCATTGGTAAGTCTACCAGGAATTCTGATATGGTAGAAAATTGTGACATAGAGTTGGAAGGCCATAGGTACTCTGCTAGGTTGTTCATGATGTCCTTAGGTGGATTCAATGTAGTCCTAGGGATGTGGTCCTAGGGATGGATTCGATTGACCGCGCCTAATGAGAGATTGGTGATGATTTATGGCGATAGAGTTAGTACGGTCACGAAAGTAATTTCGATGGTTGTGGCAGAGAAATGAATGAGTCGTGGATGTGATGCCTATCTGGCTTATGTGAAGGATGTGGATGTGTCAGTACCATGATTACCGGATGTACCGGTCATGCATGATTTCCCAGACGTGTTCCCAGAGGACCTATCAGATATGCCACCTGACCACGAGATTGAGTTCTAGATCGATCTGATACCTGGTGCCCAACCTATTGCTAAGGCGCCGTATCGTCTAGCTCCCTCTAAGATGTAGGAACTGATGACTCAACTGCAAGAGTTACTAGATAAGGGGTTCATTCGACCGAGTATCTCTCCGTGGGGTGCTCCGGTCTTTTGTGAAGAAGAAGGACGGTAGCATGAGGATGTGCATCAACTACCGTGAGCTGAATAAGTTGACTGTGAAGAACCGGTATCCGTTACCGAGGATCGATGACTTGTTTTATCAGCTCCAAGGTGCCAGTTGGTTCTCGAGGATAGATCTCCAATCTGGTTACCACCAACTGAAGGTGAAGGAGCAGGATATTCCCTAAAACAGCTTTTCGTACGCATTATGGACACTACGAGTTTCTCATTATGTCTTTTGGTTTAACCAACGTGCCAGCTGCTTTTATGGATCTGATGAATCGGGTGTGTCGGCCTATGCTAGATAAATCAGTGATTGTGATGATCGATGATATCCTGATTTATTCGAAGAGCGAAGAAGAGCATGCTGGTCATATTTGAGAGGTGCTGGAGAAGCTTAGAAGGGAGAGGCTGGACGCCAAGTTCTCCAAGTGTGCATTCTAGTTATGCGAGGTTCAGTTTCTGGGTCATGTGGTTAATCCTGAAGGGATCATGGTGGACCCGGCGAAAGTTGAGGTGGTAATGCATTGGAAGTCTCCAAATACGCCATCTAAGATTAGTTTCTTGGGTTTGGTGGGCTACTATAGAAGGTTCATTCAAGACTTGTACAAGATAGCTTCACCATTGACTAAGTTGACCCATAAGGATGAGAAGTTTATATGGGGTCTAGAGCATGAGAAGGCTTTCGAAGAGCTAAAGACGAGACAGACTCAAGCTCCTGTTTTGACGTTACCCGAAGGGAGCGAAGACTTGGTGGTCTATTCAGATGCTTCTTATTTTGGATTGGGTTGCGTGTTGATGCAACGGGGGTGGGTTATAGCCTATGTGTCCCGACAGTTGAAGATCCATGAGGCTAACTAGCCTACTCACGATTTGGAATTGGCAGCGGTGGTCTTTGCATTGAAGATTTGGAGGCACTACTTTTATGGGACGAAGTGCACTATCTTCACTGACCATAAGAGGTTGAAGTACTTTTTCGAGCAAAAGGATCTCAATATGAGGAAAAGGAGATGGTTAGAGTTGATCAAGGATTATGGTTGTGAGATCCACTACCATCCGGGAAAGGCCAATGTGGTGGCGGATGCCCTTAGCCCAAAGGAGAGACCCAAGTCAATTCGGGTAAAGGCTTATCAGATGATCATGACCTCTGATGTGATGAAGTAGGTCAAGGAATTTCAGGACGAAGCTCTGAAGGAGGATCAAATTAACTCTAAGCGGATGAAGGGCCTAGTCGCGGAGTTGGGTGAGAACACTCTCGGTGTTAGAACCCGCTTCAGACGGATGTGGATACCTCGTTATGAAGGTCTACGAGGGAAGATCATGGATGAGGCTCACAAGACTCGATACTCAATTCATCCTGGCACTACAAAGATGTATTAGGATATGAAGAAAGATTACTGGTGGCTGGGAATGAAGCGCGATATAGTGGAGTATGTGTGTAAGTGCCTTACTTCTATGCAAGTCAACGTGGAGCATCAGAAGCCATAAGAGAAGATCCAACCCTTGGATATACCCGAGTGGAAATGGGAGCACATCACCATGGACTTCGTTACAAAATTACCATGTACGACAAGGGGGTACGATGTCATATGGGTGATAGTTGACCGCTTGACAAAGAGTGCTCACTTTCTACCAATCCGTGAGACGTATTCGTCTGAGAGGTTAGCGGATCTGTTCATCAAGGAGATCGTAGCTCGTCATGGTGTACTGGTGTCTATCGTGTCTAACCATGACACTCGGTTTACATCTAAGTTTCAGAAGAGATTCCTTGATGCGATGGGGACTAAGATACATGTCAGTACGACTTACCATCCTTGGATAGATGGTCAATCGAAGAGGACAATTCAGACGCTGGAGGATATGCTACAAGCATGAGTCATTGACTTTGGTGGAAGTTGGGATGAGTTAGCCGAGTTCTCATATAACAATAGTTATCATGCCAGTATTAGTATGCCTCCACATAAGACGCTATACTGTAGGAAGTATAGAACGCCCGTATGTTGGGGTGACATCGCACAGAAGGAGTTGGGGAGCATTGAGGTGATCGAGTAGGAGAGGTGTGTTACAAGTTAGAGCTACCCAATGTGTTATGTGAAATTCATCCAATGTTCCATGTATCTCATCTGAGAAAGTGCCTAGCCGATGAGGATATGATCGTGCCACTCGAGGACATCGAGGTGGATGAACGGCTCAATTATGTGGAGCAGCCAGCGGCCATCATTGAGAGAAAATAGAAGAGGCTAAGGAATAGAGTGGTCCCACTTGTGCGAGTACAGTGGAAACACAGGAAGGGATCCGAGTCTACATGGGAGACTGAGGAAGAGATGAGACAACACTATCCGCAGTTGTTCGAGGAGTGACAGGTTTCGGGGACGAAACATAAATAAGAGGTGGTGGACTTGCAACACCCAAAAATTTTAGAAAAAGAAAAGGAAAGAAAAGTAAGGGAGCAAACGGGATTTTATTCCAAAAAGCAGGGGTTAAAAGTATGCAAAGGCCAAACCGGCTCATAATGGGTTAAAAAAGGTGAAAGGGCCACCCATACCCCCTCTCTCAGGCACTCAACTTTCGGCTAGAATGAGAGAAAGAAGCTCCCATCCAGTTCTAGAGAGAGAAGTGGAAGAAATCTTTAACAGTTAAGATTTTAAGGTGTTTTCTTCTCGGTTTCAGTCGGGTTCAAGCTTCAGGACCGATTTTTATGTGTTTTTATGTGTTAAGATTGTATGTTTTTGTGTGTTTAGGTGTTAGAACTCTAGGTTGCTCTTGGGTTTATTGCGTTTGCTTGAAAGTTGTTTAAGGTAAGTTCTATGTCCCTTTTTTTACTTGTTTTCTACTTGTTTGGGGCTGACATGTATACTGAAAAGCATGTTTCTAAACCAAACTATGATTTTACATGAAAATACGACTGTTTATGAAGAATGTTTGTTTTTTAAAAGATTATATAATTTTGAATGGTTGTTTGTTATGTTCTAGTGTATGAACCTGATAGATCTATGCTAAGAATATGCTTAAAATGATGTATGGGTCTAGAAACTGCATAAGTTGGATCATAGGTATTGGACTTGTTGTCCGCTGTGGACACTAGCTGTCCGCTGTGGACACTTGAACACTGTTAAGTTGTCCACTGTGGACACTTAAGCATTTAGACTATCCATGTCCGCTGTACACACTTAAGTATGCATGAACGTCCACTGTGTACCCTTTAGGTACTTTAGACTGTCCGCTGTGGACACTTATAATATTTAAGTCATCCCTTATGAACCTTAGTCATCCGCTGTAGACATACATAGTGTTTTACTCATACGCTGTGGACTTTGGTCGTCCGCTGTGGACTTTGGTTGTCCGCTGTGGACTTTGGCTGTTTGCTATAGACACTTAACTTTTAAGTCATCCGCTGTATACCTACTTCATGTGCTGTGATCACGTAGGTTTATTTTGAAATTTTGGGAATAGAATTTAAGTGACCGGTACTTATGTTTTAATGGAAGTTTATGCTTGTTTAATGTTTTATCTGCTTGTGGGCTGCTGTTATGAATGATGATATTTCGTGTTTTGTATTATGATGTGACTTTACGTGGTGTGATACGTATATGAACATAAAGTATTATGTAGTGAAAGTGAAAGACAACGATAATGAAAAGTGGAACATAATGAATGAATGAAAGTCTTGCAAGCAAATTGAAAGGAGGTACACAACTCATTAAGAGGTTGTTAGCTCAACTGTGTGTGGTTTACCTAACCCATGAGGATGCACATAGGGGGGGTCAATGATCTAGTGCTAATAATTCAAGGTTTAAATGATCTAATTATGTGATTTTACATCGTTGTTATTATGGAATGGGATTAATCTGGTTGTATTTTGTTTATAGGTGTTCGAAGCCTAAACAAACTTAATTAGAAGTAAAAGAAGCCAAACACGAAACTAAAAGGACTAAAGATGTAAACATCAAAAGTTACAAAAATTGCACAAATTTAAGCATACCGACGTACCATACGCCGGGTATGGGCGTATAATACGTTGGTCGGCGTATGGGCGGCGTATCAGTGGGCGTATTTGGAAGAAATAACAGAAAGTTGGGTGTATGAATCATGATAGGGGCGTATGATATGCCCAGGGTGGCGTATCATACGCCGGTCATCAACAAACCTTCCGAATTTTATTGATCTTGAAGTTATTTAAACACAATCCAACCCTAATTCGGAGAACAACTTTCCAATCTCAATTCTTGACGATTCCAAGCTAATTTGTGGTGATCTTAAGCTTCTCCATTCATCCTAAATGATCATTGATCCTCATCAAATTAAGATTGTAGATTCAATGAAGACCATGCGTTGCTAAGTTCTTCTTTGATTGCTTTCGGGAGTACAATTCGTGTCAAGTGAAACAATTGGTATGCTTTGATTAGGCTTTTGTATTGAACAATGAATTATTGAATGAAACCTTATGTTTTGGTTTATTTAAAAGGTTTACTTATAAATAAAGTTGTGTGCTTGATTAATAGTTTTCAGTTTCCTTGCATCGTGTGCTCATTAAGAAAAGTAGACAACGTGATATAGGTAAATTGGTAACTTTGTAAATGAATGAGTCTTAAAAGATTGTTCCTTTGTTACCACTTTAATCAAAATTTAAGATCTTGAAGTATTGTTTCTTTCAATCCCTAATTTGAAAGTATCAATTGTGGATCTTGCAGAATTAGAAACCCGAAAGTGTTTGATTCTTATTATTTAATCAGATTCGTTTCAAAGTTTGTTGCTTTTTGCAATTTTGTTCTTAATTTCATCCAAAGTTCCAATTTTTAATATTAAAGTTTGTGTCTTTAAGTTAATTGAGTCATATTATTAAACATATTCCACATATTCCCTGTGGAGATGACCTTACTTACCCTTACACAATAAAGGTAAATAAGACCGATATATTAAATTGTTTTTGATCGAGTCTCGACAAACAGATCAAAATGGCGCCGTTGCCAGGGAATTAGTGCGCAAAGTGTTATTTTTTTTATTTATTTTTGTTTTATTTTCTTTTTTTTGTTTTGTTTTGTGCGGTGCTACGCTAGGTGTTTTATGTATTGCAGGCTAATCTCAAGAAGTTAAACCTCACCATGAATCGAGTCTATTATTCATGTACTAGTTGTGGCAGTTCAGTTCAGACACAAGATGATTGTCCTGAGTACTTGCAAAAGTGTGAAGATGCGAGAAGAAAATTATATATGTTGGATGTTTATTATGATGCTGTACCATCATCTTATCCGTACTATGAGGCATCTTCTCCAAACTGTGAAGGATATTATTAGTCAGAGGCGAACTACAACTTTAAGCAAGATTTTTATTGCAACAATTATGAACCAGAGATGATACAAAGCTCAAGTTATAAGGAAGATTATAATGACTATCATCAAGAGTACTCTAAGGCAACATACGTGGATGTTAATAGGTATAATCAAGGAGATTCTGATGGATGCTCGAACCATTTAAATACTTCTCAATGTTATGATCAGAATCAATGTCAGTTTCCTTATCAAAAACAAGAAAATGTTGATATTCAAAATGTTAAACAATTTCAACATACTTATCAATCTGAGGAGGAGGAAAAGATTGCTCGATTCGAAGTGATGTTTTCTAGTATCGATGAAAGTTTATCACAATACCAACTTTTAGATCATCAACGACTCTACTACCTTAGCATAAAATGTGATGTGCTCTCGATGAAAATCCAGATTGAAGAGTCGCTAGAAAACGAGGTAATGGAGGAGGTTATGGGTACTAATACCACACTACTTCCTTCGGTTGTAGAAGAATCAGAGGTTGAATCTACCATGGCTGAGGAAACAGTGGAAGAACTAGTTATGAATCTTTCAGAGCAAGACATGAAACTTCTTTAAAAGACCAAAGACTGAGTTAATCAAAGTTTATCCCGACCTTTCTCTTGTACCTATTACTCCAACTTACAAAGTTAAGGAATAGGATTTAAGGATGAAGAAAAGAAAGGTGACATTGCATGACATTGGACAAGCTATCATGAAGTGGCTTCCCAACAACTTTTCATTTTACATGCCAATCATTGGAAAGAAATTATGGAACTGGTATGTGAATTATCGAGCGTTTGTTGGAAAGTCACTAGGAAAATATGGGCTTCGACTACCTTAGTGGTCTTAGGTAAGGTCTGGCTGAAGACCTAAAACTTAGCGCTTGCGGGAGGCAACCAGAGAACTTTGTGGGTGTGTTCACTAGAAACCCTCACAAGACTATAACTTGTCCACTCGGGTCTACCAAGGGGTTTAAAGGCTTGTTGCATACGCTAAATGCAATCATGATTCCTACGAAAGTGAGTTTAACTCTTTCATTAGTTTTTGTTTCTTTTTTATTCTTTGGTTTGCTTTGTTTTGTTTTGATAGTCCATCACGAGACGCAAGCACTCAAGTGTGGGGAGGCACAAGTCGGTTGATGAAGGCTCCCACTAATGAATAGGTTCATGTACTCCTTACTTTTCTTGTTTGTCTTTGGTATGATTGTCTTTTGAATGCCAAATAAGTTAGGATTTTAATTGTTTTCTTTTGTGTGATAAGATAAACTACCATACATTGAGGAAAATGTATCTCAACAGTGGGGATGAGGGAAGAATTGAAAAAAAAATTTGAACCTTTTTGAAAAATAAATATTCTAATAAGCTTAAATTGTGCATGAGACCTAAAATTTTTTTTCATACATGGTTAATTATCACTTATTTGTGCATGTATAGATCCCTTGACATGCTTGTTTTGAAATTATAGTAAGCCATTCCCATCATGAGTTTTATAAATTTAGGTAGAATTCTTAGGAGGCATAACGAACCGGATGGTAGATGAGATACGTGCTTCACATTTTTAACCCTGTTCTACTGTTTCTGTGAGAATTTGAGCCTAATTGAGCAAGTCATAGCATACGTTGATTTGCTTTATATTTTTATAATGAGGGAAACCATAATGTGCATTTAAGTTAGAACTCGTGTAATTGATGGGTGTCAAGATCATGAACCAATATGTGCATGAATGTGATAGAGGCATTAGGAATTAACCATTTGTTGAACCTTTTCTTTTGAATTCCATACCTTGATAAATTTCCTTCAGACACCATGTTGAGCCCCAACTTGTCGTTTGAATAACTCAACACAATAAGCCTACAAAGCCTTAGCCTTTTATGAAACCTAGGATGATGAAGTCCAATCCATGACTTGTCTAGAAGTGTCATTTAAGTATTAGTGCAATAATAGTACATGTGGTTTGAATTTGGTTATATAGATATATATCATAAAAAAGAGAAAAAGGAAAAAAAAGAAAAAATAAAAGCTAAATATGAGGTCAAAATGACCAAAATTTGAAGCAACAAAAATAAAGTGAGAACTCGGTGATATTATTTCTATTAGGGATAGAGATTTATAAATAAGACATGTAGCATGTTAAATTGGATTTCATTCACCATTACCCACTCTAAAATCCATTTTTATCACACCTTACACCTTAGCCTAACATTACAACCCATGAAAGACCTCTTGATTTATGCATTATATTGTGTTAATTGATGGCGATATGATTAATATATGAGCTTATGATGAAAATGTACATTCTTGGTTTGAGAGTTCCAGATATACTAGTAAATAATCACTAGTCCACAAAACAAACCGAGAAGAGTGTTCATTATGAGGAATATGAATGGATGAATGTTTGAAGCAAAAGGTGAAGTTATGCTAACAAAAGATTCTAAGTTTAAAACATAAGTGGTATTACATGTTGGGTTGTGAATCTTACAAGATAAAAGTTTAAAACTAAGTATACCATGGGAACTTAACTTATACAAAGGTGTGATAATTTAGCATGTTTGATTAAGTAAGGTGAATTGTGCAAGTAAGTTTGTTTGAGGACAAACAAAAGGTTAAGTGTGGGGATGTGATCGAGTGCTAATAATTTGTAAGGCCCCGATCCTGGAAAGCTCACAGTTGGTCATTCATAGCACCATCTATTAATAAAACATATTAAAATACATTAACATGAGGAAATTTTGCAGCGTAGTAATTTAACAAAAACCATTCATGCATTAATAACCATTTTTGCCAGGTAATACATTGTTGTTTAAAGGTTACAAAAGAATGTTTAGTTGCATTACAAGACAAAAATATTATTGTTGCACAAATGGATGCCAGTCTCTATCAGCCAAGTAGCTTTAACCCCATGCCACTCTCAGCAACTACATTACCTGCCAACTGATATGCATCAGAATAAAAGTCAGCATTGCTGAGTGAGTTCTAGTTTTGATTATGTAGAAAATATACATTTATAACTTCACTTGGTGACCATTCATCAAATACATAATCATCCATTGAGAAAATTCTTTATCTTTCTTTCTTTTGTTATCTTTCTCTTTCATTAACTAGGATTGCACAAAGCAAGAGCCTACATCGTTGGTTGGTAACAGATGCCGAACCCCTGCCAGCAAACGTTTATCATGGTAGCTAACCCTTTGACAGTTGATCCACACTGCTAGGCATAAAGCCCGCTCATGAACTAGGATCCCATTCATTCATTGGTCAATCCCCAGGATTAGACCCCTGATGTGCATCCTCATGGGCTGATACAGCCGCACATCAATTGAGCAAATGACAACCAGGGTCGTGAACCTCCATTCATTTTGCTTGCAAGGCTTTTCACTTATCATAAGGGCCCGGGGGTAACATTTATTAAGTTTCACTGTCCTTCTTTTATTCATTTGTGTTCACTTATTATGAATAATACTTTTATAATTTTTATTACCTTAAAATCACATATCATGAAACAGTAATAATTATCTATAGCAAATAGCCCATAAGAAAGTAAATAAAACATTAGAAACATAGAACAAGCATAAGCTCCCATTAAACAAAAGTTTCTAACACTTAAACTATACTCCTAAAAATTCAACAAATCCTAAGTGCTCACAAGGCATGAATAACATGCACAGCGGATGGCTTAAAACACTAAGTCTCCACAGCGGACAACCAAAGTCCACAACGGGCAGCTAAGGTCCACAGGGGACAGTCAAAGTCCACAGCGGATGGTTAAGGGATTCACAACGGATGAATAAAGTCCATAGCGGATGAGTAAAGTCCACAGCGGACAGCCTAAAACCTCTTAAGTGTCTACCGCGGATATGTAAGTCCACAGCGTATGGTCTACATTTTTAAGTGTCCACAGCAAACACACATTGTCCACAGCGGACAGGGTCCACAATGGACAACCAACATCCACAGCGGACACTTTGTTTACAACCAAGTATCCACAGCGGATGACCAACATCCACAACGGACACTTAGTCCAGTACCTGCGATGCAACTTATGAAATTTTCCAGTCCTAAATATCATCCTAACCTAAACTTAGCATAGATCTAACATGTTATAAGCTTAAACAAGACAACAACTATACCCAATCATCACAGAAAACATTCAAAACATGCATCAAACATAGAAGGTCATATTTTCATGGAAAAAGTCACTGATAATTCATAAAACATCGGTTACTATGCATATCAGTCCCATCAAGTAGAAAAACATGTGAAAGAGAGGATCTAGAACTCACCTCTAGCAGCTTTCGAGTGAAAACTCCTCAAACCCAAGAGCTAACAAGAATTGTAGCAACTAAACACATATAAACAAGCAACCAACACCAAGAAACACATAAAAACCAGTTCACAGGTTCAGATATGACTGAAAACTGAGAAGAAAACTCCTAAAAATCTCACCTTCCTGATGATCTTTAACTTTCTCTCTCTAAAACCGGATGGGGGTTTCTTTTTCAGCCTCTAGCCGAAATTTGCATGAGAGAAGGAGATATGGGCGGCCTTACCACCTTTTTGAAACCCATTATGGGTAAGTTTACCTTTTGTACACCTTCACCCCTTAACCTTTTGAATATTTATCTTTTCTTTTTTATTTTTCTTTTCTTTAAATCTTTCGGGTGTTACAAGTCTACCCCTTATATAGGTTTCGTCCCCGAAACCTATCACTCCTTAAAGTGATCTGGGTAGTGCCATCTCATTTCTTCCTCCAACTCCCAAGTGGCTTTTGATCCCTTGCAATGTTTCCATTGCACTTTTACTTGGCCAATCACTTTCTTCCTTAACCGTTTCTCCTTCCGATCCAATATAGCCACTGGTTGTTCCACATAATTCAACCTTTCATCAACCTCAATGTCCGTGAGAGGAATAACAACGTCACCTTCCGCCAAGCACTTTCGTAAGTGAGATACATGGAACGTAGGATGAATTCCATGCAGCTCATCGGGAAGTTCCAGCCGGTATGCCACTTCACCAACTCTGGCAATGATTTTGAATGGCCCAATATACCTAGGGCTCAACTTCCCTCGCTTGCGGAACCTGATAATCCCTTTCCTAGGAGATACCTTCAACATCACCTTATCTCCCACTTGGAATTCAATCGACCTCCTTCTTTTATCAGCATAGGACTTTTGCCAGTCCTTTGCAGCCTTCATGAAGGCCTTGATCTTTACCAACTTCTCCGACGTTGCCTCAATGATCTCGATACGTCCCAACTCTTTCTGCCTAATGTCACCCCAACACACCGGGGTTCTGCATCTTCTCCCATACAACATTTGGAATGGTGGCATGCCTATACTGGCATGATAGGTATTGTTGAAGGAGAACTCTGCCAACGGTAGGAGTTCATCCCAACTTCCATCAAAGTCAATAATGCATGCCCGGAGCATATCCTCCAAGGTCTGAATGGTTTGTTCTGATTGACCATCTATCTGAGGGTGATAAGCTATGCTAATGTGTAACCTCGTCCCCATCGCATCGTGAAATTTCTTCCAGAACTTGGACATGAACAGGGTGTCCCTGTCAGAAACAATAGACACTGGCATGCCATGTCGAGTTACGATCTCCTTGATGAACAACTCCGCCAACCTTTCCGATGGGTAAGTCTCTCGAATCGGCAGGAAGTGTTCACTCTTCGTCAAGTGGTCTACGATCACCCAAATGGTATCACATCCTCTCGCAGTGCGAGGCAACTTTGTGATAAAGTCCATGGTGATGTGTACCCACTTCCATTCAGGTATATCCAAGGGTTGGATCTTCCCATATGGTTTCTGATGTTCCGCCTTCACTTGTAAATAGGTCAGGCACTTACTCACCTACTCCACCATGTCACGCTTCATCCCTGGCCACTAATAATCCTTCTTAAGATCATGATACATTTTTGTAGCACCAGGATGGATGGAATACCATGTTTTGTGAGCCTCATCCATGATCCTTCCCCTCAGGTCCCCATAACAAGGAATCCACATCCGCCCGAAACTGGTTCTAACGCCAAGGGTGTTCTCCCCTAAATCCGTTACCTGCCCTTTAATTCGTTCAGAGTTGATCCTATCATCCTTTAGTAACTCATCTTGGAGTTCCTTGATTTGACCCATAACATCCGACGTCGCAACCAGCTGGCAAGCCTTCACCCGAATCGGTTCCAGCCTCTCCTTTCGACTAAGGGCATCGGCTACCACATTCGTCTTTCCTGGATGATAGTGGATTTCGCAGTCATAATACTTGATCAACTCTAACCATCTTCTTTGTCTCATGTTAAGATCCTTTTGCTCGAAGAAGTACTTCAAGCTTTTATGGTCAGTGAAGATGGTGCACTTCGTCCCGTATAGGTAGTGCCTCCAAATCTTCAATGCGAAGACCACAGCCGCCAACTCCAAATCATGAGTAGGATAGTTAGCCTCATGGATCTTCAGCTGCCGAGATGCATAGGCTATAACCTTCCCTTATTGCATCAACACGCAGCCTAAACCCAAGTACGAGGCATCTGAGTATACCACCAAGTCGTCACACCCTTCAGGCAATGTCAAAATCGGGGCTTGGGTTAAGCTCGTCTTCAGCTCTTAAAATGCACTCTCCTCCTTAGAACCCCATTCGAACTTCGCATCCTTATGGGTCAACTTCATCAACGGTGAAGCTATTTTGGAGAAGTCTTGGATAAACCTTAGGTAGTAGCCCGCCAAACCCAGGAAACTGCAAATTTCAGACGGCGTCTTTGGGGATTCCCATTGTATTACAGCTTCAACCTTTGTAGGGTCCACCATTATTCCTTCGGGGTTAATCACGTGGCCAAGAAACTGAACCTCTCATAGGCAAAACGCACAATTAGAGAACTTCGCATATAGCTTCGCGTTCCTAAGTGTCCCTAGTACCTCCTTGAGATGACAGGCGTGCTCCTCTTTGCTCTTAGAGTAGATTAGGATATCATCAATGAATACGATCACTGATCTGTCTAGCATCGGTTGACATACCCTATTTATTAGGTCCATAAAGGCAGCCGATGCGTTAGTTAAACCAAAGGACATCACGAGAAACTCGTAGTGTCCATATCGCATGCGAAAGGCGGTCTTAGGGATATCCTGCTCCTTCACCATTAGTTGATGATACCCTGATCGAAGGTTTATCCTGGAGAACCAACTAGCACCCTGAAGTTGATCAAACAAGTCATCAATTCTCGGTAACGGATACCGATTCTTCACATCCTCACACAACCGTCCTTCTTTTTCATGAATAGGACCAGAGCACCCCATGGAGAGATACTCGGCCGAATGAAGCCTTTAACCAAGAGGTCTTACAGTAGTGTCATCATCTCCTTGAGTTCAAACGGAGCCAACCAGTATGGTACCTTGGCTACGGGTTGCGCTCCTGGTATCAAGTCAATCCAAAACTCGATCTCTCTGTCGGTGGGACCCCTGGTAGGTCTACGGGAAACACATCGGGGAAATCGCATACCACTGGCACATCAGATAGCTGAGTCACAATGGCATCCACATCCTTCACATAAGCCAGGTAACCACACTACCATCACCTCATAAACTTCTCTGCCGTGATCATCGATATCACTCGCGGAGTGGTGTATTCCTTGTCTCCATGAACCGTAACCACACTACCATCGGGCGCAGTCAAACGAATCATCTTCTTTCGACATACGATATTCGCTTCGTAGGTCGCCAACCAATCCATTCCTAACACCACATCAAAACCTCCTAAGGCCATCACATACAATCTAGCAGGGAACTTATGACCATCAAATTCTATGTGGCAATCGTCTATCATCTCAGTCACCTTGGTAGACTTTCCTATCGTTGTCTCGACATGAAAGGGCACATCTATCTTCTTACTCTTACCATGCATTACATGACAAAAGGCAGCAGATACAAAGCTCCTACTAGCACCCGAATTGAAAAGCACAGAAGCATATAATTGGTTTACCAAGAACATACTTGAAACAACTTCCGGGTCCACTCTGGCTTCTTCCCAGGTCATGTTGAATGCCCTTGCCTTGGCTTTGGTGCTCTCACTTCTCACTTTCTCTCCTATAGCCTGGGTCCCTGAGCTCCCTGCTCCACCCTTCTTGCAATCTCGGCCCGAATGGCCCACCTCCCAGCATTGGTAACATCTCGGTACTTGGCACTCCTTGGCATAGTGCCCTTCGCCTCCACACTTAAAACATTGGTTTGTCCCCACTCTACAATCACCCTAGTGGGTCTTCCCACACTTTCTACATTCCCTCCTGTCTTTCCCCTTACTCGGTCCTGGACGACGATCGTCATCCCTCACCTTTTTCTCTGCAATCCGATAGTTGTCATTCCTAAACCTCTTCCCGTTACCATTTTTGTTCCAACTCTTCTCCACCTTCCTCTGAATTGGCACCGAATCCCTCTCATCATACAATCTTCCAGCCAAATCTACCACCGACCAAAACGTGCTAGGTCTAGTGGCTATCAGGTTCCTCCTAATGTCCACAGGCAAACCCTGCATGCACCTCTTAAATTTCTTGGACTCCGGAGTTACCATACCCGGCACAAGTCTTGCTAGTTCATTGAAATTGGAGGTGTACACTTGATGAGTCATGTTCCCAACCTCCAAATGTAAGAACTCCTTCTTAATATTGTCCAACTCTCGATGTGGACAATACTCCTCCAGCACCAACTCCTTCAAATCCGACCACCTCATCCTTGCTATAGATCATTTTCCTTTAGCTTGGACAATGTTGTCCCACCAGCACAATGCTGAGTCAACAAAAGAATGGGAGGCAAACTTCACCTTCTGATCCTCCTGACATTCACTGATGTCCAGGACTGCCTCCATTTCTCGAACCCAACGGTGAGCAGCCCTAGCATTTCCGTTACAATTGAAGGTCGGGGGTTTGCACCTCTGAAACGCCCTGTAGGTGCACCCCTTAGTGGTCTCCTTCTCCACCTTGCTATCATCATCATGAATTACCACCTTGGGACTAGATGACTCTTCATCAGCTTTCTCCTTCTTCCCCACATCCTTGGTCCTTTCACCATCCCTTACAGCCCTCAACACTTCAGTCACCACTGAAGGTAACATGTTTTGCATGAAGTCGTAGACTTCGTCAGCAATAGCTTCCTTTACCATAGACTTGAGGGGGGAAATGACACCCTGATTTTTTAGGTTAACCTCGTTCCATAACCTAACTTCTCTCTATTATGTTATGATTAATCAAATTTACTACTATTAAATAACAATGACTTTTACCATAATTGTTGGACCAAAAGAACCAATGAGCCTGATCAGAAAAACCTTTAAGTCCCACGGACATTACAACAACTGAAGTAGTCTGCAACAGCTGAAGACATCAGATAACATCAGATAACAAGGTCTGAAGACAAGAGCTGAAGAAGCTAAAGAGCTGAAGACAAAGTCTGAAGTGAAAGAGCTGAAGACAAAGTCTGAAGACAAGAGCTGAAGACAAAGTCTGAAGTGAAAGAGCTGAAGACAAAGTCTGAAGACAAGAGCTGAAGACAAAGTCTGAAGCTAAAGAGCTGAAGACAAAGTCTGAAGTGAAAGAGCTGAAGACAAAGACTGAAGACCAAGTTTCAGATGATTGTCACAACAGCTGAAGAAGACCTCTTCAGTAGTTGTGATGGTTTCCTTTCAGTAGTTGTATTTTCTTTTGTGTACTTGTAGTTTCAGTAGTTTTATGTTTCTTCGTGTACTTAGAATACTCTGAGATGTTCTCAGTTGTGAACATTCTCAGTAGCTTGCTTACTTTCAGTAGTTTGTAATAATTCTGTTAGACGTCACTATCAAGTGACATCAGCAGACGTCACATTCCTTTATATAAGGAATGCTGACCTAATTGTAATCTGTGCAGCTTAGAAAAACCTAGCAGCCGCCATACCGAAGCATGTGTGCATGAATGTTATTATCCCTTTGCAGAAAACCCTATTTCTATATAACCGTGTACTGTTCCATTGAATATTTATTGTGTTCTTGCTATATTTGCTTAATTCTTGCTCTAATTCCGCTGTGATTCAACTCTAATTGATCAAACTTAGATCACTGATCCTAACAAATGGTATCAGAGCAGGTTAATCATTGATCGGTTTAACAATTGATCATTGAAACTGCTATTTTGATATCTATAGTTTGATCGAATTAGCATATGTGCAAGAATTGGTTATAAAGATTGATTTTCTGCTGCTTCTGGTTATTTAATTTGAGTTTCTTCTTGGTTCTTATTGAGTTTGTTGTGTTTTTGTGCTAAATCTTTTGAAACTTGATTGATTTGGTTTGAATCTGAGAATGACTACTCCATCTAATGATCCTCACAATACTGGCTCCTCAACCAAGCCTCCGATGCTGGTTAGGAGTGAGTATAACATATGGCAACGAAGAATGCTCCATCACCTGTCTGTTAACAGTTCAGGTTGTTGGACATCTGTGGTTCACGGTCCACACAAGCCTATGGTGAACAATCCGGAGACCAATCAAATGGTTCCGAAGAAGAAGGAGCAATACTCAGATGAAGATCGTAAACTGTTTGAGATTGATGCTAAAGCCCATGGAATTCTGGCCATGGCACTGCCGAATGAAATCTATTCTGGGCTTATGCATCATGAAACTGCTCATGACCTCTGGAATGCTTTGAAGGAACAATTCGGAGGAACTGATGAGGTCTTAGCAAACAACAGAGAAATCCTCGCCCAACAATATGAGACATTCTCTCATAGGAAGGGTGAGACACTGACTCAACAGTTTGAGCGTTTCTCCTGCTTGATCTCTGAGCTGAAAATGGTCAAGCATGAGTATACTAACAGCCAGATGAACAACAGATTCCTCAGATCACTGCCTGAGAGATGGGACACATACACCATTGTCCTACGCTCCAGTGCAAATCTGGATAGCCTATCTCTCACCCAACTCCATGGGAAACTGCTTACATTTGAAAGAGAGATAGAGCAGAAAAGGAAACTGGCATCATCAGGAAAGCTCTCTGATGACTTTGTACCAGGTAACACTGCCTTGGTCGGTCATGAGTCAGAATATGCTGGATCAGAAAGTCATTATGATGAGCATATAGATTTCTCTTCAAACAGTTCTGATCATGCATTTGTTGGTGTTGACAGTCATTCTGGGTGTAATAGTGATAATTTATGCTTTATCATGGATGATTTGCAAGGTATTGCTGATGATGATTTAGAAGAGATGGATATTTTGAGCCAAATGGCCCTGATCAATATCAGATCTCAAAAGTTCTACAAGAGAACTGGTAGGAAATTTCCAGGACTCTCTGGCAAAACCAAAGTTGGTTTTGACAAGAGTAAGTTGAGGTGTCACAAATGCCACAGGCTTGGGCACTTTGCAAGAGAGTGTAGATCAACTGGATCTAACTCCTCTGCACCCTTTGTGACCTTTCCAAGCAATAGTTCACAAAACAAAGGGCAACATCCTGCTAGTTCTGGTCATCACTCACAACCTCAATCTCCTGCATACTTTGTCCCTCAGGGTCCAATGCCATATCCTTATCCCTGCTATTACATGCCACAGCCAAATCCAGTTCATGTCCCTATAGCACAACAACCTCAAGCCCTACCTGAGCCTCAACCATCACAATCTCAACCTCATCACAGCTTCTTCACACCAGGAGTTGTTGACTGGAGCAGCTTACCAGATGATCTTTCTGGTTTCAATGAGCAATTATCTGCTGGTGCTGGTCAACATGGTGGTGAACATCCTTTTGGGAATCTTGCTCTCATGGCCTGGAGTCTACTGAGGGTTCCTGCTCAGATGCTTCATCTTCACAGGTAACCCAGATATCTTCTGAGGCTAAAGCCAAGTTATGTTCTGAATCATGCATAGCTGCCTTTGTCTCTATTAGAGAGGCAAATGTAGCTTTAATCAATCAAAATCTTGAGCTTGAGAAAACTATTTCCAAAAGAAAAGATGAGTATGTGTCTGCACTTAATGACAAAGATGATGAGATTTACAAGCTTAAATGCCAACTTAATGATGAAAAGGCTAAGGTAGAGGTCATACTCGAGAACCACAGAAGTCTCAAAGAGACACTTGCAGCTACCCAAGTTGAGTGTGACCGATGGGTAACATCCTGCAAGGGATTTGAAATGCTTCTCAGCAAGCAAACAGCTTCAAATGTGAAGTTTGGAATAGGTTACAATCATACTGCACCACCTACTGATTTTACTTCAAAATCAATAGTAAAATCTGAAGGTGAAAGTAATTTCCAAACCACATCATCATGTGATTCATCCTCAAATGATAATACAAAATTAGAGGATGAAGTCAGTGTTAAGATCTCAGCAAATCAATTGCCTGATGGTTTAAATGCTGATAAACACATGAAGCTGAGAAATTCAGATGTTGTTCCTCAAAGTACTCCAAGTACTGAAGGGCAAGTCACAACATCTGAAAAGCATTTCAAATCTGATGAAATAAAAGGATTAACAACTGCTGAGGAATCTATCATACGGTCTTTCAGGACGGATAGAGAACAGCTGAAGAACAAGTCTTCAGTTGTTACCGATCCTTCAGTACTTAACACAAGTACTGAAAGGAGGAAAGTACTGAAGATCACACCTTCAGTAGTTTCCACTTCAGCAGTTGATCAATCCAAGATGAAGAATAAGCCATGTGAAATATGTGGTAAATTCAATCATCTATCTGATGAATGCTGGTACAAAAAGGGTTCCAAACTCAACAGAGATAAGCTCATTAAAGAAGAGATAAATAAAATGAAAAATGAGTTTGAAACCAAGTTTGTACCACAGTCATCTCAAACTGATAAACCCAAGGCCTCACCAAAATCCAAAAAGAAGGATGGGGTTTATCAGAAAACAGCTGATAGTGTTCCTCATGATAAACATCAGACGAAGTCTGTGAATTTCAAGGAGGAAATGGTGGGTCACAGGAACTCATCAAAAACAAGTACTGATGTGTCAAATGAGCTGAAGGCTTTAGCAACAAATCAGACACAACTTGTTATGATGGTTCAGCATTTGTTGGGGAGAGTTAACCAACTAGATGCACCTGTGATCAAACCACTGAAAAGGAAATCCAAGCCCAAATCTAAGAATTCCATTTCAGCACCATCTCCACCTTCATCAGCTGTTAATCATGAGAAACAAGTTATGGTTAAATCTGTTGATGAAAACAGACCCAAAACCAAAAAGGTTTGGGTCTCTAAAGCTAACTAGTTTCTTATGATAAATGCAGGGTTCTTCAGCATGCCAAAGAAGCATCTGGTATGTAGACAGTGGAGGATCTATGCATATGACTGGGAGCAGTTCTCTTCTTAATGACTACTCTCAAGGAAAGAAGGGATTTGTCTCATTTGGAAATGATGCTAAGGGTTACATCATCGGGAAAGGATTTGTGTCAAATGGAGAAATCAGATTTGATGATGTTAACCATGTGGAGAATCTCAAGTATAATCTACTGAGTGTCAGTCAGATGTGTGATAAAGGGCATGTTGCACTTTTCACAAGCCAGAACTGCCGGATTCTGTCTTCCAAAGTTCTGAGGCTGATTGACAAGGTATTGGATGAACATACTCTCCTGAAGGCCAACAGGATAGGAAGAGTATATGCCTTGGATTTGTCAAAGAAGATTGCGTTAAAAGGTCATCCTTGCCTGTTCTCCAAGGCCTCTCCTCAGGAATCTAAACTGTGGCATAGAAGGCTGGGTCATGTTAATCTCAAAAACATGAATCAGCTGATCCACAATAGTTTAGTAAGAGGTCTACCAATAAAGGAGTTCCTCTGTGATGAAACCTGCACTGCTTGTTTAAAAGGAAAACAACACAAAGTCTCATTCCCTCCTATAGAAGAACCAAAGTCCACTGCCTGCTTGCAATTACTGCACATGGATCTCTTTGGTCCTGTGAGAGTAATGAGCATGGCAAAGAAGAAATACTGTCTGGTAATTGTGGATGATTACTCCAGATTTGTATGGACCTTCTTCTTGCATTCAAAGGATGAGGCTGCTCAGACAATTATTAACTTTGTGTTGTATGTTGAGAAGCAGTATTCCCTATCAGTCAAGTGTATAAGAAGTGATAATGGAACTGAATTTAGAAACCATACACTTGATGATTTCTACCTTTCAAAAGGAATCAAGAGGCAGTATAGCATCCCAAGGACTCCAGAACAAAATGGAGTAGTGGAGAGAAAGAACAGGACCCTAATTGAAGCTGCAAGGTCCATGTTGGCTGACTCTGGTTTGCCACTGACCTTTTGGGCTGAAGCTGTCAACACAGCATGCTATGTGCAAAATAGAGCTTTAGTGAATCAGAGGTTGATGAAGACTCCTTATGAAGTTCTACATCATTTGGCTCCTCTAATTTCATTCTTCAGAGCATTTGGGTGTCCTTGTTACATTCTCAACACAAAGGATCAACTCCAAAAGTTTGATTCTAAGGTGGATGCAGGGTATTTTGTTGGGTACTCATCCACTTGCAAGGCTTACAGAGTGTTCAACTGTAGAACAAAGATGGTTGAAGAAACCTTGCATGTGAAGTTCAATGAATCTCCTAAGGACAAAATCCCACAAAACCCTGTGGAGTTGTTTGATCTGGACATACTGCAATATGTTCCTTATCAGCCTCCAGCTGTTGCAGATCATGTGAATTCATCACCTTCTGCAGCTAGTCATCCATCTGGTGGTACTGATGTTCATGATGATCCCAGTACTCACCTATTCAAGTTTAGTGATCAACTGCCTGAGTCTACTCAACTTGATGTTCCTGTAGCTTCAGTAGCACCATCCACAACAAATGCTGATGAGATTTCTGAATCCTCTACTTCATTTGACCTGCCATCTAACACTTGGTTTCAAGAATCTGGATCAACATCTGTTGCTGCTGAGCGTGCTACAAACACTTGCACAGATCTCATAGTGTATCAAGAGCTGAAGAATCACCCAACGTCTCAAATCATTGGTGATATCAATGCTGGTGTCTCAACTAGAAGTCAATTGTCCAACTTCTGCTTCTATGCTCTTTTCATCAGTCAGCAAGAGCCAAAGAACTATCATATTGCATTAAGAGACAATGGATGGGTTGATGCCATGCAGCTTGAGCTTCTTCAGTTCAAAAAGCAGCAAGTGTGGGAACTGGTTCCTCTACCCCCAGGTAAGTGTGCAATAGGCACTAAATGGGTGTTTAGGAATAAAACAGATGAAAATGGGCAAATTGTCAAGAACAAGGCCAGACTGGTTGTCCAGGGGTTTTCACAAGAAGAAGGTATTGATTATGATGAAACCTTTGCCCCTGTAGCCAGACTGGAGGCAATTAGATTGTTCTTAGCCTATGCTGCATTCCACAATCTTAAAGTTTTTCAAATGGATGTCAAAAGTGCATTTTTATATGGTAAAATAAAAGAAGAGGTTTATGTGTGTCAACCACCAGGTTTTGAGGATAATAAACATCCTGATTGGGTGTATAAACTTGATAAGGCTCTTTATGGGTTGAAACAAGCTCCTAGAGCCTGGTATGAAACACTGTCAAATTTTCTTCTTCAGAATAATTTCACTAGAGGCTCCATAGATAAAACTTTGTTCATTAAGAAAGTGGGTCAGCATAAGCTCCTTGTTCAAATTTATGTTGATGATATTATTTTTGCTTCCTCTGATCCACAGTTGTGTGATGCATTTACAAAGTTGATGCAACAAAAATTCGAAATGAGTGCCATGGGAGAATTACAGTTCTTTCTAGGTTTGCAAATCAAACAAAAGGCTGATGGAACTTTCATTCATCAGTCAAAATACACAAAAAGTCTTTTGGCAAAGTTTGATTTACAACACTGTAAGCCCTGTTCTACTCCCATGTGCAGCACCACACAACTGGATGCAGATCAGAAAGGTAAAGCTGTTGATGAAACACTTTACAGATGTATGATTGGGTCCTTGATGTACTTAACAGCTTCTAGACCAGATATTATGTTTGCAACTTGTGTTTGTGCTAGATTTCAGGCTGCTCCTAAAGAGTCTCATTTGATTGCAGTCAAGAGGATCTTTAGATATCTGCAAGGTACTCAATCTCTAGGTCTTTGGTATTCCACTGGGCACTCTTGCAAATTAGTTGCTTTTTTGATAGTGACTATGCAGGGTGTAAATTAACTAGAAAATCAACTTCTGGTGGATGTCAATTCCTAGGCAACTGTTTGGTTTCTTGGCAGAGTAAGAAACAAACATCTGTTGCTACATCCACTGCTGAAGCCGAGTACATTGCTGCTGCAAGTTGTACATCTCAGGTACTCTGGCTTCAGAATCAATTACTGGATTATGGCATTACAGAGACTAAGACTCCATTACTAATGGATAGTGCTTCAGCTCTTTGTATTGTCAAGAATCCAGTCCAGCACTCTAGGACCAAACATATTGAGATCAGACACCATTTTATTAGGGATTGTTTTGAAAAAGGTCTGATTGATCCAAAGTTTGTTCCTAGTGCTGATGAGCTTGCAGACATATTTACTAAGCCTTTGGACAGTTCAACTTTCCAAAACCTAGTGTTAAGGCTTGGTATGCTGCAGCTAGAATAAGTGACAACTACTGATGATCTCAGTCAACAAGTACTGATGAGCATTCGTATACTACTGTCACAAATAAGTACTGAAGTTCTTTTATCCTCAGTAGTTTTCATAACTACTGAAGACTAAATTACTTAAAAGTACTGAAGTACTCATCTGTTGAAAAGAACTGATGTGGTTACAACTACTGCTGTAGTTACAACTGCTGATGTCAGAATAACAGATAAGTACTGATGACCTATGAAACATCTGAAACTCAGACAAAGTCTGATGAAGTGTTGAGGTCAGAATGAAACAGCTGATGAGCTAAGAATTGACGACAACAGCTGATGAGAAATTTTTCTCTTCAGTTGTTTCTACAACTGCTGCTTCACTTCAAACAACTGAAGCCAAAACCATGTCTTCAGTAGTTTCACAACTACTGATGACTAACACCAAGTCTTCAGTTGTTACAACACCTGAAGCCAAAACCATGTCTTCAGTAGTTTCACAACTACTGATGACTAATACCAAGTCTTCAGTTGTTACAACTTCTGAAAGTTAAAACCAGGTCTTCAGTTGTTTTCAAACAACTGATGACACACCAACACTTTCAGTCGTTTTATATCAGCTTTTTCTTACCCTATAAATACCTAAACCTACTTTCAGACGTTTCATTAGCCGTTTTCCGTCCTTCACTCTCTCAACAATGGCGACCATGAAACTCAAACCCAGACACAACTGTGTTGCCTACCTCTCGAAATCGGCCTTCTGGAACAAATTTGATAACGCCATCGATCTTATGGTAGATTCCCAGTACCGAACCGCGTTTCTTCTGAATCCTACCATATACCCCGATTCCCTAAGCCAGTTCTGGACCAACGTCTCTGTGCAAACTAGTGAGAATGATAGCCAAATCACTCTCCAGTCGTTGGTCAACCAGAAACAGGTGGTCATCACTCCGGACATCATTCGACAAACCCTAGATCTACATGATGCCACCTGTGTCACAGAATACCCGAAAGGCACAACCGATATGTCTTTCATCAACAACGGGTATGAAGGAGACTTAAGTGCTACCACCATTCTGAAGAAGCACTTCCATGATGCTGAACGTCTTATATTCCACATGGTGAATGTCTGCCTTGCACCAAAAACCTCCTCATGGGATCAGATGTCCTCCCGATGGCAACAGGTATTATACTCTATCTTTGAACGACAAACTTTAAATTTTTCTGAGATAGTTTTTATGGAACTAAAGGATCTGGCCTTGAAACCTGTGGCAAACAGATGGATATTATATCCCAGGTTTCTCATGGCCATAATTTTAACACAGCTAAAATCAGACGGCCTTGTTGGCCTTGGAGTCCCTGCTCCGGCTGTATTGCCTGAAGTATACTCCAGGCACAACTCTGACCCTACAATGAAAGGGGCTGCCCGGCTGCTCAAACCCAAGCAGCGGGAACCCACAGCCTCCACTTCCAGATCCAAAGTCCCCACCAAACCCAACACCAAAAAGCCAAAAAGGCTACTCAGGGAGATGAGTCCCCTGAGGATGCCCCTGTACCACCAATACAGGAAACACTTACTGGTTCTAACCCCCCAGTAGTGTCCAAGACTCTACCAGCCCTAGCCGCTCAGGCATCCTCTCAACAGGATCCTGATGCAACCAAAATTGGGGATACCACAATGCTGGAACCTATCTCAATTGAGAAGGTTACCATTGAAGAGCACCAGTCACCCCGGGTGCAATCTGCTTCAAACCTATCTCCAAATGCAACCGCCCCTCAAAGCCCAACATTTATTGTTGCACAAGTGTTGAGTCAGCTGCATTCCTCTCCTCCTCCCCAGACACCAATTACAATGGGGAGAACCTCAACAGCTGAGGAAGAGGACCAAAATGCTGCTGATAACCCACAGCACAGGGGTTATAATGTTCAATCTCCCCGTGTAGAGGAGGAGGTTAGAACATCTGGTGAGGCTGCCACTTCTACTGATTCAGCAAATGAACAGGATGAAGTTGGTAACATCTCTAAGACCTCACCAGAGGCAACTGCCGATGAAGGACTCAGTCCTGAGGCAGGAAGTCCCCAGAACCAAGAACAAGGGGCACATGCTACAACTGATCTACACTCAGGGCATGTACATCCTGATTCAATCAGGAGGTCAGGTGATTCAGCAAAGACTGATGATGACCTGGGCTTTTTCTACGATGTCTTAGCCCATAACACAATCCTTGAGGCTGAGGTGAGCAGACTCAAAGAACTGCTTGCCAAAATGTCTCAGGATCAAAGTCCATCTGCCCCAATAAACCCACAGATGGCACCTTCATCTGAAGGTTCCCCAAACACTCCGCCACTTCACTCAACTGAGCCACCAGCCACTGTTGTTGGCACCACCTCTCAGGGACAGAACCCCTCTGAGCAGATGGTTGCTACATTTCAAAATTCCTTACCTCTCATCACTCCCATCATCAATGAGATTGTGCATAAAGCCATTGATGAGAGGATCTCCTCGAATCTAAAAACACTTGTTGATGATGCTGTGCAAAAGAAGCTTTCTGCCATTCAAACCCCTGAACCCAATGCACCCAAAAAGGGGGAGTCTAAGGCAGTGAAAGAAAGAAAGAGAAAGAGAGTGGAAGAGGAGAAACAACAAGAAAAAGAACAGGAAAAACAGCTGATCACATACAAGAGAAAGAAAAGTGCTGAAACTCAAAAGCCTGATGAAGAGAAATCATTGGAAGATCTGATTAAAGAAGCTGATGAAGCTCACAGCAGATCAATGGACAGAATAATAGATCAACTCTTCAGACAGGGCTTTGATACAGCCACATTAGACACTGAGATCAGAAGGCTGGAGATTAATGAGATACAAGAAAGATGGGCCAGTTATAGTGTGATGGAAAGGGAGAGGTTGGAGATAATGATCAGGTTTATTGCAAAATACTTGGGAAGATCATTAATTGAGATTAAATCATGGACCAGAGACAGTATTCTGGCAATAACCACCAGAATCTGTGCTTCTGAAGAATTCAATAAGGGGTTGATTATAGAAGCCTTAGACGAAGCAGGTGCTGGGAAGAGAACTGATATGGCCAAGCTTTCCAAAGCCAAACTCACCATAAAAATGCTAGATCAGCCTTCCCAAACTCCCTCTCAAAAACAAAACCCCACAACTCTCCAAATCAACTCAACCCTCAAAACCAACTCCCTTACCCCAAAAACCACCTCAAACCACATCCAGTGATGCACCCAGAAGGAGGAGAAGGGTGTTGAGGATGGTAGAAGAAGAAGAAGAAGATGATGAAGAAGATAGTCTGCCAATCTCTGCTGTTCTAAAATTACCTGAGCCCAGAAGTCAACAAATGATCACACCAGACTTTCAGAGGCAAATGGTGAAAGTTAAGATTGAAGAAGAAGAACAGCAGAAACAGCACGATGAGCAACTTTTGAAGATGATTGACAAAGAGTTTCCTCAGTCATCATCTATACAAGCCATGAAGAAACACGCTCAAAGGCTGTATGCTCTCAGGTATACCTTTCAATATCAAAAGGAGAGAGTAAGGATTTGGCCAGACCCCAGGGTTAGTTCTAGAATTCATAAGAAATCCATACCAAGTAGATACAATGGCCAAGTGAGAAAGACCATAGATGCTGCTATTATGTTGGCCATTGTAGTCTCACCCTGGGAAATACTTGAAGACTTCAAGAAAGCCTACAAGTCAAAGATGACCCCTCAAACTCTAATGGAGAACAAAATGGTCAAGAAGGGGTTGTTATACAAGAGGCTTGAAGAGATCAAGAAAAATGAACTCCAGTTGTTATTAGAAGGGACTCACCCAGATGAATTTGCTTACAGAGAGATAACAACTGTTGAGTTGAAAATGGAAAGACGATAAAGTACTTATCAGAGTACTATGGCCCAGAGTTCTTCTTCGAAGGAGAAGCAGAAGAACTCACTAAGGAGGAACAAGTTGTTCTCCTTGAGGCCTACGTCAGAGAGTCTTATAGACTCATCAATGGGAAGTAGGTTTCATGGTTGGGATAACGGCTCTGTGTCCAGTTCCCCAAGACAGAGTTCCCTTCCATCCTTTGACATTCACATCTACTGAAACCTGTTCCCTGGCCTGTGCTTATCTGATATCTCTAAAGCTGATCAAGAGAGTCTGCCAAGAATAAGTGGGACCTCAATAAGCTTAAAGGTTTTGGCTGCATTGGTTCAGGGGGAGTTTGTTGGACCAAAAGAACCAATGAGCCTGATCAGAAAAACCTTTAAGTCCCACGGACATTACAACAACTGAAGTAGTCTGCAACAGCTGAAGACATCAGCTGATAACAAGGTCTGAAGACAAAGTCTGAAGCTAAAGAGCTGAAGACAAAGTCTGAAGTGAAAGAGCTGAAGACAAAGTCTGAAGACAAGAGCTGAAGACAAAGTCTGAAGTGAAAGAGCTGAAGACAAAGTCTGAAGACAAGAGCTGAAGACAAAGTCTGAAGCTAAAGAGCTGAAGACAAAGTCTGAAGTGAAAGAGCTGAAGACAAAGACTGAAGACCAAGTTTCAGATGATTGTCACAACAGCTGAAGAAGACCTCTTCAGTAGTTGTGATGGTTTCCTTTCAGTAGTTGTATTTTCTTTTGTGTACTTGTAGTTTCAGTAGTTTTATGTTTCTTCGTGTACTTAGAATACTCTGAGATGTTCTCAGTTGTGAACATTCTCAGTAGCTTGCTTACTTTCAGTAGTTTGTAATAATTCTGTTAGACGTCACTATCAAGTGACATCAGCAGACGTCACATTCCTTTATATAAGGAATGTTGACCTAATTGTAATCTGTGCAGCTTAGAAAAACCTAGCAGCCGCCATACCGAAGCATGTGTGCATGAATGTTATTATCCCTTTGCAGAAAACCCTATTTCTATATAACCGTGTACTGTTCCATTGAATATTTATTGTGTTCTTGCTATATTTGCTTAATTCTTGCTCTAATTCCGCTGTGATTCAACTCTAATTGATCAAACTTAGATCACTGATCCTAACAATAATTACTAACTAAATACAATTAATTTATAACTATTAACTAAACTCACCTAACTCAAATTGTAAATTAGGAGATATGGAAGGACCTTTGTGTAAATTCTTGTAACAAACCATATAGAAACCGTAACCCCTTCCCCCTTCCTCTCGGCCATTCTTCAAACCACAACCCTAAAACCACCGAAACCCCTTTCTTCATCTATTGCCGTCAACCTCCTCGTTTGCGCAAAGCCTCATCCAGCAGCCCCTGTTCACGACCTCTAGTCTCCGAAACCCGCTCCGTTTCACACGACAATTCCTCTTACGGCTTTCTACGTGATCGAACGACATCGCAAACAAACAACTCTCTCCGCTCTCAATCGCGAGCGTCCGACGATAATGAACGGCAACCAAATCAAACCCGTATCTTGTTTGGTATGGTTTTCTCTCTCGTTATTTCTTGTTCGGAACATTACGGTTTCGGTTACGATTTTGATTCTAGCTTTCGATGGGTTAGTTGCGGGCTGCGTGGGTCGGTTGAATGTGTTCATTGGTGTCGCAGCTTGGGGGGGATCACGACTGATGTGTTGGTCGGGAGTCCAAGCCGTGCGCACGGTGGGTGCGTGTGTATGCTTCTGCATGTATGTTCTTGTGATTGGGTGTTGCATGGTGTGTGTGTGTGTTTGTTTTTATGCACATGGGTATGTAAATTAGTGATTGTGTGTGTGTTTTCTTTTCTGCCGAGTGTTTTGTGTGGGTGTGTCATGTGGGTGTGGTTATGTGTGTAGGAAATGTTGATATGGGTTTGGGTAGAAGGTATATTATAATTTGTATGTGTATGCAATGTATATTGTAATTGGTATGTGTATGCAATGTATATTGTAATTGGGAGCATGTTCTGCCTCCAGTTGGATGCTTTCTCAAACGAGAGATATTTTTTTCATACTTTCTTTACCTACCTTGCCACTTCTCTTCCCTGTCCTGTGGAGCAGGAAATAACTGCACTGGCGGTTATCATAGACATTGGGAGACAACCTATCAGGGTTTACTTACAATAATACTATCTTACCCATCTAACCTGAGTACATCGATGGTTTCTTTCCCAAGTGAATGTTTTCCTTAGTTATTCCTTCGTACAACCTTGGTTAATTGACCTTTGGTTTAATGATAATATCTTTGATACTTCTATCATTGATAACACTTTATACTTGACAAGGTATGTTAGCTCGGATGGAAGGAACCAGGGGTGACCATGCAAAGCAAATTACCGTTACGGGTGCACACGTAACTGCAATTTGTCATGCATGAGAAGTCTGGAGAACTCTGTCGGGTGATAACGGTCATAGGCAGTACAAATTTTAATTCCTTTACTTTGGGACATGAGAGTCTCGATTCTCATAAAACTTCACTATTGATATGGAAACAATCCTTCATTTCTATCGTATGAAAGTTCTCATCTGTCTGGAGCCTTAATGAGATTCATATTATGAAATTAGTACTAGTCTCTATGAGACGTTCTTTCTAGCATTTCAATGATCATGCAATGCTATCTATCTGCAACGTGCGAGGTCCTTGAAAAGAGTAAAGTAGACGACGATACTCTCTACGTATGTATTTTTCTAATCATTGGATTGACCTTAAGACTTAGAGTCTTGGTAGATTGAACATTCTAGCATTCATTTCATTTGGTATTTATTATGTTTCAACATATGTTACGTTTCCCAATGGTAGGATTCAAATTGGATTTTCCTAGTTGACTACATCTGGCGTATGATCGATTGGCAAGGTGTTGTGACGACCCCATCCGTTACCTCTCTGTGTTTCCGCCTGCAGCAAGTGCATCTAGCATCGTTATAGGCCATGAGATAAGAACATCTGTGAAAGCTGTAGCAAATTCAGTCATGCAATTAAGAACTATCATGTGAACATCCTGGCCAAATCACCTCAGCCACAAAGAGCACAAGGAGATGTTATGAGTGTGGACAATCTATGTATTTCAATCGAAACTATCCAAGGCTCGAGAAGAAGGAAAACTAACAATGGTTGTTTCGCCTCAGTATTTTTATTCGGGTGTCGATAGAAGCTACGTATCCAATAAGTTTAGTAATATGCGAGGGGTAGTGCCTACTAACTTAAGTTCTGAACTTACCATAGAGATAGTTGATGGTAGAACTATAGCGACTGCCCAGGTATATAGCAGATGTAAACTAGGCTTAGCTAGACATTCATTTGATATGAATTTGATTCCTGTTACATTCGGTAGCTTTAATGTTGTGGTTGGTACCCAAGAACCAAGCAGAGATCATTTGTGGAGACAAACTCATTAAGTTACTTTTTCCTCGTGGCGAGACACTCGTTGTGGAAGGTGACAAGATGGATGATGTGGTCGACATCATCTCATACTTGAAAGCACAGAAATTTCTTCGGAAGGGATAATTCACCCTCCTGGCACTAGTTACCGAAATAAAGGTGGATGAAAGGTGTATCGAAGATATTCCAGTTATCAGAGACGTTCCAGAAATATTTCCCGAAGGCTTACCTGGCCTTCCCCTGCACAGGTAGGTAGAATTCCAAATTGAGTTAGCACCTGGAGCAGCTCCGATCGCTCGGACACCATACCGTTTGGCATCGAATGAATTACAAGAGTTGTCTAAGCAAGTGTAAGAATTGTTAGACAAGGGATTCATACGTCCCAGCTCTTCACCATGGAGAGCTCTGGTACTTTTTGTGAAAAAGAAAGATGGAACCTTCAGAATGTGTATTGACTACCGGGAGCTGAATAAGGTGATGATTAAGAATAGATATCCACTTCCACGCATTGATGACCTGTTTGACCAGTTGCATGGATCAAGCTACTATTCCAAGATTGATCTGACATCATATTATCATCAGTTATGGGTTCGGGAGGAATACATCCACAAGACAACATTCCGGACTCGCTATGGACACTTTGAGTTCGCGGTTATGCCTTTTGGACTGACCAATGCCCCAGCAGTTTTCATGGACTTCATGAACCATGTTTGCAAGACTTATTTGGATAAGTTTGACATTGTCTTCATTGATGACATACTAATCTACTCTCAGAATAAGGAAGATCATGAGGAACACTTAAGAATCATTCTGGATCTGTTGAAGAATGAACAAATTTATGCAAAGTTCTCAAAATGCGACTTCTTGATGTGAGAAGTGCAATTTCTTGGGCATGTGGTGAATGAAAGGGGTATACATGTAGATCCTTCAAAGATTGAAGCAATCAAGGAATGGCCGACACCGAAAACGCCTACTGAAGTACGGCATCTCCTTGGTTTGGCGGGCTATTACAGACGATTTATCGCAGAATTCTATCACAACCTTTGACTGCCCTGACACACAAGGGAACTACCTACAAATGGGGTAGCAAAGAGGAATCAACATTTCAGGCGCTTAAGAACAAACTCTGCAGTGCGCCGATCCTAGCCTCGCTAGAAGGGACTGATGATTTTGTTGTTTATTGTGATGCATCCATCTAGGGTTTGGATGTGTACTTATGCAATACAACAAATTCATTGCTTATGCATCTAGACAACTCAAGGTGCATGAGAAAAACCACACAACGCATGATCTGGAACTAGGAGATGTAGTAATTCCTTTGAAGATCTGGAGGCACTACTTATATGGAACCAAGTGCACGATCTATACCGATCATAAGAGCCTCCAGCACATAAATGATCAGAAGGAACTAAATATATGGCAACGACGGTAGTTAGAATTGCTCAATGATTACGACTGTGCAATCAAGTACCACCCGGGTAAAGCTAAAGTGGTAGCCGACGCCCTCAGTCGAAAGGAAACATCGAAACCTCATCGAGTGCATGCATTATGAATGACCATCCACTTTGATCTACCAGTGCAAATCAAGGCTCCTCTATCCTAGGTCTTGAAAGTTGAGAATCTGAAGGCAGAATCCATACGAGTCATGGAGAAACAATCAGAGATCAAGACTGATGGAATCCGTTATTTCATGGAACGGATCTGGGTACCACAGTATGGGAATTTACAATAGTTGATAATGGATGAAGCTCATAAGTCACGTTACTCAATTCATCCGGGTTCAAACAAGATGTACCAAGATCTGAAGGAGTTTTTACCGGTGGCCTAACATGAAAGTTGAGATTGCCACCTACGTAAGCAGATGTCTAACTTGCTCTAAAGTTAAGGTGGAATACTAGAGACCATCCGGTTTACTTTAGCAACCAGAAATTCCAGTGTGGAAATGGGAGAAGATCTCGATGGACTTTATTACAAAGTTACTTAGGACTCCCAGCGGATGCGATACCATTTGGGTTATAGTAGATCGCTTAACAAAATCCGCTCATTTTCTGGCAGTCTGAGAGACTGATCGAATGGAGAAGCTAACGCAAATTTATTTTAGGGAGATAGTCTCTTGGCATGGTGTGCCAATATCTATAATATCTGATTGTGATGCTCGGTTCATTTCTCATTTTTGGCAATCTTTGCAGCGATCATTGAGAACGAGACTAGATATGAGCACTGCGTATCATCCACAAACCGAAGCTCAAAGTGAACGTACGATCCAGACACTGGAAGACATGTTGCGTGGCTGTGTGATTGATTTTGGCAGTAGTTGGGAAACTTATTTACCATTGGTTGAGTTCTCCTACAATAACAGTTATCACACCTCAATCAAGGCCGCACCATTTGAGGCACTCTATGGACGTAAGTACCGATCACCTACCTGTTGGGCAGAAGTTGGAGAAAGCCAGCTTACGGGTCCTGAGCTTGTGCACAAGACGACTAAGAAGATCGTGCAATTTCGTAACCATATGGCAGCGACACATAATCGACAGAAGAGTTAAACCCTAGGTACGCCGGACCGTTTGAAATTGTCAAAAGGATCGGCCTTGTAGCTTATCAGCTAAACCTACCTGCGAAACTTGACGGTGTTTATAATATTTTCCACGTTTCAAATCTGAAGAAGTGTTTTGCTGATGAATCACTCGTTATTCCATTAGAAGAACTGGAGATTGATGAACAACTTCGTTTCATTGAAGAACTAGTTGAGATTACAGATCGAGAAGTCAAAACCCTAAAGCGTAGTAAGATACCTATTGTACGCATTAGGTGGAATTCAAAACGTGGACCGGAGTTTACTGGGAACGCGAAGATCAGATGATAAAGAAGTACCCACAACTATTCAAAGATCAGGCATCCAATTCCTAAGATTCGCAGTAATCCCATTCTATATATGTTACACATCACTGAATCTGGTGCTTTGGCTGAACATGATGTTCCAATCTTCGAGACGAAAATTCCTTCAACAAGGAGATGATGTGACACCCCGAGTTTTCAGGTTAACCTCGTTCCATTAACCTAATCTCTCTCCGTTATGTTATGATTAATCAAATTTACTACTATTAAATAACAATGACTTTTACCATAATTACTAACTAAATACAATTAATTTATAACTATTAACTAAACTCACCTAACTCAAATTGTAAATTAGGAGATGTGGAAGGACCTTTGTGTAAATTCTTGTAACAAACCATATAGAAACCGTAACCCCTTCCTCCTTCCTCTCGGCCATTCTTCAAACCACAACCCTAAAACCACCGAAACCCATTTCTTCATCCTACTACCGTCAAACTCCTCGTTTGCGCAATGCCTCATCCAGCAGCCCTTGTTCGCGACCTCTAGTCTCCGACACCCGCTCCATTCACACGACATATCCTCTTGCGGCTTTCTACGTGATCGAACGACATCGAAAACAAACAACTCTCTCCGCTCTCAATCGCGAGCGTCCGACGATAATGAACGGCAACCAAATCAAACCCGCATCTTGTTCGGTACGGTTCTCTCTCTCGTTATTTCTTGTTCGGAACATTACGGTTTCGGTTACAATTTTGATTCTAGCTTTCGATGGGTTAGTTGAGGGCTGCGTGGGTCGGTTGAATGTGTTCATTGGTGTCGCAGCTTAGGGGGGTTCACGACTAATGTGTTGGTCGGGAGTCCAAGCCGTGAACACGGTGGGTGCGTGTGTATGCTTCTGCGTGTATGTTCTTGTGATTGTGTGTTGCATGGTGTGTGTGTGTTTGTGTTTTTATGCACATGGGTATGTAAATTAGTGATTGTGTGTGTGTTTTTCTTTTCTGCCGAGTGTTTTGTGTGGGTGTGTCATGTGGGTGTGGTTATGTGTGTAGGAAATGTTGATGTGGGTTTGGGTAGAAGGTATATTATAATTGGTATGTGTATGCAATGTATATTGTAATTGGTATGTGTGTAATGTGTTAAGAACATTATAGTATGTAACATTCATATAATATATAGTTTGTTAGGTTGTTGCATTGGTGCTCATGTACACGTGTATATATATTTCCAAGGGGTGGGTTGCATGCATATTATATTTTAACAATGGATCATGTGGGTTTGTATGTCATGCATAATTACATGAGTGTGAATTTTATATAATATATATATAATCTATTGCATATTTTATGTTACGATATGCATGTGTAGGTATGGCAGTGTATGTATGTACGTGTGGTGTTGGTTTTGGTTATTGTTTTTTGTGTACTTTTAGGTATTGTTTGTATATATGCATAGGTATATGCACGTAGGTTCATATATATATATTATATATATATATATATATATATATATATATATAATATATTATATATATATTATATTGTGAAATCATATGTTGGTAGGTGGCAGTGGTCATGTTGTTGCTAGTTGTGATTCTGTGAATATACATATTATATTTTGTGTTGTGTAGTATATATCTATTATGCGTAAGTGCATAATGTATATATATAGTCTATACGAGTGCATTATGTTTGGGTCGTTGCGGGTTTGTGATAGGTGGTATACATATCTTGAGACTTATGGATTTTATTATAAAAAGTTATATAGTTGAAAGGTATAAACAGTGCTTTTATACATGATGTGCTATAAGCGAGAATAATTGGGTTATATACGATAAAGGTGAATTGGGGTTTAAGTGTGCTTGCATGTGAACGGGGAACAATCTATAGCCTGCGTCGTAACACGAAACCATACGATCACATTATTAGCGTGTAATATTAATTAAATAATAAATGTATATTCAGGTTAATCAGAAATCAAATCTTTTGTGATTTCAATTGCTTGTGGTTGCACATTTGAGGTGAGTTTACAGCCCCACTTTTCATACTATGCTCTCTTTTGGGGGAGAGAAACATGTTGTTTTTCATAAACTGTACGTTACTTAGATTGGTGATATTGCATATACTGGTTTACTATTGTGATACCACTACGCCTCATTCGGACCGTTAATATGGTATTAGCGAGGTAATTGTTAGTAGATCTACTGGGTTTGACAAACCCCGCTCGGGCTAGTCGCGCTAGCTTGACTGGAGGTCAAACGGGTGAATGGTTAGCCTGTTTTACTGTGCTGTGGTTTGGTACCCACAACTGGGGCATTCATTACATTATATTACTGTCAGCTCGGTCACGAAATTCATACACATAGTGACTTGTTGTAGGCTAGCTACCTACTTATATGCTTTGATTACTGAATTTGTATTTCATTACTATTACTTACTATTTTCTGATAAACCTGTGAACTCACCAACTTTGTGTTGACACTTTAGCATGTTTCTTTCAGGTTCTCAAGTTGCGCACACTTAGGATCATATCACTCATGCATTTATCGTCTCACGTGATACATTTACATTTTTCCACGAACTTTACTTAATTGGTTTGCGCATGTTGCGCCACTTAAGAATTAAGATTTATTATGCTTCCGCAACTATTATTATGTTTACATTAATAACTCTGTCTTTGGAAATTTCAAACGTAAACAAATAAATTATGTTTTGTAATTGACGTGTTGTTTGGTGTAACTAGTGGCTGAGATCCTGGTATGTCACATGCCTAATGGTAGTACCCCGTTGGTGGAAATTGAGAGTGTGACAGTGGCTGATCCTTCATCCTCTTGGTGGCTATGAAGATCTGTGTCCTCATGAACTGTCTCGGGAGCCTTAGCTTTGCTCCTGGTGACACATGGCCTAGTAGTACACCCGCCACAAGCACCACCTTGGGTTGTCTTCCCAGATTTCCCACCCGCCATAAGATCTACCTCCTATAAGATTCAAACACTAACAAGGTCATTCAAGGTAATAGCTCAGATAATGTCAAGTATAGTGAGTCCCTAATTACAGTGGCCAGTTATGATCAGCCACTTACTATACTCTTCATTCCCCAAGCATTTCCTATCCTGACTACATCAGTATTCAAATCTACTAAGAGCACATAATTCAAATAGCACACACATATAATACCGGTTAACTTTAAGAAATTTACCTGATGGCACGTAGCTACTTGGGCTGGCATCTCTTCATTTGGTCCTATTTTCAGTCTAGGTTTTGAAAATAATTTACCCATTTCTCTTGAACTTTAGCTCTGATACCAACTTGTAAGGCCCCGATCCCGGAAACCACACAGCTGGTCATTCATTGCACCAACTTGGTAACAGATGCCGAACCCCTGCCAGTAAACGTTTATCATGATAGCTAACCCTTTGGTAGTTGATCCATACTACTAGGCACAAAGCCTGCTCATGAACTAGGGTCCCATTCATTCATTGGCCAATCCCTAGGATTAGACCCCTGATGTGTATCCTCATGGGCTGATATAGCCGCACATCAATTGAGCAAATGACAACCAGGGTCGTGAACCTCCATTTATTTTGCTTGCAAGGCTTTTCATTCATCATAAGGGCCTGGGGGTAACATTTATTAAGTTTCACTATCCTTCTTTTATTCCTTTGTATCTACTTATTATGAATAATACTTTTATAATATTTATTACCTTAAAATCACATATCATAAAATAGTAATAATTATCCATCGCAAGCAGCCCATAAAAAGGTAAATAAAACATTAGAAACATAGAACAAGCATAAGCTCCCATTAAACATAAGTTTCTAACACTTAAACTATACTCCCAAAAATTCAGCAAACCCTAAGTGCTCACAGTGCATGAATAGCATGCACAACGGATGGCTTAAAACACTAAGTGTCCACAGCGGACAGCCAAAGTCCACAACGGGCAGCTAAGGTCCACAACGGATAGCCAAAGTCCACAGCGGATGGTTAAGGGATTCACAGTTGATGAATAAAGTCCACATCAGATGAGTAAAGTCCACAGCGGGCAGCCTAAAACCTCTTAAGTGTCCACAGCGGACATGTAAGTCCACAGCGGAAGGTCTACATTTCTATGTGTCCACAGCGGACACACATTTTCCATAGCGGAAAGGGTCCACAGCGAACAAGGTCCATAGCGAACAGGGTCCACAGCGGATGACCAACATCCACAGCGGACACTTTGTTTACAACCAAGTGTCCATAGCGGATGACCAACATCCACAGCAGACACTTAGTCTAGTGCCTGCGATGCAACTTATGAAATTTTCCAGTCCCAAACATCATCCTAACCTGAACTTAGCATAGATCTAACATGTTATATGCTTAAACAAGACAACAACTATACCCAATCATCACAGAAAACATTCAAAACATGCATCAAATATAAAAGGTCATATTTTCATGGAAAAAGTCCCTTATAATTCATAAAACATCAGTTACTATGCATATCAGGCCCAACAAGTAGAAAACATGTAAAAGAGGGGATCTAGAACTCACCTCTAGCAGCTTTCAAGTGAAAACTCCTCAAACCCGAGAGCTAACAAGAATTGTAGCACCTAAACACATCTAAACAAGCACCCAACACTAAGAAACACATAAAAATCGGTTCATAAGTTCAGATACGACTGAAAACCGAGAAGAAAACTCCTGAAAATCTCACCATCCTGAAGATCTTTAACTTTCTCTCTCCAAAACCGGATGGGGGTTTCTTTTTCAGCATCTAGCCGAAATTTGCATGAGAGAAGGAGATATGGGCGGCCTTAGCACCTTTTTGAAAACCATTATTGGTAAGTTTTCCTTTTGTACACCTTCACCCCTTAACCTTTTGGATATTTATCTTTTCTTCTTTACTTTTCTTTTCTTTAAATCTTTCGGGTGTTACATAATTCACGGTTTAATTGATCTAATTATGTGATTTTACATCATTCTTACTGTGGAATATGATTACTTTGATTGTGTTTTGTTTATAGGTGTTCGAAGCCTAAACAAGCTTAATTAGAACTAAAAGAAGCCAACCACGAAACTACAAGGGCTAAAGATGTAAACATCAAAAGTTACAAAAAAGGCACAAATTTAGGCATACCAGCGTAACATACGCCGGGTATGGGCCTATAATACGTCGGCCGGTGTATGGGCTGCGTATCAGTGGGCGTATTTGAAAGAAATAACAGAAAGTTGGGCGTATGAATCCTGATAGTGTGACATCCGGTAATTCTCCGTTACCAAACTCCGTTAGTTCCGTTAGGTCTTATATAGACGTGTCGTGAGCACACACTAGTTGTCGTTGAACGTTGGTGACTTAATAACAATTAACAATGGTTATTAGATAATAACTTGATTAATAATGTTGATTATTAATTTGTAGTTATGTGATTTGTGAATTTAAATATTATTTGTGAATTTTACCTTGTAACTTGACAACGTGTTATGTTTATTTTGATGTGTTTGTGATTAGTGGAAAATATACATGATTATTATTGTGGGTTAATAATACTTGTATTTTATAGTTAAAGTTGTTTAAAATGTTAAAAAGATTAAGTTTTTATAAAATATGATCAAGGAGGGATTAATTTGTAAAAACTACAAAACTTAAATTTGGTAAAAACCCAACCCTAGCCCCTAACCCCCCCATTTGGCCGTAACATCTTCCCCCACCCCACTCCCTTGCGAATTCGACCAAGAACAAGTACAAGCATCGATTTTTAGTGTGATTCAAGCATTACAACAAGTTAGCAAGTTCAATTCTTGACTCCTACGTGATTAAAGGTTAGATTTTTATTGATTTTTCATGGTTTTTGATGCTTGTAGAACCCTAGTTTGATTTTCATGGAAAAAGTCGAAATTGATGATGGTTTGATAATGATATGATGTTAGGTATGTTGTATGAATGTTAATCTATGTAGATTGTGCAAGAAATCCATGGTTTTGTTATCTAGTTCATACATTGCCAAAAGGGAAACTTTATTTGTATGAAACGTGTGATTTTGTGTTTTGATCAAGTTTAGGATGTTAGGAGCATGCTAGAGTGATCATGGATGATGCCTAATGTGTTGGATTGTGATGATTGGGTCATATGGTTAGTTGATGAAACTATGGGAACATATTGGCTTTCTTAGAAAATGTGCAAGCATACATGTTATGTGTCATGATGAGTTGTAGTTGTTGATTATTACAATGCTAATGTCTTGGTTGTATGAATTACATGTGGGATTGTGATGATGAGTGTCATACACGCGTGTGAATCTGAGGCCCCTACTTTGTAGGATTGGCAGGGTTTAGGGTGTGTAGCCGTGAGTGGCTTCACATGGCACGTTGTGAGTGACTAAACCCAATGTGTATTGTAGAGGGATCTAATTGTGAACCTGCTTTGTATGACGAATTGGTTTGCATGCGTTGTATGATAACCTTAGTAGCATGAAGAGCATGATAAGGCTTAAGTGTTGCAATGTGACACACGTGAATAACTTGCATAATATTCTGTGATGGTATGATTGTTTATGAATTGCTATACTTGGTTAGACAATAATTTAACTTGACATGTCACTAACGGTTCAAACGGGTCAACTAGGTCAAATGAGTCTTGTTTTCCAAAACTTTGGGTCAATGTGTTTGTTGAGCACTTAGGGTGTTAAGCTTTCAATGTACATGTACTTATGTACTTGCATGTTCTAGGTAACCTTTGAAGGGTTGTCTTTCCCACTCCTCGTTAGCTCTTTGTTATTGCTCGTTGCGCACCAGCTGAATTCAATGCCCCACTTTTACTTACTTCTCTTTTTGGGGGAGAAAGCATACTTTGTCTTAAAACACTTTACTTTTAAAACATGTGTTTTGTAAGACATAGTGGGTTATACCAAAGAAAGCCCTCACACTTTCGGATCGTTAATTAAGGAATCTAACGGCAATTTTTGGGTAGTACTACTGGGTCTGACAAGCCCCATACATATGACCGGAAGTCAACGGGTGCAATATTGTCCTAAACTACTAACAGCGCCACGAACTGGTATGTCGTGGAGGGAGGCAAACAGACAAACATAGTCAGCTTCGATCGCGAAATCACTGTGGTTCCTTACTAATGAAATTAGACTAGCTATCTATTTCAATGCACTTGTTTATATTTTAATAAGGCTACTGCTTTTGATTGAATTCAAACTCTTGAACTCACCACCCGTCGTGTTGACACTTTTAGTATGCTTTTCTCAGGTCGTTGCTAGCAGCTGCCCATAGGAGCACGCACGTGTCAAGCATGCTTTGTTCAGACATTGTTTTACTTCTAATTCAGCATATACTTACGTATTTTGGTTTAGGCGTGTGTTTTGCGCAGTTTACATTTAGTACCTTGTGTTTGAATTACTTACAAAACGCTTCTGCAAAAGTTTTAAAGTTATGAACTTTGAAATGATTTTAACTGTTGCATATAGTGTCGTTCTGAGTAACTAATGACTGAGATCCTGGTTTGTTCACTCGCCTCGTGGTAAAACCCCGCACATGGATTTTGAGGGTGTGATAAATTGGTATCAGAGCCATTGGTTATAGGGAACTAGGTTGCATACACACTAGACTATAACCATATAGTTTGTTAGTTACTCGTTACTTATCCCATACTGTATACTCATTGGTATACAAGTCACGTACCTCGCAACATGGCATCATCTTCACGGGCTTTGGGTAAGAGGCCATCACGTTTTGAGTCACCTCCTCCTCTTCTTGTACCTGATAGGGGATTTGACTGGCCCCGACATCCTTATCCTTCTGGAGAGATAGACTGGGATAAGCCTTTTGTACTACCTGAGCGTGATGCTCCACGGGACTAGAGTTACTACCCTACTTACATACGCCGCATGGTCTACAGGGAGCGTGTTCCAGCTATAGCTACTACTGGCTTTAGGACTAGGTCGGCGACTGCCTCTAGGGCACCTACTCTTCCTTCTCTGAGTATTCCTCTCAAGCAGACGGTTACAGCTTTGGTTGCTATGCTGGACAATGAGCGACAACACATCAGAGGACTTAAGGATGAGAACTCCATTTTACGAAACGAGATGCGTCAGCTGTGTTTCCTGGTAGAGACACTTTAGGAATGACTTTCGATGTCTATTGGTGGGCATCATACCTTGGCTGGTAACGTTTTTGCACTTACTGAGCACATGTCTGCGCAAGACCTTCACAGTGTAGGGACAGATGATAGATTGACTGGACTGGAGGCACAGCTAGCGGCACTTCAGATTGCTGATGCCCCTGCACCTGGGGGAGACCCTAAGGACGAAGAAGACCCTGAAGAGGAACCTGAGGAAGAACCAAAGGAAGCTCCAGACGAAGAAGAACCAGAAGAGATGGGAGAGGACAGTGATGGATCTCATGTGTTGGATTGATTTTCACATTCATTTAACTTGGACTACATGGTGTTTCTTTTCTTTTTGAAACCTATGTGGGAATGGTTGTTTCCCACCCAACTGAAAAATTGAAAATTTTGACATTGATGGAATATTTTGTGAATCATTTACAATTTATTTGTGTTTGGTTATTATTTTGGTCATAAATGTTGTGTTTGTGACAAATTCATTATTTCTTACTATTTACCATACTTCAATAAGATTAATATGTTGGATGTTACTCATTTTTGTATTTGTGAATGTAAAGTGAAATATGGACGGTCGTGATAGAGGACGTGCACGTGGCCGTGAACATGGTGCCGGTGGACGTGGTGCCGGTGCTATAAACATGACCCCAGCTAAATTAGCCGCCTTAATCAATCAAAATGTGTAGGCAGTGGTAGGTGCTCAAGCTTCCCAATTTGGAGGTAATTGATGACCCTGGTCATCACCTACGTGAATCTTCTATTAGATGGTTAATCAGATTGGTTTGACTAAATCATCCAAAATATTGAACACAGGACCGCCAGCATGCATGTATAAGGCGTTTATGGACTGTAAGCCCCACATATATAGTGGAGCTGAAGTAGCTGTAGGACTTGTGTGGTGGTTTGAGAAGACCAAGTCAGACTTCACCAAGTGCAACTGTCCGGCGGTGAACTAGGTGAATAAAGCCACGGGGACACTTGAGGGTGCGGCGCTCTCGTGGTGGAATGCACAAGTGCAGATGCTTAGCCAGGTGATGAAAAATGCTTTATCGTGGGACGAGTTTAAAGCATTGATGATGGAGGAATATTGTCCTCGCAATGAAGTCCAGAAGCTGGAAGCTGAGTTCTGGCAGTTGAAAATGGAAGGATTTGAGATCGAGGCTTACACCACGAGGTCGGACGAGTTGGCGACACTTTGCTCTGGCCTGATCGACCTGCTGATCAAACGAATTGAGCTTTATCTGTGTGGCTTGGTTCCAGATATACAAAGTATGGTGACTGCTGCGAACCTCACCACTATTCAGTAGATTATTCGCTTAGCTCACAAGCTTACTGACCAAACGGTGGAGCAAGGAAAGCTACCCAAACGGGGCGCTATGGCAAGCGTGCCGGACAATAAGCGTAAGTGGGACAACTCTAGCAGCAAGGGATCATCATCAAACAGCCAACCTCAGCAGCATCAGCACCAGCAACAGCACACTCAACAGCATCAGCATCAACAGTAGCAAAGGAGGTTTGACAACAACCGTAGTTTCAATCAGTCACCTTCTTCATCTTAGGGACAAGGTGGATACGTGGGGAAATATCCAAAATGTAATCAATGCTATTACCACCACACTGGCAGGTGTAACAATTTCTGAAGTCAGCATTGTGGTAAGGCTGGACACGCGGCAAAGGATTGCCGTGGTGAGTTGATGAAGAAGCCTCAGTAATCCCAAGAAACACCAAAAGGTTGCTTTGAGTGCGGAAAGGAAGGACACTACAAGAGGAATTGTCCTCAGTTGAAGAAGAACGGGAATGGTGCGGGAAATGGTGGAAACAACAACAACAACAACGGCAATGGTGATAATAACGGTGGCAACAATGGAGGAGCTAAAGGGAGAGCCTTTGTCATGGGTTTAGGTAAGGCTCTAAACGACCCTACTACTTTACTGGTAAATTTCCTATTAACGGTCGCTTTGCTACTGTATTGTTTGACACTAGAGCTGATAGGAGTTTTATCTTTACTAAGTTTAGTAGTCTCTTAAGTGATATACCCTCTTCGTTAGAATCTAAATATACAGTAGAATTAGCTGATGGTAAGCAAATTAACATTACACACATCCTTAAGGGTTGCAAGATAGAACTTGCTGGTCATACTTTTGATATCGACCTCATGCATGTTATGCTCAGGAGTTTTGATGTAGTCGTAGGCATGGATTGGCTTTCCGACAAGCAAGCGGAAGTCATATGTCATGAAAAGATTACACGAATTCCTGTTGGTGGAGAAATTCTCTCGGTTAAGGGCGAGAAAGGTGGGTGCTGTGATAGGCATCATATCCTTTATGAAAATGCAGAAGTGGCTATGTAAGGGTCGCTTGGCTATATTAGCCCTCGTAACTGACAAGCAACCGGAGGAAAAGAAGATAGAGAACATCTCGGTAGTTCGTGACTTTCCAGAGGTGTTCCAAAGGATTTTCCTGGACTACCCCATCGTCGTCAAGTTGAGTTTCAGATCGATTTGACTCCCGGAGCCACTCCGATTGCGAGATCACCTTATCGGTTAGCCCCGAACGAACTGCACGAACTATCTGCACAACTACAAGAGCTGTTGGATAAAGGGTTTATTCGACCGAGCTCATCACCTTGAGGAGCACCTGTTCTCTTCGTCAAGAAGAAGAATGGCACATTTCGAATAGGCATCGATTATAGAGAATTGAACAAGGTTACAGTAAAAAATCTATACCCTTTACCTCGTATAGATGATTTGTTTGAGCAACTTCAAGGATCGAGCAATTATTCTAAGATTGATTTGAGGTCTGGTTATCATGAACTGAGAGTTCGAGAGGAAGACATCTCGAAGACTGCATTCCGTACACGTTATGGTCATTATGAGTTATTGGTCATGCCATTTGGGTTGACAAATACACTAGCAGTGTTTATGGATCCTATGAATCGTGTGTGTAAACCCTACCTCGATCAGTTTGTTATCACGTTTATCGATGACATATTGATCTATTCAAGGACCAAGGAAGAACATGAAGAGCACTTAAGTCTAATCTTGGAATTACTTAGAAAGGAACAACTGTACTTGAAGTTTTCCAAGTGTGATTTCTGGATACGTGAAGTACAATTTTTTGGGTCACATAGTTAACAAGAAAGGAATACATGTCAATCCTATGAAGATTGAGGCAATAAAGAATTGGTTGGTTCCTAATGTCACACCCCAACCTTAACGGCGGAAACGTCGAGATGTGAGGTTAAGATTGTTCATGCCACACAACGCTAATTTAAAATGAAAATATTATTAAAAATCAATATTCATGACATACATTTCAGAAATAGAGCAAGTTTAAACATCCAACAATACATAAGAAATTCAAAGTCACAAAATGATCAATGTCTTTTATTTTAGTCTAGGTCCAATCCTAGATGTATGTAAGTCTTCAAAGCATGCTAAGCAGTATCATTTCCTGAAACATGTTAAAAATAAAAGGTCAACATAATGTTGGTGAGTTTTCCATAGTTTTCATACATAAATATATATAAAATATCGCAATCCATGTCATAGGTTATTGAATAAAGTAACTAGGGATGGATGAACAAATGTAACAATCAAACGTTGACAAATTACAAGATTACAAGATTACAAGATTAAACGATTAGCTAAGTGTACTTGGTTAAACACCAAGTAGGCTTGTCAGGCCCATAGATCTATGACGTCACCAGGCTAGCAATAGTTAATGATTATACATATTATAGTCATCACATGGTAATTACAAGAGTTCAACTAACCACGACAAATAAGAAGAATTGCCCAAGTGTTTACAAGATTCAAACGAGTTTACAAGTGCATTTATTATAAGGTTAACATGTTTCACCCCAAAGTGTGAAAATATATAAAAGGGGTATGGAAAAACTCACTTGGATAATAAGAATGTCAACTAAGAAGGTCTTGTATATAATGCCGAGGATACGTTAACGTTCACCCTAAATGGACAACGTGTTAAGTTAATCATGCTGATTATAGTGTTAAATTTATAAACCATTTAACCTATGATTTTTAAATTATTAAATAGGTACAATTTGTTATTATTTTGGTATTTAAATAATAAGAATTTTAGTGATTAATACTATTAATATAAATTAAATCTTTATTATCAAATGAACATTATTTACTCTTTAAATAAAATAATAACTTGTAGGTTTAAGTGATTAGAATAATTTTATTAATTACAATAAGTGTACATTTTTAATTATGTACATGTATATTTATTTTCTTAAATATATAAATAAAACGTGTAACAATAAAGAATTTATTTAATAGGAATTATTGCAAATTTAGTGGAAATTCATTAAAATTTAAGATTAATAATTTATTGTATTTTGCATCATTTTTTATAATTTTGAAATGGAAATTTTTAAATTTAGATTTTTAATAAAATATAAAAGAAAATGATTTTATAAATTTCTGATTAAAATAGTTTTTATATGATTAATAATAATTTTTAGATATTTTTTGTATTTTTTTAAAAACCAAAGGAACACATTTAAAAATTTTGCAGGGGCTCGGGTTCGAACCCAGGCCCCCTGCATAACCTCACCATGCTTGAACTACTGGGCCAATGCCCTGTTTTGTGTTCTGAAATACCAAAGAAATAACAAAAGCTATTTCACCCGAAATCCCTAATTTTCACCAAGAACCCTAATTCATAATCGACCAAATTGGAGCTGGAATCGATCATGATAACCAATTAACCATAGGGTTTTGATTCCCTATGATTAATCGAGTGTATAATAGCTTTTAATTACCTGAATTCGGTTGTAATTCGATAGAACTGAAAGATGCACAAGTCGTCTGTTCTTGATTGGTGAATTCGATGTGTGTGTGTGTTTTGTATCAAATTGAGGTTACAGAGAGTTTAAAGCGAAGGTCGAGAGCATTAGCCCTCTGTTTTATAGTGTTAATTCGATCCCGATCACGTCCAACGGCTATCACTTTATTATCGGCCGTTTCAAGTCGATTTAAATGATTTAAATGTTGTTTCAGGTGCAATGATTCATCCCATTAAGTTCTATTTGAATACACGATTATTTACAACCAATTAATTGGATAATTATGATGTTTTAAGTGTGGAATCGGTTTTGAGTTCGAATGAGTTCGGTTTCGGTTCCATTTGGTAGTAATGTCACAGTTAAATTCAAATTAATAAGCTTAAACGGGTTCGAATCATGTTCCTGAGCCGGTTGGTACCTTTCTTTTATTTTAAAAGTGAGTTTTGGTAGGGTTTTAGGGGTCGCCGGACCATGGCCGGAGGTCCTGGCCGGAAACACGGGTTTGGGGGGTTGGGTTATAAATAAGTTACACTTTGGTCCCTGAGGTTTTAAGTTGCTCAGATTAAATCCAAAGTTTTCATTTTAATTTAAGCAAAATTACAGTTTAGTCCTTGAGGTTTTTGAATTTTGTTATTTCATGCCAGAAGTTATTTACAAGTTTTCTAATAACAATAAAAATAATAAGACTTAGGTTATTATTATTTAATTTCAAGTTTAACACTTAGTATGCTTATTATTATTATTAGTATTATTATTATTATTTTTTTAATGTTATAATTGTTGTAATTATTATTGTCAATATTAATTATCCAAACATTTAATTACATCAAGAATTTACGAACGAATCCTTGTAATTGCATTAATAACAATCAAGTCCTTTACAAGAGATAACGACGATTAACACACGTTAAATAAAAATACGAGAGGTCACAGTCTCCCCAACTTTAAGGAATTTCGTCCCGAAATTAAAGACAAGACTAAACAAAAAGATGAGGGTATTTCTTTCTCATATGCTCCTCGCGTTCCCAAGTGAACTCAGCTCCACGTATGTTTTGTCAACGAACTTTGACGATCGGTGTAGTAGATGTACGTGTCTTCTTCAACGTTCGATCCATGATCTCGACATGGTTTTTCAACGAAGTGCAACGACTCGTCAATTTGGATTTCCTCCAAAGGAACATGCAAATTTTCATCAGCCAGGCATTTCCTCAGGTTTGAGACATGGAAGACAGGATGAACCCTGCTAAGTTCGGAAGGTAATTCCAGTTTGTAAGCCACTTTCCCAATTCTTTTCAAAATCTTGAAAGGTCCTACAAAACGTGGGGCTAACTTACCCTTCTTCCCAAAGCGAACAACACCCTTCCATGGAGAGACCTTAAGAAGAACCATGTCGCCAACTTGAAATTCCAACGGTTTGTGTCTTTTATCGGCATAACTCTTTTGATGACTTCTAGCCACCTCCAGGTTATTTCGAATTTTGGAGACTTTGTCGGTCGTTTCTTGAATAAGTTCCGGACCAGTAATGAAATTCTCACCAATGTCAGTCCAACAGATAGGAGAACGACATTTACGACCATATAAAGACTTGAATGGTGCCATCTTGATACTTGAGTGATAACTATTGTTATACGAAAATTTCGCTAACGGCAGATGCGTATCCCAGTCACCACCAAAATCAAGGACACAAAGACGCAGCAAGTCCTCAAGGTTTGGATTGTTCGCTAGGTTTGACCGTTCGTTTGAGGATGGTAAGCCGTCCTCAAATCCAATTAGGTGCCCAAAAGTTCTTACATCAAAGACCAGATATGCGAAGTAAAACGGGCATCACGATCGGAGATAATATGCAACGGCTCACCATGACGACTCATAATTTCATCGATGTAGATACGAGCCAATCTTGAAACCTTGTAAGTGTCTCGTATTGGTATAAAATGTACCGTTTTGGTCAAACGGTCAACAATCACCCATATACTATCATGGCCACGAGAGGTTCGTGGTAACTTGGTTATGAAATCCATGGATATATTTTCCCATTTCCACATTGGGATTTCGGGTTGTTCAAGTAAACCTCTAGGCCGTTGATGTTTGGCTTTGACTCTTGCACATGTGAGGCACTTGGAAACATAAGACGCGATATCTTTCTTCATTCCCGACCACCAATATTGGCCACGCAGATCCATGTACATTTTATCAGACCCGGGATGAATAGAATATCGGGTTTGATGAGCCTCGTTCATAATGAAGTGACAGAGAATATCGCGATTCGGATCCAGAGTTGGTTCAAGAAATACCACATGCCGTTCGGTTTTGTCTCCAGTTGTGACCGAACGTTAAACACCAGATCGTCATCTTTCCCTTCCTCGGTTAACGCCGCTTGTTGACCCTCGCGGATGCAAACCTCGAGATCACTATCAATCCTTATGTTTTGAAGCATGATAGTGGCCTCGTTAACATCCACATGAATCTCTGTGTCAAACTCCCCTAACGTGTCAAACCATTGTCTTCGATCTCGGATTTCTTGAAGCGAGACAGTCTTTTGTTGATCTTACGACTCAGCGCGTCATCTACGACATTCTCCTTTCCAGGATGATAGCGAATGTCACAGTCGTAGTCGCTAATCAGTTCAACCTAATGCTTTGTCTCATGTTGAGATCCTTTTGATTAAACACGTGTTGGAGACTCTTGTGGTCGGTGTAGACTATACATTGCGTCCCGTAGAGATAATGCCGCCAGATCTTCAAAGCAAATACCACAGCACCAAGTTCGAGATCATGAGTTGTGTAGTTCACTTCATGAACCTTTAATTGCCTTGACGCGTAAGCTATGACTTTGCCTCGTTGCATGAGAACACAACCAAGGCCTTGACTAGACGCGTCACAATATATGGTGAAGTCATCGTTTCCATCGGGGAGAGTTAAAATAGGAGCATTACACAGTTTGTGTTTCAAAGTCTCGAACGCATATTCTTGTTCGGGTCCCCACTCAAAAATTCTATTCTTTTGAGTTACCGCCATAAGCGGTTTCGCAATCTTCGAAAAGTTTGCAATGAACCTACGGTAATAACCCGCTAAACCCAGAAAAGAACGAACCTCGGTTGGGGTCATGGGAACACACCAATTCTTCACGGCTACTATCTTTGCAGGGTCAATGTGAATTCCTTGGCTATTCACCACGTGCCCTAAGAATTGGACTTCTTCGAGCCAGAATTCGCACTTGGAGAACTTGGCATATAATTGTTCCTTCTTCAAAAGATCGAGGACTTGACGTAGATGTGACTCATGATCGGACCTCATTTTGGAATAAATAAGAATGTCATCAATAAATACCATCACGAATTTATCCAAATACGGTTTACATACTCGATTCATGAGATCCATGAAGACAGCAGGTGCATTAGTCAAGCCAAAAGGCATAACCATGAACTCATAATGTCCATATCGAGTACGAAACGCGGTCTTTGGAATGTCATTGTCATGAACACGTAATTGATGATATCCAAAACGTAGATCGATCTTTGAGAATTGTGTAGCTCCTTGAAGTTGATGAAGAGATCATCAATCGAGGAAGAGGATATCGGTTCTTGACGGTGAGTTTGTTGGGTTCCCGGTAGTCGATGCACATATGGAAAGAACCATCTTTCATTTTCACAAACAGTACGGGTGCACCCCATGGTGAAGAGCTAGGTCGAATGAAACCCTTATCGGTCAACTCTTGCAGTTGACTAGCTAGTTCTTGCATTTCAGACGGTGCAAGACGATAAGGCTACTTAGCCACGGGATTCGCACCAGGAATCAGGTCGATTTTGAACTCAACTTCTCTCACGGAAGGTAACCCACTAAGATCCTCGGGAAACACCTCGGGAAAATCCCGCACGACGGGTATATCCTTCAGTTCTTTACCCTTGGCTTTCGTGTTGACTACATAAGCCATAAAAGCTACGTAGTTTCTTCTTAAGCATTTTCGAACCTTGATACAAGACATGAGTTTAAGTCTTTGGGATGATCTTTCCCCAAAGACCTTTAAGGTATCGCCCGATGGTAAAGGAATTCGGATGCACTTCTCGAAGCATATAATTTCCGCGTGTTGCTTGGCTATCCAATCCATGCCGATAATGATGTCGAAACTCCCCAGTTGCATTGGAATAAGGTCGATGAGAAAATCGTGCTCGTTAAGACTTAAGGTGCAATCGTGTATCACGACGCCGACTTCGATAGACTTGCCATCGGCTACTTCAACCGTAAAAGATCTCTCTAAATTAGAACGCGGCTTGGAAAGAATAGGCTCGAACTCTAAAGACAGGAAACTCTTATCCGCACCCGAATCAATCAGTATAGAAGCATAACGACTATTTACAAGATACATACCTGCTCAAATAATAACCTATTATTGCCATAATAAACGCAGGTAGGGATTTTACAAGACAAAAGAACGATTAAAAGAAATTAATGATGTACCATTCACCACGTCGTTGTTGGCTTGAGCTTGGTTGGCGTTGATGTTGAAGGCCCTTCCACGAGCCGGTGGCACAGTTCCCGCATTACGAGGACATTATGGACGGAAATGTCCAGGTTCGCCACAGTTATAGCAGGCTCGATTAGTCACTAACGTAGCATTGTTAGGAGCACGAAGGCAAGTAGCCACCAGATGCCCATACTTCCCGCACAACGAGCAAACTCGGCAAGGAGTGTTACTCGCGTGATGGTACTTGCAAGTATTGCACATCGGGTGCGGCCCAGTATAAGCCCTCACCACGGGGGCTTGATTTGCAATGACAGCTAACCTTTGAGGGGCATTTGGTGCTGTCACCGCGTAATTACGAGCTGGTGTGAACTTGGGCTTCTTGCCTTTGAAAGAGGACTCGGCCTTCACCTCCTTTGTAGCCTCGGGAGTCACCTTCACAACAGTCTTGGCACCTTTCACCGTCAAAGTACCAGCTCTAATATGGTTTTCAGTGAGCTGGGCGGTGATATTAATCACCTCCTCCAAAGTTGTGGGCCTACTACCCACCACAACATCTTGAATTTGAGGTGGTACCCCCTTAATAAACTTCTCGATGTTGCGGGGCACGGTATTCACCATGTGAGGTAGGTGCATGCTCAACTCATGATGCCGGGTGGAATAAGCCAAGTGGTTGCCACTATCTTGCTTGAGGTTCCAGAATTCTTCCTCCATCTTTTGCAGCTCACTCCTCAGGCAAAACTTTTGGATCATTATGTCCTTAAATTCTTCCCAAGACAACGCCAAGGCAACTTCAGTACCTCTGTTCCTTTTCTCACTATTCCACCACGTGAGTGCCCGTTGTTGAAGGAAACTTGCAGCATAGCGGACCTTGAGTTCATCGGGACACTCGCTGACGATAAACCTATTTTCCATACTTTCGAACCACTCGAGAAGTCCAGTGGCTCCTCCTTTTCCACTAAAGTTAGTGGGTTTCCACGAGTTAAAATGCTTGAATGTGCAGGTGCGGTTATTTCCACCTTGGTTGTTGCTATTTCCCCTTGACCATTGTTGTCACCACCACTATTGTTTCCATTGGCGTTGTTGCTGTTGTTGGCCATTAGGGTGCTGCTAAGTTCAGCAACCATCATCGAAAGTACGGCAGCCATTTGCCGGGCGATCATTGCAGCAAGTTTACGGTCGGATGTAGCACGCTTTCCTTGGTGACAAGACATTCTATAAGATAGAAATAAAGAAAATATTAGTATTCAGAGATAAATTAGTTCAAAGAACACAGGAATTTTAGATATTTTACAAATATAGCCAGGATGGTTCCAATTGGTACCACATAGCCAATAGGAACATGGACACGTCAAGGTGACTTAATCCCAATTATCTCGAGGAAGATGTGTATGTTGACCATAATTTAGCACTCATCCCAGAAATCCCCGGGTAAGCATAATGGGTCTCGTAATGAGATTTATACGTAATGCTTACGTTAGCCCGAGGGCCTTTTGCCAGGAAATCTAGAATACAGGTGTTTATGTGTCACACACTTCCCTAAGGCTATTAGAATTAAAACCTCAATGAGATTTTCAAGATTTAGACATATCGTCTAAGGAATTCTTCCACTCGATAGGATGCGTAGTTTTCCACACGTAGTCGAGAATAAGGTTTAGAAAAGATTAGACACGGTAAAACGTAGAGGCATAAGAAGAGGATTAGAAAGTTGGGGTTTACAAGGTTCAAGGCATATTCCGAAGGCACTATTTCTAAATGTAAGCAAATAGCACATAAGGAATTAATCATGCATCATGATACGCATATAAGCATAATTACAAGATCATAGCAATTGTCATGAAAATGGTCCCTAGTTTAACCATAGTCTAGGCCACCATTTCTAATAACCTAAATCTGTATAATTATGGGCTCTGATACCAATCTGTCACACCCCAACCTTAACGGCGGAAACGTCGAGATGTGAGGGTTAAGATTGTTCATGCCACACAACGCTAATTTAAAATGACAACATTATTAAAGATCAATATTCATGACATACATTTAAGAAATAGAGCAAGTTTAAACATCTAACAATACATGAGAAATTCAAAGTCACAAAATGATCAATGTCTTTTATTTTAGTCTAGGTCCAATCCTAGATGTATGTAAGTCTTCAAGGCATGCTAAACAGTATCATTTCCTAAAACATGTTAAAAATAAAAGGTCAACATAATATTGATGAGTTTTTCATAGTTTTCATGCATAAATATATATAAAAGATGGCAATCCATGTCATAGGTTATTGAATAAAGTAACTAGGGATGGATGAACAAATGTAACAATCAAACCTTGACAGATTACAAGATTACAAGATTACAAGATTAAACGATTAGCTAAGTGTACTTGGTTAAACACCAAGTAGGCTTGTCAGGCCCATAGATCTATGACGTCGACAGGCTAGCAATAGTTAATGATTGTACATATTATAGTTATCACATGGTAATTACAAGAGTTCAACTAACCACGACAAATAAGAAGAATTGCCCAAGTGTTACAAGATTCAAAAGAGTTTACAAGTGCAATTATCATAAGGTTAACATGTTTCACCCCAAAGTGTGAAAATATATAAAAGGGGTATCGAAAAACTCACTTGGATAATAAGAATGTCAACTAAGAAGGTCTTGTATATAATACCAAGGATACGTTAACGTTCACCCTAAATGGACAACGTGTTAAGTTAATCATGGTGATTATAGTGTCAAATTTATAAAACCATTTAACCATGATTTTTAAATTATTAAATAGGTATAATTTGTTATTATTTTGTATTTAAATGATAATAATTTTAGTGATTAAGACTATTAATATAAATTAAATCTTTATTATCAATGAACATTATTTACTCTTTAAATAAAATAATAACTTGTAGGTTTAAGTGATTAAAATAATTTTATTAATTACAATAAGTGTACATTTTTAATTATGTACATGTATATTTATTTCTTAATATTATAAATAAATGTGTAACAATAAAGAATTATTTAATAGGAATTATTGCAAATTTAGTGGAAATTCATTAAAATTTAAGATTAATAATAAATTGTATTTGCATCATTTTTTATAATTTTGAAATGGAAATTTCTAAATTTAGATTTTCAATAAAATATAAAAGAAAATGATTTTATAATTTTCTGACTAAAATAGTTTTATATGATTAATAATAATTTTAGATATTTCTGCATTTTTTTAAAAACAAAAGAACACATTTAAAAATTTGCAGGGGCTCGGGTTCGAACCCGAGCCCCTGCATAACCTCACCATGCTTGAACCACTGGGCAATGCCTGTTTTGTGTTCTGAAATACCAAAGAAATAACAAAAGCTATTTCACCCGAAATCCTCATTTTCACCAAGAACCCTAATTCATAATAGACAAATTGGAGCTTGAATCGATCATGATAACCAAATTAACCATAGGGCTTGATTCCTATGATTAATCGAGTGTATAATAGCTTTTAATTACCTGAATTCGGTTGTAATCGATTCGATAGAACAAAAAGATGCACAAGTCGTCTGTTCTTGATTGGTGAATTCAATGTGGTGTGGGTTTGTATCAAATTGAGGTTACAGAGAGTTTAAAGAGAAGGTCAAGAGCATTAGCCCTCTGTTTTATAGTGTCAATTCGATCCCGATCACGTCCAACGGCTATCACTTATTATCGGCCGTTTCAGGTCGATTTAAATGATTTAAATGTTATTTCAGGTGCAATGATTCATCCCATTAAGTTCTATTTGAATACAAGATCGTTTACAACCAATTAATTGGATATTACGATGTTTTAAGTGTGGAATCGGTTTGAGTTCGAATGAGTTCGGTTTCGATTCCATTTGGTAGTAATGTCACAGTTAAATTCAAATTAATAAGCCTAAACGGGTTCGAATCATGTTCTGAGCCGGTTGGTACCTTTCTTTTGTGTAAAAGTGAGTTTTGGGAGGGTTTTAGGGGTCGCCGGACCATGGCCGGAGGTTGGCCGGAGGTCCTGGCCGGAAACACGGGTTTGGGGGGTTGGGTTATAAATAAGTTACGCTTTGGTCCTGAGGTTTTAAGTTGCTCAGATTAAATCCAAAGTTTTCATTTTAATTTAAGCAAAATTACAGTTAGTCCTTGAGGTTTTGAATTTGTTATTTCATGCCGGAAATTATTTACAAGTTTTCTAATTACAATAAAAATAATAAGACTTAGGTTATTATTATTTAATTTCAAGTTTAACACTTGGTATGCTTATTATTATTATTAGTATTATATTATTTTTTTTTAATGTTATAATTGTTGTAATTATTATTGTCAATATAATTATCCAAACATTTAATTACATCAAGAATTTACGAACGAATCCTTGTAATTGCATTAATAACAATCAAATCTTTTACAAGAGATAACGACGATTAACACACGTTAAATAAAAATACGAGAGGTCACACCAAGTGAGATAAGACAGTTTCTTGGGCTGGCAGGATACTATCGGCATTTCATTGAGGGATTCTCTAAGATCGCTCAACCTTTCACAGCCTTGACTCATAAAGGAACAACGTTTAAATGGGGTGATAGTCAAGGGTCTACTTTTCAGTTGTTGAAACAGAAACTGTGTAGCGCACCGATATTGACATTACCAGATGAAAGTGATGACTTTGTGGTCTATTGTGATGCTTCTATCCAAGGACTTGGTTGTGTCTTGATGCAACGTGACAAGGTGATAGCCTATGCTTCAAGACAATTGAAGGTGCATGAGAAGAACTACACCACCCATGACTTGGAAAGGTGGGTGCGGTAGTTTTTGCCTTGAGATCTGGAGACCATTACTTGTACGGTACCAAGTGCACTATCTACACTGATCACAAGAGTCTTCAGCATATCTTTGAGCAGAAGGAGTTGAACATGAGGCAACGACGCTGGGTGAAATTATTGAACGTTTATAATTGCGCTATCAAATATCACCCGGGAAAGGCAAATGTAGTCGCTGATGCGTTGAGTAGAAAGGAAACTGCTAAGCCCGGACGAGTGCGAGCTTTGCAGCTTACGATTAGCACTCACTTGCCTAAACAAATCCGAGAAGCTCAGACAGAAGCCTTGAAAGCGGAAAACATCGGGTCTGAATCGTTACATAGGATGGACAAACAGTTTGAAGTGAAAGCGGACGGGATTCGTTATTTCATGGAAAGACTTTGGGTACCTTTGTATGGAAACATAAGGGACTTGGTTATGACTGAGGCACACAAGTCTAAGTACTCTATACATCCTGGTTATGACAGATGTATCATGACTGAAGGCCCATTATTGGAGGCCTAATATGAAGGCGGACGTAGCTACGTATGTGGTGCTACAAACAACCTGAGGATTCCAATGTGGAAGTGGGAACAGAATTTCATAGGATTTCATCAAAAAATTACTCCGGACACCTACTGGTTGTGACACGATATGGGTGATCGTAGATCGATTAACTAAGTCTGCTCACTTCTTAGCAATCAAGGAAACGGATAAAATGGACAAGCTGCCCGAATTTATCTAAGGGAGATAGTCTCGAGACATGGTGTACCGGTCTTAATTATTTATGACCGTGATGCTCGTTTTACATCATATTTCTGGTAGTCATTACAGAAATCTTTGGTACGTGTCCAGACATGAGTACTGCTTATCATCCATAAATAGATAGGCAAAGCGAACGTACTATTCAGACATTGGAGGATATGTTACGTTCTTGTGTGAATGATTTCGGGAATAACTGGAAAGTTCACCTACCATTGGTGGAATTCTCTTATAACAATAGTTATCACACCAGCATTAAGGCAGCACCATTTAAGGCTTTGTATGGGCGAAAGTATAGATCATCAGTTTGTTGCGCGGAAATTGGTGATAGCCAGCTAACAGGTCCCGAGTTGGTGCACGAGACTACTGAGAAGATTGTACAGATAAGGAAAACCATATGGCTGCAACACGTGACCGATAGAAGAGCTATGCAGACAAACGACGGAAACCTTTGGAGTTTCAGGTCGGTGACAAAGTTTTGCTCAAAGTCTCACCGTGGAAAGGTGTGGTTCGATTCGCCAAAAAGGGCAAGCTTAATCCGAGATACGTTGCACCATTTGAGATTCTGGAAAGAATAGGTCTAGTGGCGTATCGATTAGATCTACCTGACTCGATGAGTGGAATTCATAATGTATTCCATGTCTCAAATTTGAAAAAGTGCTTATTGGACGAGACGATGGTTGTACCACTTGAGGAAGTGCAAGTAGATGAACAACTACGGTTCATTGAAGAACCAGTTTAGGTGATGGATCGTGAAGTCAAAACTCTTAAGCAAAGCAAGATACCCATAGTCAAAGTTTGTTGGAACTCAAAACATGGACAAGAATTAACGTGGGAACGTGAGGATCAGATGAAGCTCATGTATCCTCATTTGTTTGAAACGACGACAACGGCCGGCGAAGGACTGATTAAATTTCAGGACAAAATTTCTTTCAACATGGGGATGATATGACAACTCACTCAATTTCGTTGTGCCAATGCAGTAGACCAGTGATGTAACACAACCATGTAACGCGATTTTCGGGATGAAAATTCTTTCAACATGGGGATAAACATGGGGATAATGTCACATCCGGTAATTTTCTGTTACCAAACTCTGTTAGTTCCGTTAGGTCTTGCATACACGTGTCGTGAGCACACACTAGTTGTCGTTGAACGTTGGTGACTTAATAACAATTAACAATGGTTATTAGATACTAACTTGATTAATAATGTTGATTATTAATTTGTAGTTATGTGATTTGTGAATTTAAATATTATTATGAATTTTACCTGTAACGTGACAACGTGTTATGTTTATTTCATGTGTTGGTGATTAGTGAAAATATGCATGATTATTATTGTGGGTTGATAATACTTGTTTTTGTAGTTAAAGTTGTTTTTTAAAATGTTAAAAAATTAAGTTTTTATAAAATGAGATCAAGGAGGGATTAATTTATAAAAACTACAAAACTTAAATTTGATTTAAAACAACCCTAGCCCTACACCCTCCCCCCCCCCCCCCATTCGGCCGTAACCTCTCCCCCCACCCCTCTCCCTTGCAAATTCGACTAAGAACAAGCACAAGCATCGATTTTAGTGTGATTCAAGCATTACAACAAGTTAGCTAGTTCAATTCTTGACTCCTACGTGATTAAGGTTAGATGTTTATTGATTTTTCATGGTTTTTGATGCTTGTAGAACCCTAGTTCGATTTTTATGGAAAAAGTCAAATTGAGATGGTTGATGATGATATGATGTTAGTTATGTTGTATGAATGTTAATCTATGTAGTCTGTGACGGTATGATTGTTTATGATTGCCTATACTGGTTAGACAAAAATTTAACTTGACATGTCACCAAGAGTCAAACAGGCAACTAGGTCAAATGAGTCTTGTTTTTCAAAACGGTATGATTGTTTATGAATTGCTATACTTGGTTATACAAAAATTTAACTTGACATGTCACCAATGAGTCAACAGGTCAACTAGGTCAAATGAGTCTTGTTTTTCAAACTTTGGGTCAATTTGTTTGTTGAGCACTTAGGGTTGTAAGCTTTCTATGTACATATACTTATGTACTTACGTGTCTAGTTACCTTGAAGGGTTGTCTTTCCCATTCTTCGTTAGCTCTTTGTTATTGTTCGTTGCACACCAGGTGGGTTCAATTGCCCACTTTTACTTACTTCTCTTTTTGGGGGAGAAAGCATACTTTGTTTTAAAATTCTTTACTTTTATAATATTTGTTTGGTAAGACATAGTGGTTATACCAAAGAACCCTAACACTTTCGGACCGTTAATTAAGAATCAAGAGGGAAATTTTGGGTAGTACTATTGGGTCTGACAAGCCCCATCAGTGTGACCGGAAAAGTCAACGGGTGCAATATTGTCATAAATAGTAACATCATCACGACCTGGTATTTCGTGGCGGGAGGCAAACAGACAAACATAGTCATCTTTTCGATCGTGAAATCACTATGTTTCTTTACTAGGATATAGACTAGCTATCTATTTCAATGCACTTGTTTATATTTTACTAACGCTACTGGTTATGATTGAATTCAAACTGTTGAACTCACCATCCTTCGTGTTGACACTTTTAGTATGCTTTTCTTAGGTCGTTACTAGCAGCTGCCCATAGGAGCAAGTACGTATCAATCATGCTTTGTTCAAACATTGTTTTACTTCTAATTCAGCATATACTTACGTATTTTGTTTTAGGCTTTGCGCAGTTTATATTTAGCACGTTGTGTTTCAATTACTTACAAAACGCTTCCGCAAAAGTTTTGAAGTTATGAACTCTGAAATGATTTTAACTGTTGCATATAGTGTCGTTCTGAGTAACTAATGACTGAGATCCTGGTTTGTTCACTTGCCCCGGGGTAAAACCCCGCACATTGATTTTGAGGGTGTGACAGATGGGGGCGTATGATACGCCCAGGGCGGCGTATCATACCCGGTCATCAACAAACCTTCCGAATTTTGTGGATCTTGAAGTTATTTAAACACAATCCAACCCTAATTCGGGAGAACAACTTTCCAAGCTAAATTCTTGACGATTCAAGCTAATTTGTGGTGATCTTAAGCTTCTCCATTCATCCTAAATCATCACTGATCCTCATCAAATCAAGATTGAAGATTCAATGAAGACCATGCGTGGATAAGTTCTTCTTTGATTGCTTTCGGGTACAATTCGTGTCAAGTGAAACAAATTGGTATGCTTTGATTAGGTTTTGTATTGAACAATGTGATTAAAATGAAACCTTATGTTTTGGTTGATTTAAAAGGTTTACTTATAAAATAAAGTTGTGTGCTTGATTATCAGTTTCTCGGTTTCCTTGCATCGTGAGCAAGTTAAGATCTTAAAGTATTGTTTCTTACAAACCCTAATTGAAAGTATCAATTATAGATCTTGCAGAATTAGAAACCCAGAAGTGATTGATTCTTATTATTTAATTAAATTCGTTTCAAAGTTTGTTGCTTTTTACAACTTTGTTCTTAATTTCATCCAAAGTTCTATTTTTAATATTAAAGTTTGTGTCTTTAAGTTAATTGAGTCATATTATTAAACACTTTCCACATATTCTCTGTGGAGACGACCTTACTTACCCTTACACAATAAAGGTAGCTAAGATCGATATATTAAATTGTTTTTGATCGAGTCTCGACAAACAAATCAGTTAATCTTTGTGATTGATCAAGACCTACGTAAATGGGATCCTTGTCGCTTGACCCCAAGACGGTGGTTGCTTGGTGCACAATGATGGGGCATAGCATATGACAAGATCTAGATGAAAGTGAAATATTATAATGAAAGAAAGTACGAAAACGAACGATTATGAATGATGATGAAAGATAATAAATAATTATTATCAAGATGTATGTATGATGTATGATCACGTACGAAAGTAAAGGATATATTTATACAAAAGCAATGTCTTTTATTATAAACTAGAACTCACTCAGCAACGCTGACTTTTTATATACATATCAGTTGGCAGGTGATGACGTTGCTGGGGATGGCATGAGGTTGAAGCTACTTGGCAAATAAAGACTAGCATCCATGTTATGCAGAAATGATATTTTTGTCTTGTAATACAACTAAATGTTCTTTTGAAACTTGTAATAACAATGTATTTCTTGGCAAAAATTATTATTAATGCATGAAATGGTTTTTGTTTAACTATTCCGCTGCCATGATTTCTTACTTCCACGTATTTTAATGTGTAAAGTGCTATGAATGACCAGCTGTGGGGTTTTTCGGGAATGGGGCTTTACACTGAGTCAAACTAATGACTGGTTTATTAAGAAAGTTCTTCTTAGAGGGAATCCAAGATTTCTTAAAGAGTAATGTTGAATTGCGATTCATCTTGAGAATAAATGGTTTATGGTTTACATTATCAATGATCATAATGGTTGGAATCTTCATGTAGAATTACTTAGCGGTCGTTTAAGAATTTTTTGGGTAGTTTTTCTAGGAATTTCTTTATGGGAGTTTACCATTGTTATGTATATTCATGTTTAATGCATTACTAGTAGTTTAGTTGAAGTGAAACATGTTAGCATACTAGCATATTGTATCATATATAGCATCTAGATATCTATAATTTTTAATCGTTTAGCCATTTTATCAAAATGTCATTCATTTTTACCCAAGCCCCGTTACAACCCGGCAAAGTCCTCTTGATTTATGCATTCTCATATGTTAGTAGGGGGGGATTTGACCCCTTTGCATGCATATTTACTATGTTTGTGTCATTAGTTGCCATTGAGTGATTCACTTATACACCTAATTCATATATATATATATATATATATATATATATATATATATATATATATATATATATATATATATATATATACACACACAATCGAGTGTTGAGTGATTTTGAGAGACTTTACACTCATGCATACAAAAATGTCATATGCATGTGATGCTCCTCTGTATATTGATAGAGTTTTAAAAAATAAATAGCTTCATACACTTGGGTTCTTCTTAAGAATGTGCTATGTGTGTTCAACCAATGGTTTGCCTCTTACCATCTTTCTATCAATGGGATTTCTTTTGTTAAAATGTTGCATGAGAGTTGGCTTGAAGACAACCAAAGTTTAGGTGTAGAGATCTCTGATGTTAGTAACTATATGTGTTACTATATATATATATATATATATATATATATATATATATATATATATTATATATATATTATTTTCATTTTGATTCATTTATGTTAAAAAGTTCATTTATATAGACATTATTTGTGTTTTTATTTAAATTTTATAGTTTTCGATAGAGCTTGGTGATTTTTATGATGAAACTCTATATCAAAAGAAGTTCAAGGAGAAAATATTCTGATATGACTATATCAAAGCTAGATATGCCCATATCACCTCCCAAACTTCATGCATCTCATTTTTTGAATCTTAATATGATCATATCATTTCTAGATATGGTCAATTTGGACCCAAAACGGGTTTATAACCCCAATACACTCAATTTCCTAAAAAAGCTTTCATTTCTTTTAGAACCCTAACCTACCTCAAACCTTAGATGAAACTTAGCATGATTTAACAACTTGTACATTATTTTTGGTGTTTTTTTATGTTAATGTCATGATGAAACTTGATTATTCTTCAATAATTATATGTATTTGTTCTAGTTTAATAAAATATTTAACCTTGTTGTATTTTGGCTTCATAAGATTTAATACTTAGAGAATTTTTTGGTTTCAAAAGAAATGATCTTTTGGCTAATAATTAGTTTAGTAATCGTGGTTTGATGTTTATGAAGTGAAGGGTAATTATAGTTTTATCTATTTTATGCAAGTTGAGGTGATTGTTATGTTTTTGTTGTGTTAACTTTTCAAATGATTTGTGAAATTAAATAACTCTGACATGTGTTTAGTCATATTTAAATTGACATAATTGTATAATTGTTATTTAAGATATAACTTTAGGTGGTTATTGTATGTTTATCACTTTAGCTTCTCAAAGAGTTATATCCTTAGGTATCCTTGCCGGAGTTTGGTCTACTTTCATGTATGATGTGTAAAAATGATCCCATCTCAAGTTTGTGTAGTTGTTATTTCTATGCTAAGTGGAATCGAAGTCCAAGTGGTATCTTTAATTGATTGTGCATCCTTTTATTTATTTCCTTGCTCTGTTAGTTTAACTTGCTAATTATTTTTAGTTAATTTCAATATTCATAATCCAAACTCAATTGATCGGTTACAAGGTAATAAACATTTAGTATTGGGAGTCATTCTGTCAACAGATCGATATTCGATTCTTATCTCAAGATATACTACTATGCGATAGGTGTAGTTGCCTATTATGTATAGTTAATCGAAAGGTGATAATCTTTTCCTTAAATTAAAACTCAATTATGTGAAAATCCTTACTACAATCTATACACATCAACAAACATCAGAGATAATATACATTTTTTGAATAACTGGTTCTATATGATGTTAAGAAATCCACCGTACCTTCACTCTTTGATCTTCAAGTGAGAGTTTGTCTTGAATTTCTCTCTAAACACCCAAATCCCACCCCATGCCCTAACTAGTGTATATATGTTTCAACCAAACACTCATATTGTAGAATAGGTTTGAAATCCTAATAGTGTACGTGTGTGGTGAACTAACCCTAGACTAAATTTCATCACCATTTACAATAATTGATAAAATACGGCTCATTTGCATCAAATGTTAAGAAAGGATTGTGTCTTATAATAAACTACCCTCTAGGACGAAGTGGAGTATGGATGTCGTTGTGCATTTAATGTGGAACCTCTCCTAAATGTAGTAAATTCAAAGGAGGATCAGAGTTCACCTGTCGATGAGCATGTTGCTTCCAAAGATCAATGTCAGATTTCAATCATCAAGGACGATCATATTTTAGTGTTTAATGACTGGGGTTTATGTTTTCATAGTGTGGGGGACAATTCAAGCAAACACAGACTTGGTGAGATATATATTTGACATGATTTAAAATAAAAATGCCCCTGATGTAAAGTACATATGAGGCTGCTTCTAACTGTAAAATGGGCAGCATTATCAGGAGGGATTCCTCAAAAGTTGCAAATCACACTAATGAAAAGGTTAAAGTTTTCAATTTAGACTCAACTGACAATTTTGATCCAAACTCACAGACGAAATAAGAAGCTTACTCTAATGAATAAAATAAAAACAAACTTTTCTTTAACTCTAGCCATCTTATAACGGATATATCTTTCCTAAATTCAATATGTCTGAAATACACTTCGTGGTCAAAGTGTTAATATCCAAAGTGAGGGAGAGATTTCAGAAGGAAGGGGGCGGCATGGTGTTTCCCGTCCCGACCTTTGTCACATTGTCATATTTCTCGGGGTGCCGGCTTTCATACTTCACACTCTCATACCATTAAACTCACATAATTCACATTATGGTTTTTCAATTTAGACCATAACTATATAACTAACCAGATGAATTACTTATGCAATTAACTCTAAAACTTTTTAAAGATGCGTACAAGTGTAATGAGTGAGGGCCATGGCTTGTCCCTTGTTAGTCGCACTTTCAAAGTCAACGTAATTCTTCTAAAACAGGTGGACCACTTGATGTCTCAACCAAGATTAAAATTATGGGCGGCGGTTTGTGTTATTGTTCATAGTTAGTCAATTATGTGGATGGCGGCTTAAATAAAAAATACCGTCACTTCGAGAGTAAGATTACATCCTGTTGTCGGTAAGGAAAGATAAATTCAAAAAATAGAACAAATATCTATATAATATATATGACTTGAGATATCATAATCCCTATAACCTGAAAAATACATAAGTATTTATGTTGCACATTCTGAGAGTTAAGAGTTTATGATTTTCATTTAAGTTAACCCAATTAGTCAAAGAAAAACAAGTAAAAATAACAGCCGTAATTATTAATAATTTAATTGTTTTAACATGATAGTAAACATATTAGTCCCTAGCTAGCCTTTTGCTATCATTCTGTGAAGAGGTGACATCAAAATTGCTTTATCTTTTTTTTAACGGCATATGTACGACTATAATTCGTAGTATATGTGTTATCTTAATCAAAATTGCTTATCTATAGGAGACAATGAATCAGCGTGATACTTTTCATGAATTTGGCATTTATAGATATTTCTTTATGAGTTTGGTTACAAGGAGAAAAACAAACTTGTTTATTACTTTTACAAAACCGTTGAAAATATTACATGAGATTGATAGAATTGGAAACTTAAATAATATATCCGTTCTTGTAAAATTGAAGATGGAAACAAAGAAACATCCTTCTTATCCGTTAATCGATTTAGTTATCGTTGATTTTTTTGTTATGATAACATAAGAAGTCCGATTTGTATAACCGATTTAATGATAATTTTATGATTGATTGAATTATTTGTTTTGTACAAAAATAATCGTTTCATGATATTTCAAAAGAAAATATAATTCGTTGTAGTAAAAGTTATTATTTTTACGTTTCTACTAGTTTATATTTTTAACAGTTTACCATTTATTAACGTAATTTGGTGTCTACATACGATATAACCCCCAAAAAAATCTATGAAAAAATTATTATATCCTAAATATCTAGAGACGTCAAGTTGCAATTGAGTGAGCAACTTGAGTGTCATGCTTATGGTACCCACAAAAAGACCTTTAGAACATTTTCCATGCACGTGGTCAAAAAAGTACAAACTCTTTTGAAATCAGGAATGATATTTTAACGTTTTATTTCACAATTCCTTTAAATAAAAATTCATAAAATCATGTTACGTTTGAAGTGATGGCTTGATGTTAATATTGCTTAATATCCTTTAAAGATGATAATGTTATGACTTCACTAAGATTGTATATACTATTTCCTATGATGCATGGACATAAAAAATTAATTTTAATAACTACGGATGTGAATAGAGTAGAATAGATGTTATTCTAAAAGTAATCTACAGGTATGATTGTCAGATTAAACTCTTTAGCTCGTCTTCATTAGGTTATGCTCCAACTGACTGACAATTTTAATAGTTCTGAGCTCGATCAACTATGCTAACCCTTACAACTGATATTGTGTTGTTTACACGAATTTGTTAAATTTCCTAGCCAACACTAGACTAACGCTCTCTAAGTTGGAGAGATCTACACTCTTGTTATCCTTGTTGACGGCATAAAATAGGGGCGAAGCTTCATTATGGACAGGGGGCACGAACCTCCCTTTTTTATCCCTTTTTTTAAAATAATGTTAATTTTTTGCCTGATAGTTTAAATTATTTTATAAATATTAATTTCAACTCACCTATAAAAGTTTGCTTTCGCCCTCTATAAAGTAGTTGAAGTTCTACCACTAGCATGAATAGAAAGCAAAAGTTCAGTCGACCGTATCTACCAATCATGCATTTTAATAAACGAAGTTTTTTACTGTCATTAAACGTCTATATTATATATATAATTGTTTTGCTACAATTGAAAACCTTCTTTTTTTTAACATTTGGTTTAGCTATAAAATTAAACTTGTTGATTTGCTTTTATCATACTATAACTAAGGTTATGTTTAGAAATATAGTCACTACAAAAAAGAATGAATGTCTATAGCGATGACAAAATGTTGTCATATAGCAAAGAGATGTCGTCGCTATATGTGACGTGTATACATACTCGTTGTAATAACTCTATATTGTCATCCGGGATACGCGTCGTCGGCATAGATCACTATATATGAATGACAAATTTTTGCTATAAGTGTTGAGAAGCATACATGAAAAAAAAATTAACTTTTTTCTAATCTATAGAGTGGTCTTCAAAAAAAAAAGCTGCATTTCAAATTCAAATCGAAGTTCAATTTATGATCAAGTAGAGAGGAAAACATGGTGTTATTTAGGGACTAGTAGAATTTATTTTTTTTGTCTCTACATATCATTTCAGATGTTATATCATGCGTAGAAAAAAACTAGTACTTGTGAAACTTGTTTAATAAAAGCCATGTTATTTATGTGTGGTCAAGGATACCGTTTGAATAATGTTATTTTATGTTATACATAATATCATAGCAACTTTTATATTAAAAGCAATATTATAATGTATCGTTACAAAAAAATAAATAATAAGTAAAACAAGAATTGATCATCTCTTTGACTCTTTCTATATATAACACTGATCAAAATTCGCATGTCTGTCGCACACAGACTTCTAAAACAAATTTTCTTTTGAAACGACATAACCTGTGGCTAATCTAGAATACAATTTAGGTAATATAATGTTTTTTACCGTATATTTATATAAATAATAAAAAAACACGATAATAAAAAATTTAAGCAAATAAATAATAGATCTCAAAACTCTCTTTTTGATTTTTCATAGCTTGAAAATGAAGCATTACATTCACATCCGTTACTTCGTCAAACGTTTCCCTTTCAACTGCACATACTAGAGCATTGTTTAAATATTTCACCCCTATTCGATTCCGTGAATCGGTCTTGATAAGCTTTAGTTTAAAAACACATCTTTTAGTTGTTGCGGTTTCAACCGGTAAAAGCAATGCTAACTTCAATATACGATAAAACAAAGGAAAAGAAAAATCTTTTTCTGTTGTCACTTTTAGCCGTGCAAGGTGACACATTCCATTCAAGTTTGCAAATCTATCATCTTTTTTTACTTAGTGATAAAAGACATTAAGCTCACCCAAAATACACCCTCATTCATTCAGATTAAAATCAACTGCATACATCTTAGAAACGGCCATTATTTTAGATATGTGAAACTTAGAAAACCCATTACAAGGGGTAATAGACTAATAGATAATGGGTAATGGGTAATGGGTATTTTGGGTTTTAATGTTATTCGGTAATGGGTAACAGGCAATGGGTAATGGTTTTTTATGTTTTCATAAGATGTATTGCCTTTTTTATAAATTATTAGACTTTTTTAATTAAAAGTAAAACTTTTTATGAAGTATTGAGTTTAAAAAAAATAATGGTAACGTAATTTTTTCTCCGAGGTAACGTAATACTGTAATTTTTTTTATATAAAACCTTAAATTTTTTTTACACTGTACGTAAAACGTTAAGTGGTAACGGAGGCTACCCATCGGTTGGTGGTAGGTCCCCCTATGGGCATATAATAATATTAAAAACAAACAATTGTAGGCATTGTAGCCTTCTTATTATTTTTTTCTTTTCTTTTTGAACGGCAGACATTGTTGCCATCTAACTATTATTATATATATATTGAATGTCATGCTAGTGACATGATTAATACCTTTTTTTCATTTTTTAGGTTAAATGATGCATGCTTGAACAGAAGATTGCTATATTGAGATCTCATCTAAATATACACATTAAATATTAAATCTCTTAATTAATAGTTATAATAAGGGGTAGTGATGATCAAGGTAGTGGGGTAGTAGTTTCATTTTTTTCTTATTTATAATTCATGCATGCATTATTTTTACGTCTTTTGATCATCCAGAAAATACATGCAAGTTTATGTGTGAATCTTCTTCTTTACATTAATACTTACTGTGTATTGAACGCAAAAGCGAGAAACCCATTTATGTGTGAATCTTCTTTTTTTTTTTTAATCTTTCTTTTCAACCAAATACATTAGCCACCACCACTACCTTTCTGGATCATCAATAAGGATGCTCATAACTACCGTCGTTTTGCTTTTCACCTAACCAACCGGCTGTTAGTATGTCTAACGTAAAATATTCTAACCTTTTATCACTTCTTAGGTCAACAGAGTGGTATTCGGAAAACTCAATCACAGATTTTCATTTCTCTAAAATCCAAAGGATTTTTCTCGGCCATTCTCTCTTTTTTTTGTGTGTTTTCTCCCGACCAATTGTTTCACTTTTTCTCATCAATTCCGCTATCAATCACCACCCCCCATGTTTGTTCCCTTATTCTTCAATTCCCACAGGATGACTCCGACTGACCTAATGATCTCATAGAAAAGTTGTTAGTACCATCCTGTTACATACATGATATTCAGGGCCAAAATGTAAATAAGTCCAGGGACTAGAGTTGTAATTCTGAATAGTTAGTAGTATGTTTTTGTAATAAACTGTAAGTGGCCAACTAACTACCGTTAGTTAGTTAGTGACCGTATTAATACCCTTAATGCGAATGAATGTGATACGCTTGATTGATTGAACTCTTCTCTTCTCTGGATTCTCTGTTTCGATTGTATCAAGTGGTATCAGAGCTTTCGATTCTCGGAAGCTCGTTAGGTGTTCATTACGAAGAAGATGACAACATGAAATTAGTCATTGGAGCAAATGGTACAGGAGCAAGAAGCGGCGTTAATTCAATTGGAATCGGTGACTGGAAAAAATCTGACAAAAATGGAGGCGATTAAGGAGGTTGCGGCAAAGAATTCGAATGATTTGAAAGTCATGAAGGTTCAATTGGTGGAAAATTCAAATCAAATGGTGGAAATACTCAAGAATTTGCAGTTGTTGAACAACAATCATTCTTGAGAGCAAGAAATGGGTGATAGTAGTAATAGAATCAGTGATCGCACTCCTAATCATCATAGCAGTAGTAATCGACTCACGAAAATGGAATTTCCTAGGTTCAATGGAACTAATGTCGAAGGATGGTTGTGCAAGGCTGAGCATTTTTTCACGGTTGATGGTACGGCTGAGAACATGAATGTACGTTATGCTATCATTCACCTTGAAGATATTGCCCTACTTGGCATCAATCGTTTGTTCAATCATGAGAGGCTCTATTGATAATATGCGGTGGAGCATATATAAAAACTTCATCTCTACGAGATTTGTAGTCATAATTGGACAAGATGCCATGGGTGCTTTAGCTGCAATTAGACAGACTGGTACGTTACAAGAACTTTGTCAAGAATTTGATTTAGCTTTGACTAAGGTTTCTATATGTGATGAGTATGTGGTTAGTCTATTTTTTAGGGTGGTTGAACTAGAGATTGGTTATCCTTTTCAGTTATTAAGACCAAAGAATCTACCTGAAGCATACATGCTAGCACGAATCCAAGATGAAAATCTTAAATTGATACATACTACTCCTTGGTACAAGAGTTATAAACCCCCAAATAAATAATATGCCTTCCCTAATAAGAGTTCTTTAACTGGAAATATGGCTGGTAATATAGCCAATTTGCCATTATTACCTGCTCCCCTAATTAAACCCAAATCGGGATTCACTAGGAGACTCACTCCTAAGGAAATTGAAGAAAAAAGGGCTAAAGGGGAGTGTTTTGGTTGTAATGAGAAATTTTCTCCTACCCACAAGTGCAAAAATAAGCAGTTATTTTCTATTAAGATATAGGAAGAAGGGATTCAAGAAGACATTCACGAATCTTAAGTTGGGAAGTCTTCTGAGAGGCTGGAACCATAGCTCTCCCTAAATACGATAATGGGGGTGTCATCTTACTCAACTATGAAGATAACAGATTCCATTGGCACCAAGCCTCTTCATATACTAATTTATTTTGGCTCAACTCATAGTTTCCTTGATGAGAGACTTGCTACAAAAATGAATTGTCCCATTAAAACCATTCCACCTTTGAAAATTACGTTGGCTGATGATAATCTCATGTCATGTAGCAAGTTATGTGAAGAGGTGTAATGGAAAATGCAAAGGAACTAGTTCACTGCTGATGTTCTATTAATCCTATTGGCAAACTATGACATGGTCTTAGGTATTCTATGGTAACAAAGTTTGAATGATATCACATGGAATTTCAAGGATTTAACTATGAAATTTTTGGTTGGTAACTTGTCTTTCGAATTAAAGGGAGCAAAGGATTCTGAGGTTACATTATGTTCCAGTAAGAAGTTAATTGGATTGCTGAGCAACTTCAATTAGCTTGCTCATGCCCAACTACTCAGTGTGCTGGCTACTCCTGAAGAGATAACTTATGCTCCATTAATAACCGATAGAAATACTCTTCCCGTGGTTGAAGCTTTACTTGACAGGTATGCTGATGTTTTTGCTATGCCCACTACTATCCTCCCAAATGACAATGTGACCATAAAATCATATTCAAAGAAGGAGTGCAGTCCATGGCATTAAAACCTTATAGATACCCAGCTGCTCAGAAAGACATTATTGAAAGAATGACTCAAGAATTATTAGACATGGGTATTATACGGGAAAGCACAAGCTTTTTCGCTGCCCTCGTTATTTTGGTTAGGAAAACAGATGGATCATGGCGTATGTGTGTTGACTATAGAAGATTGAATAATGCAACCATTAAGATAGCTTCCCCATTCCATTGATTGATGAGCTATTAGATGAGCTAGTAGGTTCCTCGGTATTCTCTAAGTTGGATGATACGCTAAAAATTATACATCTTAATAATGCATATTGTCCCCCGCTTTGAATGCTTTTTTGTTACAAATGCATTTGCATTGACATTTAATCGTGTTTTATATGAATTTTGTAGGTTTGGATGGTGATTTAGTGATTTTATTGGAAAAACTCAAGAATTAGGTGAAATTGTTGAAGTTTGGTTTATGACATGCCCATGTCGAATTCTTGCATGGTCATATCAGAATGTTCAAGAATTACAAGTCTAATAGATGACACGGCCATGTCACTTTACGACACGACCATGTTCGGCGCAGATATCACTCATGACCTAAACTGAGTTTCATTTCCATAATACAACTTTGGGGGTTAAAAACCCTAAATCTCTCCAGCCCCTAAAAACCATTTCTAGCAAGTATTAAAGGAAGAGAAGTCAAGATTGAAGATCAAGCACTCCAAAGAAGAATCTAACAACATATAACCCATCTAGCTTTATTTGGTTTGATAATTTCTTCATCTAACCATGTATCTTTTTGATTATTCAAGTTCCTTGGGTGTTTTTGTAGATAGCATGAGCTAAAACTCTTGATTCACATAGATTAGATGAATCCTAGCTAACTTTGATGATGATTTTGTTGATGACTTTAACATGGTCTTGAATCTTCTTCAATGATTATGTGTGTTTGTTTTGACTTGATTATATGTTAAATCTCATGGGTATCTTAACCATATCATGTTGGAAAACCTTATGTGTTAGGGTGTTTATTCATGAATATGTATATGTATGTATGTGTATTTATGGTATTTGACTAGGAATGGTGGACGGGGATTGGAACATGTATGATGGTTATTCAAATTTGCATCCTTGTGTATATGCTTGAAAAGGCCATTACATTTGTTGTGAATTCTTCATATCATTGTGTATATGTGATTATGGTTTACTAGCGTAAATTTGGGGTTCATATATTCGTGGTATGATATTCACAAGTTGGAGGACTTCATTATTTTGTTTACATTACGTGATTCAAGGTGGTTGGTATGTGTTTATCGTATTAGCTTTCCAAAGAATTATGGGACTAAATAACCTTGACAGGAGTTTAGTCCACATTTATATTCAACATAATTGTATCATTGGTTCTTCATGAAATGACTTTAGGTGGTTACTATATTAACATCGTTTTAACTTTCCAAAGAGTCGTAATTAGCTAGCCTTGATGGGAGTCTAGTCTATTTCCGTGTTACACGTGTATAGAATGATCTCATCATGAATTTGTGTAGTTATCATTGTTTGGCTAGGTGGATTCAAAGTCTAAGTGAATATTCTCTTTGCTTGATTATCTTTCTTGATTTCTATCCATATTTATCTATTTATGTTTAGTTTAGTTTAAAATGTAAAAATACCAAATCATCTATCTTTTCTGGCTAAATAATAACAAGGGTTTACTATTATTAGGTACCGTGTCCTTGGATTGATACTTGGTTCTTGTCTAAAATATACTACATATACGATAGGTACACTTGCCTATTTGTGTGTGGTTTAATTTTAAGGTAAAAATCATTTCTATAAATTTAAAACCAAGTGTTGTGAAAATCATTAAAAAATATATATACCCACACACATCATCGGATTTAAGATCCGATTACCACTATATTCGTATGCATGAATCTGACATCGGGCACTTTGAATTTTTGGTTCTTCCATTTGGTCTTACTAATGCACCAGCTAACTTCCAAGCTCCTATGAATTTTACCTTCAAACCATTATTAAGGAACTATGCTTTGGTACTTTTTGATGATATCTTGGTATACCGCCCTTCATTAGAACAACATTTGATTGACCTCCGCAAGGTATTTGATATGCTGCGATCTAATTCGTTATTAGCTAAGTGGTCAAAATTCTCTTTCGTGGGTTCTTAGGTGGAATACTTGGGCCATATTATTACCAAACAAGGGGTGGGTACTGATCCAACTAAGATAGAAACAGTTGTTAATTGGTCTACTCCAACTAATGTTAAGCAGCTGCGCGGCTTCTTAGGCTTAGCTGGATATTATAGATGGTATATTCGCGCCTTTGGAAGCATTACCCGACCCCTAACAAACCTATTATAAAAGGATGCCTTACAATGGACTTGTGAAGCTCAGCAAGCATTTGCTTCTTTAAAGACTGCACTCTCTACTGCTCATATTTTAGTGTTACCTGATTTCACTAATACCTTTGTCGTGGAAATAGATGCATCATCCAAAGGGTTGGGGGTAGTTTTAATGTAAGACGGCCATCCACTAGCTTTCATTAGCAAAGCTATTTCAGCCAAACAACAAGCTATGTTGGTTTCTGAGAAAGAACTTTTAGCGATCTTAATGGCGGTTAAATAATGCCATCACTATTTTATTATGAAGCACTTCATAATTCATATTGATCAAAGGAGCCTAAAGTACCTTTTAGATTAGAAGATAACTACTCCCTTACAAAAGAAGTGGTTAACTAAACTCCTTGGTTATGATTATGGAATTGCTTACAAGGAAAGTATACATAATTCAGCGGTGGATGCTTTATCTCGAGTAGAAGGTTTGGCTTTATTCCATATGGGAGTAAGTTCTATTGATCCTTGTTTATGGTCGAGGATACAAGAAAGTTGGATGGCTGATCCACTGATTCATGATTTGCTGTCTAAGCTGCAGAATCAGATTCCAGTCAAGCATATGTCATGGAATGGAACACATCTTCGCAGAAAACATCGATTAGTGGTGGGCAATGACCCTCAACTACGAACTGAGATTTCTAGCTTTATGTCACTCTTCTCCTATGGGCGGCCATTCAGGGTTCCACCCTACCTTGCAACGCCTTTAGCAATTGTTTTATTGGAAGAAGTGTTCTAAAGTTGTTCGGCAATTTGTGAGGAATTGCCCCACATGTCATCGGGCAAAGTATGAACGTGTTGCGACAACAGGAACCTTACAACCACTACCCATACCACAATCTATTTTCTCAGACATTTCAATGGATTTCATTAGTGGGTTGCCAAAATCTTATGGTAAAGACACCATCTTTATGGTCGTTGATCGCCTCACCCAATATGCCTATTTTATTGCCAACTCTCATCCTTCACAGCTATACAAGTGGCTCAGATATTCTTCGATCAAGTATTTCGCTTACATGGATGCCCATCAACTATCATTTCTGATCATGATCCTATATTTCTAAGCCATTTTTGGACGGATTTCATGAATTACAAGGTGTCCAACTCGCCTATTTTTTGGCTTACCATCCGTAATCCGATGCTCAATCCGAAGTCCTGAATCGTTGTTTGAAATCCTATTTGCGTTGCATGGTTATGGATGATCCGCAGCAGTGGTCGAAGTGGTTAACTCTGGCAGAATGGTGGTATAATACCACTACTCATTATGCCATCCGCATATCTCCATTCGAGGCTTTATATGGAATTCCACCTCCATTACATATTCCTTACACCCTAAACGATTCTCGCTTGGAGTCTATTGAAGATTGGTTCCAACTACGTGAGGCCAAGATAGTGACTTTGAAGGCTTATTTGGCAAAAGCTCGTAACCGTATGAAGCAAATGGCTGATAAACATCGCTCGGAACGCCAATTCAATGTGGGTGATTGGGTTTATGTCAAACTCCAGTCACATGTTCAGACATCCTTTAAAACTCATCGTAATCAAAAGTTGTCACCTATTTACTATGGGCCCTTCTTAATTCTTGAGCGTATTGGCAGTGTTGCTTATCGCCTGGACCTTCCTGCTTCTTCCCAAATCCATCCTACATTTCATATATCCTTGTTGAAATTAGACCTATGGAAAGTTAGACACCTGTGGTTCCTCTTCCAGATGAACCTCGATTTCATGTACAACCACAACCTATCCTTGATCGTCGTTTAAGCAAAAGGGCAATCGTGCAACTGTTCGTGTTTTGGCGCATTGGCACAATTTGCCCGTATGGACGCCACATGTGAGGATTTGGATGATTTCTAACTTCGCTTCCCTGATTTTTGCTACTTGAGTAAAGTATCAATTTGAGGGGCGGGTATTGTTACATACACGATATTCAGGGCCAAAATGTAAATAAGTCCGACGACTAAAGTTGCAATTTTGAATAGTTAGAAGTATGTTTTTGTAATGAACTGTAAGTGGCCAACTAACTACCGTTAGTTAGTTAGTGACCAGTATTAATACCCTTAATGCGAATGAATGCGATACGCTTGATTGATTGAACTCTTCTATTCTCTGGATTCTCTGTTTCAATTGTATCACATCCCATATTCAAGGATATGCAATGCAAATTAAGAACACAAAAATAAGAGACAATGCTTATCAAAAAAATATGTGTTTATAATGTTTGGATTAGCTCCCACTTTGCGTAGGGTTCATGAAAAGGACGTATCGCTTTACGATTTGATGTAAAAAATGTTACCCTACAATTTTTATTGAAAACTGATTCTCATAACTTAAACTCATGAGAGAATTCACAATAGATTCTTTATGTTTATGTGAATGTATTTTTAATATTTTATGGAATGATTGTAAGTGGTTATAAGTATTATAAAAAAAAAAAAAAATACTATTAATTTGTATATTTGAAGAATTACTGTTCAATCCATATAATTTTTTTGATACATTTGAATGTTCTTGTGAGTAAAGAAGATAAAACAAGTAATGTTAAATGTATAAAAGACTATTATTTAATTGAGAATAAAAAAATAATGATTTTTAATATGATTATAAGAATAATGATAAAAAAACCTAATATGAATGTTCTGAATTTAAAATAAGAAAACAACCATCTTTTATAAAAGAACAATTTAATTCGACATGAAATAACATTAAAGAGTAATTAAATAAACACATGAATCAATGAAATCCACCATTGGGATTTTAATAATCTACTATCCACTTACGTAATCGATTAAAATCAGAAAAGCCATCAAAAGTCAATAAAACAAGGGATGTTGATGCATGTACAGATTCACATACATTTTGGACCCGTAAACTAAGCTTTACTTTATCTAAACAACCATTTATCTTTGTGCAAATGACTACAAACTGCAGTTTACTTTATATACTTACAGCAGTCTGTGGTGCATTAATCTAAAACCCATTTTTCAAAAAAATACAAATCCAACTTCAATAAGAATACGTAGTTATTAAAGTTTCAATTTATCTGTTTAATATTTGTGTTCTAGCCATGCATATTTATTTTATACGATGATTTCTTGTTAAATAAATAAAGGTGCATTTTGATAGTGACTTAAATAGGATAATGTTCATTTTGACCAATGATTCCTGACAAGCCAAATACCGCATAATCTCAATGGCAGAAGTTTCGTTCACCTTTATTGGGAGCTTCCTCATCTATATATATAGCGACCTGATGGTCACTTGCACCCCATAAGTTCATGTTACTGATTGAGTTCATAATATCATTCGAAATAGTGATACCAATTAAGACTTGAAGTGATGAGGTCCCCAAGTGGTACCAAGATAAATTCCGGTCTGAAAAAAGGTTCATGGAGCCAAGAAGAAGATGAGTTGTTGAGATCTTATATCAATAGATACGGTATCTGGAATTGGTCTCACATGCCTAAATTCGCAGGTAATATAAAACCATATATAACTTTTTTTTAATTTTTTTTTTATTACTTTTGACACTGGAAAACACCTAAAACATATATTTATGGATTTTTTTTTGTTATGTTTTTAGGTTTGATGCGAAGCGGGAAGAGTTGCAGGCTTCGATGGATGAACTACCTAAAACCTAATGTAAAGAGAGGGAGGTTTTCTAAGGAAGAAGAAGAAATCATACTCCATTATCATTCACTTTTGGGAAATAGGTATGCATTTACTAGTTTCATTCTACTTTTTTGTTTTAGAAAGAAGGAACGCATAACTAAATTATTTATTATGGTATTATTATATATTTACATCTGGTTTTTGAATATATTCATAGATGGTCAGCAATTGCATCAAAACTCCAGGGAAGAAGTGATAATGAAATAAAAAATTACTGGCATACACATCTAAAGAAACGCGTGAATCACAACTTTGCAACTGAAACAACCAAAGAACATGGTACAAATCAATCATTGAAATGTGAAGTCAATGTATCTGAGAAAAAAGATGAAAATGAATACAATCGTTATGGATCGCTCTTCTTACAGAGTGTTAAAGATGATAGCTCTTCTAATTCTAGCAGCAGTGAAGATCATGAAGTTGAATGGAATGATGATTATTTTGATCTTCGTTCACCAGGAACCATCAAAGATCTTCAAGGTTTCTGGAAACAACTATGCCCGTTAGAAAACTTGGATCTTGAAACTAGTCACACCATCATGTCTTTTGAACCTAGTTTTACGTACTCGTACAACTTTTACAACGATGATAACAACGCCATTCAACATTTAATTTAAATGATATTACATTAATGTTTCATTATAGATTTAGTTATGCTTCTCTTCTACGGTCGGGTTTCCAAATGTTCTCGCCCTCATATTCTAAGGCTCAATATATATATATTCTTATTATAATAAAAAAGTAACTAGGGATGCCACATGACAATACCACATCACATTTATTATTAATAATATTTTTCCGGTTCTCTTTCCTATTAAATAACTAAATTAATTACTAATTATATTATTTATTTCTTTTTTTGCTAAAAATTATTATTAAAAATTTTAAGAAATAGATCTTCTTATTAATATTTATTTCTAGAGAAACAAATTTTTAAAAAAACAAATTTTTATAAAACATCCTACTTTTTTTAAAACACGAAATATTTTAAAAATGACATTTTTTTAATTTTTTTTTGTTTTGAAACGAAATGTTTAATTTATTTTTTAGTAAAAGCAAAAAAAGTTTAAAAACAAAATTTAAAAATTTGATATAATTGTTTTATTGCTTATAATACTTACTCATACATAAATAAATTGCATATTATTTTATAAACAATAAAATTTTATTCTTTTTAATATTTTAGTTATTCAACTCGTGTAATACACGGGTTCACTAAAGCTAGTATATATATATTTAACACACATACACACACACACACACACACACACATATATATACACACACACACACACACACACACACACACACATATATATATATATATATATATATAATATATATATATATATATATATATATATATATATATATATAATATATATATATATATATATATATATATATATATGAGATTTTCACACAAATTTAATTTTAAAAGGCTTTTTTCTTAAACTAAAATACACACGTAAAAGACAAGTGAACCTATCATGGGGGTAATATAGTAACGGTAAGAAACGAGTATCAATCCATGGATACAAGTAGGGTCAAACACAAAATCTTTATAATTGACTACCTAATTATTATGGAGATATAAAGAGTTTGTTTCAAGGTGACCATTATTTTAGTTTTCAAAAACTTATTGATGTTCTGACTTATCCTGAGGTACAGAGATGGATACCTTGAACTTCTTCTTCTTTTTCTTGTCCATTCAGATGGCCATCCTCTTCCTCTTTCTATATTTAACTGAGGAAGTTGGTCTTGAGTACTAGATTTTTCTTGTTTCTCCTTCTCAGTTGAGTCCTTTTCCTTCATAGATTCAAAAGGAGAGGGATCAGGATCCTGCTATAGGTTAGAAGATGAAGCATGCTGAGATGTAGCACTAGTTTCTGGTTGAGTTGTCTCTTGTGGTTCAACCTTGACCTCAGCTTCAGGTGTAATCTGACTTGGCAGAGAATACAAGTCAACTAGCTCACCTTTTTTTATCTTCTACTTGATCACTCTAATGTACTCATTCATAGTGGATAGAGGCATTGGACCAAGTCTCCTTCTGGAGAACCCATACAGCTTCAAGAAGCTCACCATCTTTAGTCTATGACTAGACTTCTTCTGATTAGCTTGGATGGTGGCTCTTGACTTTGTAGCCTCTTCCCTCATCTTCCTCTTAGCATCTTTTTATTCTTTCAACACTTCTTGCACAAGCTGCTTGAGGTACTTAAAATCTATATACTCATAGGACAAGGGAAGTAGGTCTGCTGCCTAATAGAGGCCTATGGCACTCAGGTAGGTTATCATGTTTGGCTTGTCTTGTTCCCTACCTACCTGAGTTTCTTGTTTAGTTGCCACAACCTCTGCCTCAGAGCTTTCTTGAATTGGAGAGAGGGTAGGAGCTTTGTATAATCTTTTCTTCTTCTTTCTTCTTTAATTTTGAGGTGCAATTCTACATTCTCAGCTTCCTTCCTCTTTTTTGACACCTCAGTGTCAGCCAGTTCATTTATTTCTTCCAAGGGAAGAGAGATGATTTCATTTATATTTTAGTTCCTAGATCCTAAGTAGTTTAATTTAGCTGCTCTCAACTCATCCTCCTAAGTGTTTGGCATGGGAAAGCCCTGATTGCAGCTTGCATAAAGCTAGGGGTCTCACTTGAACTCTCTCCCCTTGCCTTTCTCTTCCTCTATCTTTTCTCCTCCTCAATCTCCTCAGAGGTCATGATCCTCTTCCCTTTGTCAGTCATTGGCCTGTATGACTCAGGGTGGAGAGAGCTTTGGCCTTCATTGCTTGGTATAGAACTTGAGCTCTGGGTAGGGAGAAGCTGTGAGACACCATCACGAGCTGGTGCCACACTAAGGGTACTGGGTGCTGAAGCAGTTCCTGCCACAAGGTTCACATGTTCAACTTTTGGGCCTTCAACCAAGGTTTCCCCTTCGAATCTAATCTTAGGGTCTGCCTCAGTATCCACTTGACCAATAGTCTTGCCTGCTAGCCTCTGTCTATATAATTTGGACCATTTCTTGAACTCTTCAAGCACCCTTTCTTGAATTCTCTCAGCTAACCTTTCAGCTTGCCTGGTTTAACTTGGATTGGTAAGTGGCAGGTCAACCAGAGAGAAGCTCTCATAGTATCTCAGGTTTTGAAAATTGAAGACTTTTTGTCACCCCTGAGATCTAGAGAGTATCAAGGCTCTCTATCAGCATCATACCTCCATCCTACTATTGTATTTTCAGCATGATAGGATGGGGTATACATAGCCCTTGGTATGCCCTCATTAAATAGGCTTTGAATCAGGGCTTCCATATCAATGTGGGCCTGAGTAGGTTGTTGAGTATGGACAATTACAAGTGAGGGTGGTGAGTCCTCTATGTCCATACTCTAGGTAGAACTCCCAGGTTCTGTGATTGTAGGTAGGACTTTCTCCCCCTTTTTGATAAAATCATGCTCTTGCATATGGGAGCTAAGGGTTAGGTCCACCACAACCATAGGTTCTTGTGGAACTGGTTGAGTTTACTTGGCAGGTCTCTCAACTAACTTGCCCTTGAGATCGGTGATCTCAAGTTGCTGGTCACTGACCTGCCTTTGTAAGGTAACCACCTGAGATGCAAGATGACTTACATTTGAAACTAAATAGGTGTAGATTTTTGATAAATTTTGCACCTTTAGTTATAGACTCCCCTTATCCTCAATAGAAGAATCATAGGGGGGGTGAGAGAATAGGACCAAAGTCTTCTTCCTCACCACCAGCTTAGGGTTCTTGGCTGCTGGATTTCCCCTACACCATAACAGCATCAAGAGAAGTGTCAATGGGCTGGGTTACCATGGTTGAGGTCTTAATAATGTAATCACTTGCAAAAGTGAGAGTGTCACACCCCCAAAATCCACGTGCGGGGTTTTATCGCGAGGCGAGTGAACAAAACAGGATCTCAGTCTTTAGTTACTTAGAATGACACTATATGTATCATTTAAAATAAATCAGAGTTTAAAACTTTAAAACTATGCAGAAGCGTTTTGTAAAAAGTCACGACAATAAAAGTGTAACATTGGCAAAACACGCGCCAACCCAATATTTGCAAACATACAAACTAGAAACTAAATGTCAAAACATAAAATGAAGCTTTAAAAAGCATGCTGACGCGTGATGTGCTCCTACTGTCAAGCTGCTAGTATCGACCTGAGAAAAGCATACTAAAAGTGTCAACATGACGGTTGGTGAGTTCAAGAGTTTGAAATAAATCATAAGCATTAGCGTTAGTAAAACATAAACAAGTGCATTGCAATAGATAGCTAGTCTAATTTCATTAGTAAAGAACCATAGTGATTTCACGATCGAAGCTGACTATGTTTGTCTGTTTGCCTTCCTTCACGACATACCAGGTCGTGGCGTTGTTAGTAGTTTAGGACAATATCGCACCCGTTGACTTCCGGTCACACAGGTGGGGCTTGTCAGACCCAGTAGTACTACCCAAAATTTCCCGCTAGATTCCTTAATTAACGATCCGAAAGTGTGAGGGCTTTCTATGGTATAACCCACTATGTCTTACCAAACACATGTTATAAAAGTAAAGCGTTTTAAAACAAAGTATTCTTTCTCCCCTAAAAAGAGAAATAAGTAAAAGTGGGGCATTGAACTCACCTGGTGCGCAAACGAATGATAGTAAAAGCTAACAAGGAGTGGGAAAGATAGCCCTTCAAAGGTTTCCTAGAACATGCAAATATATAAGTACATGTACATAGAAAGCTTAACAACCCTAAATGCTCAATAAACACATTGACCCAATGTTTTGGAAAAACAAGACTCATTAGACCTAGTTGACCCGTTTGACCCGTTGGTGACAAGTTAATTTAAATCTCGTTTGATCAAGCATAGAAATTCATCATACATGATTATCACATAAGTTATTCGCGTATGCGATATTACAAACCCTTAAGTGCTATAAAGCTCATCATACGCCATGGTTTATCAAATAACACATATAAATCACAAGAAGTCCACAATTATAATTTTAACTAACACATCATGCATCACCATGTTTCTATCATAATCACAACATAGTTCCATAATCACCTAACACCATCCATAATCATGTATATCCCATAAAGGCCTAAATTTCCCAAATTGTGCATCAAGCATTCATACAACCTAAACAACACAATCTACCACCTTAGACATCATCAACAAGCATTCTAACATGATCCTAACATCATAACCATGCTTAATTAATAATATCCAATGATCTACATAAATAAAGTTTCTCTTTCGGAAAAGTAACACCCAAAATCAATCTAACATCCAATTCATTCATAAATTCACCAACTTTATGCCTAATCAAGTCCATAACAATCATCTAGCATGACTAACATCATCAATTCATCAATATCATGCATAAAAGTTACTATTAATAGTAAGGTATGAACAACCACTTAATTTCATGAATTTCTTGCATAATCCACGTAGATAATCATTCATACAACATAACTAACATCATACCATCCTCAAACCATCATCAATTTCGACTTCTTATACAAAAATCAAACTAGGGTTCATCAAGTATTGAAAACCATAAAAACTTTATAAATACTTACCTTTAGGTGTGTTTAAATGATGATTAGCACTTGTAAACAACTAGTAGCACTTGAATCTCAATCAAAATCGAAGTCTTGCTTGGTGTTCTTCACGAATTCATGGGTGTGTGTGTGTGCCTAGTTCTCAACCGCGCAAAGGGGTAGGGAGGGGGATTAGGGTTTTAATTTTGTTAATTTTAAGTTTAGTGGTAATTACATAATAACCCTCCTTAATTATATTTTATAAAACTTAATCCTTTTAACACTTTTCGATTACTTCTAACTACAAACTCATATATCATTATTCAATAATAATAATCATTAATTTTTAGCTAGCAATAAAACACACGAATCCAATATAACACGTTGACACGTTACAAAGCAAAATTCACAAATAATACCTAACATTCATAAATCACATAAGCACAACTTAGTTATCAACATTATTAATTAAATTATTATCAGAAAATCATTGTTAATTATTATTAACTCACCAACGTTCAATGACAACTAGTGTGTGCTCAGGACACCTGTATGCAAGACCTAACGAAACTAACAGAGTTTGGTAACAGAAAATTACCGGATATCACATTATCCCTATGTTGAAAGAATTTTCGTCTCGAAAATTGCGTTACATGGTTGTGTTACATCACTGGTCTACTGCATTGGTACAAAGTAATCGAGTGCGTTTCGGGTGAGTTGTCACAGAGAGCCTCTTCCATATGGACTTTGTGAACATGTTCAGGGATGTTCACCTCAGTTTGGGGTGGATGATGTTGGCTAGACATGGGTGATTCAAGAGCACCCATCTCTCCTTGAGCAGGGGAGGATAAGAGAGATTCATGATACTCACTAAAACTCATATCCTCATCATCAAAGAATTGGAGGTCAGGGATGGGTTGGTTTAAGTTTAATGGCTGGGGATGGTAGCTTTCCCCTAAAGGCTGGTCACTTAAGTTTTGAGATCAGAGTGATGGCTTAAGGCTTGGGTAATGAGCTCATCAGGATGAGCATGAGGAACCTCAGTACTTATCAAATAACTAGACGGATTGGTCTCCACCTCAGGGAAAGTGGGAACTCTTGGTTCTACTTCCTCCTGCATGGGTGACTGTATGGGGGCCTGCTCAATCTGAGTAGACTGAGTAGGGGTTCGTTTGGATTTTTTGGTGTAGGTGATGGTTATTTTAGGTTGTGTGGGTGGCGCAGATATAGAAGGTATGGGTTTAATATTTGTTGGTGCAAGCAAGTTGTCACCTTAAGCAATGAGCACTCACATTTTTTGGACTAGGGCTTTTTCTACCCCTAAAAAGCGAACAGTGGTCTTTCTCATGATTGATGTTAGGCTTCATCTGTCCTAATTTAAGAGTAGCACCTGTTCCCCTTAACTGTCAGCCCATTTCACAGTTAAGAATATGTTAAACATAGCTAGGGAAGATGTAGTACTCTAAGGAGTCTAAGTTTGCAAACAAGTTTGTATAGACAAACTGTGAGTACTTGAACTTGAAATCTTGAACCATTCCATGGACTATGTAGGATAAGACCTCAGGAATTTGGTCCCATCCTTTATGTTTATTAGATAATGAGTGGATGACAACATGGAGGAGGTACTTCTATTGGGAGGAGACCTTACCCTTTTTGAAGGTTCTGACTGTGTAGTCCCCTTCATAGCCCATCTGCCAGAATGAGTCATTAACAGTAGATTTGGGGAAGGACAGCTCGCCTTCTTCATCATCCAGCCTTAGATGAGAATTGATTATGGCTGGGGTGATGAAAACTGTCATCCCTCGCACTATGGTAGACAGTGCCTTCTCAACATCCAAGATCACATCTTGGAAGGTTCTCCAGAACTCAAGGAGTTTTTTTTCATACAAAGGAGGGACTATTATGAGGGTGGTAAGGTAGTTTGATTGAGAAAGAAAATGACAAACATCTGAGAAACCTGGATCTTTCTCAGATGACAACAGAGCAACTTGATTATGTTGCCTGTGTACGTGCATGGAATAATCTGGATGGTTTCAGGGTTTAGGGTTGGCCATTTTAGAAAGCTTTGAAGTGAAGAAAGCTAAGAAAAAGTTAGTTTGTTGGTGAATTTAGGGTTAAAACTTTTTTCAGATAAAGGGGAAGGTGAAAGATGGGGAACCGTGGTATGAATATTTATATGATTGGATTTGAGACAAAGTTAATGCAAAGGATAAACTTTGATATCTGAATGTTGGTCCCACCTCTGAAAAAGTGCCCAAAAAGGTAGTTTTCTTGAAAGTCTAAAATATTTTGAAAGTAATTTGTCTTTGAAAGTTTTGAGAAAGTCCTACCTACAATCATAAAACCTGGGAGTTCTACCCAGAGTATGGATATAGAGGACTCACCACCCTCACTTGCAATTATCCATACTCAACAACCTTCTCAGGCCCACATTAATATGGAAGCCCTGATTGAAAGCCTATTTGAGGAGGGCATACCAAGGGCAATGTCTACCCAATCCTATCCTGCTGAAATTCCAATAGTTGGATGGAGGTATGACGCTGATAGAAGATCCTTGGTACTCTCTAGATCTCAGGGGCGATAAGAAGTCTTTTATTTTCAAAACCTAAGATACTATGAGAGCTTCTCTCTAGTTGACCCGCCACTTGCCAATCCAAGTCAAACCAGGAAAGCTGAATGGTTAGCTAAGAGAATTCAAGAAAGGGTGCTTAAAGAGTTCAAGAAGAGGTCTAAATTATATAGACAGAGGCTATCAGGCAAGACTGTTGGTCAACTAGATACTAAGGTAGACCCTAAGATTAGCTTCGAAGGGGAAACCTTGATTGAAGGCCCATCACTTAAACCTGTGAACCTTGAGACGGGAACTGCTTCAGCACCCAGTACTTTTAGGGAGGCACAAGCTGGTGAAGGTGTCTCACAGCTCTCCCTGGCCAGAGATCAAGTTCTACACCAAACAATGAAGGCTAAAGCTCACTCCACTCTGAGTCATACAGGCCAATGATTGACAAAAGGAAGAGGATCATGACCTCTTAGGAGATTGAGGAGGAGAAAATGGAGAGTAAGAGGAAGGCAAGGGGAGAAAGTTCAAGTGACAAACCTGGCTTTATGCTAGATGCAATCAGGGCTTCCCCTAGGCCAAACACTCAGGAGGATAAGATAAAGGCAGCCAGATTGAACTACTTGGGGTCTAGGAACTACAATATAGATTAAATTATCTCTCTTCACTTGGAAGAACTAAATGAACTGGCTAACACCGAGGTGTCAAAAGAGAGGAAGGAAGCTGAGGATGCAGAATTGCCCCTCAACTAAGAAGGAGAGACAAGAAAAATCTGGTACTCAAGACCAACCTCCTCAGTTAAAATATATAGAAAGAGGAAGAGAATGGCCATTTTAAGGGACAAAAAGAAGAAGAAGAAGTCCAAAGCATCTGCCTCTGCACCTCAGATGCTGCTGAGAGACCCATCCTATGTAACACACCGAAATTCTATTTAAAAGAAAATGAAAGGAAAAATATCTAAAAGGAAAAGATAAATGATACAAGTTGAAGGGGGTAAAGTGTACAAAGTACAAAACTTTAATATTATATTAATAAAATGGGTATGGCCACCCACTTTAAAGCATATCTGCTTTCTGTTCTCAGTCAAGAAGAAGAAGAAGAAAGGGGTGCCGGTTTTGGAGAAGAAGAAGGAAGGAAAAGCTGCAAAAGGTTAGTTTCTTGGGTTTATTTTTGGTTTTAGCTTAGTTTGCAGCTTGTAACCAAAGTTCTCGGTGTTTTAGAAGGTTGTTCTCGGGATTTTTGAGGCTGAAAGCGCAAGTGGAGGTGTTTGGTTTGAAGAGCCCCTTTGAGGTGAGTTTCTAGATCCCCTTTTTTACTGGTTTTCTAAGTGTTTAGGGCTGTTATGCATACCAGGCAGAAGGTTTCTAAACCAAACCGTGAGTTTCAGCATGATGTTCGATTGTGTTCTTTTGATGTATGTTTTCAGATGTTTTCCTAAGATGTGTATGATGTTTAGTTTGTTCTAAGTATGTAGTATGATAGATCTATGCCAAGGATGTGTTAGGATGATGATTGGGAGCTGGAAATAGCATCAGTTACGTTGCAGGTTAATTTGTTCATCCGCATTTGCTGAACATTCAGCAGCTAAGTCTTTTTTTCATCCACATTTCTTTTGTTCATCCGCATTTGCTACAGTGTCATCCGCATTTGCTACAGTGTCATCCACATTTGCTACAGTGTAATTCGCATTTGCTACAGTGTCATCCGCATTTGTTCTATCAGCATTTCTTTGGACACTTGGACATTTTCTGAAGACTTTCATCCGCATTGTTCATCCGCATTTGCTACAGTCCATACCCATTTGCTACAGTGTCATCCACACTTGCCACAGTATCATCCACACTTACTACAATGTCATCAGCATTTCTTTGGATACTTAGAATATTTTTTGAAGGGTATTTTCTAAAGACTTTTGTCCACAATTGTTCTTGCTCATCCGCATTTCTTTGGGGACTTAGGTTTCTTTTTCTGGAATTTTGGGAAGTAGAATTTAAGTACTAAGAAATGATGTTTCGGGGTGGTTTATGCTCATTTATGTTGCGTTTGCTTTGTGTGCTGCCATGATGATGTTGTTCCATGCTATGTTTATGTTGTGGCTTTACGTGGTATGATGTATGATTATGTACGTAAAGTATTATATAATGAAGTGAAAGATAACGATAATAAAAAGTGGAACGTAAAGAACGAATGAAAGTCTTGCAAGCGATGAATGGAGGTGCACGACCATGTTGTCGTCAGCTCAATTGTGTGCGGTTTAGCTAACCCGAAGGATGCATACGGGGAGTCTATCCTTGAGATGAACTCTATGGGGGTCTAATCCTTGAGGTTGACCCGAATGATGTCATGATGCTCACCCCGGTACTGTGTCGGTCTTCGAACATGACGCGGGGGTTTGTTTATAGGCCCCGACACAGTATCAGTCTACAGACATGAGTCGGGGGTGTTGTAAAATGAAACGGGATCCTTGTCGCGTACTCTGGTACTGTGTTAGTCTTCGGACATGAGTCGGGGGTTTGTTTACAGGCCCCGGCATAGTATCAGTCTTCGGACATGAGTCGGGGGTATTGCATGAGACAGGATCTAGATAGAAGTGAAAGATAATAATAATGAAGTTTGAAACGTATGAAATGAATGAATGAGAAATGAACGATGATGTACGTTGAGAAAGATAAATGAATAATTATTATCTATGTGTACGTATGTTGTGTGATCGCATACGATTACGAAGGTTATGATTTAAAAAAAGTAAAGTATTTTATTTATAAAACTAGAACTCACTCAACATCGCTGACTTTTTGTATGCATAATAGTTGGCAGGTATTTTGTTGATGCTGAGGAGTTGCAGGCATGGATGCATACGCTACTGGGAGTGTTTTGAAGATTGGCATCCATATTTTGACATATCATTGTATTTTAAACTAATGTAATGTATTGAAATGATATGTTTTTGATTATTAATGAAAGTTTTTAAATTCCGCGGCAAAAGTAATGTGTGCTTTGAATGTTTTATGCGATGACGGTCCAGTTTGTAAGTGTTCCGGAAACGGGGCCTTACATCCTATCTTGGGCATTTGCTACTAACTTAGCAGATGGTATGTCACTAGAGATCAAGGGGGTCAAGATGTTTACTTCTAGAAAAACATACTTGACCTTCCTCTGCATGATCTCTATGACATGAGAAGGTACTTTGAAAGTCTAAGGAATTCTGACCAATTGATGATGAAGGGAATGGTCTTGATTTTGATGAGGATTGTCAACAGATAAAGATCAAGATTCAAAGTTCTCTTTTAGTTTTGGTAGCATCAACCTATAGGGAGTTTGTAAGGATTATACTTAGAGGCCGATGCAACCAAAGAGCTCTCAGCATGCACATGTGAAGTACAAGGAAGTTACTATAGAAGATTTGATACAACTCAATAAAATACACTAAGTATCAAATCTTTTGAAGCCAAATGACCATTTCTTCCGAAGCCAAAGATGAAGTCTTCCGAAGCTTCAAGACAAAGTCTTCTGAAGCCAAGAGACTAATTTCTTCTGAAGACAGAGAAGACATGCTTTCTCTAACTTACTTTTGACAAAAGCTGACCACTTTCTGCTGCTATCTCTGAAGACTCACCCACTTACATAAGTTGGTGAAAAGTTCATACTTTTATCAACTGTAGATTATGGTCATAGTGTCTGTAGCTTTCTACTTATGTACTTTTATCCTTTTTGTATTAGATAAGGATGTGAGCTATGACATGTCATAGTTACTAGTCAAAAGGCAATCTACCTTTTGACTTTACATTGATCTTGTTGTCTAGATTAATGTTTCTAGCTGGCCTTCAAAGTATAGCCGGCTGTAGGATGTAGTATAAAGTATCTCAAGTACATGTCATTAGAATTAAGCTTTGTAACACTTTGTAAAAGAAATTTGATAGAAATATACAACATTCTTGAAAAGCATCTTATTATGTTCTAGTTTTGTTCTTTATTTGTGTTCTTTGTTTCACTTTAAGTCGGTTCCTATTTGATCTGTTAAGTGTTCTAAGTCTCTCCATCCTTGTGAAACTGTTGCATTGACCCCCTTCACTGGTTCTGCAATTGGTATCAAAGCTTTTTAGGCTCTTGATTGTAAGATCTCACCATCTTTAATCCCTTCAGTTTTACAAAACACTTACCAGCTCAAATGGCAGCTATCACAAAAGCTGATATGGAAACCGGTACCATGACAAAGTCTCCACTGATCATTCCTAATGACTTTGATACTTAGTGCCAATGTATGGAAGGGTTCATCAAGTCTCAAGACAGCAAGATGTGGAGATCTATTGCTAAAGGACCTCACATCCCAAGTACCTCTTCAGCCACTGCTGGAGGTGGGATGATACCAAAGTAAGTTGCGGACTATTCTGAGGAAGACTGGAAGAAGATAGACATAGATCAGAAGGCCATGACCGCTCCCCAAACAGCTCTTCCAAACTCTATAAACAGAGGCTTTAAGAAGTGCAAGACTGCTAAGCAGCTCTAGGATGCACTGAGGCTTATGTATGAGGGGTCTGCTGAATCTAAAGAAAATAAGAAGGACCTCATAAAGCAGCAGTTTGAGAACTTCACCTATAAATCATGTGAAACTATGACTCAACAATACTTAAGGTAGGTTAAGATTGTATATACTCTCATGGATGTTGGAGCCAAGCTTGAGAATAGAGACATTGTAAGGAAGTTCATGTTCTCTCTTCCCAGATAATAGACTCGTTACTGTGTGGTATCCTTAGTGGCTACTAGATGGAGATGAACATGCAGAATCCATCAAGTAGTTCTTATAGCAATCAACAGAGTTCAGCCCTCCATGTAGTTTAAAGGGATAGCAGAGAACCATTGCATCATCTTACAAAATGGTCATTTCATCACCTTCCCTAAGTCATTAAGGGAGAGCTACATCCAAGGAAGCCCATTCCAAGAGACAAGCTCATCTCGAGCCTTTATGTCTGCTGATGAAAGTTGTGGTAACTTTCTCTTCATTCTTGAAGACCTGGATTATATCCATCTAGATGATCTAGAATACATGGAGATAGTCCAGCAAATGTCTCTTCTTACTCATAGAGCCAAGAAATTCTACAAGAGAACATGAGGAATGTTTCCCAACAATGTTGTAAAGTTTAAACTGGATAAAAGCAAGGTGAGTGTTGTAACTATAACCAAATAGGACACTTTGCTAGGAAGTGCAAGGCAAAAAGGACTAATGGTGGCCAAGCACAATCCTGACCAAACTACACTAATGTAGCTTCCAGATTTGAGAATCCAATCCAACCAAAACAATAGGCTGTTGTTGCTGTTCAAGAAGGAGGCTTTGACTGGAGCTTTCAGGTTGAAGATGTTTCTCCCAACCAAGCACTGATGGCTGATCATGAAGAAGCCAAGGTACTAGAACATCTCTACACACCTGAATGCATTGCTAAAGTAAATATGTATTGGTCCTATAACCTGAAAGTAAGATCTGACCTTAAGTCTTTGAACATTTTAAACGCTGATTTCAAAAGAGTTGAAAATGACTATAAACTTAAAATAAAAGATTTAGAGAAAACAATTTATACGCTTAAGCATGAGCGAATAAATTACAGGACTCAAATCAAAGATCTCATTACCAAGTTACCTGAATGCCAGGCTGAGCTTTTGATCAGCAAAGCCAGGGCAGAAAAGTGTGTTCTTGAAGAAGAAACCTTCAAGAACATCATATCTTCATCCATGCATGCTAAGATTTTTTATCAGAACACGCAAGGATTGGGTTCATGTGAGATAGCTCCTCCATACACTTTACTATTTGTATGATCTCCAAGGTATGGAACTTGCCAAGATTATTTGCCCCTCATAGACCCTATCCAAGAAGAGGATGAAGATGAAGAGGAGATAGTGAAGGATGAATTGATAGTGAGTAAGAAGGATCATCCGAAGAAGGGTCACTATGCTCTTGGAGAGAAAAAGAACCAAGGATGACCAAGTCTGCTAGGAAGAACTTGATGTGGGCAGCCAAAAGAAAATCTAAGAAAGCCCAAGAAATCAAGGACACTTTCAACTTTAAGCAAAAACAAATTTTTATCCCTAATGGGTTTGAAGTGGTAAAGACTTAAGACTCAACTATGGACTCTAGTACTAGGAGTCCTAGTTCATGTCCAAATCATCCTGGTTAAGAGAAGAAGGTTGATCAAATATGCACCACTGCTGCAAAGCCTAAACCATCTAGTTCCAAGTGCAAGCCTCACCCTAAGAAGCCTGCTGCATCATTTATGAAGGTGAAGAAGAAAGTGGAAAGAGATCAAGCTCAGCCTTCGATTCAAAAGAAGTCTTTTAGAAGTATGCAAGTTGAATGCGTCATGTGTAGTGGTACCTCTCACTTTGCTAAGGATTGCATGTACAATCCCAAGAGTACCATCCATATAATCAAAAAGAAAACTTCTGAGAAGAAGAAGAAATAGCTTTGGAAGGAAAAATATTTCCTTTCGGAAGCTCCAAAGTGAAGAAGAAGATAGGTGGAAAATTACCTTCGGAAGAAATTTTAGTCTCGAAAGAAAGGAATACATCTAAAGTACTGAAGTCTGGTGAAGTGGATGCAAAAGCTTCCAAAGGTCCAGCTCTAAAACTTTCAAAGTTATCAAAACTTTCAAAGTCTTAAAGGCCAAGTATAATCTTCCAAAGATGGTGTGGAAGATGAAGGAAGGCCATGTGACTGAAAATTCTTCATCAAGAATAGCAAATGATCCTCAAAGCTTGCATATAGGATCAATAACTATTGAACTATCTTCAGTTTACTTTGATAAGCCCAAGAGCAATAAGGCTTGGGTTTCCAAATGTAACTAACCATCTCTTTCTGTGTAGGAACAGCTGAAGACCAAGGGAAATGTATGGATCATTGACAGTGGCTGTTCCAGGCACATGATAGGCAATGGCTCTTTTCTTTAGAACTTTAAGAAAATTGATGGAGGGCTAGTTGCTTTTGGAGGGGAATCAGGTGGTTACATCACTAGAAGGGGCAGGTAAACTATGTTAAGGAGCTTGGGTACAATCCCTTAAGTGTATCCCAATTTTGTGATCAAAGACATAACATGCTCTTCACTGAGCATGAGTGCGTTGTTCTCAAGCCCGGGGTGGTCATTCCTCAAAAGCATATCCTGCTTAGAGCCCCCAGGAAAGGGAACATGAACAAGATGGATTTGAAGGAAACCTCCCCATCTGGAGAAGTTACTTGCTTTCTACCTAATGCCAATAGTGATGAGTCTTTTCTTTGGCATAAAAGAATGAGCCATGTAAACTTTAAGAACATGAATAAACTAATCAAGAATGATTTGGTAACTGGAATGCCAAATAAAGAATTTACAAGTGATAACCATTGTGTTGCATGTCTGAAAGGAAAGCAAGATAAGGTGTCTCCCAAGCCAAAAGAAAAGAACTCTATCACTACTCCCCTACACTTATTACATATGGATCTCTTTGGCCCCACTAGTGTAATGAGTTTAGGAAGAACTTCATAATGCCTGGTGATCACGGATGATTTCACAAGATACACTTGGGTCTTCTTTCTTAGAACTAAGGATGAGACCCCTGAGATCTTGAAGAACTTCATTCTAAAAATAGAGAATCAATATGATCACATGGTCAAAACATAAGATGTGATCAAGAAAAAGAATTTAAGAACTAGATCCTTGATGCATTTTGTGATGAAAAAGGTATTACAAGACAATATAGTGCTCCCAAGACTCCTTAGCAAAAAGGTGTTGCTGAGAGGAGAAACGGGACACTTATTAAGGCTGCAAGGACCATGCTCTCTGATACTAAACTACCCATCACTTTCTGGGAAGAGGTAGTCAACAGTGCCTGCAATGTGCAGAACAGAGTTTTAGTAGTCAAGACTCATGGTACGACTCCTTATGAGCTGTGGCATAAAAGGAGACCTTTCATTGGTTTCCTCAGTTCATTTGGATGTCCTTGCACCATCTTGAATACCAAAGATCAGATAGCCAAATTTGCTGAGAAATCAGATGATGGACAGTTTATTAGATACTCTTCCCAAGCTAAGGCTTATAGAATATACAATCTTAGAAATAGAGTAGTTGAGGAGTCAACCAATATGACCTTCAATGAGCACACACCCAGTGTGAAAGGTTCTAGTCCTGATTGGTTGTTTGATTTTCATTTAGTTACCAACTATTTTAACAAATATTATGAAGATGTTTTAGGATCTACAAGTAACTTATCAATAAGAGACCTTGACCCAAGATTTGAGTTTAGAAGATCAAGTCAAAAAACTACATTAGCTCCAGTGGTAACAAACCTTATAGTTGGAAATCCTATCAGCACAACAATGACAAACTCTTCAGCTGACACATCTAAAGTGCATACAAATTCCAGCACTGAGGCATAAAACTCAAATGAAGGGGTTTCCAATATAGGAGAAGATGGAGGTGCTGATAGTCATCAAGAATTTCTTGATGCTGATAAGCACTCCATAGAAGACAACATTAATGATGTCACACACTCATTAGATCAAGCTTCTCTTGATAAGTGTGTTAATGTAGTGGGTGACACTTAATCACCAGACCGGAATTTCACCAATTTAGATCTGTCCAAACAACTTGCTATGATTACTCAACTAAGAATCCACAAGTCACATCCTACCATAAACATCATTGGAGATGTTGAGACAGGGGTGAGAACAACAGGACAGCTGTGGCACAAAAGGAGACCTTTCATTGGTTTCTTTAGATCATTTGGATGTCCTTGCACCATCTCGAATACTAACTAAGAATCCACAAGTCACATACCACCACAAACATCATTGGAGATGTTGAGACAGGGGTGAGAACAAGAGGACAGTTGTGGCACAAAATGAGACCTTTCATTGGTTTCCTTAGATCATTTGGATGTCCTTGCACCACCTTGAATACCAAAGATCAGAAAGCCGTATTTGTAGAGAAATCAGATGATGGACACTTTAGTGGATACTCTTCCCAAGCTAAGGCTTATAGAATATAAAATCTCAGAACTAGAGTAGTTGAGGACTCAGCCAATATGACCTTCAATGAGCACACACCCAGTGTGAAACGTTCTTGTCCTGATTGGTTGTTTGATCTTCATTTAGTTACCAACTATTTTAACAAATCTTGTGAAGATGTTTTAGGATCTACAAGTAACTTATCAACAGGAGACCCTGACCTAAGATTTGAGCTAAAAAGATCAAGTCAGAAAACTATATTAGCTCTAGTGGTAACAAACCTTGTAGTTGGAAATCCTATCAGCACAACAATGACAAACTCTTCAGCTAACACATCTGAAGTGCCTACAAATTCTAGCATTGAGGCACAAAACTCAAATGAAGGGGTTTCCAATGTAGGAGAAATATGGAGGTGGTGATAGTGATCAAGAATTTCTTGATATTGATAACCACTCCATAGAAGACAACATCAATGATGTCACATACTCATTGGATCAAGCTTCTCTTGATAAGTGTGTTAATGTAGTGGGTGACACTTAATCACTAGACCTGAATTTCACCAATTTAGATCTGTCCAACCAACTTGCTATGATTACTCAACTAAGAATCCACAAGTCATATCCCACCACAAACATCATTATAGATGTTAAGACAGGGGTGAGAATAAGAGGACAAGCCCATGACAGAAATGTTTGTCTATACTCTTGTTTCTTGTCTCAGATTGAGCCAAAGAAGGTTGATGAGGCTTCGAATGATGGAAGTTGGGTTAAAGCAATGTAGGAGGAGCTGCTTCAATTCAAAAGAAAAAATTTTGGAACCTATGCCCTCTTCCTCATGGGAAGACACCAATAGGTACCAAGTGGGTTTTCAGGAATAAGAAAGATGATAAAGGACTTGTCATCAAGAACAAAGCAAGACTAGTTGTTCAAGGGTACACTCAAGAAAAAGGGATTGACTACATAGATGTTTTTACTCCTATAGCAAGACTTGAAGCTGTTAGGATATTCCTTACTTTTGCTGCATCCAAGGATTTCAAGGTCTACCAACTTTATATCAAGTGTGCCTTTTTATATAGTGTAATAGATGAGAAAGTGTATGTCAAACAACCACCTGGCTTTCAAGACCCAAATCATCCTGATTATATCTACAATCTTGACAAGGCCCTCTATGGGTTGCATCAAGCTCTAAGAAAGTAGTATGAGACACTGTCAAAGTATCTTGTGTAGCATGGTTACAAGAGAGGTACTTTTGATGGCACACTATTCATTAAAGGAACAGGGAATGACTTGATGCAAGTTTAAGTTTATGTAGATGACATCATCTTTGGGTTAACTAATCCAAAGCTTCGCAAAGACTTTGAGAAGCTGATGAAGAATAGATTTGAAATGAGTCTCATGGGGGAACTCAATTTCTTTCTACGAATTCAAGTGCAGCAGGTTTACAATGGCATCTTTATAAACCAATCAAAGTATGTGCAAGACATACTTACCAAATTTCATATGACTGAGTATACGGTTGCTAAGACACCCATAGCCAAAAACCATTCTATAGGACCTGATCTTGAGGGGGAGTGTGTTGATGAAAATCTCTATAACGCTTGATTGGGTCTCTTATGTACCTCACAGCTAGTAGGCCTGATATCATGTTTGCCATATGTATTTTTGCAAGATATCAAACCAACCCCAAGATGTCATACCTGGTTGCTGTCAAAAAGATTCTCAAATATCTTAAAGGTGCTCCCAAACTGGGCCTTTGGTATCCAAAAAAGTCTGACTTCGTTTGGTATGCTTATACTGCTAAGTCTATATCTGGGGGATGTCAATTCCTTGGTGGAATGATAGTCTCATGGCAATACAAGAAACAATCTTGTGTGTATGCATCAACTTCTAAAGCTGAATACATAGCTACTGCAAGCTGGTGTGATCAAGTGCTTTGGATTCAGAATCAGATACTTGACTATGGATTCAACTTCAGAGAGACTCCCATCCACATAAGCAACAACAGTGCTATCTCCATTATATAGAATACTATGCAGCACTTAAAAACAAAGCACATCAATATTATTTATCATTTGATTAGAGATAATTTTAAAAAGGGGTTGATAAAACTAGTCAAAGTTAACACAAATAAACAATATGATCTGTTCACAAAAGCTTTTGATGAACAGAGATTTAAGTATCTTGTATCAGCTATTGGGATGATTAACTTTGAGTAGATTTTCTTAAATTAATTTCAAGATTATTTTTCAAACATGTGTGTCTTAAATTTTCTATATTATCACCTATATAAGCCTAGTTTACTTTGGAAGAAATTTTTCAAAATGATGTTTCTTAGAATTTTGAAAATTTAAGATATGTGTTCTTTCAGAAGACATTAAGTTGATTACGGAAGATTTTTATCTTCGGAAGAAATTTTGATATATATTCGAAAGAAATTTTTTGAAAGAAACTCTGATATATCTTCTGAAGCTTAAATATGCTTCTAAGTACTTATATGTCTTGAAGGACAATTTCCTTTCAAAAGCAATTAAGTCTAGGAAGCTTTTTCATCCTTTGAATAAAACTTTTGATGTTTAATATCTTCTGAAGCCAAATAGGCTTTGGAAGTTTTCTCAGAACTTCGAAGAAAAATTACCTTCGAAAAATTTTAGACGTCCAAGAAAACTACCTTTTGGGGTACTTTTTAAAAGGTGGGACCAACATTCGGATTTCAAAATTTATCCTTTGGCTTTAACTTTGTCTCAAATCCAGCCATATAAATATTCGTACAATGGTTCCCCCTCTTTCACGTTCATCTTCATCTACAAAAGTTCTAACCCTAAATTCACCCACAAACCAACTTTGTTCTTAGCTTTCTTGACTTCAAAGCTTTCTAAAATGGCCAACCCTAAGCCTCGAAACCAACCAGATTTTTCAATGCACTTACACAGGCAACATAATCAAGTTCCTCTGTTGTCATCTGAGAAAGTTCCAGGTTTCTCCTAATGACTCATTTTGGCAAATAGGCTATGAAGGGGACTAAATAGTCAAAACCTTAAAAAAGGGTAAGGTCTCCTCCTAATGGTAGTACCTCCTCCATGTTGGCATCCACCATTATCTAACAAACATAGAGGATGGGACCAGATTCCTGAGGACTTATCCTACATAGTTCATGGAATGGTTCAAGGGGTCAAGTTCAAGTACTTATAGTTTGTCTATACAAACTTGCTTGCAACCTTAGAGTCCTTAGAGTACTACATGTTCCCTAGATATGTTCAACACATTCATAACTATGAACTGGGCTCACAGTTAAGGGGTGATACTAATGTGATGGAAGAGTGTTAAAAGTGTCTAAACATTATATATTACGTATGATTATTTGTTTATATGCATGTGATTAAGTTAAATAGGTTAACTATGAGTTGGAAGTGATTTTGTAGGTAAAATAATAAAGTTGAAAGCTTACATGGTGAAACAAGGCATTGGAAGGGTCAAGAAACAAAGTTTCAAAGTGTAGCAGAAAGGCTTCCAACGTAGCCTACTGTAAACACCGCAGGCTACGCCAGCCCAAGAAATAAATCAGCAGAAAGCCCCCTAGCATAGGCTACGGTGGCCAGCGTAGCCTACGCTAGGGCACTTTTTGAAAACCTATAAAAACGCGTTTTTGTTATGTTTCAGCCACCACTTGCCCCCCATTCGACCTAGATCGATTTGAGATGAATTTTAGGAGTTCCTAGGCCTGAAATTCATCATTCCAACTCTCAAAAACAAGATATAATCATCTGGAATGCAAATCAACAATGGTTTTGAAGATTATTCAAGAACGATGAGCGGCTAATCTTCTCGTGATCTACTTCGGGTATTAGGTTTTGTGTGATTAGGGTTTTGTTTATGTTTAACTTTGTTGGGATTAAACTTTAGAACCGTTTAAGTTCTTTCATAAGTTTAACTTGTGTTTTGGTTATTTAAACAATGATTTTCCTAAACTTTGATTTGAATATCATCTAATCTTCCAGAAATTATATGATTTCAAGTTTTGGTTTCTAATCGAATTGGCATTATGTATTAAGACCTATTAAGTCTTGAGTATTGATCTCACTTAATCATTGCACATACAGAATCCCTATTAAGGATTTTCCATGAAGTTAAGTTAAACAATTACTGAAAACCGAACCTAGATCCGAAGTGGATTACTCATTCTTATAATCGTTTTCTTAACCAAGTTTGATTATTTCTAATTTGTTTTCTTAGTTAATTGTTAGTCATTCCAGAAATCCAATTTTCACAACCAAGAGGCAATAGCTAAGTAAGTTGGTAATTTAATTAGTCATTGTTTTATAAATCAAAGTACAATACACCGACCACTAATTTCATGAGGATCGACAACCCTACTTACCCTAACTAGTTTAAGGTGAACAGGAACACACATAATTTAACATCTTATTTGATTGATACTTCGACATAGATCTAGGGGAACATGTGCTCTCTTAAATTGGGACAAATGGATCCCGACATCTTTAAAATCATAAGAAAGACCACTATTGGCTTCTCAGGCATAGAAACAGCCCTAGTCCAAAAAATGTTACAGCTCATTGCTTAAGGTGACAACTTAGCAGCACCAACCAATGTTAAATCCACACCTTCTATATCTGCACCACCCATACAGCCTCAAATAACCATCACCTACACCAGAAAATCCAAACAAACCCCTACTCAGTCTACTCAAATTGAGCAGGTCCCCATACAGTCACCCATGCAGGAGGAAGTAGAACCAAGAGCTCCTACTTTCCTTGAGGAGCAGACCACTCCCTTTACTTCTTTGATTAGTGCTGAGGCTTCTCATGCTTAGCCTGATGAGCTTATTAGCCAAGCCTTAAGCCATCACTCTAAGTCTCAAAACTCAAGTGATCAGCCTTCAGGGGAAAGCTACCATCCCGAACCGTTAGACTTAAACCAACCCATCCCTGACCTTCGATTCTATGATGATGAGGATATAGGTTTCAGTGAGTATCATGAGTCTCTCTTCTCCTCCCCTACTCAAGGAGAGATGAGTGCCCCTGAATCACCTATGTCTAGCCCACATCATCCACCCCGAACTGAGGTGGACTTCTTTGAACATGTTCACGAAGTCCATATGGAAGAGGCTCTTACTTTTGAAAGTGATTACATTATTAAGACCTCAACCATGGTATCCCAGCCCATTGACACTTCTCTTGATGCTGTCATGGTGCGGGGGAAATTCAGCAGCCAAGAACACCAAGTTGGTGGTAAGGAAGAAGACTTTTGTCCTATTCTCTCACGCCCCATGATTCTTCTGATGAAGATAAGGGGAGTGTGCAAATAAAGGTGCAAAAACTATCTAAAATTTACACCTATTTAGTTTCAAAGGTAAGTCACCTGGCATCTCAAGTAGTTACCTTGCAAAGGCCGGTCAATGACCAACAACATTAGATCACTGATCTCAAGGGCAAGTTAGCTGAGAGACCTCCCAGGCAATGTTAACCAAGTCCACAAGAACCTATGGATATGGTGGACCTAACCCTTAGCTCCCCTGTGCAAGAGGGTGATGCTACTAAAAAGGGAGAGAAAGTCCTACCTACAATCACAGAACCTGGGAGTTCTTCCAAGAGTATGGACATAGAGGTCTCACGACCCTCACTTGCAATTGTTCATACTCAACAAACCTCCTCAGGCTCACATTGATGTGGAAGCCCTGATTCAAAGCCTATTTGAGGAGGGCAAACCAAGGGCTATGTCTACCCCATCCTATCCTGCTAAAAAACTAATAGTAGGATGGAGGTATGATGCTGATAGAAGAGCTTGGTACTCTCTAGATCTCAGGGGCAACATAAAGTCTTCAATTTTAAATATCTAAGATACTATGAGAGCTTATCTCTAGTTGACCTGCCACTAGCCAATCCTAGTCAAACCAAATAAGCTGAAAGGTTAGCTGAGAGAATTCAAGAAAGGGTGATTGAAGAGTTCAAGATGAGGTCCAAATTATATAGGCAGAGGCTAGCAGGCAAGACTGATGGTCAACTAGATACTGAGGGTGACCCTAAGATTAGCTTCTAAGCGGAATCCTTGGTTGAAGGCCCAGTAGTTGATCCTGTAAACCTTGAGACAAGAACTTCTTCAGCACTTAGTACCCTCAGTGAGGCACCAGTTGGTGAAGGTGTCTCACAGCCTCTCCCTGGCTAGAGCTCAAGTTCTATGTCAAGCAATAAAGGCCAAAGCTTTCTCCACCCTGAGTCATACAGGCCAATGATTAACAAAGGGAAGAGGATCATGACCTCTGAGAAGATTAAGGAGAAGAAAAGAGAGAGAAAAAGGAAGGCAAGGGGAGAGAGTTCAAGTGAGACCCCTGGCTTTATACAAGCTACAATCAAGGCTGACCCCAAGCCACACACTCAAGAGGATGAGTTGAGGGAAGCCATATTGAACTACTTGGGGTCTATGAACTACAATATAGATAAAATCATCTCTCTTCCCTTGGAAGAACTAAATGAATTGGCTGACACTAAGGTGTCAAAAGAGAGGAAGGAAGCTAAGGATGTAGAATTGCTCCTCAAAATTAAAGTAGAAAGAAGAAGAAAAAGATTTTACAAAGCTCCTACCCTTTCTCCAGTTTAAGAAAGCCCTAAGGCAGAGGCTGTGGAAACTGAACAAGAAACGCAGGTAGATTGGGAACAAGGCAGGCAAAACATGATAACCTACTTGAGTGCCACAGGCCTCTATCAAGTAGCAAACCTACTTCCCTTTTCCTATGAGTGCATAGAATTTGAGTGCCTCAAGTAGCTTAAGCAAGAAGTGTTGAAAGAACAAAAAGCTGCTAAGTGGAAGATGAGGGAAGAGGCTGCAAAGTCAAGAGCCACCATTCGAGCTAATCAGAAGAAGTCTGCTGATAGAGTAAAGATAGTGAGCTTTTTGAAGTTGTATGGGTTCTCCGAAAGGAGACTTGGTCCAATGTCTCTACCCACTATGGATGAGCACATTATAGTGATCAAACAAAAGATCATAAAGGTAAGATGGTTGACTTGCATTATCCACCAAGTCAGACTTCACCTGAAGATGAGGTCAAGGTTGAACCATAAAAGACAACTCAACCAGGAACTAGTGCTACATCTCAGGTAGCTTCATCTTCTGACCCACAGTAGGGTCCTGATCCCTCTCCTTCTGAATCTGTGAAGGAAAAGAACCCAACTGAGGAGGAGAAACAATAAAAATCTGGTACTCAACACCAAACCTCCTCAGTTAATATATAGAAAGAGAAAGAGGATGGCCATCAAAAGGGACAAGAAGATGAAGAAGAAGTCCAAGGCATCTATCTTTTCACCTTAGGATGAGTCAGAACATCTTGAGGGTGATCAAGAAGAGGCCGCTCAACCAACTCCACTTATTGTAGAGCCTCTTGCTGCTGAGAGACCCATCCTGTCTTAGGCATTTGCTACTAACCCAGACAGATGGTATGTCACTAGAGATCAAGAGGGTCAAGATGTTTACTTTTGGCAAAACATACTTGACCTTTCTTTTTATGATCTCTATGACATGAGAAGGTACTTTGAAAGTCTAAGGAACCCTGGCCTACTGATGATGAAGGGAATGGTCTTGATTCTTATGAGCAATGTCAAGAAATGAATATCAAGATTCAAAGTTCTTCTTCAGTTTTGGTAGCATCAGCCTAGGGGGAGTTATAGACATTATGACCATAATTTATAGTTGACAAAAGTACGGACTTTTTAACAACTTATGTATGTGGTTGAGTCTTCATGGATTGCAGCAAAAAGTGGTTCAACTTTTGTCAACAGTAAGTCAGAGAAAGCATGTCTTCTCTATCTTCGGAGGAAATCAGTCTCTTGGTGCAAGACCGGTGAAGGGGTTCAATGTAACAGTTTCACAAGGATGGAAAGATTTAGAACACTTAACAGATCAAATAGGGGAACCGGCTTAAAGTGAAACAAAGAACACAAGTAAAGAACAAAACAAGAACTTAATAAGATGGTTTTCAAGAATGTTATATATTTCTCTCAAGTTCTTTTTACAAAGTGTTACAAAGCTTAATTCTAATGACAAGTACTTAAGATAATTTATACTACATCCTACAGCCGGCCATACTTTGAAGGTCAGCTAGAAACACTAATCTAGACAACAAGATCAATGTAAAGTCAAAAGACAGATTGCTTTTTGACTAGTGACAATGACATGTCATAACTCACATCCTTATCTAATACAAAAAGGATAAAAGTACATAAGTAGAAAGTTATAGACACTATGACAATAATCTACGTTGACAAAAGTATGGACTTTTCACCAGCTTATGTAAGTGGGTGAGTCTTTAGAGATGACAGCGGAAAGTGGTTCAGCTATTGTCAAAAGTAAGTCAGAGAAAGAGGCCTTCTATGTTTTCGGAAGAAATCAATGTCTTGGCTTCGGAAGACTTTATCTTAAAGCTTTGGAAGACTTCATCTTTGGCTTCGGAAGAAATGGTCATTTGGCTTCGGAAGATTTGATACTTAGTATATTTTATTGAGTTGTATCAAATCTTCCAAAGTAACTTCCTTGTACTTCACATGTGAATGCTGAGAGCTCTTTGGTTGCATCAGTTTGTAAGTATAATCATTACAATAATGTTATTCTATGTGTAACAATTTAATTATAACGTACCATTAATATTAATACAATTTTTTATATTCGATAAGAGTTTTTATTCGAACATTTTTAATATATTATTTTAATTGATATTCATTACCTATAAAATATCATATCTTTGGTATAGTATCATGACGTTATAATAAGAAATAATAACGCATATATAGGTATCAATGAGAATCCGAGTGACTTTATCATTAAACTCAACAAAATTAAGATTACCTCAAAAACTATCATAACAACGTTCTCGTATACGTTTAAAATCAAAACATGGAGAAGTGTGGGTCTAATTCTCTATGTGTACATAAACATCTACCTCAACGCAGTAAAGTTTGTGCAATTGATAGTTTTAGTCCCAAATGTTTTGAAAAGTTACAAAATATCCTTAAGTAATGTTACTAAGAAAAATATGTAAAAAAATAATAACTTTTCATTTCAATTTGAGGCTTTGAACCTCTAATAAGTATAAAATTGGATTTGTGATCATTATTTTAAGAGTAAATGCATCAGGTTTAGGGCAAGTTATAGATTTCACCACTAATATTTAAATTTTCCAAAATTGATCCCAGCCACCATGTTTACTTTCATCATGGTCCATAGATTTTACAATGTTAATTTTTTAAGTCAGTTTAAAGGGAATATTAGTCATTTAACTTTCTACTCTTTATATTAGTAAGACATAAATTGAAAAAATAAAACCCTGATTAAAGACCCACCCTCATTTACTTATACGCCAAACTGTTCATCATCCTAAGCTTTCTTGGCAGTTTGATGCAACCATGGATCTTCGGCCATCTAATGATTCTGATCCATCCGTGATAAAGGTTTAGAAGAATGGTACCGAAAAGAAGGTGATTTAATGGAGTTAAATTTATAAGAATCATGCATGAAAGGTATTTTAGGAAAATCTTATTTCATATCCATCCTCCCTGATCTTTTTTTCATATCTTAATTTGCTTACCAATAATCCTTGAAGCAATCCGGCAAAACATGCTTGTTGGTCCCCCGTGGAGGATGATGCTTCTTGGTTTTTTATTTTGATTTTGACAAATTCCTCTCACAAAAAGTGTTTATCTCTGGGATGATTTCTTGGTGGATTGAAAATGGTAGTGGCTTGCATTGGTTATCTAGTATTCATTCCTTTGATACTAACGTGTTAACAGTGGCTAGTTCATTTGGATGGAGTGAACAAGCAGATAATAATTCATCTTCATTTTTAACTAGGGGCCATGCTCCTGTTCAAAGATCAAACGGTTTAGCTTTATATACCTCCAACATAAATCGGACTAAAGTGGACCAAAGAACAAAGGTGTAAACAACTTATAGATTCAATGTTTAATCTGTAACTAATTCTACACTAGATCTCCACCAACATGGAGAGAATATAAAGAGTCATGAAACAGAATAAGAGACAACCAATCTTTCAATACATAATTAATACAAGACGGCTACACTAGATTTCTAGAATCAAAAAACAAGATAAACCCAAAAGACAATTGGCCCAGCTAATCTCTAGCGCAGTTCCTAAGCCCACAAAGATCATCAGACTAACAGCATTTTATATGAAACAAAAAAAAACAATCATTAATAAACATGAAAAAGAAAACTAAAAAAAAATTGACATTGAATAGCATTATAGAATATATTTTCAACGCTTACACAAGTGATTATGGTGGTGTATATTAAGTAACAATGGTAGACTTTTACGGAGGCTATGGCAAAAACGGCTGCGGCGACGATGAGCTTCATTTGTGTGTGTTGTGAAAGGGTTAAAGAGTAAGAAGACTTATATATTGATTCTTACTTTTTAAGAGCAAGGGTAATAGAGTTAAATTATACGAATTTAACAGAAATGTTAACCTTTGTTAATATTTTAGACCACGAATGTACATCAAAGATAAAGATCAAAATCGCAAATTTTAAAGGGAGGCACTAAATTCATAATTTGCCCCAAACTGCAAGTACCATTTGTGTAATTCACTCCTATATTAATTATATACGTAGGTTTTGTCATGGATTATATGTTTTAGGGAAGGGTTCAAATAAAAAGAACCTTAAAAATAAAAATATAAGAAGTAATTTTAACCATCAATCATTTTAATCAATGGTTAAACTCCAATTGTAGGGAATAAATTTGTTATAGAGGTATTTTAGGCCGCATTGCCATTTTTGTTAACTTTTTTTAAATTCTTCCATTTTATAAATATTCATAACTTTTATATATGATATTATTTTTTATAAAAATTACACAATAAAAACAAGCATTTTTGTCTATAAAATTAATACATCATTGTTATATAAAAAAACAATAATTTTTTTATATTTTTAAGTTCACATGATTTCAAACCCGTCATTATATTTTTAATGCAGTTCATTGTACTTATTTTGTTAGGTAATGTGTTTTTCCTAATACCACTGGGTTTCTTTAAATTGACAAATCCCAAAAACATATAATTGTAGAATAACATTGTTGTGGATATATAGTATGTAAACCATAATAATAAATTAACAACAAATTAACCTTATACATTTAAAATAATAACAAAATAACCCAAAGTCTCATTGTGTTTTTTTTTCATAGTCTCATTGTGTTTTTCTGATAGTCATTATGTTATCTTGAACATTATAAGTTTTAAAAAATACATAGGCGAAATAACAATATTGTGTAATTGTAATTGTAAAACACAATCATAAAAAACAAGTTTATATAATTTATAAAAAACAATGACAAAAATAACCATTGTTTTATCTTCAACATTATCAGTTATGAAAAAAATATTGGTGAAATTATATCATTGCATACTTGAAATGTTATATATATATATATATATATATATATATATATATATATATATATATATATATATATATATATATATATATATATATAGCGTTTATATAATCTATAGAAATAATGCTAAAATAACACAAATTGATCTAGAACGTAAACTAAAATTATAAATACATATAACAAATGATGTAAAATATTTAACACAATAAATTAATATTTGACACAAATAACATATAATACACAATAAGCTGGCGTATTTGACATAATAAACAAAAAGACATCTTCTGAAAAAAATTAAAAAAGGTATGTGTCTAAGCCAACAATCATTCTTAAACTTTTTAAATTAAATAAAGTTTTTACTATAATCCTATCCTATGTTTAAATGAATAAAATTTCAATAACGGTTAGTTAACTTAAGAAAAATTTATAAAAGTTTTAAAAATCATAATTTCATCATATAGTTATGTAAAAGTTAGCTTTTATAGTATCAAGTTAGATTACTATATTTTCTTATTATTCACCACTATGAATGTGATATAAATTAATGATACTTTATGGATTGAATCTTTAGAAAGTTTTGGGAAGTTGAAATAGGTTAGTCTATCTTATTAAGTCATTTGAAGAGCCAAAGTCAAAGAGAATTTATTCGTGTGATTTCTCTTAGTTATGTTATATCTAGATTTATATTTTTGGCTATTTATGTTAGACTTATTTTTTTGAGATAGAGATTTATAGAAAAAGTTACATTATTTGCTAAAAAACAAAAATAATGAAACCTTATTGCAACATCCTTACACTGAGATAACATCTCTGCTAGATATTGGGGCTTATTAAACATCCGTAACCCATATTTCTGATTTTTAGCTAAAATTTAATCAAAAAAGTTTAATTAAATACGTATAAGCTTAAAATTTTTTGGAATTTATTATTATGAAACTTTTTCATCAAAATTTGAGTTGAGAGAATTTTTGGAACTGATTATACTCGATAATATATATTTTCGATTTTTGCTTACATTTAAGCAAGAAAATGCAGATAAATATCTAACAACCTCCAAAAATTTGTGAAACTTATTTTCTTCCATTACTTCATTAATTTATAGATATTTTATAAAAATTAAGCTATTTGAAATTTCGTATCATATATTTCTCATTTCTGTTCTATTTTGTGTTATTAAAATGTTTCATATACTCAAAATTTATTTTCAAGTAACCAGCACGAAGTCTCTTCACTATGTGACCGTAGACTGTACATAAAATCAATTTTATAAAAAAATTACTATTTTTCACAATTTGTACATTATTATGCAATGTGAGGTATAGAAAACATGATGTTGAGTTTATAATTCTATACCTCTTCTTTCTTCAATTTGATGGTGATCAAACTGATATTTCAATAGTAGCGAGTCTCCTAAGTGATCAAGAAATCAAGCATTGTTGTGAGTAGATATAAAGTTCTTGCATTATCATAGTTCTTGCACTATCTGAGTTCGTGCATAGCTTCAGTTCTTGCATCGCTTCAGTTCTTGCATCCACAAGTTTTCACACAACATCAAGTTCTCTCAAATATTGATGTTTTTGCATTAATTAAAATTTGATTCCCCGACTCTTTATTTGTGAACTTTTATCCCTCTAGGCTTGTAACAACCTCCAAAAAATTGTGAAACTTATTTTCTTCCATTACTTCATTAATTTATATATAGTTTATAAAAATTAAGCTATTTGAAATTTCGTATCATATATTTCTCATTTTGTTCTATTTTGTGTTATTAAAATGTTTCATATACTCAAAATTTATTTTCAAGTAACCAGCACGATGTCTCTTCACTATGTGACCGTACACTGTATATAAAATCAATTTTATAAAAAATTACTATTTTTCACAATTTATACATTATTATGCAATATGAGGTTATAGAAAACATGATGTTGAGTTTATAATTGTATACCTCTTCTTTCTTCAATTTGATGGTGATCAAACTGATATTACAATAATAGCGAGTCTCCTAAGTGATTAAGAAATCAAGCATTGTTGTGAGTAGATTCAAAGTTTGTGTTTTTAAATTACTTCAGGTTTTACCCACTTGTTTTCTTATCATAATTTCTTAAAACTTTACTTTGATCCAAGTAAACATGTTAATAAACATAAAACTATGTGTTTGAATTAAAGTTAGAAAAATTGTTTTACAAAGTGATACATGTGTATGTATGATTTATGTACACTTAATAGTATCAGCAAGGTCTAAAAGTTACGTAGATCAGCCCTTAAACCTTCAAAACAATGATTGTACATTTTATAAAGTTTGTGCGTTAAAGTTAGGCTTAATTTTTGACATCCGAATGATATCATTGTAGATTGTACATTTTATAAAGTTTGCAAGAGGATTTACTAATAGAAAGCAAGTATAAACAAGTAATATAAATATACCAATGATCCTTAGCCCATGTGGTTAAGAAGAGTTACCTAATACATGTAAATATAAAAAGATTTTGGGTTCAAGTCTTTATTTATGCAAAAGTGCTTAGGTTTGAGCCATTGGGTTTTTATAGTTGTAGGTTTCCTAATGGGAGGGTTGGTGATGCGATCTCGGTTAAGAAACAGATAGATGGATACGATTAAAATAACACATGTTTTCAGAATCAGTGTCGTACATTTATCGTAAATAAATTAGTATGAATATGGTTAAAATCATGCATGGGTTTGGAATATAATAATGCATAATGTTTGTTAGGCAAACGATCTAATATGATATTCGAAAAATAATAGTATGGTCTTGACGTAGACTTAATGTGGAATCCTAAATGACGCATTATGGGCTTGATTTAGTAATATATTGGACCTTCAAAATCGTTTCATCACAAACTACAAGAAATACACGCAATAGCGGCGACGTAATTAGTGGCGACTGTAGCCTTTAGCGACGACACATTTAACGGCAACGCCACTAGCAGCGACAAGTCACCGCTATTGATTAAAGATCCATGTTTGCACACTATATGAAAAACTGGTCGTTGATCAAAGTCTAACCCCCCCCCCCCCCCACAATGTAGCTAAAGGGCCGTCGCTGAAAGCTACCACCACCACCAAAAGCTACAACACCATTAAAATTAAGTATCTCTTATATTTCATTCAACTTTGATTTGGTTCTTGGTTGTTTCTAGTTGATTTACGCTCACGTCTTTGATTTGTGTTTATTTGCACATGTTTCTACTTTTCTTGCTAGCTTTTGTTGTTATTAGCGTTTTGTGTTTATTTACACATGTTTCTACTTTTCTTGCTAGCTTTTGTTGTTATTAGCCGGTGAAATGACAATTGGTTTCTGACTCTAGCTTTGGATTAAGCTACTTGATTATTTTATTTATTTAGAGTAAATTTTATTTTTGGTTTCTGTGGTTTAATCATTTTAACCATTTCAGTCCAAAAAAAATCTTTGATCATATTATGCCCCGTGGTTTCATTTTTGTAACTGTTTACTAACTCTGTTAGTTTTGTCTGTTAAGTTCATGGGTATTTTGGACCTTTTTAATATAACCCAACATCTATCTCTTTCCTTTGATCTTGTTCTTGTCTGAACTCATCAGTCACTTGCCACCCACCCCACTTTTTTTCTTTCCTCTTCCCTGCTAGATCCCATGCCACCTTCCCTCTTCGCCGACTACTATCATCATCTTTGGCTGGATCCCCTAACTGAAATCCTAATAGATCTACACATAGAGATTATCATGGCTAGATCTGCACACACACACACACACAAAAGTAGAAGCGATAGTATTGTGGCAGTTCAACTTGACATTGTGGCATTTCAACTTGACGGTGTTGGCCAGATCTGCACCATATGGTTTGGTCAACGACTCTTAATCCCAATACTCCTTGGGGCGGATAACATTGACATCGGTATAAACCCTAGTTTTGGAGGGGGCGCTGGGGCGGCGGATAGCTTTTTCGATCTTTTGCGCCAGGGTTTCCTGCATATGGAGCGTCGGCAGGAGGCTGTAAGACGGAGCTGAGGGTGATTGAGGTCTGTAAGAGATGGTTTGGTTTTGGTTAGGGTATTTATGTTTGTGTTTGTGGTGATGGCGGTGGTGTTGAAGTGGTCCGGCGGAGTAGGGTTGAAGGGGATTTGGGGGTGTGGATGGAGGAGGCGATGAATTGAAGAGAATGCCTTACGGCAATCAAATGGGTGTTACAATCAAGAAGAAGACCTTAGAGTTATGTAAATCTAAATATAATTTACATAACTAGTCCTCTAAATGTAAAATGACCAACGTACTCTTACATTTAACTGTAAAAACTAACAAAATTAATGTTAGGGACTAAAACTGTTACAAAAATAAAATTACGGGGCATGATATGATCAAAGATTTCTTTTTTGACTAAAATGGTTAAAATGATTAAACCACAAGGTCCAAAACCGAAATTTACTCATTTATTTAATATTGGGTTTGCTAGACTGTTTGTTAGTTGTTATATTGTTAAACAATGTCATTAGTCAAATAATGTGTTGATTGAAAGGAACCACAAAAACCATTTTTATGCATCGTATATAGTAGGTAGAATTTGTTATAGTTTAAACATAAACTATTTGATACAGAAGCATCCATGATTAACATCTAAATAGGATACATCTCAGAGAGTTTGTTTGCATATATGAGGTGATCAGACACAAACTATTGTGTTTAGTTTTAATGAGCAAGTAGTTCCTTAGTAAAACATGCCGCCTTTATAGTATCTAAATCATATATTTTCCATAACTCACACTAAAATTAAGTTACATGTTTCAAAAAATATTGATTTTATAATTTTAATTAACTACATTCAAAAAGAAAAAAAATAACCCTTAATAAATCTAAGCAGTTTGTTATATTGATTTCTAATGAATATAAAGTGCATCTTAGTAATTATAATATATGACCTATAATAAGATATGTAAACAATCTTAATAATGTATATAAGCAACCAACAACCTAAGAATTTTGTTTCTGAATTATAAGAACAACAATACAAAGTGACTTAAAGAGAAACTATACTAATATGTTTGTTTAATTGTTTGAGATTGCTATCCTGTGTGTCCTGCTTCGTATTTCTTTAATTGGTTTATTTATATGACTATTTTATGCATCCACATGACTTTGATATGTAAGTAACATTAATAATATTTTTAACATGGTTTGATTTGAATAATATTGATATGTTTTAAGTTTGGTAACTTTGAATACCTTTAATTTGCTTGACTTGGTTAGTATCAACGTAAACTTTCCATGATGCAAATACCACTTCCTTAACAACTGTTGATGAAAAGTTTACTTGAGTGACTCCTAAAATCTGTGATATTGTTGTAATTGGTTCAAACAATGTTTAGTATAATTTGATTTTCTTAGATATTTATTGTGTATTTTTATATTATATATCTTAAAACTTTTCAAAAAGTGATATCACTATCCATTCCTGAATGACAAGAGGGACCTGTAATAGTGAGCTAGCCAAGCTAAAATATATAACTATTTATATAAAGTATACATTTATAATATATATATATATATATATATATATATATATATATATATATATATATATATATATATATATATATATATATATATTAAATCAATTTTTAAATATAGTACCAGTTAAAATGACGGTTCGATGAGCTAAGTCAAGCCCGAAATGAAGAAAGTAGTTCATCAACATCGGATGATGTCAATATATTTGAGTTGGTGTCGGGTTTTCTGTGACATCCGGTAATTTTCCGTTATCAAACTCCGTTAGTTCCGTTAGATTTTGCATACACGTGTCGTGAGCACACACTAGTTGCCGTTGAACGTTGGTGACTTAATAATAATTAACAATGATTATCTGATAATAACTTAATTAATAATGTTGATTATTAATTTGTAGTTATGTGATTTGTAACTTTTAAATATTATTTATGAATTATATCTTGTAACGTGACGACGTGTTATATTTATAGCATGTGTTTTGTAGCTATTGAAAATTATGCATTATTATTATTGCTAGTTTATAATATTTGTACTTTGTAGTTAAAAATGATTAAAAAGTGTTAAAAGAGTTAGTTTTTATAAAATGTGATCAAGGAGGGATTAATTTGTAAAAACTACAAAACTTAAATATAGTAAAAACCCAACCCTAATCCCCTAACCCCCCTTGCGGCCGAAACCATCCACACATACACCATTTTTGTGATTTTGAGCAAGAACAACAAGGAATCATTGATTTTTGATTAGTTGCAAGCATTACAACACATTAGCAAGTTTAATTCTTGGCCATTACACAATTAAAGATTAGATTTTTATGGTTTTTCATGGTGTTTGGGTGTTGGCCAAAACCCTAGTTCGAATTTGATGATGAATGTCGATATTTGTGTTGTTTGATGATTGTATGATGTTAGTTTGATAGTATTGATGATAGTTTACGTGGAATGTACAAGAAATTCGTGGTTTTGATGCGTAGTTCATACCTTACTAATAATAGTAACTTTTGTATATGAACTTGATGGTTTGATGATGGATTGATGATGTTATAATGTTGTAATGTTGTATGAATGTTGGGTTATGATTATTATGCAAGAAATCCATGAGTTGATCATGTAGTTCATACCTTGCTATAAGTAGAAACTTTTGGATATGAGATTTATGAATTATGATGATTTGATGATGTTGAACGTGTCTAGATGATAGTTATGAGCTTGAATAGGTATTGTGTTGATGAATTCATGATTGAATTTAGCGTTAGATTGATTTTAGGATGTTACTTTCCCAAAAGGGAAATTTATTTATGTGGAACATTGGATAAGGTGAATTGGGCATGTTTATGATGTTAGGATCATGTTAGAATATTTATTGGTGGTGTCTAATGTGGTGGAATGTGTTAATTAGGTTGTATGGATACTTGATTGGTCAATTGGGAAATTTGGACTTTTATGGATTATACATGATGACGGATTATGTTAGGAGATTATGGAATCATGCTTGGGATTGTAATAGATCATTGTTGGGTATGTTGGTTGGCATGAATCTTGTTGAATAATGGGATGATGATCGTTATACACACGTGCGAATCTGAGGCCCCTACTTAGTAGGATTGGCAGGGTTTAGGGTGTGAAGTCGTGAATGGCTTCACATAACATGTTATGCATGATTAGACTTTATGTATGATCTACTAGTTGTGATGTAATTATAATTATGTTGAGCATGTTGACTACTTGAGATTCACCTAACTTGTATGATAACCATGTATGATAAGTTGCTATGCTTGATTAAAAGGGATTTCAATTAATATGTCACCAACGGGTCAAACGGGTCAACTGGGTCAAATGAGTCTTGTTTTTTCTAAAACCTTTGGCCAACGTGTTTATTGAGCACTTAGGATTGTTAATGATTCTGTGTACACGTACTCATGTACTTACGTGTTCTAGGTAACCTCTGAAGGTTGTCTTTCCTCTCTCTCTCAAGTTAGCTTTAATATCATTCGTGTGCACACCAGGTGAGTTCATGCCCTACTTTATTTACACTCTCTTTTGGGGGAGTTAGCATACTCATTCTGAAACGCTTTATTGATTATAAGTTGTGTATAATGTAATGTAGTGCGATATACTATGAAAGTCCTCACACTTTCGGATCGTTAATATTAGAACTAGCAGGAAATCTTGGGTAGTACTACTGGGTTTGACAAGCCCCACCTGTGCGACTCGAGATCAAACGGGTGCAATATTGTGCTAACACATGGTGTCACGACCTAGTAAGTCGTGACGGGAGGCAATCAAACGAAACGCTGTCAGCTTCGATCGCGAAATCACTACGATTAATACTTGTGAATTTAGACTAGCTATCTAATTCAACGCACTCTTATGTTTTATAACTGTTACTGTTATGTTTTTCGCAAACTCTTGAACTCACCAACCATTGTGTTGACGCTTTTAGTATGCTATTCTCAGGTCATGGTTAATGAAAAGCCTAGGAGCACTCACGAGTCAGCATTTGTGGGTCAGCATTGTTGGGAACATGTGTTGGTTTTGCTATTGGAATTATTGTGTATTTTGTTTTGAACAACGGTGTAACACCAGAAACATTTTAAAAGACGAGAAAGAAAGAATAAATGTGCAGAAAAAGGAAGAAACACAATTTAACCCAAGTTGAGGGACTGAATGTGTCAAAAGGACAAAAAAGTATAAAAAGTTGGTACAAAAGTGGGCATGGCCGCCCACTCTATCTGCACACCACTTTTCATTCGGATTGTAGAGAGAGAAAGCAGAGAAGAGCTTCGAATTGTGCAGAAGGAAGAAGAATTCGAATTCAAGGTAAGAATTCATCGTTTTAAGTTGTTCTTGGCTGGCTTATGCCTCGGTTGCATGCTTATGGGTGTTTTGTTGTGTTCGGGTGTGTGTTTTTGGTGGGTTTCTAGGTGGTTGAACTCATAGTGCAGACGGGTTTGAAGGAAGTCACACTTGAAGGCTGCAAAGGTGAGTTCTAGATCCCCAGTTTCTATGTTTTAAACCTATTTTTGGGCTGGAAATGCATGTAACTAACTTTTTATATGACCAGTATTTTGTACCGTAAGTTTGGCTCTGTTCTTTTAGTGGGTGTGTTAGGGCCTGTACGTTTTTCTCGGTTTACGTGGTTGTATGCTTGTTCTAAGAGATTAGCATGCTAGATCGGTGTGATGAATGTATAAGAATGAGGATTGGGAACTGATTATAGTGTAAGATGCGGTTTCAGGTAAGTTGATCATCCGCATTAAGTTTGAATATTTGCACAAGTGTTGTTCATCCGCATTAGTTAAGTCTTCATCCGCATTTGATGAACACATCAACTATTTTGTTCATCCGCATTTGTTGTATGTTCATCCGCATTGGTTGTATGTTCGTCAGCATTTGTTTTGTTCATACGCATTTGCTCTAGTCATCCGCATTTGTGGTATGTTCATCCGCATTTGGTTCATGCGCAATTCTTTGGGACACTAAGAATATTTTCTGAGGTGTCCATCCGCATTTGGTTACTTATCCGCATTTGTCTATCCATCCGCATTTGGTTACTTATCCGCATTTGTGTGTTCATCCGCATTTGTTTGCTCATCCGCATTTCTTTAAGAAAGCATTTTCTGAGATTTTGGGATGTAGAGCTTAAGTGTTAAAGAAGGAGGTTTTATGGGGGACTGTGCTTGTTTACGTTTTGTGCGCTTTGTATGCTGTTGTGATGATGTTATTCCATGTTATGTTTATGTCGTGACCTTACGTGGTGTGACGTATGAATATGCTTATGTAAAGTATTACTTAACGAAAGTGGAAGACAACTAATGTGGTGTAAGAAAGAAAGAATGCATGCATTAATGAACGATCGGAGGTAAGAAAAGTCTTGCAAGCACTGTAAGGAGGTTCACACCCAGGGTGTTAGCACAACGGTGTGCGGGTTAGCTACCCCAGAAGGATGCACACTGGGGTCTAGTCTTTGTGACTGACCATACGTACGGGACCATTGTCGCTTACCCCGGTGCAGGGCCCGCCTCGAGCATGATGTTTGAAGTCTATTTATAGTCTTCGGTCTAGTACCCGCCTTGTGCATGATGTTTGGAGTATAGCACATGGCATGGTCCAAATGATGATACCCCGGTGCTGGGCTCGCCTCGGGAATGATGTTTGAAGTCTATTTATAGTCTTCGGTCCAGTACCCGCCTTGTGCATGATGTTTGGGGTATAGCTTGAGGCATTAGCCTGGAGCATAGAGAAGTGAAAGTAATAATGATCGAATGAAATATACGATAAGAAAGAGAATTAATGAATGTAAGCTGACGATGATGAAAGATAATAATGAGATTATCTATTTGTACGTATGATGTATGATCGCTTACGAAAGAAAAGTATCTTATTTATAAAACTAGAACTCACTCAACAACGCCGACTTTTATGTATTTTCCAGTTGGCAGGTAAGGTTGTTGAGGATGTCACGGGGCAGCTACTTGGCGTTTTTGGGATGGCATCCATTGTTTAAATTATAACGTTTTTGCATTGTAATGCCAACAAAATAATATTTTGTAATGATTATGAATGTTGTATTATTTTGCAAAAGCAATGAATGAAATGATTTTAAGTTATTCCGCTGCATTGTTTTAGTACACCTAAATATATGTTTTATGTTTTATGTGCAATGATTGGCCAGCTGTAAGCATTCTGGGAACGGGGCCTTACAAAAGGTTGGCGCGTGTTTGCGCATTTTACATTTCATTACATTACTTTGGTTTGTCTTGTTTACTGAATGCTTCCACACTATTTTAAAGTTTTAAACTTATGACTGAGATCCTGGTTTGTTCACACGCCTCGTGGTAAAACCCCGCACGTGGATTTTGAGGGTGTGACAGATTGGTATCAGAGCCATTGGTTATAGGAAACTAGGTTGCATACACACTAGACTATAACGACATAGCTTTTTAGTTACTCGTCACTTATTCTTTACTGTATACTCATTGGCATAAGCATCACGTACTTCGCAGCATGGCATCATCATCCAAAGATTTAGGCAAGAGACCTGCACAGTCTAATTCACCTCCTCCTCCTCCTGTACCTAATAGGGGTCAGACTGGCCTTGACATCCTTACCTTTCTGAGGAAATGAATTGGGATCAGCCATTCGCATTACCCGAGCGCGATCCTCCGGGGAACTGGACCTTCTATCCTACCTATATACACCGCATGGTTTACATGGAGCGTGTACCACCTATAGCTCCTACTCGACCCAGGACTAGATCGTCGACAGCTTCTCCAGCACACACACTTCCTATCTTGGACATCCCATACGAGCAGGTGTTTACAGCATTGGTGGCTACACTAGACACCGAGCGGCAGCATATTAGAGGACTCACTAATGAGAACTCCGCTCTACGATACGAGATGCGACAGTTACGGTTACAGGTAGAGATGCTTCAGGAGCGAATTTCGATGGCCATTAGTGGGCATCATACTCTGGAAGGCAATGTGCTAACGCTTACCGAGCGCATGAATGCGCAGGATCATCAGAACATAGTGGTAGATGATAGATTTGCTAACCTAGAGGCACAGCTAGTAGCGTTTCAGATTACTGAAGCCCCTGCACCTGTGGCAGACCCTAAGGAAGAAGACCCGAAAGAGGAACCTGAAGAAGCACCTGAGGAAGACTCGGAGAAAGAAGATCCAGAGGAAATGGAAGAGGATAGTGATGGATCGGACGTGTTAGAATGATTCCACTTTCTTATGACCTGGACTATATGGTGTTTCTTTTTCCTTTGAAACCTATGTGGGAAGGGTTGTTTCCCATCCAACTAAAAAACTAAAACTTTGACATTGATGGAATATTTTGTGAACCATTTACAATTTATTTATCTTTGGTTATTATTTTTGTTATAAATGCTATGGTTGTGGCAAATTCATTATTTCTTATTATTTACTATACTTCAATGAGATTAATGTGTTGGATGTTACTCATTATTGTATTTTTGAATGTAAAGTGAAATATGGACGCAAGAGGTAGAGGACGTGGACGTGGCCGTGGACGTGGTGACGGTGGTTGTGGTACCAGTGCTATAAACATGACCCCCACTGAATTAGCTGCCCTCATAAATCAGCATGTGCAAGCAGCAGTTGGTGCACAAGCTGCATAATTTGGAGGTAAATGATGATCTTGATCATCAACTGTATAAATTTTTCTACTAGATGGTTAACCCATTTGATTGGACTAAAGAAATCAAAACGTTGAATACAGGACTGCCAGCGTGCACATATAAAGCATTCATGTACTGCAAGCCCCACACGTATAGTGGAGCTGAGGGAGCTGTAGGGCTCGTACGTTGGTTTGAGAAGACCGAGTCAGTCTTCTCCAAATGCAACTGTCCATCGATGGATCAAGTAAAGTATGCCACGGGGACGCTTGAGGGCGCAACACTCTCATGGTGGAATGCCCAAGTACAAATGCTTGGTCAGGCAATCACCAATGCTTTAGCATAGGATGAATTCAAGAAAATGATGATGGAGGAATATTGTCCTCGTAGCGAAGTTCAAAAGTTGGAAGCCGAACTCTGGCAGCTCAAGATGGAAGGATCGGAGATTGAGGCCTACACAACAAGGTCTCACGAGTTGGCAACGCTTTGCCCAGGCATGATCGACACGCCGGTTAAGCGGATTGAGCTTTATCTACATGGCTTGGTTCCGGAGATACAGAGCATGGTGACTGCTACAAACCACCCTACTATTCAACAGGTGATCCGACTAGCCCACAAACTTATTGATCAAGCGGTAGAGCAAGGCAAACTACCCAAGTGGGGTACTGTGGCAAGCGTGTCTGACAATAAACGCAAGTGTGATGGCTCAGGCAACAAGGGATCGTCATCAAACAGTCAACCTCAGCAGCAATAGCATCATGAGCAATAGAAGATGTTCGACAACAACAGAAGCTTCAACCAGATGACTCCCTTAAACCAAGGGCCAAGCAGATACGGAGGGAGACACACAAAGTGCAACTGGTGTAACTATCATCAAGTGGGCAGATGTGATAACTTCAAATGCCAGCGCTGTGGAAAGATTGGACAAGCAGCAAAAGACTGTCGTGGTAAGCTAATGATAAAGCCACAACAATCCCAGGAAACACCCAAAGGCTGCTTTAAATGTGGGAAAGAGGGCCATTACAGGAGAAACTGTCCGCAGTTGAGGAAGAACGGAAATGGTGCAAACAACAGTGGGAGCAACAACAACAACAACAACAACAATGGCAACGACAACAGCGACGGTGGTAACAATGGTGGAACAAAAGGGAGAGCCTTTGTTATCAGTTCAGGTGAGGCTCTAAACGACCCTACTAATGTTACTGGTAAATTTTCTGTAAACGGTCGTTTTGCTACTGTACTATTTGACACTGGAGCTAATAGAAGTTTCATCTCCACTAAGTTTAGTAGTCTTTTAAGTGATATGCCCTCAGCATTAGAATCTAACTACACCGTAGAGTTAGCTGATGGTAAGTAGATTCATGTAATGCATATCCTTAGAGATTGCAAGATAGAACTTGTTGGTCATACCTTTGACATAGATCTCATACCTGTTACACTAGGGAGTTTTGATGTAATAGTAGGCATAGATTGGCTTTGCGACAAGCAGGCAGAAGTCGTATGTCACGAGAAGATCATACGAATCCCTATTGGTGAAGAAATTCTTAAGGTCAGAGGCGATAGAAGTGGTGCAGTGATGGGCATCATCTCATTCATGAAAGCACAGAAGTTGTTGCGGAAAGGTCGCTTAGCCATATTCACCCTCGTTACTAATAAACAACCAGAAGAAAAGAGGATAGAGGATATCCCTGTTGTTCGTGACTTTTCGGATTGATTTGACTCTAGGAGCCGCTCCGATTGCGAGAGCACCTTACCAGTTAGCTCCGAACGAACTACAAGAATTATCTGCTCAACTACAAGAGCTGTTGGATAAAGGGTTTATCCGACTGAGCTCGTCACCTTGGGGAGCACCAGTTCTGTTTGTCAAGAAGAATGATGGTACATTTCGAATGTGCATCGACTATAGAGAACTGAACAAGGTTACGATCAAGAATAGATACCCACTACCTCGTTTAGATGATTTGTTCGATCAACTTCAAGGATCAAGCTATTATTCTAACATTGACTTGAGGTCTGGGTACCATCAACTGAGAGTTCGAGAGGAAGACATCTCGAAGACCGCTTTCCGTACATGTTACGGTCATTACGAGTTCTTGCTCATGCCATTCGGGTTGACGAATGCACCAGCTGTATTCATGGACCTCATGAATCGTGTGTGCAAACCCTATCTCTATCAGTTTGTTATTGTGTTTATCGATGACATATTGATCTACTCAAGGACTGAGGAAGAACATGAGGAGCACTTACGTTTAATCTTGGAATTACTTAGAAAGGAACAACTGTACTCCAAGTTCTCTAAGTGTGATTTCTGGATTCATGAAGTGCAATTCTTGGGTCATATTGTTAATGAGAAAAGAATACATGTCGATCTTGCAAAGATTGAAGAAATAAATAATTAGGCGGTACCCAAAACGCCATGCGAGATACGACAGTTTCTTGGACTGGCAGGATACTACCAGCGATTCATTGAAGGATTTTCTAAGATCGCTCAACCTCTCACAACCTTGACTCATAAGGGAAAAACGTACAAATGGGGTGAGTGTCAGGAATCTGCTTTCCAATTACTGAGACAGAAACTATGTAGCGCACCGATATTGGCGTTACCGGAGGGAAGTGATGACTTCGTAGTCTATTGTGATGCTTCTATTCAAGGACTTGGTTGTGTCTTGATGCAGCGAGATAAAGTGATAGCTTATGCCTCAAGACAACTAAAGGTACATGAGAAAAACTATACCATCCATGACTTGGAATTAGGTGCAGTAGTTTTTGCCTTAAAGATCTGGAGACATTACTTGTACGGTACCAAGTGCACTATTTACACTGATCACAAGAGTCTTCAGCACATATTTGAGCAGAAGGAATTGAACATGAGGTAAATATGCGGGGTAGAATTATTGAACGACTATGATTGTTCTATCAAGTATCATCCGGGAAAGGCTAATGTAGTCGCTGACGCGCTGAGTAGAAAGGAAACTGCTAAGGCCCGACGAGTGTGAGCTTTGCAACTTACGATTAGCACACGGTTACCTGAACAAATCCGAGGGCTCAGACAGAAGCTCTGAAAGCAGAAAACATTAGGTCTGAATCGTTACGGGGAATGGATAAACAGTTGGAAGTAAAGGCGGATGGAGTTCCTTATTTCATGGACAGACTTTGGGTACCTTTGCATGGAAATCTAAGAGACTTGGTTATGAGTGAGGCACACAAGTCTAAGTACTCTATACATCCTGGATCCTAAAAGATGTATCATGACCTGAAGGCGCACTACCGGTGGCCTAACATGAAAGCAGATGTAGCTACATATGTGAGCACGTACTTGACCTTCTCGAAAGTAAAAATGGAATATCAGAAACCATCTGGGCTATTACATCAACCTGAGATTCCTATATGGAAGTAGGAACAGATTTCAATGGATTTCATTACCAAATTACCCCGGACTCCTACTGGTTGTGACACGATATGGATTATCGTAGATCGATTAACGAAGTCTGATCATTTCTTGGCGATAAAAGAAACGGACAAAATGGACAAGTTAACCCAACTCTATCTGAAGGAAATAGTTTCGAGACATGGTGTACCAGTCTTAATTATTTCTAACCGTGATGCTCATTTTACATCACACTTCTGGCAATCATTAAAGAAATCTTTGGGTACGTGATTAGACATGAATACTGCTTATCATCAGCAAACCGATGGTCAAAGTGAGCTTACTATACAGACATTGGAGGACATGCTACGTGCTTGTGTGATTGACTTCGAGAATAAATGGGAAGTTCACCTACCATTGGTGGAATTTTCTTACAACAATAGTTATCACACCAGCATAAAGGCAGCACCTTTTGAAGCCTTATATGGACGAAAATGTAGATCACTAGTTTGCTAGGCTGAAATTGGTGATAGCCAGCTAACGGGTCCCGAGTTAGTGCACGAGACCACTGAGAAGATTGTACAGATAAGAAACCATATGGCTGCATCACGTGACAAACAGAAAAGCTACGTAGATAAGCGATGGAAACCTTTGGAGTTTCAGGTCGGTAACAACGTGTTATTGAAAGTCTCACCATGGAAAGGCGTGATTCGATTTGGTAAAAGAGGAAAGCTAAATCCAAGATACGCTGGACCATTTGAGATTTTGGAAAGAATAGGTCAGGTGGCCTACCGGTTAGCCCTACTTGACTCGCTGAGTGGAATCCATAATGTATTTCATGTCTCAAACTTGAAGAAGTGCTTAACGGACAAAACAATGGTAGTACCTCTTAAGGAAGTGCAAGTAGATGAGCAATTACACTTTATTGAAGAACCAGTCGAGGTGATGGATCGTTGGAACTCAAAACGTGGACCGGAGTTCACGTGGGAACGTGAGGATCAGATGAAGCTCAAGTATCCTCATTTGTTCGAAACAACGATGCCAGCTGGCGAAGGTATTGATTAAATTTCAGGACGAAATTTCTTTCAACATGGGGATGATGTGACAACTCACCCGAAACTCACTCGATTACTTTGTGCCAATGCAGTAGACCAGTGATGTAACTCAACCATGTAACGCAATTTTTGGGACGAAAATTCTTTCAACATGGGGATAGTGTGACATCCGGTAATTTTCCATTACCAAACTCCATTAGTTCCGTTAGGTCTTGCATACACGTGTCGTGAGCACACACTAGTTGTCGTTGAACGTTAGTGACTTAATAGTAATTAACAATGATTAGCTGATAATAACTTAATTAATAATGTTGATTATAAATTTTTAGTTATGTGATTTGTAAATTTTAAATATTATTTGTGAATTTTATCTTGTAACATGACGATGTGTTATATTTATGCATGTGTTTTGTAGCTATTGAAAATTATGCATGATTATTATTGTTAGTTTATAATATTTGTATTTTGTAGTTAAAAATGGTTAAAAAGTGTTACAAGAGCAAGTTTTTATGAAATGTGATCAAGGAGGGATTAATTTGTAAAAACTACAAAATTTAAATATGGTAAAAACCTAACCCTAATCCCCTAACCCCCCTTGCGGCCGAAACCATCCACACACACACACCATTTTTACGATTTTGAGCAAGAACAACAAGGAATCATCGATTTTTGATTAGTTGCAAGCATTACAACACATTAGCAAGTTCAATTCTTGGCCATTACACGATTAAAGGTTAGATTTTTATGGTTTTTCATGGTTTTTGGGTGTTGGCCGAAACCCTAGTTTGAATGTGATGATGAATGTCGAATTTTTCATTGTTTGATGATTGTATGATATTAGTTAGATAGTATTGCTGATAGTTTACGTGGATTGTACAAGAAATTCATGGTTTTGATGCGTAGTTCATACCTTACTAATAATAGTAACTTTTGTGCATGAACTTGATGATTTGATGATGGATTGATGATGTTATGATGTTGATAATGTTGTATGAATGTTGGGTTATGATTATTATGCAAGAAATCCATGAGTTGATCATGTAGTTCATACCTTGCTATAAGTAAAAACTTTTGGATATGAGATTTGTGAATTATGATGATTTGATGATGTTGAACGTGTCTAGATGATAGTTATGAGCTTGAATAGGTATTGTGTTGATGAATTCATGATTAAATTGAGCGTTAGATTGATTTTGGGATGTTACTTTCCCAAAAGGGAAACTTTATTTGCGTGGAACATTGGATAAGGTGAATTGGGCATGTTTATGATGTTAGGATCATGTTAGAATGTTTATTGGTGGTGTCTAATGTGGTGGAATATGTTAATTGGGTTGTATGGATACTTGATTGGTCAATTGGGAAATTTGGACTTTTATGGATTATACATGATGATGGATTATGTTAGGAGATTATGGAATCATGCTTGGGATTGTAATAGATCATTGTTGGGTATGTTGGTTGGCATGAATCTTGTTGAATAATGAGATGATGATCGTCATACACGCGTGCGAATCTAAGGCCCCTACATAGTAGGATTGGTAGGGTTTAGGGTGTGAAGTCGTGAGTGGCTTCACATAGCATGTTGTGCATGATTAGACTTTATGTATGATCTACTAGTGGTGATGTAATTATAATTATGTTGAGCATGTTGACTACTTGAGATTTGCATGACTTGTATGATAACCATGTATGATAAGTTGCTATGCTTGATTAAAAGGGATTTCAATTAATATGTCACCAACGGGTCAAACGGGTCAACTAGGTCAAATGAGTCTTGTTTTTTCTAAAACCTTTGGTCAATGTGTTTACTGAGCACTTAGGGTTGTTAATGATTCTATGTACACGTACTTATGTACTTGCGTGTTCTAGATAGCCTCTGAAGGTTGTCTTTCCTCTCTCTCTCAAGTTAGCTTTAATATCATTCGTCTGCACATCAGGTGAGTTCATGCCCTACTTTATTTTCACTCTCTTTGGGGGAGTTAGCATACTCGTTCTGAAACGCTTTATTGATTATAAGTTGTGTATAGTGTAATGTAGTGCGATATACTATGAAAGTCCTCACACTTTCAGATCGTTAATATTGGAATTAGCGGGAAATCTTGGGTAGTACTACTGGGTTTGACAAGCCCCACCTGTGCAACTCGAGATCAAACGGGCGCAACATTGTCCTAACACATGGTGTCACAACCTAGTAAGTCGTGACGGGAGGCAATCAAACGAAACGCTGTCAGCTTCGATCGCGAAATCACTACGATTATTACTCGTGAATTTAGGCTAGCTATCTAGTTCAACGCACTCTTATGTTTTTATAACTGTTACTGTTATGTTTTACGCAAACCCTTGAACTCAACAACCATTGTGTTGACTCTTTTAGTATGCTATTCTCAGGTCATGGTTAATGAAAAGCCTAGGAGCACTCACGGGTCTGCATTTGTGGGTCCGCATTGTTAGGAACATTTGTTGGTTTTGCTATTGGAATTATTATGTATGTTGTTTTGAAATATGGATGGCGCGTGTTTGCGCATTTTACATTACATTACATTACTTTAGTTTGTTTTGTTTACTGAACGCTTTCACACTGTTTTAAAGTTTTAAAATCTGGTTTGGTTTGAGTGGTTCTTATAGAGTTGTTCTGAGTAACTAATGACTTAGATCCTGGTTTGTTCACACGTCTCGCGGTAAAACCCCGCACGTGGATTTTAAGGGTGTGACATTCTCGACGTGGACATATTAGAGGGTTTGGGTGTAAACCAGATTTATTTGCAGGGTTGAGTTCCTTTAATCATGAGTAGGAAAAGACACCTCCATCATTTACATAGGTAAAGGTAGCTTATTTTTACTTGGTAAATTTGGTTTATGGTTGTTGTTTGTTAATTGTGTTAATATTGATACTTAGTCTATATTGGTAGTCGATGTTATTAATTGTAGTTTGGGTTAAAATCGTAACTATTTGAGTTTAAACAAGTAAAATGACATGGATAAACTATACTAGACTTAAAGTTGGATGTGTTAAGTGTATCAATGTGGCTTTAGATCACTTTGACCCGTTATAATTGAAATAGACTTAATGATCTAGGTTTTAACTTACACACTTTCTAAGTCTATTAAAGTTTAAAAACAAATAAACCAAACAAACAAATAAGTCTTTATTTGTTCAAATTCCAACTAGGCCTTTAAAAGGGTCAAAATAACATAAACCTACTATGTAACACTTTCTAAATCTATTAAGATTAATCCGTTTCATTTTAACTCGTTTAAAGTTAACTTAGGATGTTTTTAAGATGATCAGATGTGTTCGGATCATTTTGACCAATCGGAACTAAAATAGGCTTAAGTAATCTAGGTTTTAGTTTGAATGGGTCAAAATAAGTCGAACATGATTCATAAACTTAGAAACATCTTACTTTAAGTTTAAACTTGTCAAAATGCAATAACTTATATTGTATACTTTTATTTGTAGGCTCAAACTGCAAGTTTCTTTCAAGACCCGAATTTTTTAACACAACTTTAACAATTTATGGTTTTAAAGAACGCTTCTAGCCGATGAGGATGATTCGGAAGATGGGGACAAAAAGTTTATCGGATGACTAGTTTATAGTTTCTTTTGATGGTTTTGTGTTCGAGCTAAACTAGATATTTGAACTTCTTAATTTGTATGCACATTGGATATTTATATACTTTGATGTTTTATAGTGTTTTTGTGTTTCTAAAAATCTGGACATATTTTATATGTATACGTTTGGTTTATGAAAACTGGGAATTATAAAATATAGAACATATTAAAAAAACTAGTCACTGACTAATTCCGGCGACATTGTTGCCGCCTAAAACTCTTGCCAGAACTTTTTTCCGGTGGCAAATGGTATCTTTAGTGGCAAAAATTTTCGCTACAGTTTGGCGTATTAGCGGCGACACCATCACCTTTAGCGTGACAAGATTACCATTAGCGGCAAAGTTTTAGTGGCAACTTATTAGAGGTGACTAGTCGCCGCTAAAGAAATAGCGACGGCAAATGGAGTTATTTGCGGCGACAAGTATGGCCGCTAATAATCAAATTCTTTGTAGTGACACTTAGAAAACAAATCGTGCTTTCGATACCTATTTCTTCTCAAGTTTTGTTTTCATTCTTATATTTTGCTAAAAAGCGGTGACAGCCATGTCAAAATTTTGTGACTGATTCTTCAATCGTAAATGTGGTCGTAAAATATTCATGCGTCGCAAATCTTTCGTAAAAAATTTGTGTAATCTGAACTTTGTTTTGATTAGGGAACTCTGGATATGTTATTTTGTGAATTTATCTAATTTCCTAAAATTTGTAAAAAGATCTTATTAAAGATTTAAACTTAAAACTTACAACTAAAATTAAGGCGGCCGTAAATCTACTGCAAAAAATTCCCTCTAAATGAATCACAAGTTGTTGGTCAAGAGCAGTCTCAGATTAATTAAAAACATCTGTTGCAAATTAGATGCAAAAATAACGGTCAAAAGTCGGTCGCTAAAAAGAAGGCAAACCGGTCATAATGTTTGCGACTTATATTTCGGTCACCGAATGTGGTAACAACATATACATCGGTCGTAGATTATTTGCAAATATGATTACCTAGAGAGATATTTTCAACGGTATTTCTGGTTGCAAATCAGTCACAAACACCAAACTTTCTTGTTGTGGTAATAGATCGTATTTAAAGATGAAAACCTATGGAGTACAATGTAATGATATTTTAGTTTCTCTAAGGTTAAGGCGAGACGCGTTGTGTGTCGAAATTTAACCGTTAAACGGAACATCACTTGGCTAACCGGCCCTTAAAGACAGTGTACGGCTCAAAACGGACCGTCGATTGCGGTTGCATACCGAAAGAGGCTGCCAAGTCAGGGCAAAGGACACCAGTTTCGGTATATCATCACAGCCACAAAACAACCAAAATGATGATAAGATCATTAACTAAAGTAAGCTTAGTCTTAGATGAACATATGATCATCATCAAAGACATAACATTCCCTCCACAGGCTATACATGTATTGCAGAGCATTCATATGTTATGATTCAGCAAAGACCAAATCAATGTGCGTGAAGATGCTGCATCTTACAAAACAAAGACCAAATAAAACGAACAATGACAAAAGCAAGATATATAATTGCCAATTCGGATGCTTTGAGATGGTGGTTCATTGTGTTTGCAAACACTCGTTTGCCACACCATAACAATGAACAAAACGTCCTTTTGTTTTTCTTCATCGCGTATCAACCGTCAATAAAATCCGTCTTCTGCACAACATGATAAACCACCACTCAGTTCAGATGACAATAGGTGGCCAACATTATTACCATAAACACCAAAATTAAGCCACAACAGGGAGAGCCAATCTTTCAGGCTCAAGCTCGTTTAGGGTCACTATCACAGCCCTTGAACACGACATTGAATAATAGAAAAGATCACAGGCTGATGTAAATCAACATGTGAAATCCATGTTCACCGACATCTAAGATATCAACCTGCTCACCAATAAAGAAAACAACCGAAAGAAAAATTGTTAGATGAGCTTGCACTCGTCATCATCAGCTGGAACATAAACACAATACACGCCTTACTCAGTTTTATCAAACAAATAATGAGTTGTAAAACTATAGTTCATTCCATCACACATCGGTTAAAGATGGCAAACCCCCTAAAAATAGCAAACAAATTGAAGTGGTAGAGGGCATAACTTCCACATTGCATGCTTAACAACATCACAACCAAGCCCTATGTCGTCGGAGGAAACGTTCGTCAGCTACGGCCACCTTCCGCCTTATCAACACGTAGAGGCCATACCATCTTGAAACTCTAAAGGTTTCAACAGCAAGAACAACTCAAGTAACACCAAAACCTAAAAGGCCAAACCCTAAAATGTTCAGTCAACAAAATCAAAGCGAAAGAGACAAAATTCATGGAAGGAAGGGACGGGCCACCAACATCGGAAAAAGCGGTAGAGCTAAAAAGAGCCACACACACCATACAACAATCAACCAACCAAACACTAAAGGGTTAAACAGCAAACGCGAAGAAAAAGACAGAAGAAAACGAAGAAGCTAAGCATGCGCCATCATGGCGCAAAGAGCGTTGGAGCTAAAAAAACTTGTGGCCGACCAAAAGGAGGGCGGTAGTGGCGGCGATACACCAACCCCCCTTTCCTTCTCTCTATTTATACAATCGGCCTAGCCACCATCAAAACCCAAAATGAAGCCGGAGATAACTCTTTAAGTAGCCAGAAGAATCCCAAAGGCGGAGACAACCGTCTTTCTCAAGCAAACATAAAAAATGGTAGAGAGGACATAAAAGGACATAACCACGCCATCTCGATTTGTTACTACCCATTGTAACAAATGCATATAAGATTGAAAACTACTATTTATTCCATTTCTAAATTAACAATAGGTTAATTATGGATTGTCTAGTAGAATTGGTATTTACATTTTTATTATGTGTCTTAACTTGACTTGGACCGAATCAAAAGGGGATGTAAAACTATATAAAAGTGGTAGGCATTCGAACAGTGAATAGTATTAACATCCGTGAATAATTCTTCACTTCAACGCTTATTTCTTTTGAATTTTGTCCTTATATTTGCATAATGCCTATTTGTAAAATGATTTTCTATAGAGATCATTAAACCTTCAGCAGACTGATTTTGTGAGAGAAACACGAATGAATCAATCACGGACAACAGATAGAACTAGAAATAGCGTT